>JAEOAD010000032.1:22995000-24195000 GCA_036365145.1 Orientallactaga sibirica | reverse complement strand
TGGCTTAGCAGTTAAGGCACTTGCCTGCAAAGCCAAAGGACCCAGGTTCGATTCCCCAAGACCCACATAAGCCAGATGCACAAGGGGCACATGTGTCTGGAGTTCCTTTGCAGTGGCTAGAGGCCCTGGCGTGCCCATTCTCTCTCTGTCTCCTTTCTATCTCTCTCTGCTTGCAAATAAATAAATAAAATTAAAAAAGATATCTTTGCTGTATTATGCTGGGAGATAAAAAGTAAGCTGTGTTCTAATTAAAAAGGTTTTTGGGGGCTGGAGAGATGGCTTAGCGGTTAAGGCACATACTTGCGAAGCCTAAGGACCCCAGTTCAATTCTCCAGGTCCCTCATTCTCCAGGTCCCACATAAGCCAGATGCATAAGGGGGTGCATGCATCTGGAGTTCATTTGCAGTGGCTAGAGGCCCTGGTGTGCCCATTCTCACTCTCCCTCTCTCTCTTTCCCTCTCTCTGTCTCTAATAAATAAGTAAATAAATAAAAAAAAAAAATAAAAGGTTTTTGTTCTGTTTTGTTTTTAGGCCCAGTGATGATAACAAGAGTGATCCAACATGTAACATTGAAGTAGTAAAATCACTGGATATTGAAGAAAGCATTTGGTCCCCTCGTTTTGGATTAAAGGGCAAAATCGATGTTACAGTGGGTGTGAAAATACATCGAGGTTGTAAAACGAAATACAAGATAATGCCACTGGAACTCAAAACTGGCAAGGAATCAAATTCTATTGAACACCGTAGTCAGGTATACTTTGTAAGGAAGCAGCCTGAATGTATAAACATGTCTGTTAGTTATATTTTGCTTCAACTTAAATACTGCCACTTTTCATATTCTTTACTTTTTGGAGGTAGGGTTTCACTGCAGTCCTGGCTGACCTGGCACTCACTCTATAATCCCAGGCTGGCCTCAAACTCACAGCAATCTACCTATCTCTTGCCTCTCTAGTGCAGGGATTAAAGGCATGCAACACCACACCTGGCTAATTTTTTCTTTTTCTTTTTCTTCTTTTTCTTTTCAGTTTTTCAAGGTAGGGGCTTACTTTAGCCCAGGCCAACTTGGAATTCATTCAGTAATATCAGGGTGGCTTTGAACTCACAGCGATCCTCCTACATCTGCCTCCCAAGTGCTGGGATTGAAGGCATGTGCCACCACGTCCGGCTTTTTTTTTTTTTTAAATAAATTTTTTGTTGTTGTTGTTTTTCAAGGTAGGGTCTTACTGTAGCCCAAGCTGACCTGGAATTCACTATGTAGTCTCAGGGTGGCCTCAAACCCTCTGCGATCCTCCTACCTCTGCCTCCCGAGTGCTGGGATTAAAGGCGTGCACCACCGTGCCCAGCTAAATAAAATATTTTTTAAAATTTTATTTTGAGGGCTGGAGAGATGGCTTACCGGTTAAGGCGCCTGCCTGCTAAGCCTAAGAACCCAGTTCCAATCTCCAGGTCCCACATTTAGCCAGATGCAAAGTGACGCCAGGGTGCAGTGCTGCACTTGTCCACAAGGGGGCGCACACATCTGGAGTTTGTTCACAGCAGCTGACAAGCTGCTGGCACACCCATTCTCTGTCTCCCTCTCTGTGTCTCTCTGTGTCTCTCCAAAAAAAATTATTTTGAGAGAGAAAGAGAATATGGGCATTCCAGGGCATCTTGCCACTGCAGTTTGTGTATCTGGCTTTAGGTACTGGGGGATAGAACCCAGGCTGGTAGGCTTTGCAAGCAACTGCCTTTAACCGCTGAGCTAGCTCTTCAGCCAGACCTTTTAATTTCGTTCTTTATTTTGTTTTTCGAGGTGTGGTTTCGCTCTAGCCCAGGCTGTCCTGGAATTTACTATGTAGTCTCAGGTGTCCTTGAACTCATGGTGATCCTCCTACTTCTGCCTCCCAAGGGCTGGGATTACCTCTTTTGATTTTAAAATGAAATTATTTTCTGGCTCTCAGACAGTCTGGTGGTATAACAGAAAGCAGTCATTTTTAAAAGGAAGTTCTTGGTGTGTCACTGTGTGTTGTCCACAGGTTGTCCTGTACACATTGCTGAGCCAGGAGAGAAGAGCAGAGCCAGAGGCTGGCTGGCTCCTCTACCTCAAGACAGGCCAGATGTACCCCGTGCCTGCCAAGCACCTGGACAAAAGAGGTTGAGCTGCTGCTTTCTCTTTCACTACTTGCCCTCCCTCCAGCTTTTGCTATTACTCATTTATCCTGTTGGCTAGATCTACTGTATAATTTATCATTTGTAGTTGGTATTCTTTAATTTTTTCTTTTTTTCTTTTTTCTTTTTTTTTCAGTTTTTCGAGGTAGGGTCTCACTCTAGTCCAGACTGACCTGGAACTATGTAGTCTCAGGATCGCCTTGAACTCCTACTCCTGCTTCTGCCTCCTGAGTGCTGGGATTAAAGGCGTGCTCCACCATGGCTGGCTACTCTTCTTTTTTTTTTTTAGTTAAGAAAATTATGTATTTGCAAGGACAGAGAGAGAGAGGAGAGAGAGAGAGAGAGAGAGAGAGAGAGAGAGAATGGGCATAACAGGAACTCCAGTAACTACAAACCAACTCCAGATGTATGTATGTACCACTTTGTGCATCTGGCTTTACGTGGGAACTGGGGAATCAAACCTGGGTCCTTAGATTTCACAGGCAAGCGCCATAACCATTAAACCATCTCTCCAGCCCCTGCAGTATGTGTTTTTATTTTGTTTTGTTTTTTCAAGGCAGGGTCTCACTCTGTTCCAGGCTAATCTGGAACTCACTCTGTAGTCCCAGACTGTCCTTGAACTCATGGATCCTCCTACCTTAGCCTCAGGGGCGTTGGGACTAAAGGCATGCAGCACCACGCCTGGCTTTAAAACAAAAATCTATTTTTATTTGTTTATTTCTGATATTTATAGAGAATGAGCAGCCAGGGGCTCTTGCTTCTGCAAATTAACTCCTGATGCATGTGTTTCTTTGTGTATCTGGCTTTACGTGGGTACTGGGGAATCAAACCTGGGCCATCAGGTTTTGCAAGTAAGTGCCTTTAACTGCTGAGGCATCTGTCATTCCCCCCATCCCGCAGGTTTTTTAAATTTAATATTTTTATTTATTTATTTGAAAGAAGCACAGAGAGAGAAGAGAATGTGCCCACTAGGGCCTCCAGCCCCTGTAGTTGTTTTTTTTTTTTTTTTTTTTTTTTTTTTTTGTTTTTTGGTGGGATCTCACTCTGGCTCAGGCTAACGTGGAATTCATTATGTAGTCTCAGGGTGGGATTGAAGGCATGTGCCACTATGCCCGGCTTGAGCTTTCTTTGTTTTTAGTTTTTTCGAGGTAGGGTTTCACTCTAGTCCAGGCTGACCTGACACTCATTATGTAGTCATGTGCCACCATGCCCGGCGAGCTTTCTTATAGATATTCTAGTTAGCTCTATGGATCCTTAGCTTCCTGGCAATATAAACTTCAGCTTGTTGGGCGTTGTAGCACACAGCTTTAATCCCAGTACTGAGGCTAAGGTAGGAGGATCGCTGTGAGTTCAAGGCCAGCCTGAGCCTACTTAGTGAGTTCCAGGTTTGCCTGGGCTAGAGCAAGACCCTATCTCGAAAAAAAACAAAAACAAAATCCAAAGAAATAACCACCCACTTCCCAGTACATCCTACATGTGAGACAGTGGTGGTTTCAGAATCTGATCAAGTGAATGAACGCTTGAAGGAAATATACCAGCATCTTATAAACAATGTTTATTCTGGTACAGGGGGAAATACAACTATTGTCCTGTACTTTGTTTCTAAGTTTGAACCTTTTACTGGTATACTAGAAGACGTGTGTAATAAAATTTTAAAAAGACATGGCTTTCACTGTGTCCCCACAGAGCTGTTGAAGCTCAGAAACCAGATGGCCTTCTGGATGCTGCACCGCACCAGCAAGCCTGCGGGAAAGGAGGGCACACAGCTTACTTCTTTGCCACAGATTATCGAGGAAGACAAAACTTGCAAATACTGTTCTCAAATGGGCAACTGTGCTCTTTATAGCAGGTAAACATGGTGGGATTTTTTTTTTTTTTTTGGAGAGAGACACAGAGGGAGAGGGAGACAGAGATGGGCGTGCCAGCAGTCTCTCAGCTGCTGGGAACGAAATCCAGATGTGTGCACCCCCTTGTGGTCAAGTGCGGCATTGCGCCCTTGCATCACTTTGCATCTGGCTAAACGTGGGACCTGGAAATTAAAACAGCTGGAGATTGGAACCAGCATTCTTAGGCTTAGGAGGCAGGCGCCTTAACCCCTAAGCCATCTCTCCAGCCCGGATTTTTTTTTTCAATGTGGTGTTTTTTTTTTTTTTTTTTTGGTTTTTCGAGGTAGGGTTTCACTCTGGTCCAGGCTGACCTAGAATTCACTCTGTAGTCTCAGGGTGGCCTCGAACTCAGAGCAGTCCTCCTACCTCTGTCTCCCGAGTGCTGGGATTAAAGGCATGCGCCACCACTCCCAGCTTCAATGTGGTTTAAAATTTTGTTTTTTAAGGTAGAGTCTTGCTCTTGCCCAGGCTGACCTGGAATTCACTATGTAGTCTCAAGGTGGCCTTGAACTCATGGCGAGCCTCCTACCTCTGCCTCCAGAGTCCTGGGATTAAAGGTGTGCGCCACCACACCTGGCTACAATTTTTTTTTGGGGGTGGGGATTTTCGAGGTAGGGTCTCACTCTAGCTAAGGCTGACCTGGAATTCACTCTGTAGTCTCAGGGTGGCCTTGAACTCACAGTGATCCTCCTACCTCTGCTTCCTGAGTACTGGGATTAAAGGCGTGTGCTACCACGCCTGGCTAATTTTTTTTTAAAGAGGTGTTTTAGTGGGAGGCAGAGGTAGGAGGATCACCATGAGTTCGAGGCCCCCCCAAGATAGTGAATTCCAGGTCAGCCTGAGCTAGAGTGAGACCCTACCTTGAAATAAAAAACAAAAAAAAAAAAAAAAGAGAGAGAGAGAGAGAGATATGTTTTAGGTCTGGAGAGATGGCTTAGCAGTTAAGGTGCTTGCCTGTGAAGCCTAAACACCCAGGTTTGATTCCGCAGTACCCATGTAAGCCAGATGCATGAGGTGGTGCATGTGTCTGGAGGTTCTGGCATGACCATTCTCTATATCTGCCTCTTTCTCTCTCTCTCTTCTGGCAAATAAATAAATATGATATTTTTTTAAAAAAAAGAGAGAGATGTTGTAGCCAGGCATAGTGGCACATGCCTTTAATCTCAGCACTCAGATGATAGAGGTAGGAGAATTGCTGTGAGTTTGAGGCCAGCCTGAGGTCAGCTGAGCTAGAGTAAGATGTACCCTGAAAAACAAAAAATAAAACCAAGGCCTGGAGAAATGGCTTAGCGGCTAAGGCATTTGCCTGTGAAGCCAGCGGACCCAGGTTCGATTACCCAGGACCCATGTAAGCCAGATGCAGTGGATAGAGGCCCTGGCGAGCTTATTCTCCCTCTGTGTCTCCTCTCTCTCTCTGCTTGCAAATAAATAAATAAAAATTTTTTAAAAATGTACTTTAAAAAAGAAAGAAAGAAAACTGCAATATAAACAATAAAAGGGCTGGAGAGATGACTCAGTGGTTAAGACACTTACCTGCCACAACCCTAGTTCGACTCCCCAGTGCCCACATAAAGCCCGATGCACAGAGTGGTGCATGTGTCTGGAGTTTGTTTGCAGTGTGACTGGAGGCACTGACATGCCCAGTCTCTCTCTGCTTGCAAATTAATAAATTGATATTTTAAAAAATGGATGTTTTAAGCCGGGCGTGGTGCTGCACACCTTTAATCCCAGCTCTCGGGAGGCAGAGGTAGGAGGACTGCCGTGAGTTCAAGGCCACCCTGAGACTACATAGTTAATTCCAGGTCAGCCTGGACCAGAGTGAGACCCTACCTCGAAAAACCAAAAAAAAAAAAAAAAACAAACAAACAAAAAAAGACGTTTTATGTGCAGCTCTAATGTGAAACTTTGTATTTAGAGCAGTTGAACAACAGGAGGATGACAGTTCAGTCCCAATGGCCATGCTGTCCAGAATCAAAGAAGAAACCCAGCACTTGAAGCTTTCACACTTGAAGTATTTCAACCTGTGGTGTCTCATGTTAACCTTGGAGTCACAGTCAAAGGATAATAAAAAGAACCTCCAAAACATCTGGTTAATGCCTGCTTCCGAAATGTAAGTGGTGCATGCAGTGTCAAACGACGGCGGTCATTTGTAGTAGATGTAAGTTTAGCATGTGGAAGTCACGTCAAATAGAGGTTCTAAAGCATGTTACAGACATGTGGTTTCCTGTGTTCCTGACATGGTGGATCCCAGCTCCACACAGCCAACTATGAAGTATTGTTCTTTATGTGAGTTGTAATCATTAACTTTTTCTTTTCTTTTTTTTTTTTTTAAATCTTTCAATGCACTTTTTTATTTTATTTTATTCATTTATTTGGGAGAGAGAAAGAGGCAGAGAGACAGAGAGAGAATGGGCGCGCCAGGGCCTCCAGCCACTGCAAACGAACTCCAGATGCATGCACCCTCTTATGCCTCAGGCTTACATGGGTCTTGGAGAATCGAACCGGGATCCTTTGGCTTTGAAGGCAAATGCCTTAACCGCTAAGCTATCTGTCCAGCCCCTAACTTTTTCTTTTTAAAAAATATATTTACTTATTTATTTGACAGAAAGAATGAGGTGTAGAGAGAGAGAGAGAGAAAATGGTGCACCAGGGCCTCCAGCCACAGCAAATGAACTCCAGACACATGCGCATGTGCATCTGGCTTAAATGGGTCCTGAGAAATTGAACCTGGGTCCTTGGGTCCTTTGCCTTTGCAGGCAACTGCCTTAACCACTAAGCCATCTGTCCTACCCAAATTTTTGTTTTCTTTTTTTTCCTGAGGTAGGGTTTTACTCTTCCCAGGCTGACTTGGAATTCACTTTGAAGTCTCAAGGTAACTTCAAACTCATGGCAATCCGCCTACCTCAGCCTCCCAAGTGCTGGGATTAAAGACATGTGTTAGGCCTGTAAGTTTTTTTTTCTTTGTTTTTATTTATTTTTATTTATTTATTTTGTTTTTTTTTTAATTTTTTAAAATTATTTTTATTTATGTTTGGAGAGAGACACAGAGAGGGAGAGGAAGACAGAGATGGGCGCGCCAGCAGTCTCTCAGCTGCTATGAACGAAAACCAGATGTGTGCGCCCTCTTATGGTCAAGTGCGGCATTGCGCCCTTGTGTCACTTTGCATCTGGCTAAATGTGGGACCTGGAGATTGGAACCAGCGTTCTTAGGCTTAGCAGGCAGGCGCCTTAACCGCTAAGCCATTTCTCCAGCCCATATTTTGGTTTTTTTGAGGTAGGGTTTTACTTTAGCCCAGGCTGACCTGGAATTCACTATGTAGTCTCACAGAACTCACGGCAATCCTCCTACCTCTGCCTCCCGAGTGCTGGGATTAAAGGTGCATGTCACCACGTCTGGCTTTTTTTTCCTTTTCTTTCTTTATTTTTTTTTTTAATTATTTTTTTTTTTTTGGTTTTTTGAGGTAGGGTCTCTCTAGCCCAGGCTGATCTGGAATTCATTATGTAATTATGTAGTCTCAGGGTGGCCTTGAACTCACAGCAATCCTCCTACCTCTGCCTCCTTAAGTGCTGGGATTAAAGGCATGAGCGACCACACTCAGCTTTTTTTTTCCTTTTTAAAAAAATTGGGCCTGGAGAGATGGCTCAGTGGTTAAGGTGCTTGCTTGCAAAGCCTAACAACTGGGATAATGCCAGATGCAGAAAGTAGTGCATTTGTCTGGAGTTCATCTGCAGTGGCTAGATGTCCTGGCATGTCCATTCTCTCTCTCTCCCTCCTTGCAAATAAATTAATAAAAATAATTTTTAAAAATATTTATTTAGGGGCTGGAGAGATGGCTCAGCCATTAGGCTTGCCTGCAAAGCCTAAGGGCCTAGGTTTGATTCCCCAGTACCTATCTAAAACCAGATGCACAAGGTGGCATATGTGTCTGGAGTTTGTTTGCAGTGGCTGGAAGCCCTGGTGTGCTCATTCTCTCTCTCTTTTGCCTCTTTCACTCTCTTTCTCTATCAAATAAATTTAAAAACTTTTTTTAAAATTAAAATATTTATTTGATGGAGAGAGAGAAACTGCAGAAGCATTTTACACTTTGTGCATCTGGCTTTACGTGAGTGCTGTGGAATTGAACCTAGATTGGTAGGCTTGGACAGCATGCACTTTGAATTGTGGAGCCTTGTCATTAGCCCTATAATTATCAATTTTTCTTTTTGCTTTTGAGGCAGGATCTTATGTAGCGCCAAACAGTCTTGAATTCACTATGTAGTGGAGGATGATTTTGAACTCCTGATTCTCCTGCCTCCACCTCCTGAGTGCTGGGATTACAGGCACACACTATTATACCTGTCAAAAATTATTATTCTAGAAATTATTAATTAGGGGCTGAGGAGGTGGCTGAAAGGTTTAGTGTGCTTGCTTACAAGCCTGCTCTCTGGAGTTCGATCCTCCTGGAGCCCATGTAAAGCTGGACACAACATGACACATATTTCTAATACCAATGGGCTTTTCACCATGATAGGCAGAGTCGGGAGAATCCAGTGGCAAAACAAGAAGAGAAGCTGGGTGTGGTGGCACATGCTTTTAATCACAGCTCTTGGGAGGCAGAGGTAGGAGGATTGCTGTGAGTTCAAGGCCACCCTGAGACTACATAGTTAATTCCAGGTCAGCCTGGACTAGAGCGATACCCTACTGCGAAAAACCAAAAACAACAACAACAACAAAACAAAACAAAAACAACAACAACAACAAAAAACACCAAAAAGAGAGACTGTCTCAAAAGAAGGTGGAGGTGGCTGAAGTAATATCTTAGTACTTAAGGCACTTGCCTGGGAAGCCTAAGGATCCAGGTTTGATTCCTCAGTACCTATATAAGCCAGATGCACTGCACATGTGTCTGGAGTTCATTTGCAGTGGCTGGAAGCCCTAGTGCACCTTCTCTCTCTCTGTCTGCCTCTTTCTTCTCTCTCAAATGAATAAATTAAAAAAATTTTTTTTAAGGTGAAATGAATCAGGTGTGGTGATGCACGCCTTTAATCCCAGCACTCGGGAGGCAGAGGTAGGAGGATCGCCATGAGTTCGAACCTACCTGAGACTACAAAGTGATTTCCAGGACTGCCTGGGCTAGAGTGAGACCCTACCTCAAAAACAAAACAAAACAAAAAGTGAAATGGATCCTGGGTGGTGGGGGGAGAAAAGAAAAAAAATGGTGAAATGAAGCTGGCATGGTGGTAGTGGCACACGCCTTTAATCCGAGCACTTGGGAGGCAGAGGTAGATGGTGGTGGTGGCACACGCCTTTAATCCGAGCACTTGGGAGGCAGAGGTGGGAGGATCACTATGAATTGTGGCCACCCTGAGACTGCAGAGTGAATTCCAAGTACCCTGGGTTAGATTGAAAAGTTTCTCCAAAATCCAAGGGGGAAAAAAAGGTGGAACTGGAGGCCAGACACTTTCAGGCGGTCTTCTGGCCTCTACATGCTGTAGCAAGTGC
This sequence comes from Orientallactaga sibirica, assembly GCA_036365145.1. Lineage (NCBI taxonomy): Eukaryota > Metazoa > Chordata > Mammalia > Rodentia > Dipodidae > Orientallactaga > Orientallactaga sibirica. The sequence continues at coordinate 24,185,484 of JAEOAD010000032.1, read as the reverse complement.
ATGTCTCTGTGTGCACGCCCGCGCGCACGCACACACACACACACACACACACACACAATAGTAATAGCTAGGAATGTAGCCCAGACGTAGAGTACTTGTCTTTCATGGGTGGCTGTGAGTTCAATCTCAGCACAAAAGAAAAAAAGAAAAAGATAAAATTAAAAAATAAGAATAAGGACTGGAGAGCTGGCTCACCTGCAAAACCTAATGATCTGGGTTTAATTCCCAGTGCCCATGGAAGGCCAGATGCACAATGTGACATGCATCTGGAGTTTGTTTACAGTGGCTAGAGACCCTGGCTCATCCATTCTATCTTTCTCTGCTTGCAAATAAATAAAATTTTAAAAAGAAAAAGATTATTATTATTATCAGAATTATTAGTTAATTTTCTTTCACTGGTTATGTGATTATCAACTTGAATAAACTATCTTTTTTTTGTCAAGGTAGGGTCTCACTCTAGCTCAGGCTGACCTGGAATTAACTCTAGTCTCAGGGTGGCCTTGAACTCACAGAAATCCTCCTACCTCTGCCTCCCAAGTGCTGGGATTAAAGGCATGAGCCACCACGCCCGGCAAACTATCTTTTTTTAAAAAAAATTTTTTTTAATTTACTTGAGAGAGAAAGAGGGTGAGAGAGAGAATGGATATGGCAGGGCCTTTAACCGCTGCAGATGAGCTCTGGACACATGTTCTACTTTGTGCATCTGGCTTATATGGGTCCTGGGGAATTGAACCTGAGTCCTTTGGTTTTGTAGGCAGGCAAGTGCCTTAACCGCTAAGCCATCTCTCCAGCCTTGAATAAACGATCTTAAGTCACATATTGTACGTCTTGGTAGAGTACAAATTAATGAGATTTTACTTTTTATTTATTTTTGTTTGTGTGTTTGTTTGTTTGTTTGTTTATTTATTTTGGTTTTTCGAGATATGGTCTCACTCTAGCTCAGGCTGACCTGGAATTCACTCTGTAGTCTCAGGGTAGCCTCGAACTCATGGCAATCCTCCTACCTCTGCCTCCCGAGTGCTAGGATTAAAGGCGTGTGCTACCACGCCTGGCTTCTCTGATTCTTGATACTGGGATTATAGGCACTGGGCGCCATGCCTTGCTATTAATCTACCTATTTATATTGCTTATGTAAACTTAAAATTATTATTATTATTATTATTATTATTATTATTTTTTGTTTTGTTTTTCGAGGTAGGGTCCCACTCTAACTCAGCTGACCTGGAATTCACCCTGTATTCTCAGGGTGGCCCCAAACTCATGGCGATCCTCCTACGTCTGCCTCCTGAGTGCTGGGATTAAAGGTGTGCACCACCACGCCCGGCTTTTTTAAAGTTAAGATTTTTATTTATTTATTTGCTAGCACAGTGAATGAGATTGTGCTTGGGTGTATCAGACTCTCTTACTGCTGTATATAAACTCCAGATCCATGCGCCATACATATGCAGCTGGTTTTTTGTGGGTGCTAGGGAATTGAACCCAGGCTGACAAGCTTTGCACTCAAGCTCTGTGGATCCTCACTGTTCCCGGGGGTCTTTGGCCACTGACGTCCAGGGCTCAGCAGGAGCTGAGGGGAGCAGGGTCTTGGAGTGGGTGAGTGCTGTGGGCAATGAACACCCGGGAGACGGTCTGATGGATAGCGCACTCTCTCTTGTTTATTCAAAAGGGGAGTGGGTTTATAAATACTTGAGAAAGGTTGAGAGGGCACACACAGACTGTAAGGTGATTTGGATACATTGGTTTATGGGTTGCTATCTAATTGGCTAGTGTTGGAAGGCAGAAATCGTGAGAGAAGCTGCAAGGGAGATAGCAGACATGGCGGGAAAAGCTACGTGACTTCAGCCACAATGGATGGCTACAGCTGCAGGGAGACTGTTTACTACCACATAAGGGTCTCTTGGACAGCTGACCACAAGGTCAGGAACTGGGGGGGGGGAGGAGGGCAAAGCCTGATTACAGAATGCTCAGGTGCTTTTGGGATAGGGGGGAGGGCCTGCCAGTTGCGCCCACTCTGGGTGAAGATGGGGCACACTATGACCTTGAGAAGGGAGGACCAGCTCTGTCACCCCAGTGGGTTCCCGATGATAAGGCCAGCTGCAACCCCCACAGCCCAAGGTCCCCGGCCACATCCAACAACTCTGGACAGCTTCCTCACAGTCCCAGCCCATGTTTAGAAATGCCCAACAAAGCTCCTTTAACATACAGACCCAGTCCAAGATTAACAGTTTCCAGGGGCCAGGTAACCAAGTTATGGGGAAAGGGGGTAGCATAATACTTACAATGTATTTTTTAAATTTATTACACAGAGAAAGGAAGGGATAGAGAGGAAATGGGTGCACCAGGGCTTCTAGCCAATGCATATAAACTCCAGATGCATGGGCCATGTGCATGTGGCTTACTTAGGTACTGGGGAATTGAACCTGGGTCCTTGGGTTCATAGGCAAGTGACTTAACCACTAAGCCATCTCTCCAGCCCCAAGCATAATACTTACATCCTAGGTAAATGGAAACTTTAATCTCTTTCTTCCCTAGGGAGGAGAGTGGTAACTGCATTGGAAACCTGATCAGAACCGAGCATGTGAAGAAAGTGTGTGATGGACAGTATCTGCACCATTTCCAGCGCAAAAACGGCGCCATACCGGTCACAAACCTAATGGCTGGTGACAGGATTATTTTAAGTGGAGAAGAGAGAACACTGTTTGCTCTCTGTAAAGGATACGTGAAGAAGGTTAATGCCACAACAGTGACCTGCATAGTAGACAGGTAGTAAAACGTCTCTCTGGGCAACAGCTTTACTGATATGTACTCCTGTTGTTTGCAGTTGTACAATTGCACGGTTTTTGATATTTAAAGAGTTGTACAAAGGGCTGGGGATGTTGCTCGATGGTAGAGTGTTTGCCAGCATGCAGGGGCCCTAGGTTCACTGTGTAATACCACACAGACACTTCGTTCATTTCCACAGTCAATTTTGTCATATATTCATAACTCCAAAGACACCGGTGCCTAGAGCACTCACACCTCCACTTTCTTTAACTTTATTTTTCAGCCAAGATGAATCTTTTCCTTCCTTCCTTCCTTCCTCCTCCCTTCCTTCCTTCCTTCCTTCCTTCCTTCCTTCCTTCCTTCCTTTCTTTCTTTCTTTCTTTCTTTCTTTCTTTCTTTCTTTCTTTCTTTCTCTTTTTTTCCTTTCAAGCACAGGATCGTACTAAGTTACTCAGGCTGGACTGGAACTCTCTATTCTTCCCCAGTCTTCTCAGGTGTGCACTGCCATCCTAGCTTTTCTTTTTTTTTTTTTTTTTTTTGGTTTTTCAAGGTAGGGTTTCACTCTAGTCCAGGCTGACCTGGAAATAACTATGTAGTCTCAGGGTGGCCTCGAACTTTTGGCGATCCGCCTACCTCTGCCTCCCGAGTGCTGGGATTAAAGGCGTGCGCCACCACGCCCGGCCATCCTAGCTTTTCTTAATGTGTATGTGTGTGTGTGTGTATGTATGTATGTATGTATGTATGTATGTATATATATATATATTTTTTAATTATTTTATTTATTTTTTGGAGAGAGACACAGAGAGAGATAGACAGAGAGGGAGAGGGAGACAGAGATGGGCACGCCAGCAGTCTCTCAGCTGCTGAGAACGAAATCCAGATGTGTGCCCCCTTGTGGGCAAGTGCGGCATTGCGCCCTTGCGTCACTTTGCATCTGGCTAAACGTGGGACCTGGAGATTGGAACCGCTGGAGATTGGAACCAGCGTTCTTTAGGCTTAGGAGGCAGGCGCCTTAGCCGCTAAGCCATCTCTCCAGCCCTAATTTAAAATATTTTAAAATATATTTTATTTATTTATTTGAGAGAGAGAGAGAGAGAGAGAATGGGCATGCCTGGGCCTCCAGCCACTGCAAACGAACTCCAGATGCATACACCTCCTTGTGCATCTGACTTACGTGGATCCTGGAGAATCAAACTGGGATTCTTTGGCTTTGCAGGCAAGTGCCTTAACCGCTAAGCCATCTCTCCAGCCCTCTTTCTTGATATTTTACTTACTTATTTGTAAGTAGAAAGAGAGCCAGGCATGGTGGCTCAGACCTTTAATCCCAGCACTTGAGAGGTAGAGGTAGGAAGATCACTGAATCGAGGCCACCCTGAGACTATTTATTGAATTCCAGTTCAGCCTGGGCCAGAGTGAGGCCTGTTGGTACTGAGGAGTGGGGTCAGTTGCTGCTGGACACCTGACTGTGTGGCTTTGGCTTTTTGGAGTTGATTCTCGAGAGGAATGTCGAAGGATTTGAAACCTTGGCCTAAGATATGCCTTGCAGTGCTGTAAGTACAGCTTGATGGACTATTCTGGTCAGAGTTGAAAGACCTGAATGCAGTAAGAACTATGGACTGTGAGGTTTGGCTTATGAGGGTGAGAAAGACCTTTGCCTGGACTGGGCTAGAAGCAGCTTGTGTGAGAGGCTTGCTGTTATGCCCCATCCTGAGAAGTTGTGCAGGGTTGCATTGCATAGAAATGGACTGGTGTGAGCAGAGGGATACGGCACAGAATGAAATCTTTGCGCTGAAGCTTCTGCCCATTCAGCTGCAATTGAGAGATTACGACCTTGAGATTGGGTCAGCTGACCTGCACTGGGGCAACAGGAGAATGTAGAATCTTTTGAAGGGGCCTGAGTGCTCAAGGAGCATCCTGTTCTTCAAAGTCTGCTTTATTTCCCCCTGGATTAACAAATTGGCACTCTACCTGGTATTGTGGACTATAAGAAATGCAGGAAAGAGAGGGTCATTGAGTTTGCAACACGGTCTTGTGCTTTGGAAACGGCCATGGGCAGTGTGAAGCAGGTTTGCTGGATGCCTGCATGGAGACCTCATGGGGCCATGAGGATGAACCGTGGATTACAGTGGAGACACAGTGGAAATACTGGGACCATGAGATGGCTGCTAAGGAAAGCTGCCAGCCCCCGATGAAGTTTCTCAGGACTGTGAGTAGCCTAGCTGGAGGGGCGGAATTGGAATTCCAGAGACTTGTCAGTGGTTAGAATTATCGGACTTAGAGACTTCACTCACTAGAGTTGTCAGACTTGGAACTACAGAGTTTGATGTTTGCCCTGTTTAAATCTTGTATTGGTTAAATATTTCTCTGCTATGCCCAATGCCATCTTTGCAGTGTGAATGTTTATTCTGTGCCATTATGTTTTTTGGGGGTACTTTTTGGTATTATGGCTCAGTTAAAAGACCTTGGATTTTGGGGATGTTTGAACATCATTAGGATTTATACAAATATGGGGTCTTTTGATTTTTTGAGGTAGGGTCTTACTAGCTCAGGCTGACCTGGCATTCACTGTGTAGTTTCAGGGTGGCCTCGAACTCACCGTGATCCTCCTACCACTGCTGGGATTAAAGGTGTGCACCACCACACCCGGGTAAAAATGTGGGGTCTTTTAAAGTTGGACTGAATGCATTGCATTTTACGTGATGGATGGTTGTCAGTTTATGGGGGCCAGGGGCGGAATGTAATGGTTTGATCCAGGTGTCCCCCATAAACTTCGGTGTTCTGAATGCTAGGTTCCCAGCTGATGGCAATTTGGGAATTAATGCCTCCTGGAGGCAGTGTATTGTTGGGGGCGGGCTTAGGGGTGTTATAGCCAATTTCCTCATGCCAGTGTTTGGCGCACTCTTCTGTTGCTATGGTCCACCTTATGTTGGCCAGGGGGTGATGTCCATCCTCCGCTCATGCCATCATTTTCCTCTGCCATCATGGAGCTTCCTCTTGAGTCTGTTTGCCAAAATAAACCCTTTTTTCCCCCAAAGCTGCTCTTGGTCGGGTGATTTCTGCTAGCAATGCAAACCTGACTGCAACAAGACCCTACCTCAAAAAACCAAAAAAAAAAAAAGAAAGAAAGAAAGAAAACAAAAAGAAAAAAAGAAGAAAAGAGGGAGGGAAGGAATGGAATGGGCGTGTGCCAGGGCCTCTTGTTATTACAGATGCACTCTAGCTGTATGTGCCACTTTGTGCATCTGGCTTTACATGGGTACTGGAGAACTGAACCTGAGCTGGAAGACTTTGCAAGCAGGTGCGCTTAACTGCCGAGCCGTCTCTCCAGCCCATCATCCCAGTTTCTTGTTTATTTGTTTGTGTTTGTGAGTCTCATGTAGCAACAACAGGGTAGATAGACGCAGGCCCCAGCGAGCAGCTCATGCAAACAAGCACAGTTCAGTTTTGAACACGTGGAACTTCCTGTGCCTGGGTTCTAGCAGACGGCGAGCTCCTTCTGCGTGTAGGCTGTAGGCACTCAGACCTGACGTTCGAGGAGGCAGCTGGGTAGGATAAGTGGAGAGCAGAGCCAGAGATGCAGATTTAGGATTTGGAGTTCCACGTTGGCCTGGAACCCCTGGGAAAAGGACAAGAAAGAGCAGTGTGGTGACCCTGGAAGGGACTCCTGGGAACATCAGGATTTAAGGCGTCCATAGAGGAGTGGGACAAAGTGACTGCAAAGAGGTTTGCCCTACAGGCTGGAGGTACTCGGTTTCCGCTGGGCGTACTGAACCCGTGTTAGCTTGCGAGGTCATCTGTATTTTCAACAGATGTTATAGGCTCCTGATTATGAATTTCTCTGACATTAGTGCTTTCCTTGCACCCTCTCTTTTCTCCTTTTTTCACCAATTTAGGGCTCTTGTTATCTTTTACTAGCTAGTGGAAATGAGGGGCTGAGGTTACTGGCATGTGCCACCATACCCAGCCTATGTGGTGCTGGGGATCCAACCCAGGGTTTCATGTGTTCCAGACAAGCACCAGCAGAGCTGCACCAGCCCTTGCTTTTGTTTCTTTGAGACAGGCTGTCTTTGAACTTGCTGTGTAGCTGAGGATGACCTTGATCTTCCGTTCTTCCTGTTCTGCCTCCTGAAGGCTGGAATAGTCTATCTTGCTCAAACCATTTACTCGTTTAGCAGGTAGCAATATAAAAAATATTCATCTGTGTTTGTTTTGCTGTTTTAGGAACTTGTCGGCACTCCCGGAAACAACTCTGTTCAGATTAGACCAGGAGGAAAAGCATTGTGACATAGACACCCCGCTGGGAAATCTCTCTAAGTTGATGGCAAACACGAGCGTCAGGTTTGTAGTAATGAATGAGTCTCTGTCTCCTTCCACTTTTCTAGGACTATGACTAATGGTGCTTTTTAAAAAAATCTTCAGCAAGAAACTTCGAGATTTAATTATTGACTTCCAGGAGCCTCAGTTTATCCCCTACCTCACTGCTGTTCTCCCGCCTGACGCGAAGGATACCGTGGCTGGCATTCTAAAAGGTATGCCATAACCAGAGTTTTAGTTTTTGATTTTGGTTTTCTGAGGCAGTGTCTTGCTCTAGCCCAGGTTGACCTAGAATTCACTGTATAGTCTCAGGCTGTCCTCACATTCACAGTGATCCTCTTCCTCTGCCTCCTAAGTTCTGCTGCTACGCTTAGCTCATAACCAGCTTTAAAAAATTTTTTTACTTATTTGAGAGAGAGAATGGGCGTGCCAGGGCTTCCAGCCACTGCAAACAAACTCCAAACACATGTGCCCCCTTGTGCATTTGGCTTATATGGGATCCTTTGGCTTTGCAGGCCAATGCCTTAACCACTAAGCCCTCATAACCAGCTTTTATTTGGTTTTCTTTATAATTTAGTTATGGCTATTGCCAAAATTTTTTTAAAGATTTTATTTTTATTTATTTATTTATTAGAGACAGAGAGAGGGAGAGAGAGAATGGGTGCGCCAGGGCCTCTTGCCACTGCAAATGAACTCTAGATGCATGTGCCACCATGTGCATCTGGCTAACATCGGACCTGGAGAATTGCACCAGGGTCCTTAGGCTTCACAGGCATGTGCCTTAACTGCTAAGCCATCCCTCCAGCCCCAAGTTTCTTTCTTTCTTTTTTTTTAAGTATTTTTATTTTTATTTATTTATTTGCGAGAGAGAGAGAGAGTGAGGCAGGTAGAGAGAGAATGGCTGCACCAGGGTCTCCAGCCGCTGCAAATAAACTCCAGATGGATACCTAACCTTATGCATCTGGCTTACATGAGACCTGGGCAATCAAACCAAGGTCCTTTGGCTTTGCAGGCAAGTGCCTTAACCACTAAGCCATCTCTCCAGCCCCCACATTTCTTTCTTCTTTTTTTTTTTTCCATATTTCTTTAATAATTGATTAGACTTGCAGTTAAAATGGTTGGATAGAGACTATTTGGAAATGTTTGAATATGTCCTTAAAGTCACCTTGAAGCCGGGCGTGGTGGCTCACACCTTTAATCCCAGCACTCGGGAGGCAGAGGTAGGAGGATCGCCTTGAATTTGAGGCCAGGCTGAGCCTAAAGAGTGTTTCAGGTCAGCCTGGAGTAGAGTGAGATCCTACCCCCCAAAATTAAAGTGTGTGTGTGTGTGTGTGTGTGTGTGTGTGTGTGTGTGTGTATTTATGAATCTAGCATGATGATATATGCCTGTAATCCCAGCATTTAGGAAGCTGAGGGAAGGCTGTGAGTTTGAGGAATTTCTTTGTTGAAAATCAATATTCTTTTTCTTGTTATTTTTAAACTTAAATACAGGTTTGAATAAGCCTCAGAGACAAGCAATGAAAAAGGTTTTGCTTTCCAAAGACTACACTCTCATTGTGGGTATGCCTGGGACAGGAAAAACAACTACAATATGTACACTCGTAAGTTTACTAGTATTTTCATAAGAAACTAGATATTTATATTAACTTCTTAGTGCATATTTTGTGATATTGATAGTAAAGACATGAAAAATTATAAAACTGAATTACAAATAGTTGTAATCAGAGTTTAGATTTCTTACATTAAGAATTTCTTTTTTTTAATTTGCTGGGTGTGGTGGTGCACGCCTTTAATCCCAGCACTCGGGAGGCAGAGGTAGGAGGATTGCTCTGAGTCCAAGGCCACCCTGAGACTACATAGTGAATTCCAGGTCAGCCTGAGCTAGAGAGAGACCCAACCTTGAAAAATAAAAAAATAATAATAATAAAAGAATTTCTTAGGTCTTTTTCTGTTGGTCATATGGAATATGTGTCATTGTGTTTTCCTTTCCTTTAAACAGAATAAATCATGGGCTGGGGAGATGGTTAAGTGGGTAAGGTGCTGATCATGAGAACCTAGTTAGGATCCTCAGAAGCCACGTAAAACACCAGGCATGGTGATGCCTGTCTAATCCCAGTGCTGGGCAGGAAGAATCAGGGAATCCCAGGTTAGTTAGAAACTGGTTAGTTTCTCCAAGTCCAGTGAGAGACCTTGTCTCAAAGAATAAAACACACCAGGTGCATTTGGAGAAATGGCTTAGCCCTTAAGGCACTTGCCTGCAAAATCTAAGGACCCAGGTAAGGACCTGAGGACCCACATAAACCAGATGCCCAAGGTAGCACATGCTTCTGAAGTTTGTTTGCAGTGACTGGAGGCCCTGGCATTCTTTCTCTCTCTCTCCCCTTCTCCCTCCCTCCCTTCCTGCCTCTTTAGCTCTCTCAAATTATAAAACAAACATATAAAAAAAACCTGGCCAGGCCAGGCATGATGGTACACGCCTTTAATCCCAGCACTAGGGAGGCAGAGGTAGGAGGATCGCTATGAGTTCGAGGCCACCCTGAGACTACCTGGTGAACTCCTAGTGAGCTAAAGTGAGATACTACCTCGAAAAACAAAAACACCCCCCCCAAAAAAAAAACTGGCCAGGTGTGGTGATTCTGACTTTAATCTCATCACTTGGGAGGCAGAGGTAGAAGGATCACTGAGTTCGAGGCCAGCATGAGACTACTTGGTGAATTCTAGGTCAACCTAGGCCAGAGTGAGACCCTACCTCACAAAACCAAAAAATAAAATAAAATAAACTGAGCTGGAGAGATGGCTCAGCTCTTACAGTGCTTGTCTGTGGAGCCTAATGACCAGAGTTCCATTCCCCAGTATCCACATAAAGCCAGATGCACAAGGTGGCACATGCATCGAGTTTGTTTGCAGTGGCCCTGGTGCCCCCATTCTCTCTCTCTCTGCCTCTGTCTGTCGCTGTCAAATAAATAAAACAAAAAAAAATTAAAAAAAAAAAAGTAGAAGCCATGGCTGGAGGGATGGTTCAGCGGTTAAGGCGCTTGCTTACAAAGCCTGATAGCCTGGATTCACTTCCCCAATATCCGCATAAAGCCAAACGCACAAAGTAGCACGTACATCTGGAGGTCATTTGCAGTGCCAAGAGGTCCTGGCATGCTTGTTTTCTCCATTTATCTTGTAGTCACTCCTTGCAAATAAATAAATATATTCATTTGCAGTGGCTGGAGGTCTTGGTGCACCCATTTTCTGTCTCGTTCTTTCTCCTTTTTCCTTTCTTTTTCTCTCTCAGTAAATAAGTAAAAATAAGATTATATTTTTAAAAATGTATTTCCTAGCCATGCGTGGTGGTGCATACCTTTAATCCCAGCACTTGGGAAACAGGTAAGAGGATCGCTGTGAGTTCGAACCACTCTGAGACTACACAGTGAGTTCCAGGACAGCCTGAGCTAGTGTGAAACTCTACCTCAACCCCCCCCCCCCCCCGCAAAAAACAAAAAAGTATCTCTTAGAAAAACAAAAACCAGGGGAGAGATGGCTTAACGGTTAAGGCACTTACCGCAAAGCTAAAGGACACAGGTTCAATTCCCCAGGACCCACATAAGCTAGACGGACATGGCACTTGCATCTGGAGTTTGTTTGCAGGAGCTCGTTGCCCTGGTATACCCATTCTCTCCCTCTCTCTCTGTAGCCCAGGCTGACCTGGAATTCACTATGTGGTCTCAGGCTGGCCTCAAACTTTCACAGAGATCCTCCTAAGTGCTTTTTAAATATATATATGTATATATTTATTTATTGGAGAGCGAGGGAGAAAGACAGATAGAATAGGTGCACCAGGGTCTCCAGCCACTGCAAATGAACTCCAGATGCATGCACCACCTTGTGCATCTGGTTTATGTGGTCCTGGGGAATTGTACCTGGGTCTTAAGGCTTTGCAGGAAAATACTTTCACAGCTAAGCCATCTTCCCAGCCCCTAAGTGCTTTTTTTTTTTTTTGGTTTTTCGAGGTAGGGTCTCACTCTGGTCCAGGCTGACCTGGAATTAACTATGCAGTCTCAGGTTGGCCTTGAACTCCTGGCAATCCTCCTACCTCTGCCTCCTGAGTGCTAGGATTAAAGGCATGCGCCATCATGCCCGGCTCCTAAGTGCTTTTATAATTCTTTTTTCTTTTGGTTTTCCGAGGCAGGGTCTCACTCTAGCCTAGGCTGACCTGGAATTCACTCTGTAGTCCCAGGGTGGCTTCGAACTCACGGCGATCCTCCTACCACTGCCTCCTGAGTGCTGGGGTTAAAGGTGTGCGCTACCACGCCTGGCTGCTTTTATAATTCTTTTAGGGAAGTTACTTGGCTCATCTCTCAGCTCTGGTTTGACTGAGCTTGGTATCTTTTGGGAAATACAAGCACCGTTAACAATGGCTTGGATTTAAAAGCAGTTCTGGTTTTCATTTCCACCCCCAACCAGGTGAGAATCCTCTACGCCTGTGGTTTCAGCGTCCTCTTGACCAGCTATACACACTCAGCTGTCGACAACATCCTCCTGAAGTTGGCTAAATTTAAAATTGGATTTTTGCGTCTTGGTCAGACTCAGAAGGTTCATCCAGATATTCAGAAATTCACAGAGGAGGAAATGTGCAGGTCACGGTCCATTAATTCGTTAGCTCTGCTAGAAGAACTCTACGATAGTCACGTGAGTGGTCATTGCATGATCCAGACGCGTCACAGGCCAGAGGGAGAGGAGCAGTGATACCGTGCAAAACTGGGCCACACCGTGACTCAGCCCACGTGCACTGTCTGCAGTAGGTCAGTGGCAGAGCACTTGCAGGCAGGCGCGAGGCCATGAGTTGGCTTCCCAGTACCAGAGGAAGAAAAATTACTTATGCCACAGAGCCAGTTGTTTGTTGTTGTTGTTTTTGTGACTAAAGTGAAGTTTTTGACTTATTACTCAGAGCTTCCTCCTTCCAGTTTCAAGTAGCCTAAAAAACTGTTAATGACAAGGGTTTATTAATGAGTTTGACTCAGAAGCAATGATAGTTAACAATTTTGTGCCATTATTTCTAGGTTTTGATAAGAACTTCACATATTTTATTTTTTACATATTTCTAAATTTTATTTGTATTGGTATATGTGTCTGTGGGTGCTCCAGGGCCTCTTGGCACTGCCAAGGAACACCAGATGCTGGCACCATTTTTATTCATTTGAGTGAGGGAGAAATATATAAGATATTTTTTCATTTACTTATTTATTTGCACATCTGCGTGGCTAAAGTGGGTGGCTTGGGAATGGAACCTGGACCAGCAGACTTTGCAAGCAACTACCTTAACCATTAAACCATCTCTCCAGCCCAAGATGTTACTTTCTATAGCTGGGAAGATGGCTCACTGGTTAAAAGTACTTGCTTGCAAAGCCAAAGGACCCAGGTTCGATTCCCCAGGACCTCCGTAAGCCAGATGCAAACAGTGGCAAATGCGTCTAGAGTTCGTTTCCAGCGGCCCATTCTTTACAAAATAAAAACGAACTAAGCCGGGTGTGGTGGCACACGCCTTTAATCCCAGCACTCGGAACACAGAGGTAGGAGGATCACTGTGAGTTCGAGGCCATCCTGAGACTACACAGTGAATTCCAGGTCAGCCTGAGCTAGAGTGAGACCCTACCTTGAAAAAACAAAAAAAAAATAAAAAAATAAAAAGTAAAGAAGAAGAAGAAAAAAAGGTAATATCTTGCAAGAAATAGAGTCTTAGTCCAGGCTGACCTCAAATAAACTGTGTACTCTAGGCTGGCCTTGAACCTTGGAAGGCCCCCACCTTCCAAGTACTAGGTGTTCAGGCATGTGCCATCCACTACATCCAGTTTTATACTGTGCTGGTGATCAAACCAGAGCTTCATGCCTGAAGGAACCCTCTGCCAACCGAGCCACATCCCCAACTCCAGACTGTACTTTTTTTTTTTTTTTTTTTTTTTTTTTTTTTTTTTTGGTTTTTTGAGGTAGGGTTTCACTCTGGTCCAGGCTGACCTGGAATTAACTATGTAGTCTCAGGGTGGCCTCGAACTCATGGCAATCCTCCTACCTCTGCCTCCCAAGTGCTGGGATTAAAGGCATGCGCCACCATGCCCGGCCAGACTGTACTTTTTATGTATTTATTTATTTTGGTTTTTCAAGGTAGGGTCTCCCTCTAGAACCCAGGCTGACCTGAAATTCACTCTGTAGTCTCAGGCTGGCCTCGAACTCAAAGCAGTTCTACCTTTGCTTCCTGAGTGCTGGGATTAAAGTGTGTGCCTGCAAATATTTTATATATTTATTTATATATTATTTACAAGCGGAGAGAGAGACAGACAGACAGACAGAGAATGGCACACCAGGGCCTGTGGGTCAGTGGGGAATCGAACATGGGTCATTAGGCTTTGTAGGCAAGTGCATTAACTACTAAGCTGTCTCTCTAGCCCCTTGTATTTCTTTGACATACTAAATTGTTGATTCATTTTCTTCTTCTTTGTTTTTAGCTTATAGTTGCAACAACCTGTATGGGAATTAATCATCCAATATTTTCCCGTAAAACTTTTGATTTTTGTATTGTTGACGAAGCCTCTCAAATCAGTCAGCCCGTCTGTCTGGGGCCACTTTTCTTTTCTCAGAGATTTGTGCTGGTGGGGGACCATCAGCAGCTTCCTCCCCTGGTTCTAAACCGGGAAGCAAGGTAGGCAGAGGTCACAGGTTTTGTCTTGGGTGTTTATGTGTGTGCGTATGAATGAGCACTCGCACGCGAGCTCAGAGGACAACGGTCAGGTCCAGGCCTCGCCTGCCCACCTCCTTTGAGGCCAACATTCTCTCTCTGGATTCTGGCTCTACTATGCGTTCCACATGAGTGTTCCACATGAGTTTCCAGGAAATTTCTGTCTCTTCCTCCCATCTCACCTTCACAGTCAGGTGCTGAAAGTAAGGAAAACTACCAAGGCTTCTAACCTGTTTACTTGTTTGAGGCAGGGCGTCGCTGTAGCTCAGACTGACCTGGTACTCACTCTCTAGTTCCAGGCTGGTCTCAAACTCAACAGTGATCCTCCTACCTCTGCCTCCTGAGTGCCGGGGTTTTTAGTATGAGCCACCACAACTGGCTCTGGCTTTGCCTTTTTATTTATTGAATTTATTATTATTATTATTATTATTATTATTATTATTATTTTATTTATTTTTGGTTTTTCAAGGTAGGGTATTGCTCTGGCCCAGGCTGACCTGACTAAGTAGTCTCAGGATGGCCTTATATTCACAGCAATCCTCCTATCTCTGTCTCTGAGTGCTGGGACTAAAAGCATGCACCATGACTCCTGGCTGTTATTTATTTTTTAATTTGAAGCAGGGTCTCACTTTAGGCCCGGCTGACCTGGAACTCACTCTGTAGCCCCAGTCTGGCCTCAAAATCATGAGGATCCTCCTACGCTCTGCCTCCTGAGAGTGCGGGTGTTAAAGGTGTGCACCACCACACCTGGTATTGGCCTTGCTTTTTACATGGGGTCTGGAGATCAAACTCGGGTACTCCAACTTGAGTGGTGAGCGTTTTATCTCCTGAGCCATCTCCCTAGTCCTATATTTTTTTTTTGGAGAGATGAGATTTTTCTGTGTTGTCCTCAAAGGAGCCTTTTTTTTTGTGAGAGCGAGGAAGAGAGTGGGTGTGCCAGGGCCTCCAGGCACTGCAAATGAACTCCTGACGCATGTGCTACCTGTGCATCTGGCTTATGTGGGTCCTGGGGAATTGAACCGAGGTCCTCTGGCGTTGCAGGCAAATGTCTTAACTGCTAAGCCATTTCTCCAGACCTCAAAGGAGTCTTTTGCCACAGTCCCCCAACTCGACTTCCAGAGTGTTGAGACACATGCTATACCAAGTGTGGTGGCGCACACCTTTAATCCCAGCACTTGGGAGGCAGGGATAGGAGGTTCACCGTGAATCTGAGCTCCCTCCCCGCGACTGCTGAGTGAATTCCAGGTCAGCCTGGGCTAGAGCAAGACCCTACCTCGAAAATCCAAATAAATAAATAAATAAATAAATAAATAAATAAATAAATAAATAAGTGAATAAATGAAATGTTAAACTGGATTCTTGCTGAGGAGCAGGGCTCATGAACTGATGAAGCTGCGTTTGTTTTGTTGGCAGACTTCTTGGCTTGAGTGAAAGCTTATTCAAGCGGCTGGAGCAGAACAAGGATGCTGTGGTTCAGCTGACTGTGCAGTACAGAATGAACAGGTATCTGTAACATCCCTAACCATGAGTGGCTCTCATGTTGATTTTTGTCTGGCGTAATTAAGATTACATTTTGCAATTCTTTCAGTAAAATCATGTCCTTGAGCAACATGCTGACCTACGAAGGAAAGCTGGAGTGTGGCTCAGAAAAGGTGGCCAATGGCGTCATCAGCCTTCCTCACCTGAAAGATGTGAAGCTGGAGCTGGAGTTTTATGCCGATTATTCTGATAGTCCATGGCTGGCTGCGGTGTTTGAGCCCAACAGTCCTGTTTGTTTTCTTAATACAGACAAGGTAAAATTTCTTCATTGATTTCCCTTCATCCTAATATTTAAATTTCTCAGTGTGCAATGGTGTTTTTTTTTATTTTAAAAAATTTTTCAAGGTAAGGTCTCACTCTAGCTCAGGCTGACCTGGAATTCAGTATGTAGTCTCTAAGTGGCCTCGATCTCATGGCAATCCTCCTACCCTGCCTCCTGAGTGCTGGGATTAAATGCATACACCACAACACCCGGCTCAAAATTTTTTTATTTTTATTTTTTTATGAGAGAGAGAATTGATGGGCCAGGGCCTGCAGCCACTACAGTTGAACTCCAGACCTGTGTGCCACCTTGTGTGCATGTGCAAACTTGTGCACTTGGCCTCACCTTGTGTGTCTGGCTATGTGGATCCTGGAGAGTCAAACATGGGTCCTTAGACTTCACAGGCAAGCACCTTAACTACTAAGCCATCTCTCCATCCCCGTTTATTATTTTTTAAAATATTTTATTTATTTATTTGAGAGAGAGAAGGAGGCAGAGAGAGAGAATGGGTGCGCCTGGCATCCAGCCACTGCAAATGAACTCCATGTCTGGAGTTTGTCTAAAGTGGCTGGAGGCCCTGGTGTGCCCATTTTTTTCTCTCTCTCTCTCAAAAAGATAAATAATAAAAAATCAAGAGCAAGAATAAGTGAACCAGGGCCTCTAGCCACTCCAGATGCATATGCCACCTTGTGCCTCTGGCTCACCTTCATCTTTTAAGATGGTATTTTTATCTATCTCTGAATTTAGGGATAAGAGTTTTATGGCTATACATGCATTTCCAGTACTCATAAACTTGACACCCTATGAATAGACTACATATTTCTCTGCCTAGGTTCCAGCACCAGAGCAAGTTGACAAAGGTGGCGTGAGCAACATGACAGAAGCCAAACTCATTGCTTTCCTGACCTCAGTTTTTATTAAGGTAACTTAGAACTTTCAAGGTTCATGAGTGTTAAGGTACAGAATAAGTGAATGTTGATCATGCTACTGAATGTTATTAGACTGTAAGAAAGTTACAATCTGGGCCGGAGAGATGGCTTAGTGGTTGAGGCACTTGCCTGTGAAGCCTAAGGACCCAGGTTCAATTCCCCTGTACCCACATAAGTCAGATTCACAAGGGAGCTCATGCATGGAGTTATTTTTGTTTGTTTGTTTGTTTTTGAGGTAGGGTTTCACTCTAGCTCAGGCTGACCTGGAATTTAGTATGTAGTCTCAGGGTGGCCTCAAATTCACAGTGATCCTCCTACTTCTGTCTCCCGAGTGCTGGGATTAAAGGCGTGCCCCACCATGCCCTGCTTCATGGAGTTCTCTTTTTTTTTTTTTTTTTTTTGGCGAGAGACACAGAGGGAGAGGGAGAGGAAGACAGATAGAGATGGGCTCGCCAGCAGCTTCTCAGCTGCTGCGAATGAAATCCAGATGCATGCACCCCCTTGTGGTCAAGTGTAGCATTGCGCCCTTGCATCACTTTGCATCTGGCTAAATGTGGGTGGGAGGCTGGGCATGGTGGTGCATGCCTTTAATCCCAGCACTAGGGAGGCAGAGGTAGGAGGATTGCCATGAGTTCAAGGCCACCCTGAGACTACATAGTGAATTCCAGGTCAGCCTGAGCTAGAGTGAGACCCTACCTCGAAAAACCAAAAAAAAAAAAAGAAAAAGAAAAAAAAATGTGGGTGGGACCTGGAGGTTGGAACCAGCGTTCTTTAGGCTTAGGAGGCAGGCGCCTTAACCGCTAAGCCATCTCTCCAGCCCTCATGGAGTTCTTTTAAAAGAAAAAAAAAAAGAAGGTTACAATCTGGCATGAACCCTTGTTTATTTTACTTAGTTATTTTGGTTTTTCAAGGTAGGGTCTCACCCTAGCCCAGGCTGACTTGAAATTCACTATGTAGTCTCAGACTGGTTTCTAACTCATGGAACCGTTGTTTGTTAAGATAAGATGATTCAACCAAGAATGGTGGCACACAACTTTAATCCCAGCACTTGGTAGATAGAGGTACGTGGATCACCATGAGTTCAAGGCCACCCTAAGACTACATAGTGAATTCCAGGTCAGCCTGGGCTAGAGCAAGACCCTGCCTTGAAAAACCTAAACAAAACTAACAAACATAGCCAAGCAGGGTGGCGCGAGCCTTTAGTCTCAGCACTCGGAGCACTTGGGAGGCTGAGGTGGGAACTGTGACTTTGAGACCACCCTGCGAATACATAGTAAATTCCAGATCAGCCTGGGCTAGAGTGAGACCCTAAAAAAAAAAAAAAAAAAAAAAAAAAAAAAGATAAAACCACTCAAGGATGGTAAAGCTTAGATTTAAAGTAGATTTAGTGGTTGTTTTTACTTCTTGAGATGGAAGTGTTATAAACGTCGGTTGGGTACAAAATGTAACTATTTAACAATAAATTGAGTAAAGATGAAAAAACTTAAAATGAGGGTTTTTCATTTTCAATTATCTCTTTCCTGTATAGGCTGGCTGTAGTCCCTGTGATATTGGCATCATTGCCCCATACAGGCAGCAGTTGAGGCTGATCAGTGATTCGTTGGCACGTGCATCTGTTGGGATGGTCGAAGTCAATACAGTTGACAAATACCAAGGAAGAGACAAGAGAATCATTCTAGTGTCTTTCGTTAGAAGCAATGAGGATGGAACCGTGAGTTCATTATGTTTGCTGCTGGTTCATTTGGTACATCTCTACTTGTGAGCTATACCCACAGAGAGAGTGCACTGTCTCTCTCTCTCTATTTAAAAAGAAACAGAGTAGAGGTGGAGAGATGTCTCAGTGGTTAAGGCACTTATCTGTAAAGCCTAGTTTGATTCCCCAGTACCCATATAAAACTCCATGCACTAGGCTGGAGAGATGGCTTAGCAGTTAAGGCACTTGCCTGCAAAGCCAAAGGACCTCGGTTCGATTCCCTAGGACCCTTGTAAGCCAGATACACAAGGTAGTTCATGTGTCTGGAGTTCGTTTGTAGTGGCTGGAGGCCCTGGTGTGCCTATTCTCCCTTTCTTTCTGTCAAATAAATAAACAAATAAAAATAAAATATAAAACCCAATGCTCAGAGGCACATGTATCTGGAGTTCGTTTGCAACAGCTGGAGGCCCTGGTGCGCCCATTGTCTATGTCTCTGTCTCTCTCTCTCTCTCTCTCTGTTGTTATCTTTCTCTGCTTGCAAATGAATAAATAAAAATATTGAAAAAAAGAAAAGAAACAAAAGGGCTGGCGAGATGGCTCAGCAGTTAAAGACATTTGCTTGCAAAACCTGGTGGCCTGGGTTTGATTCTCCAGTACCAACCTAAAACCAGACCCTCAACGTGGCCCATGTGTATGGTTTGTTTGCAGTGATAGGTGGCTGTGGTGTACCCATATACCCCCTTTTTTACTCTCTCACATACATCCCAGGCTGGCCTTGAACTTACTCAAACAGGTCAGCCTAGAACACATGGGACCCTGCCTCCAGAACAAAAAAATAAAGAGAAGTAGAAAACAATTCAGGAAACCTCACTCTTTGTCAGAACAGATTGGCATACATAAGAAAACTCAAATCATTGGGATTGTATCTCTTGCAGCTTGGTGAACTCCTGAAAGACTGGCGCCGTCTTAATGTTGCGATAACCAGAGCTAAGCACAAGCTGGTCCTCGTGGGGTGCGTGTCCTCACTGAAGCGCTACCCTCCCTTGGAGAAGCTATTTCAGCATCTAGACTCAGAAAAATTAATATCCTTTGCTCGTGTGTAAGTAACATTGATCATGTCACTGTTGAGTGGTTGCTTTTCTTTTGGAGGGGGGATAAATGAAAAGTTGGTGTCTTTTTCTTTCTGTGGGTAGATTTCAAAGCTCCTGTTCAACAAAGGAAAGGACATGCCGGGCGTGGTGGCGCACGCCTTTAATCCCAACACTCGGGAGGCAGAGGTAGGAGGATCACCGAGAGTTCGAGGCCACCCTGAGACTACATAGTTAATTCCAGGTCAGCCTGGACCACAGTGAGACCCTACCTCAAAAAACCAAAAAAAAAAAAAAAAAAGAAAGGAAAGGAAAGGACAACACCCAGGAAGTCATGTTAAGACACTGGGGAGGTAATGAATAATGAAGGTGACTGCAAGGGACAGGTTATGAGACGAAAAAGGGGCCATGATCTGCTGCCCGTTACTGTCACTGTCACGTGCAGGAAGATTAGTTTTCCCTTGTGGTTCTCTTGCTCCACGTTTCTATTCTTGGTTTGTGTGTTGACCTGGAATTCACTATGTGGTCTCAGGCTGGTGTCGAGTCACAGCAGTCCCTCTGCCTCTGCCTCCTGAGGTGCCACCACACTCGGCAGGTTTTTAGATCTTTGAGACAGGCTCTCATGCAGCCCAGGCTGGCTTCAAACTTGCTGTGTAGCTTAGGATGACTTTGGATTCCTGATCCTCCTGCCCAAAACTCCTGAGTGCTGGCATTATAGGCCTGCCGCACAATATATTTTATATTTATATTATATATTTTGGTGACATGTATCTGTCTTCCTTAACTTATTTTACGTCATGGACCTTCCATCAAGAGAACACGAGAGTCTCGGTCTCATACTGGCTGATTCTCAACGAGGATAAGATGCTGTTCTCTTCCCTGTCTATCATCCTAAGGCCCTGTCCCTGCCAGCACCCAGTGGATTATTGCAGTTTAAGTTTGCCTCATCAAACTTGAATATGACTTTGATGCAAAGCATACAAAATGAAGTAAATGTGCTCTTTGCAGCATTCCACTTTTTTTTCTCTTCTCCCTTTTTGGTATAATTTTGTTGACCATAATATCCTACCACTATACAAAATTGACTTTTTTAAAGTATAGATATACCCAAAACTGTGAGAAATCTAAACTTGAAGGTACTTCAGGTATTTTTGTAGGGTGTGGAACAATACTTTTAGCAGGTTTAAAGGTGGATTCACAAAAGTCTACATTTATAAGCAGATCCAATATAACTGGACTCTCAGAAAAATAAAATTTTAGGACTAATTTCATTTTATATACTACATCACAAAAATTGAATTTAAGGGACTAGACTGGAGAGACGGTTCAGCAGTCAAGACACTTGCATGCAATTTAAGGGACTAAAGCTGGTTTGTTTTCATTATGTGGTGCTAGGAAAATACAAGTGTGAGCCAGGCGTGGTGGCACATGCCTTTAATCCCAGCACTCAGGAGGCAGAGGTAGGAGGATCACCATGAGTTTAAGGCCACCCTGAGACTACATAGTGAATTCCAGGTCAGCCTGGGCTAGAATGAAACCCTACCCTGGGAAAAAAAAAAGGAAAATACAATTTTGATTCTTTTTTGAATGTTGAGGTCCCTGATCCAAAGGCTGTCTTGCAAATCACAGTCTTTTAATTTATAATTTATTAATTGTTTGCTTCCATTTCGCCCAGGCTGACCTGGCACTCCATAGCCCCAGATTGTGCTCAAAGAGATCCTCCTGTCTCAGCCTCCTGAGCGCTGACCATCCTCTTTTTACTTCTTAGCATGCCGTATTTTCAGGATTCCAGAGAATTTGATGTCAAAGACTACCTTTTTTTTTTTTTTCTCTCCTCTAGGTACGAACTCACTATCCCAGGCTGACCTGGAATTCACTATGTAGTCTTGGGCTGGCCTTGACCTCACAGTGATCATCCTACCTCTGCCTCCCACATGCTGGGATTAAAGGCGTGAGCCACCACACCCAGTTTAAAGACTAACTTTTTTAAGAATAAATTTTGTTTTCTGAATTGATGAATTAAAAAGGTTTATCCTTATTTTCAGTTATTTATCTTAGTTTGTCATTTTGGAGGCATTGCTTACTTTTTCCTTTATTGCATAAAGGTGTTTGGAAATACAAAGTTACCTCAAAGTGAATCATTCTGTACATGGTTATAGAATTTAACCCCGGGGTTCTATCTTCTGGAGGGAAAACTGTCTGTTCTGTTGATTTTTGTTGTTGAGTGAAATACTCAAATTGTTAAAGTTGTTGGTGCTTCTACCTTTTGTTATTTTTTTAAGGTTTAATAAATTGTTTTCTACTAATGTATTTTTTGTGTCATTTATCATTTATTCATGATTTAGTGGGGGTAAGGTGGGGTTGATCCTTCTGCCTCTGCCTGTTTGGCTGGGGGGAGCATAGCCCTAATATTATAGAAAATAACCCTTGGTGTCCTTAACCAAGAATGTGGACTAACTGCTTCCAGGAGCAGAGCCTGAAAGAAGGAAAGAAAATTGACCCGTGGAGCCCTAAAACTGAAACCAGAAATGTTGGTTTAGTATGGGGGAGTTCTGTGTTTCCTGTCAACTTTGGATTTCCCTTGGTCACAAGGTCCTGGCCATTTCATTATTTGCAAGAGTTAAGATGTGCCTTATCCGTGTACGGTTCTGTGAGTTCCAGGCTTGGGCTTAAAGGTTAAACCCAAACCAGGTTGTCCATGTGGTCTGCAAGTTGACCGTGGTTAGGACTACCAACTGAGAGGCTACCAGGTACTCGCCAGATGCAGTTCCAGGTTAGAGCACCCCCCGCTGGTTTAGACGAGGTTCTCCTTATAAAAGCAGAATGCCAAAGTGGGATGACACAGGGGCACTTCCAGTGACCCCATTCCTGGAACGTTTGAAGCCAATGAAGCCAGGCGTGCTGGCTCAGCACTGGGGAGACCAAGGCTGGGAGGATCACCTTGAGATCAGGGACAACCTAGGGTACAGAGTGAGCTCCGGTCAGACCGGGCTAGAGTGAGATTCCCTCATAAAGTAATAAAACGGGCTGGAGAGATGGCTTAGAGGTTAAGGCACTTGCCCGTGAAGCCTAAGGATCCAGGTTTGATTCTCCACTACGCACATAAGCCATAAGCACAAGGTGGCACATGAGTCAAATTTGTTTGCAATGGCTGAAGGCCCTGGCGTGCCCACTTTCAGTTTATTTATTTTTTTTTGTTTTTCGAGGTAGGGTCTCACTCTGGCCCAGGCTGGCCTGGAATTAACTCTGTAGTCTCAGGGTGGCCTCGAACTCAGCGATCTCCTACCTCAGCCTCCCGAGTGCTGGGATTAAAGGCGTGCGCCACCACGCCCGGCTCCCACTTTTTTTTTTTTTTTTTTTGTTATTAGGTCATGTTTCCTTAAAATTCTCTTGGAAACTCTCTACGGGTTGTGAAGATGAAAGGAAGCGGTCGGGTGTTTTCCATTAAGACCCAATCAGCCCCCTTATTGGATGCAAACGTTGGCACGTGCCTCGAACCCCGGTCGACATCGCAGCTCTCGGGGGCAGGGGCGGCGGCGCAGGGTCCGTCCGGAGGTCAGGGGCGGGCGGGCGGGCGGGGGCACTCGAGCAGCGTCCCCCTTCCTTGGCGCGGGCGTCTGGGTGCAGGGTGGACGCGAAGATGCCCAGGCAGCGGGAGGCGGGTGCGGCTGCAGCCGAGGTGTCCGCGGGGTCCCGCCGCCCGCCCGCCCCGCGCGCCCTCCCGCCGCCAGGGGGCGCTGTGGGCCGCGGCGAGCCGGGCGCCGGCCGAGGCGGGGGAGGCCGCGGGCAGCCGGGGACCGGGCCCGAGCGAGACCGCGCCGTCGCCGTCGCCATGGGTAAGGACGGCGGCGAGCCCCGGGGGGCCCGAGGCCCGTGAGGTCACCGGCGCGCGCGCGCGCGTGTGTGTGTGGGAGGGGGCGCCGCGGCGGGGGCGGGGGGCTCCGGGGGTCGCCATGGCAACGCGGGCCCCACCTCGGTCGGCGTCTTTGGAGATCCAGACGCGGACGGACGGAGGCCGCGAGGGCCCGGAGCGCGCTGGCCTCGGCGCGATGACTTTCCAGGTGTGGGGGTGGCGCAAGGAGGACGCGTCGCGGCTGCTGGCCCGGGGCTCCGGCGCGCAGGACGAGCGGGGCGCCGCGAGGCGGGGCCCGGGCCCGGGTGAGCGCGACGCCCGCGGGGTGCGGGGTGCTGGCGGAGCGGACCCCCCAGGACCCTGCCGCCTGCAGGGCACCTGATGCCCTTTGCATGCCAGGTGTGATGAGCACTCCAGAAAACAACGGGAATGGCTGCAGGAGAGACGTCAGGTGGCTGCAGTCCCCACCCTCTCCAAAAAGATTAACAAATGGATAAATAGGAATCATACCACCATGCCGATTGGAAGAAATGGCCTTGTACAGACAGCCCATCGGCCAGTCTGTCTGCTCATAGCATTTGTGTCAGTCTGTTTTTTCTTTATGGTTTTTCGACGTAGGGTTTCACTCTAGCCCAGGCTGACCTGGAATTCACTATGTAGTCTCAGGGTGGCCTCGAACTCACGCGATCTCCTACCTCTGCCTCCCGAGTGATGGGATTAAAGGCGTGCTCCATCTGTCTGTGTTTTCAGTGGCTGAAGATTCACTATCACTTTACCTTAGCTGAACCTAACCCGAATACTAGATCATTGCCAACGTTGGATTTTTGTTTTTTGTTGTTGAGTTTAAAATATATATATATATTTTAGCCTGGCGTGGTGGTGCATGCCTTTAATCCCAGCACTCGGGAGGTAGAGGTAGGAGGATCATCGAAAAGCCAAATATATATATATATAATTATTTTTAAAATTTAATTTTTACTTATTTACTCAAGAGAGAGAGAGAGAGAGAGAGAGAGAGATTGGGTGCCGCCAGGGCCTTCAGACCCTGCACACAAACTCCAGAAGCATGTGCCACCTTGTGCATCTGGCTTATATGGATACGGATGGATCTAACCTGGGTCCTTTGGCTTTGCAGGCAAGTGCCTTAAGAACTAAGCCATCTCTCCAGCCCTAAAAATATTTTTATTTATTTGCAAGGAGAGAGAAAGTGTGTGAGAGAATGGGGCACACCAGAGCATTCTGTCACTGCATATGAACTCCACATGCATGTACCAGTTTGTGCATCTGGCTTTACATGAGTACTAGTGAATCGAACCTAGATTGCATGCTTTGCAAGCAAGTGCCTTTAACCACGGACCCAACTCTCCAGCCCTGATGGTGTGTGTGTGTGTGTGTGTGTGTGTGTGTGTGTATGTATGTATGTATGTATGTATTCGAGAAAGGGTGTCACTCTAGCCCAGGCTGACCTGGAACTCACTATGTAGTCTCAGGCTGGTCTGGAATTCACAGCAATCCTACCTCTGCCTCCCAAGTGCTGGGATTAAAGGTGGGTGCTGCCACACCCGGTTATTCTGAACATTTTGCTTGGAATTCATCATTAGATAGATCCCTGTCCACTATTTGCAAGAGACCCTTAAACACATCACCTATGTCCCCAGGCCTATCTCTGTAGAAAATTATTTTTAAAACATTGTTTTAGTATTTTATTTATATGTATGTATGTGTGGATGGATGGATGGGTGGATGGATGTATTTGAGAGAGAGACAGGGTGAGAGAGAATAGGCATACCGGGGCCTCTTGCCAAAGTTAACAAACTCCAGATGTGCCGGGCTTTTCATGGCTATTGGGGAATTGAAGCTTGGGCCTGCAGGCTTTGTAAGCAAGTACCTTTAACCACTGGGCCATCTCCCAATCCTTTTTAGAAACATTTTTACTTATTTATTGACAGAGAGAGAGATAAAAGTGTATGGGCATGCCAGGGCATCTTGCTGTTACAAACTCCAGAACCATGCACCACTTTGTGCATCCATCTTTATGTGGAAACTGGGAAATCAAGCCAGGGTTGGCAGGTTTTACAAGCAAGCTCCTTTAACCATTGAGCCTTCTCCTCAGTCCCCAGAATTTTTTTTATTTTTGTTTTTCACTAATTGCCTTTATTGGAATGAAAAAGTTACATGTGAAAATTATTTTAAAGACTCATTTTATGTGAAAAAGTGCCATAATAAAAGAATGAAAAGGGGTGTAGAGATAACTCAGCAGTTAAGGTGCTTGCCTACAAAACCTAATGACCAGAGTTCGATTTCCCAGTGCCCCCGTAAAGCCAGATGCACAAAGTGCCTGTGCATGTGGAGTTCATTTGCAGAGGCTAGAGGCCCTGGCATGTCCATATTCTCTCTCTCACACTCTCTTTCTCTCTCTCTCTGCTTGTAAATAAATATATTTTTGTACTCAAAAGAAATTTATTTTTATTTTTATTTATTAGAGACAAAGGGGGAGAGAACGGACATGCCAGGGCCTCTAGCCACTGCAGATGAACTCCAGACGCATGTGCCACCATGTCCATCTGGCTTACGTGGGACCTGGAGAATTGAACCTGGGTGCTTAGGCTTCACAGGCAAGCGCCTCAACCACTAAGCCATCTCTCCAGCTCCCCCCCCCCAAATTTTTATGCTGTGCATGGTGGTGCATACCTTTAATCCTAGCCCTAGGGAGGCAGAGGTAGGAGGATGGCTGTGAGTTCATGGCCACCCTGAGATGACATAGTGAATTCCAGGTCAGCCTGGGCCAGAGTGCCAAAAAAAGGCACAGGAGAATGGCAGATTTTCAGTGGAGAATAATTCGTGTTTTGGCTGGAATGGGTGTAGCAGTCGGCTTGTGTGGGCTGGACACAAGGAGAAGTGAGGTATAGTTAACTTGGCCTGGGGAAACATCCAGTTGCCCACTAAGGAAAAGCAAACCAGTGTTTGCTTCTACAGAAAGGGACAGGTCTGTCCATGTTTCATTGTCACATCTTGGGAATGATATTGGGTTCCTCTTGTTCTTTTCAGCTACGAAAGACCCCACAGCAGTGGAGAGAGCAAACTTGTTAAACATGGCTAAGCTGAGCATCAAAGGGCTCATCGAATCTGCCCTGAGCTCTGGCCGCACTCTGGACTCGGACTACCCCCCGCTGCAGCAGTTCTTTGTGGTGATGGAGCACTGCCTGAAGCACGGCCTCAAAGGTACCGGGAGGCGTCAGGCCTCACTTGAGGACACCTCACCTCTCTTCTTACGTACCCTTGTGAAAGCATTGCTGAGTCTACAACAGCTAGTTGCATTTTAAAATATTGCTGTGGGGCTGAGGAGATGGCTCAGAGGTTAGATGGGCTTCCTGTAGCATGGGGGCCTGACATTACAGGGTGGCAGGTGGCAGGGAGGAGAAGGTTCTAATTTCCAGATCCCATATAAACAGCTGGGTGTGAGCAGGGCCTGGGGGCGCACGCCTTTAATGGAAACACTCAGTAGCATGGCTGTGAATTCAAGGCCACCCTGAGACTACATAGTGAATTCCAGGTCATCCTGGGCTAGAGTGACACCCTACCTCAAAAAAAAAAAAAAAAAAAAAAAAACAGGATAGCTAGGTACCATCACACCTTGCTGTTTTATCTTTCATTTTCAAATACATACTACATAATAACACCTCTTACTTAAAATGATAATAATTAGAGCAGGCATCTCAGCACATACCTATAATTCCAGCACTTTTGAAGTGGAGGCAGAGAGATCAGAAATTCACGCTCATCCTTGGCTCCATAATGAGTTTGCGGCCAGCTTGAGGGACACGAGAGCATGCATGGAACAGACAGACAGTGAAAGTGGTCGTCATCTATTACGTGACTGCATGTTTCTGACACGAAGAATGGCCAGATACTCCCTCCCCGCTCCCTCCCCTCCTCCCTAGACATTGAACCCAGCGCCCTGTGCGTGCTGGGCAGCAGTTCACTCTAACTCTGAGCTGTATCTCCAGGCCTTTTTTTTTAAGGTTTTGAAAAATTTTACTACAAGATTATAGAGTTTAAGAGGAGGCTAGAGCCTAAGGGGAGGAAAGAATATGGGGCTATTGCCCAAGAGGGACTGGAGCCAGAACAGGTTTCCAGAGAATGAAAAAACTCACCCAGAGACACAGATTGGAATCTTTGTTTGTTTGCTTGAGGTAGGGTCTCTCTCTAGCTCAGGCTGACCTGAAATTCACTAGATAGTCTCAGGGTGGCCTCGAACTCATAGCCATCCTCCTACCTCTGTCTCTGAGTGCTGGGATCTTTCATGGACTGGATGGGGCTGAACTAAACAGCCAGGTCTCTATGGAGGGATTGGGTTTTCTGGACATTGACCATCTTTCCAGGACTCTTACATCCTCCATAACCTTACCTCTTCTAGGGAATACTCCTTTAGGGAAGAGATGAGGAAAGGCCAGAGCCTTTGGGCATTTTTTTTCCTTTTTCTTAAATTTTTTTAATTGACAACTTTCCATAATTATAGAAATAAACCATGATAATTCCTCCCCCCCCACTTTCCTCTTCACAGCTCCACTCTCCATCATATCCCTCCCTCTCCATTAGTCTCTCTTTTGTTTTCTTTTTTCCCTCTTTTTGTTTTTTTCTCTTTTATTTTGATGTTGTCATCCTTTCATCCTATTATAAGGGTCTTGTGTAGGTAGTGTCAGGCACTGCGAGGTCATGGATGTATCTGTTGTAAGGAGTCCCAGCCTTCCTTTGGCTCTTACATTCTTTCCACCACCTTTTCCGCAGAGGACCTTGAGCCTTGGAAGGTGTGATAGAGATCTTTCAGTGCTGGGCACTCCTCTGTCACCCCTCAGCACTATGGTGCCTTCTGAGTCATCCCAGAAGTTGCCTAGCCTTGAATTCATTCTGTAGCTTAGGCAGGCCTTGACTTTCTGATCTTTCGACCTCAGCATCTTAGGTAGCTTGAATTATAGGTCTGGGCCACTAAGTCTGGCTACAAATTTTTCTGATATGGCAAAAAAAAAACAAAACCCAAGTAACAGGCTGGGCATCAGGATAATGATTGGACAGGCTCCTCATCATCAAGACTGGGCAGTGGCTCAAGGAGCAGAGCAGAGGAGCCTCTGAGTAGTAGCATGGTTTTTTTTTTTTTTTTTTTTTTGAGGTAGGGTCTCACTGTAGCCCAGGCTAGCCTGGAATTCACTATGTAGTCTCAGGCTGGCTTTGAACTCATGGCCTCTGCTTCCTGAATGCTAGGATTAAAGGAGTGAGCCATTGTGCCTGGCATGGTGGCACATACCTTTAATCCCAGCATGTGGGAGGCAGAGGTAGGAGTATTGCCATGAGTTCCAGGACAATCTGAGACTACATAGTGAATTCCAGGTCAGCCTGGGCTAGAGCAAGACCCTACCTCGAAAAAAACAAAAAAGGGCTGGAGGGACAGCTTAGCAGTTAAAACATTTGCCTGCAAAGCCAAAAGACCCAGGTTTAATTCCCCAGGATCCACGTTAGCCAGATGCACAAGGGGGTGCATGCATCTGGAATCCGTTTGCAGTAGCTAGAGGCCCTGGAGCGCCCATTCTCTCTCTGTCAAATAAATAAATAAACAAATAAGAAAAAAAAGGCATGAGCCATCATGCCTGGCTAGTAGCATGGTTATTATTATTATTATTATTATTATTTTTATTTTTATTTTTATTTTTATTTTTGGTTTTTCAAAGTAGGGTCTCACTGCAGCTCAGGCTGACCTGGTACTGACTATGTAGTCTCAGGGTGGTCTCGAACTCACAGCGATCCTCCTACCTCTGCCTCCCAAGTGCTGGGATTAAAGGGGTGCACCACCACGCCTGGCTAGTAGCACATTTTGACACAAGATGTTGAACTAAATATTTAAGATAATGTTATTATTATTTTATATGTTGAAGTTGTGTGCATTGCATTTTTTTTTTTTTCAGTAAGGAAATCATTTTTGAGTTACAACAAAACCATCTGGGGCCCTTTGGAGCTGGTGGAGAAGCTGTACCCAGAAGCCGAGGAAATAGGAGCCAGTGTCCGGGATCTACCTGGTCTTAAGTAAGTAGTCTTTTTTGTTTGTTTGTTTTTTTATTTTTTATTTGTATTTATTTGCAAGCTGAGAGAGAGGGAGAAGAGAGGCAGACAGCGAGAGAATGGGCACACCAGGGCCTGTAGCTACTGCAAACGAACTCCAGATGCATGTGCCCCTTGTGCATCTGGCTTACGTGGGTCCTAGAGAATCAAACCGGAATCCTTTGGCTTCGCAGGCAAACACCTTAACTGCTAAGCTATTTCTCCAGCCCCTGTTTTTTGTTTTTCAAGATAGGGTCTCACTCCAACCCAGGCTGACTTGGAATTAACTATATAGTTTCAGGGTGGCCTCAAACTCATGGCAATCCTCCTACCTCTGCCTCCTAAGTGCTGGGATTAAAGGCGTGTGCTACCACAACCAGCTCTTTTTTGGTTTTTTCGAGGTAGGGTCTCACTCTAGCTCAGGCTGACCTAGAATTCACTCTGTAGTCTCAGGCTGGCCTGGAGCTCATGGTGATCCTCCTACCTCTGCCTCCTGAGTGCTGGGATTAAAGGCATGCACCACCACGCCCAGCTGAAGTAAGTTGTCTTACAGGCAGCTCATCTGTGACCACCAAAGTGTATTGCTTTGTAAAGCACTTCACACTCGCCTTTGTTATCCTCTCAGCCTCAACTTCTCTCTCCACTTTCTTCTGATAAAGCTCTGCCACTCTTGGTGGCTCAGTTTATACTCTGTTTCCTTC
Source organism: Orientallactaga sibirica (assembly GCA_036365145.1). NCBI lineage: Eukaryota > Metazoa > Chordata > Mammalia > Rodentia > Dipodidae > Orientallactaga > Orientallactaga sibirica. The sequence goes on along the minus strand of JAEOAD010000032.1, from coordinate 24,155,534 downwards.
AGGATGTTTTCCTAATCCCTTTCAATAAGAATTGACCACTGCTGGCTGAGGGAAGTGGTGTTCAGTAAGGGCAAGACAGGAAGATTGTGAGTTTATGGCCTGCCTGGACTACATAGGGAGAGACTGTTTTAAAAGACCGAAAGGGGGAGAAAGAACTAGTCTGTGCCATCACCAGGCATATCTGTATTTATTTACTTCCTACTACATCATATCACTTCAATTCTGCTTTAGATTGCAGAGCGTTGCAAATCCCTTTATTGCACACCTGTTTCCTGAGCATGGAAACTGTGCACATAGTGGGTCATCAGAACTACTTGTGAAAGACTGGATTAGATTGAATCCTAGGAAGAGCTCAGGAGAGCTGGGTTCTTAGCAAGCCCTTCATGACTTTAGCAATCCTACAGATGGCTTTTCTTCTCTGAAATTGGCATTTATAGTGCATGCTTGCTTTGTCAGATAAATGCATTTGAAATTTCCAAGATCCTGCGGTGTTCTAGCTAAGAAAGTGCTGAAAGCTTTTTGTGCATATGAAGTTTTTTTAATATTTTACTTTTATTTAGTTAAGAGAGAGAGAGAGAATGAGAAGGAATGGATGCACCAGGGCCTCTTGGCACTGCAAATGAATTTCAGACACATGCACTACCTTGTGCATTTGCCTTATGTGGGTCCTGGGGAATTGAACCTGGGTCCTTTGGATTTTCAGGCAAGCACTTTAACCACTGAGTCATCTCTCCAGCCTGAAGTTTTTTATAAATATTTATTTATTTGAGAGCAAGTAAGAGAGAATGAGCCCAGCCAACGAACTCCAGATACATGTGCCACTTTGTGCATCTGGCTTATGTGGATGCTGGAACTGAACCTGGGTCTGCAGGCTTCCTGTGCAGACATGTGCCTTAACCACTAAGCCATCTCTCCAGCCCCACTTATGAAGTATTAATGCTAGGTTCTTTAGGGTATAACCAAAATGTATGTACTCTCGCATATGTTGTCTTAATTCTTCGGGCTAAGACAGCTTTTTTTATTCCCCCTTTTTTGAGGTAGCATTTTACTCTAGGCCAGGCTGATCTGGATTCACTATGTAGTCCCAGGGTGGTCTTAAACTCACAGTGATCCTCCTACCGCTGCCTCCTGAGTGCTGCGATTAAAGGTGTGCGCCACCACACCTGGCTGACCTGGAATTATAAAAGTATAAAGATGATGGGCTGGTGAGATGCTTAGTGGTTAAGATGATGGGCTGGGGCTGGAGAGATGACTCAGTGGTTAAGATGATGGTCAGGGGCTGGAGAGATGACTTAGTGGTTAAGATGATGGGCTGGGGCTGGAGAGACGACTTAGTGGTTAAGATGATGGCTGGGGCTGGAGAGATGACTCAGTGGTTAAGATGATGGCTGGGGCTGGAGAGATGACTCAGTGGTTAAGATGATGGCTGGGGCTGGAGAGATGACTCAGTGGTTAAGATGATGGGCTGGGGCTGGAGAGATGACTTAGTGGTTAAGATGATGGTCAGGGGCTGGAGAGACGACTTAGTGGTTAAGATGATGGTCAGGCTGGAGAGGTGACTTAGTGGTTAAGATGATGGGCTGGGGCTGGAGAGATGACTCAGTGGTTAAGATGATGGTCAGGCTGGAGAGATGACTGGAGATGATGGTCACTGGAGAGAGTGGTTAAGATGATGGTCATGATGGTGATGGTCAGGGGCTGGAGAGATGACTCAGTGGTTAAGATGATGGGCTGGGGCTGGAGAGATGACTCAGTGGTTAAGATGATGGGCTGGGGCTGGAGGCTGACTCAGAGAGATGACTTGAGTGGGTTAAGATGATGGTCAGGGGCTGGAGAGATGACTCAGTGGTTAAGATGATGGTCAGGGGCTGGAGAGATGACTCAGTGGTTAAGATGATGGTCAGGGGCTGGAGAGATGACTTAGTGGTTGGTCAGGGGCTGGAAGATGATGGTCAGGGGCTGGAGAGATGACTGACTGATGGTGGTTGACTCAGAAGATGATCAGGGGCTGGAGAGATGACTCAGTGGTTAAGATGATGGGCTGGGGCTGGAGAGATGACTCAGTGGTTAAGATGATGGTCAGGGGCTGGAGAGATGACTCAGTGGTTAAGATGATGGGCTGGGGCTGGAGAGATGACTCAGTGGTTAAGATGATGGTCAGGGGCTGGAGAGATGACTCAGTGGTTAAGATGATGGTCAGGGGCTGGAGAGATGACTCAGTGGTTAAGATGATGGGCTGGGGCTGGAGAGATGACTCAGTGGTTAAGATGATGGGCTGGGGCTGGAGAGATGACTCAGTGGTTAAGATGATGGGCTGGGGCTGGAGAGATGACTTAGTGGTTAAGATGATGGTCAGGGGCTGGAGAGATGACTTAGTGGTTAAGATGATGGTCAGGGGCTGGAGAGATGACTTAGTGGTTAAGATGATGGGCTGGGGCTGGAGAGATGACTGAAGATGATGGGCTGGGGCTGGAGAGATGACTGGTCAGTGACTTAGTGGTTAAGATGATGGTCAGGGGCTGGAGGGGCTGGAGAGATGACTCAGTGATGACTTAGATGATGATGGCTGGGGCTGGAGAGATGACTCAGTGGTTAAGATGATGGTCAGGGGCTGGAGAGATGACTCAGTTAAGATGATGGTCAGGGGCTGGAGAAGATGATGATGGGCAGGGGCTGGAGAGATGACTCAGTGGTTAAGATGATGGTCAGGGGCTGGAGAGATGACTTAGTGGTTAAGATGATGGTCAGGGGCTGGAGAGACTGACTCAGTGATGGGCTTGGAGAGATGATGGTCAGGGCTGGCTGAGATGACTCAGTGGTTAAGATGATGGGCAGGGGCTGGAGAGATGACTCAGTGGTTAAGATGATGGTCAGGGGCTGGAGAGATGACTCAGTGGTTAAGATGATGGGCTGGGGCTGGAGAGATGATTAAGATGGGCAGGATGGCTGGAGAGATGACTCAGTGGTTAAGATGATGGTCAGGGGCTGGAGAGATGACTCAGTGGTTAAGATGATGGTCAGGGGCTGGAGAGATGACTCAGTGGTTAAGATGATGGTCAGGGCTGGAGAGATGACTTAGTCAGGGGCTGGAGAGATGACTCAGTGGTTAAGATGATGGTCAGGGGCTGGAGAGATGACTGGGTTAAGATGATGGGCAGGGGCTTGGAGAGATGACTTAGTGGATGATGGTCAGGGCTGGAGAGATGACTCAGTGGTTAAGATGATGGGCAGGGGCTGGAGAGATGACTGGGTTAAGATGACTGGAGAGATGACTCAGTGGTTAAGATGATGGTCAGGGGCTGGAGATGACTCAGTGGTTAAGATGATGGGCTGGGGCTGGAGAGATGACTTAGTGGTTAAGATGGACTCAGTGGTTAAGATGATGGTCAGGGGCTGGAGAGATGACTCAGTGGTTAAGATGATGGTCAGGGGCTGGAGAGATGACTCAGTGGTTAAGATGATGGGCTGGGGCTGGAGAGATGACTTAGTGGTTAAGATGATGGCTGGGGCTGGAGAGATGACTCAGTGGTTAAGATGATGGTCAGGGGCTGGAGAGATGACTGGAGAGATGACTCAGTGGCTGGAAGATGATGGTCAGGGCTGGAGAGATGACTCAGTGGTTAAGATGATGGGCAGGGGCTGGAGAGATGACTCAGTGGTTAAGATGATGGGCTGGGGCTGGAGAGATGACTGTGGTTAGATGATGGTCACTGGAGAGATGACTCAGTGGTTAAGATGATGGTCAGGGGCTGGAGATGACTCAGTGGTTAAGATGATGGTCAGGGGCTGGAGAGATGACTTAGTGGTTAAGATGATGGTCAGGGGCTGGAGAGATGACTCAGTGGTTAAGATGATGGGCTGGGGCTGGAGATGACTGACTGGTTAAGATGAGTGGTTAAGATGATGATGGGCTGGGGCTGGAGAGATGACTTAGTGGTTAAGATGATGGTCAGGGGCTGGAGAGATGACTCAGTGGTTAAGATGATGGTCAGGGGCTGGAGAGATGACTTAGTGGGATGATGGTCAGGGGGAGACGACTGGGTTAGAGATGACTCAGTGGTTAAGATGATGGTCAGGGGCTGGAGAGATGACTCAGTGGTTAAGATGATGGGCTGGGGCTGGAGAGATGACTCAGTGGTTAAGATGATGGGCTGGGGCTGGAGAGATGACTCAGTGGTTAAGATGATGGCTGGGGCTGGAGAGATGTGGTTACTCTGGAGAGATGACTCAGTGGTTAAGATGATGGGCTGGGGCTGGAGAGATGACTCAGTGGTTAAGATGATGGGCTGGGGCTGGAGAGATGACTCAGTGGTTAAGATGATGGGCTGGGGCTGGAGAGATGACTCAGTGGTTACTGGGGCTGGAGTGACTTTAGTGGTTAGATGATGGTCAGGGGCTGGAGAGATGACTTAGTGGTTAAGATGATGGGCTGGGGCTGGAGAGATGACTCAGTGGTTAAGATGATGGTCAGGGGCTGGAGAGATGACTTAGTGGTTAAGATGATGGTCAGGCTGGAGAGATGACTCAGTGGTTAAGATGATGGGCTGGGGCTGGAGAGATGACTCAGTGGTTAAGATGATGGGCTGGGGCTGGAGAGATGATGGTGGTTAAGATGATGGGCTGGGGCTGGGGCTGGAGATGATGACTTGGAGAGATGACTTAGTGGTTAAGATGATGGTCAGGGGCTGGAGAGATGACTTAGTGGTTAAGATGATGGGCTGGGGCTGGAGAGATGACTTAGTGGTTAAGATGATGGTCAGGGGCTGGAGAGATGACTCAGTGGTTAAGATGATGACTCAGTGGTTAAGATGATGGCTGGAGAGATGACTCAGTGGTTAAGATGATGGGCTGGGGCTGGAGAGATGACTCAGTGGTTAAGATGATGGTCTGGAGAGATGACTGGGTTAGATGACTCAGTGGAGAGATGACTAAGATGATGGTCAGGGGCTGGAGAGATGACTCAGTGGTTAAGATGATGGTCAGGGGCTGGAGAGATGACTCAGTGGTTAAGATGATGGTCAGGGGCTGGAGAGATGACTCAGTGGTTAAGATGATGGTCAGGGGCTGGAGAGATGACTCAGTGGTTAAGATGATGGTCAGGGGCTGGAGAGATGACTCAGTGGTTTAGATGATGGTCAGGGGCTGGAGAGGTGACTTAGTGGTTAAGATGTTGGGCTGTGAAGCCTTAGGATCCCGGTTGGAGGCTCGTTTCCCCAGTACCCACGATGCACAAGGTGGCGCACGCATCTGGAGTTCGTTTGCAGTGGCTAGTGGCCGTGGTGTGCCCATTCTCTCTCTCTGTTTCTGTCTCTCTGTCTCTCTGCCTCTTTCTCTGTCTGTTGCTAATAAATAAATAAAAATAATCAAAAAAATTTTTAAAAGATGGTGGGCTGCAGTGATGGCTTAGTGGTTAAGTCTCTTGCCTGCAAAGCCTAAGGACCCAGGTTCGATTCCTCAGTGCCCATGCAAACCAGATGCATGAGGTGGTGCATGCATCTGGAGTTCTTTTGCAGTGGCTAGAGGCTTTGGTGTATCCATTCTCTCTCTCTCTCTTTCTCTGTCTGTCTCAAAAACAAAAAGTATGAAGATGAAAACACAACCATAGTAAATGGCTTTTTCTTAGTTAATGTGGTCAACAGGTAGAGAGCACAGAGTCCATCCCAGAGCCCGGGCTATGTTCTAACCATCAGTTCTTCTTTCTTAGGACCCCTCTGGGCCGTGCACGAGCATGGCTTCGATTAGCCCTCATGCAGAAAAAGATGGCAGATTACCTGCGTTGCTTAATTATCCAGAGAGATCTCTTGAGGTTAGTATCACTGAGTCCTATGTATTTTCCTTTTTTTTTTTTCTTTTTTCTTTGGTTTTTCAAGGTAGGGTCTCACTCTAGCTCAGGCTGATATAGAATTCACTAGTCTCAGGGTGGCCTCGAACTCATGGCGATCCTTCTACCTCTGCCTCCCGAGTGCTGGGATTAAAGGTATGTGCCACTATGCCCGGCTATTTTCATTTTTTATTTCATTTATATATTATCTTCCAAAAAAGATTGAAGATGTGGTACAAAAAAAAATGGCTTAGCCATTAAGGCACTTGCATGTAAAGTGTGATGTCCTGGGTTCAATTACCCAGGACCCATGTAAAGCAAGATGCACAAAGTGGTGCATACATCTGGAGTTTGCAGTGAAAGGAGGGCCTGGTGTGCCAACCCATTCTTATTCTCTCATTCTCTCTCTCTCTCAAATAAATAAAGTGGTTTTTATATATTAAAAAAAATATATTTATTTTTATTTATTTATTTGAGAGAGAGAGAGCGTGAGCATGCGTGTGTCAGGGCTTCCAGCCACTGCAAACGAACTTCAGATGTATGTGCCTCCTTGTGCATCTGGCTAACGTGGATCCTGGGGAATCAAACTGAGGTCCTTTGGCTTTGCAGGCAAGTGCCTTAACCACTAAGCCATCTCTCCAGCCCAGGTTTTATATTTTTATTTATTTATTTGCAAGCAGAGAGAGAGATAGGAGAGAGACAGAGAGAATGGGCACATTTATCCTGGCACTTGAGCCCCGGTCAGCAGGTATTTCCACCATGCACCTTTAACCACTGAGCCATTCCCTCGCCCCAGCATTTATATTTTGAAATGTTAATGTGTAAAAACACTAATTTATTTTTTTTTTTGTTTTTGTTTTTTTCCTTTTTTCACTATTTCTTTATTTGAGAGTTTGAGAGAGAGAAAGAGGCAGAGAGAAAGAGAATGAGCGCACCAGGGCCTCCAGCCACTGCAAATGAACTCCTGATGCATGCACCACCTTGTGCATCTGGCTTACATGGTTCCTGGGGAATTGAGCCTCCAAATGGGGTTCTTAGGCTTCACAGGCAAGCGCTTAACTGCTAAGCCATCTCTCCAGTCCTTTTTTTGTTTGTTTGTTTTTTCAAGGTAGGCCTCTAGTGGGCTGGAGAGATGGCTTAGGAGTTAAGGCATTTACCTGCAAAGCCAAAGGATCCTGGTTTGATTCTTCAGGACGCATGTAAGCCAGATGCACAAGGTGGTGCATGCATCTGGAGTTCGTTTGCAGTGGCTGGAGGCCCTGGCACGCCCATTCTCTCTCTCTCTCTCTGTCTCTTTCTCTCTTTTAAATAAATAAATAAATAAATAAATAAATAAATAAATAAAAAATAAAAAAGATAGGCTCTCATCCTAGCTGAGGCTGACCTAGAATTCACTCTGGTCTCAGGGTGGCCTCAAACTCATGCGCCACCATGCCTTGCCTTTATTTTATTTTATTATTTATTTATTTGTTGTTTGGTTTTTCGAGGTAGGGACTCACTGTAGCCCAGGCTGACCTGGAATTCACTATATAGTCTCAGAGTGGCCTCAGATTCACGGTGATCCTCCTACCCCTGCCTTCCAAGTGGTGGGATTAAAGGCATATGCCATCACGCCTGGCTTATTTTTAAATTTTTTTGTTTTGTTTTGTTTTTTGTTTTCTGAGGTTGGGTCTCAGTCTAGCTCAGGCTAACCTGGAATTCACTATGTAGTCTCAGGGTGGCCTTGAACTCATGACAGTCTTCCTACCTCTACCTTCCAAGTGCTAGGATTAAAGGCGTGTGCCACCATGCGTGGCTTAATATCTTTAATAAATATTTTTTAAGTTTTATTTTTTATTTTTATTTATTTATTAGAGAGAAAGAGAGCGATTGGGCTCACCAGGGCCTCCATCCACTGCAAATGAACTACAGATATGTGTGCTGCCTTGTGCATCTGGCTTACGTGGGTCCTGAGGAGTCAAACCTGGGTCCTTAGGCTTTGCAGGCAAGCACCTTAACTGCTAAGCCATCTTTCTAGAACTTTTTTTAAAACTTAAAAAAAAATTATTTATTTATTTGAGAGAGAAACAGAGAGAGAGAGAGAGGGAAAAAGTGAGAGAATGGACATGCCAGAGCCTCCAGCCACTACAAACAAACTCCAAATCCTTGCGCATCTGGCCTACGTGGAGCCTGGAGAATCGAACTGGGATCCTTCTGGTGGCTTTGCCATCAAGCGCATTAACCGCTAAGCCATCTCTCCATCCCCTAAAGTTTTTTTAAATTTATTTGTTAGAGAAAGAATTTTAAAATATTTAAAAAAATATTTTATATATTTATTTGAGAGAGAATGGCATACCAAGGCCTGTAGTCACTGCACACAAACTCCAGATGCTTGCACTACAATGTAAATCTGGCTTATGTGGATTCTAGGGAGTTGAACCTGGGTCCTTGGGCTTCAAAGCCAAGTGCCTTAAACGCTCAGCCATCTCTCCAACCCACTTTTTAAAATATTTTTACTTATGTGCAAGCAGAGAGAGAAGGAAAAGGCACACCAGAACCTCTAGCATCACTGCAAAGGAACTCCAGATGCATTTGCCTCTATATGGGTACTGGGGAATCAAACCCAGGCTATTACGCTATGTAAGCAAGTGCCTTAACCACTGAGCCATCTCTCAAGCCCTGAACAGGCTAGTTTCAAGGAACCAGGTTTACACTGTTTCTTTGACTGCACGGTACCAGACTAGGGAGCTAAGGTGCTGAGGTTTCACAATGCAGTGTTAGGTTTGTAATGGAAGGTGTTTGTTCTGATTTTCCAGTGAGTTCTACGAGTATCATGCACTAATGATGGAAGAAGAAGGAGCAGTCATCGTCGGGCTGCTGGTTGGCCTGAATGTGATAGATGCTAATCTGTGTGTAAAGGGAGAAGATTTAGACTCGCAGGTAAGTGATGGTGGTTGACACAAACGCACTGCTTTCATTTTGCACTCTTCTTCCTTGACCCAGGCATTACTCTGGGTTGTACACAGTGTGTTGGTCAATATCTGACAGAAACAAGGAGGGGGATTTATTTTGGCTCACAGTTTCATAGGGTTCGCCCATGATTGGCTTCTCCATGGTTCTGCACCTATGGTCAGGAGGAACAGACACGGCAGCAAGAGGGTGCAGCAGAAGAAAGCTGTCCTCTGGTGGCTAGCAATCAGAAGAGTAACAGAAGGGTCAGAGCCAAGGTACAGCCTAGAAGGCCTCCAGCAACCCACTTGCCCCAGCGAGGCTCCATCTTTCCCAGTTCTCTCAGCTCCCGTTAGTGGTGTAGTGGTGAGCATAGGTGCCTTCCAGTTCTGTCACCTCCCTAAAGTCCATTCCGGTTTTGAAGAAACCCTCGACGAAGGCATTGATCAGGTCAGAGGTCTCAGGCGTCAGGCATGTCTGGAAATGCCCTCACAGACAAAGCCACACGTCTCAGTCCAGTGAAGCAGACAGTCAAGATGAATCGTCACGTGTTAATGGTACTTCCCACAAAGTACTCTTTCTTTCTTTAAACAAAAATATCTTTGTTACCTTCAGGTTGGAGTGATTGATTTCTCCATGTACTTAAAGAATGAAGAAGATATTGGAAATAAAGAAAGGTATGATTTTCCACAGTTATTTCATGTTTTTTTTTTTTTTTTCTTTTTTGTTTTTTGAGGTAGAGTCTTGCTGTAGTGCAGGTTGATTTGGAATTCACTATGTATTCTCAGGGTAGCCTCAAACTCATGGTAATCCTCCTACCTGTGCCTCCCAAATGCTGGGATTAAAGGCGTGTGCTCTACACCCGACATGTTTTATATATATATATATATATATATAAACTATTATTTATTTGCAAGCAAAGAGAGAGAGAGGAACAGAGAAAGAGTGTAGGTGTGCTAGGGCCTCTTGCCATTCATTGCAGGCAGACTCCAGACACATGTACCACTTTGTACTTCTGGCTTTATGTGGGTACTGGAGTATTGAACCCTGGCCAGCAGTCTTGGCAAGCAAGTACCTTTGACCACTGAGCCACCTCCAGCTCCATGAGTTTTTGCCTGTTTGTTAGTTCCCGCCCACCTCCCCCCCCCCCCCCCGTAGGGTCTTACTCTAGCCTAGGCTGACCTGGAATTCACTTTGTAGTTTCAGCTGGCCTCAAACTCACAGTGATCCTCCTACCTCTGCCACCATAGTGATAGGATTAAAGGCATATGATACCACACCTGGGTTGTATTTTTAAAAATTATTTATTTATTTGTTAGAGACAGAGGGAGAGAGAGAGAGTGAGAATGGGTGTGCCAGGGCTTCTAGCCACTGCAAATGAACTCCAAATACATGTGCCACCATTTGCATCTGTCTTAGGTGGGACCTGGAGAATCGAACCAGGGTCCTTGGGCTTCACAGGCAAACTCCTTAACTACTAAGCCATCTCTCCAGCCCCTGGATTGTTCTTATTTATTTTTTATTTTTGTTTTTCAAGGTAGGGTCTCACTCTAGCCCAGGCTGACCTGGAATTCACTCTGTAGTCTCAGGGTGGCCTCAATCTCATGGCGATCCTCCTACCTCTGCCTCCTGAGTGCTGGGATTAAAGGTGTGTGCCACCACACCCAGCTTGGGTTTTTTTTTTTTTTTTTTTTTTTTGGTTTTCAAGGTAGGGTCTCTAGCTCAGGCTGACCTGGAATTCACTATGTAGTCTCAGGGTGGCCTCGAACTCTCAGCGACCCTCCTACCTCTGCCTCCCGAGTGCTGGGATTAAAGGTGTGCGCCGCCATGCCCGGCTGGGTTGTATTTTTTAACTAGCCTTTTCCAGGTGACTTTCCGATTCCCCTGTGGAATGTGCCCCTCCTACCATATGATACCAGACCCTGCTTTGCTTCACTCTCACTGCTTTACAAGTTGTACATAGCAAATAAGGAAAATTATAGAAAAGGCAATTTTTGTGAGCAGGAGGACTCTTGCATACCTGTACTCACTGGGGCCCACTTTAATAGCTGTGTTTTGTGATAATGGTGGTATATTTAAAGATCTAATTGGGTTTAAATTTAAAATGTATTAATAGGATATTAGCAAGTAATTGAGTAACAGAGTTTGTAGTTACTTAGTACACAGCTCACTGCTGTGATTATGAAGATTCTTTTTTAAATTTTTAAAATTTTTTTAAATATTTATTTATTTGAGAGAGACAGAGGGGAAGAGACGGAAGAGGCAGATAGAGAGAAAGAGAGAATGGGCACACCAGGGCCTCCAGCCACTGCAAATGAATTCCAGAAGCATACGCCCCTTGTGCGTCTGGCTTATGTGGGTCCTAGAGAATCAAACCGGGTCCCTTTGGCTTTGCAGGTAAATGCCTTAACCACTAAGCCATTTCCCCAGCCCTCTTTTGTAAAATATTTTTAAAAGATTTTATTTATTCATTTATTAGAGACAGAGACTGAGAATGGGTGCACCAGGGCCTCTAGCCACTGCAAATGAACTCCAGATGCATATGCCCCCTTGTGTATCTGGCTTACATGGGACCTGGAGAATCAAACCTGGGTCCTTAGGCTTTGTAGGCATATGCCTTAGCCGCTAAGCCATCTCTCCAGCCCATAAAGATTCTTTTTAAAAAAATTATTTACTTATGTAAGAGAGAGGGAGGGTCACCAGGACCTCTGCAAATGAACTCCAGACACATGTGCCACTTTGTGCATCTGACTTTATGTGGGAAGTGGGGATTGAATCCAGGCCAGCAGCATTTGCAAGCAAGCCCCCTTCGCTGCTGAGACATATCCCCAACTCAGATTCTTTTGTTGAAAAAAAAACCCACATTTTTTATTTATTTGAGAGAGAGGTAGATATAAAAAGAGAACGGGCACACCAGGGCCTCCAGCCACTGCAAATGAACTCCAGACACATGCACCACCTTGTGCGTCTGGCTTATGTGGGTCCTGGGGAATTGAACTTGGGCCCTCTGGCTTTGCAGGCAAATGCTTTAACTGCTAACCCATCTCTCTAACCCCAGATTCTTTTTTTAAAATTTTTTAATTAATTAATTAACTAATTAATTAATTATTAGAGACAGAGAAGGAAAAAGAGAGTGAGAATGGGCTCACCAGGGCCTCTAGCCACTGCAAACGAACTCCAGACGCATGTGCCCCCTTGTGCATTTGGCTTAGGTAGGATCTGGAGAATTGAACCAGGGTCCTTAGGCTTCACAGGGAAGCACCTTAACCGCTAAGCCATCTCTCCAGCCCCAGATTCTTTGTTGTAAAGGTTTCATTGTGTTTCACTATGACTCTTCCATTTGAAAATGATTTACATGTTTTTGCACCTGTTCAGTAAGCACAAAGGTACTCTTTCCTCCTCTAGGAATGTTCAAATTGCTGCCATCTTAGACCAAAAGAATTACGTTGAAGAATTGAATAGACAACTCAAGTGAGTATTATGGGCACTTATACTAGGAATATTGTTTTGAGGTTTCATGTTTAACTTAATCCTTTTCCCTCTAAGCATCCTTTGTTTATTTTTATTTTATCAGTTTTTGCTTTTCTGCCTGCCTGCCTTCCTCCCTCTCTCTCTCCTCCCTGCTCTCCCCCTCTCTCTCTCTCTCCCCCTTCCTCCCTTCCTTCCTTCCTTTCTTCTTTCTTTTAGTTTTTTTGAGGTAGGCTTTCACTCTTGCCAAGGCTGACCTGTAATTCACTCTGTAGTCTCAGGGTGGCCTCACACTCATGGCGATCCTCCTACCTTTGCCTCCCAAGTGCTGGGATTAAAGGTGCATGCCACCATGCCCAACTTTTTATTTTATTTTATTTTTATTTAATTATTAGAGAGGGAGAGGAGAATGGGTATACCAGGGCATCTAGCCACTGTAAACAAACTCCAGATGTGTGTGCCCTCTTGTGCATCTTACGTGGGACCTGGAGAATCGAACTGGGATCCTTAGGCTTTGCAGGCAAATGCCTTATCTGCTAAGCCATCTCTCTAGCCCAGCTTTTATTTTATTTTATTTTTTGAGAGAGACACAGAGAGGGAGAGGGAGACAGAGATGGGCGCGCCAGCAGTCTCTCAGCTGCTGTGAACGAAATCCAGATGTGTGCGCCCCCTTGTGGGCAAGTGCGGTATTGCGCCCTTGTGTCACTTTTGCATCTGGCTAAACGTGGGACCTGGAGATTGGAACCCGGTTCTTAGGCTTAGCAGGCAGGCGCCTTAACCACTAAGCCATCTCTCCAGCCCCTTTTATTTTTTTTTGAGGCAGGGTCTCACTTTAGTCTAGGCTGACCTAGAGCTCACTCTGTAGATCAGGCTTGTCTCTAACTCATAGTGTTCTGAGTGCTGAGACTAAAGGCCCAAAGAGGGAGGTCTGGATAAAGTTTATTTTCTGTTTGTTTGTGTCTTCCTACCTCTACCTTCCAAGTGCTAGGATTAAAGGTGTGGCCACCATCTATCTTTAATAAATATTTTTTAAGTTTTTTTTTTATTTTTATTTATTTATTAGAGAGAAAAGAGAGCGATTGGGCTCACCCAGGCCTCCATCCACTGCAAATGAACTACAGATATGTGTGCTGCCTTGTGCATCTGGCTTCACGTGGGTCCTGAGGAGTCAAACCTGGGTCCTTAGGCTTTGCAGGCAAGCACCTTAACTGCTAATCTTTCTAGAACTTTTTTAAAACTTAAAAAAATTATTTATTATTTGAGAGAGAAACAGAGAGAGAAAAAGAGAGAGAGAATGGACATGCCAGAGCCTCCAGCCACTACAAACAAACTCCAAATCCTTGCGCAAGCTCTGGCCCTGAGAATCGAACTGGGATCCTTCTGGTGGCTTTGCCATCAAGAGCGCAACCGTAAGCCATCTCTCCATCCCCAAAGTTTTTTAAATTTATTTGTTAGAGAAAGAATTTAAAATATTTAAAAAATATTTTTATATATTTATTTGAGAGAGAATGGCATACCAAGGCTGGTCATGCACACAAACTCCAGATGCTTGCACTACAATGTAAATCTGGGCTTATGTGGATTCTAGGAGTTGAACCTGGGTCCTTGGGCTTCAAAGCCAAAGTGAAACGCTCAGCCATCTCTCAACCCACTTTTTTAAATATTTTTACTTATGTGCAAGCAGAGAGAAGGAAAAGTACACAGAACCTCTAGCATCACTGCAAAGGAACTCCAGATGCATTTGCCTCTATATGGGTACTGGGGAATCAAACCCAGGCTATTACGCCATGTGCAAGTGCCTTAACCACTGAGCCATCTCTCAAGCCCTGAACAGGCTAGTTTCAAGGAACCAGGTTTACACTGTTTCTTTGACTGCACGGTGACTAGGAGCTAAGGTGCTGAGGTTTCACAATGCAGTGTTAGGTTTGTAATGGAAGGTGTTTGTTCTGGATTTTCCAGTGAGTTCTAGTATCATGCACTAATGATGGAAGAAGAAGGAGCAGTCATCGTCGGGCTGCTGGTTGGCCTGAATGTGATAGATGCTAATCTGTGTGTAAAGGAGAAGATTTAGACTGCAGGTAAGTGATGGTGGTTGACACAAACGCACTGCTTTCATTTTGCACTCTTCTTCCTTGACCCAGGCATTACTCTGGGTTGTACACAGTGTGTTGGTCAATATCTGACAAAGAAAACAAGGAGGGGATTTATTTTGGCTCCACAGTTTCAAGAATTGGCTTCTCCATGGTTCTGCACCTAGGAGGAACAGACACGGCAGCAAGAGGGTGCAGCAGAAGAAAGCTGTCCTCTGGTGGCTAGCAATCAGAAGAGTAACAGAAGGGTCAGAGCCAAGGTACAGCCTAGAAGGCCTCCAGCAACCCACTTGCCCCAGCGAGGCTCCATCTTTCCCAGTTCTCTCAGCTCCGTTAGTGGTGTAGTGGTGAGCATAGGTGCCTTCCAGTTCTGTCACCTCCCTAAAGTCCATTCCGGTTTTGAAGAAACCCCTTGAAGGCATTGATCAGGTCAGAGGTCTCAGGCGTCAGGCATGTCTGGAAATGCCCTCACAGACAAAGCCACACGCCTCAGTCCAGTGAAGCAGACAGTCAAGATGAATCATCCCTTGTACTCTTTCTTTCTTTAAAACAAAAAATATCTTTGTTACCTTCAGGTTGGAGTGATTGATTTCTCCATGTACTTAAAGAATGAAGAAGATATTGGAAATAAAGAAAGGTATGATTTTCCACAGTTATTTCATGTTTTTTTTTTTCTTTTTGGTTTTTGAGGTAGAGTCTTGCTGTAGTGCAGGTTGATTTGGAATTCACTGTATTCTCAGGGTAGCCTCAAACTCATGGTAATCCTCCTACCTGTGCCTCCCAAATGCTGGGATTAAAGGCGTGTGCCTACACCCGACATGTTTTTTATATATATATATATATATATAAACTATTATTTATTTTGTAAGCAAAGAGAGAGAGAGGAACAGAGAAAGAGTGTAGGTGTGCTAGGGCCTCTTGCCATTCATTGCAGGCAGACTCCAGACACATGTACCACTTTGTACTTCTGGCTTTATGTGGGTACTGGAGTATTGAACCTGGCCAGCAGTCTTGGCAAGCAAGTGCCACCTTTGACCACTGAGCCACCTCCAGCTCCATGAGTTTTTGCCTGTTTGTTAGTTCCCCACCTCCCCGTAGGGTCTTACTCTAGAGGCTGACCTGGAATTCACTTTGTGTTTCAGCTGGCCTCAAACTCACAGTGATCCTCCTACCTCTGCCACCATAGTGATAGGATTAAAGGCATATGACACCACACCTGGGTTGTATTTTTAAAAATTATTTATTTATTTGTTAGAGACAGAGGGAGAGAGAGAGAGTGAGAATGGGTGTGCCAGGGCTTCTAGCCACTGCAAATGAACTCCAAATACATGTGCCACCATTTGCATCTGTCTTAGGTGGGACCTGGAGAATCGAACCAGGTCCTTAAGCTTCACAGGCAAACTCCTTAACTACTAAGCCATCTCTCCAGCCCCTGGATTGTTTCTTATTTATTTTTATTTTTGTTTTTCAGGTAGGGTCTCACTCTAGCCCAGGCTGACCTGGATGCTCAGGGTGGCCTCAATCTCATGGCGATCCTCCTACCTCTGCCTCCTGAGTGCTGGGATTAAAGGTGTTACCCAGCTTGGGTTTTTTTTTTTTTTTTGGTTTTCAGGTAGGGTCTCTAGCTCAGGCTGACCTGAATTCACTATGTCTCAGAGGTGGCCTAGAACTCTCAGCGTCTCACCCTCCTACCTCTGCCTCCCTCAGTGCTGGGATTAAAGGTGTGCGCCGCCATGCCCGGGTGGGTTGTATTTTTTAACTAGCCTTTTCCAGGTGACTTTCCCCATTCCCTGGAATGTGCCCCTCCTACCATATGATACCAGACCCTGCTTTGCTTCACTCACTGCTTTACAAGTTGTACATAGCAATGAACTCCAAATACATGTGCCACCATTTGCATCTGTCTTAGGTGGGACCTGGAGAATCGAACCAGGGTCCTTGGGCTTCACAGGCAAACTCCTTAACTACTAAGCCATCTCTCCAGCCCCTGGATTGTTCTTATTTATTTTTATTTTTGTTTTTCAAGGTAGGGTCTCACTCTGGCCCAGGCTGACCTGGAATTCACTCTGTAGTCTCAGGGTGGCCTCAATCTCATGGCGATCCTCCTACCTCTGCCTCCTGAGTGCTGGGATTAAAGGTGTGTGCCACCACACCCAGCTTGTTTTTTTTTTTTTTTTTTTTTGTTTTTTCAAGGTAGGGTCTCTAGCTCAGGCTGACCTGGAATTCACTAGGTAGTCTCAGGGTGGCCTCGAACTCTCAGCGACCCTCCTACCTCTGCCTCCCGAGTGCTGGGATTAAAGGTGTGCGCCGCCATGCCCGGCTGGGTTGTATTTTTTAACTAGCCTTTTCCAGGTGACTTTCCGATTCCCCTGTGGAATGTGCCCCTCCTACCATATGATACCAGACCCTGCTTTGCTTCACTCTCACTGCTTTACAAGTTGTACATAGCAAATAAGGAAAATTATAGAAAAGGCAATTTTTGTGAGCAGGAGGACTCTTGCATACCTGTACTCACTGGGGCCCACTTTAATAGCTGTGTTTTGTGATAATGGTGGTATATTTAAAGATCTAATTGGGTTTAAATTTAAAATGTATTAATAGGATATTAGCAAGTAATTGAGTAACAGAGTTTGTAGTTACTTAGTACACAGCTCACTGCTGTGATTATGAAGATTCTTTTTTAAATTTTTAAAATTTTTTTAAATATTTATTTATTTGAGAGAGACAGAGGGGAAGAGACGGAAGAGGCAGATAGAGAGAAAGAGAGAATGGGCACACCAGGGCCTCCAGCCACTGCAAATGAATTCCAGAAGCATACGCCCCTTGTGCGTCTGGCTTATGTGGGTCCTAGAGAATCAAACCGGGGTCCTTTGGCTTTGCAGGTAAATGCCTTAACCACTAAGCCATTTCCCCAGCCCCTCTTTTGTAAAATATTTTTAAAAGATTTTATTTATTCATTTATTAGAGACAGAGACTGAGAATGGGTGCACCAGGGCCTCTAGCCACTGCAAATGAACTCCAGATGCATATGCCCCCTTGTGTATCTGGCTTACATGGGACCTGGAGAATCAAACCTGGGTCCTTAGGCTTTGTAGGCATATGCCTTAGCCGCTAAGCCATCTCTCCAGCCCATAAAGATTCTTTTTAAAAAATTATTTACTTATGTAAGAGAGGGGGGTCACCAGGACCTCTGCAAATGAACTCAGACACATGTGCCACTTTGTGCATCTGACTTTATGTGGGAAGTGGGGATTGAATCCAGGCCAGCAGCATTTGCAAGCAAGCCCCCTTCGCTGCTGAGACATATCCCCAACTCAGATTCTTTTGTTGAAAAAAAAACCCACATTTTTTATTTATTTGAGAGAGAGGTAGATATAAAAAGAGAACGGGCACACCAGGGCCTCCAGCCACTGCAAATGAACTCCAGACACATGCACCACCTTGTGCGTCTGGCTTATGTGGGTCCTGGGGAATTGAACTTGGGCCCTCTGGCTTTGCAGGCAAATGCTTTAACTGCTAACCCATCTCTCTAACCCCAGATTCTTTTTTTAAAATTTTTTAATTAATTAATTAACTAATTAATTAATTATTAGAGACAGAGAAGGAAAAAGAGAGTGAGAATGGGCTCACCAGGGCCTCTAGCCACTGCAAACGAACTCCAGACGCATGTGCCCCCTTGTGCATTTGGCTTAGGTAGGATCTGGAGAATTGAACCAGGGTCCTTAGGCTTCACAGGGAAGCACCTTAACCGCTAAGCCATCTCTCCAGCCCCAGATTCTTTGTTGTAAAGGTTTCATTGTGTTTCACTATGACTCTTCCATTTGAAAATGATTTACATGTTTTTGCACCTGTTCAGTAAGCACAAAGGTACTCCTTCCTCCCTCTAGGAATGTTCAAATTGCTGCCATCTTAGACCAAAAGAATTACGTTGAAGAATTGAATAGACAACTCAAGTGAGTATTATGGGCACTTATACTAGGAATATTGTTTTGAGGTTTCATGTTTAACTTAATCCTTTTCCCTCTAAGCATCCTTTGTTTATTTTTATTTTATCAGTTTTTGCTTTTCTGCCTGCCTGCCTTCCTCCCTCTCTCTCTCCCTCCCTGCTCTCCCCTCCTCTCTCTCTCTCTCCCCTTCCTCCCTTCCTTCCTTCCTTTCTTCTTTCTTTTAGTTTTTTTGAGGTAGGCTTTCACTCTTGCCAAGGCTGACCTGTAATTCACTCTGTAGTCTCAGGGTGGCCTCACACTCATGGCGATCCTCCTACCTTTGCCTCCCAAGTGCTGGGATTAAAGGTGCATGCCACCATGCCCAACTTTTATTTTATTTTATTTTTATTTAATTATTAGAGAGGGAGAGGGAGAATGGGTATACCAGGGCATCTAGCCACTGTAAACAAACTCCAGATGTGTGTGCCCTCTTGTGCATCTTACGTGGGACCTGGAGAATCGAACTGGGATCCTTAGGCTTTGCAGGCAAATGCCTTATCTGCTAAGCCATCTCTCTAGCCCAGCTTTTATTTTATTTTATTTTTTTGGAGAGAGACACAGAGAGGGAGAGGGAGACAGAGATGGGCGCGCCAGCAGTCTCTCAGCTGCTGTGAACGAAATCCAGATGTGTGCGCCCCCTTGTGGGCAAGTGCGGTATTGCGCCCTTGTGTCACTTTTGCATCTGGCTAAACGTGGGACCTGGAGATTGGAACCCGGTTCTTAGGCTTAGCAGGCAGGCGCCTTAACCACTAAGCCATCTCTCCAGCCCCTTTTATTTTTTTTTGAGGCAGGGTCTCACTTTAGTCTAGGCTGACCTAGAGCTCACTCTGTAGATCAGGCTTGTCTCTAACTCATAGTGTTCTGAGTGCTGAGACTAAAGGCCCAAAGAGGGAGGTCTGGATAAAGTTTATTTTCTGTTTGTTTGTTTTTTCAAGGTAAGATTTCACTCTAACCCAGGCTGACCTGGAATTCACTATGTGGTTTCAGGCTGGCCTTGAACTGGTGGTGAACCTCCTACTTCTGCCTCCTGAGTGCTGAGATTAAAGGCATGTGCCACCACACCTGGCTAGTTGTGTTTTTTTTTTTTTTTAATAATTTATTTATGTATTGGAGAGAGACAGAGAGAGAGGGCCTGCCAGGTCCTTTAGCCACCGTAAATGATCTCCAGACACATGCGCCACCTTGTGCATCTGACTTTACTGGGGAATCGAACCTTGGTCCTTAGGCTTTGCAGGCAAGCACCTTAAGTGCTAAGCCATCTCTCCAGCCCTTGTTTTTTTTTTCTTTTTTAATTAAATTAAATTAATTAATTAATTTACTTATTTGAGAAAGAGAGAGAGAGAGAGAATGGGCACGCCAGGGCCTCTAGCCACTGCAAGCGAACTCCAGATGCATGCACCTCCTTGTGCATCTTGCCTTAACTGCTAAGCCATCTCTCCAGCCCCTGTTCTGTTTTTTTTTTTTTTTTGAAGCAGGATCTCATTGTAGCCCAAACTGACCTATAACTCACTCTGCAGTCCAGGTTGGCCTCAAGGTCATAGTAATCCTCTCACCTCACCCTCGAGAGTGCTGGGATTAAAGGTGTGTGCCACTATACGTGGCCTTACTTGACTTTTGACTCTATCCTTCAGAGATGGGATCTAGCCTCAGACTCACCAGGTACCTGACGCTGGGCAACTTGTCTGTGGGTTTCTCGAAGCTCTTGGTGACTTTGAAGGTTCCTAAGTTATCGTGAAATTAAAGAAGGGAAACAGAATGGAGTTGAATGAAAATGACTATATATGTATGCTTCAATAAGGCACGTAATTATAGCATGCACATTTAAAGTTCATCCTTCAAAGAATTTTAAGTAGAATTTTAGCCATATTGGATAATATTTTTGTGGAAGTTCCATTGCCAAATATTATCAGTTAAATATCAGAAGGACCTTAAAATGATTTATTGATTAAAAAAGTCATGAGCTGGGCGTGTTGGTGCACGCCTTTAATCCCAGCACTTGGGAGGCAGAGGTAGTAGAATCACTGTGAGTTCAAGGCCAGCCTGAGAATACATAATGAGTTCCAGGTCAGCCTGGACTAGACAGTGGGACCCTACCTCCAAAAACCAAAGACCAAAAACCAAAAAAAAAAAAAGTCATGAGCACCAGGGGTGGTGGTGGTGCACATAATGTCAGCATGTGGGAGGCTGAGACAGTAGGATGGTGAGTTTGAGGGTGTCCTGGACTATAGCAAGATCCTGTCTCAATAAACAAAAGGCTGGGCTGGAGAGATGGCTCTGCAATTAAGGTGCTTGCCTTAATGACCCAAGTTTGATTCTCTAGTGTCCACATAAAGCCAGATGCATAAGGTGGTGCATGTATTTGGAGTTTGTTTGTAGCAGTCGGAGGCCCTGGCATGCCCATTCTCTCTGTCTGTATCTTTCTCTGTTTGCAAATATATATATTTTTTATTTTATTTTATTTTATTTTATTTTTGTTTTGTTTTGTTTTGTTTTTCGAGGTAGGGTCTCACTCTAGCTCAGGCTGTCCTGGAATTCACTCTGTAGTCTCAGGGTGGCCTTGAACTCACAGCGATCCTCCTACCTCTGCCTCCCGAGTGCTGGGATTAAAGGCATGCGCCACCATGCCCGGCCTCAAATTATTAAAATAGTTTTTAAAAGTGGGGGTTGCTGAGCCAGATGTGGTGGCTCATGCTTGTAATTCTAGCATGTGGGAGGTATAGGCAGGAAGATAGGATCATGTCTGGCTACATAGCCAGGTAAAGGCCAGCTCTGGCAACGTGACACCCTGAATCAAAAGGTTAAAAACGTCAGGCATGATGGGTGATGCCTTTAATCCCAGCACTCAGGAGGCATAGGTAGGATTGCTGTGAGCTGGAAGCCAGCTTGAAACTACATAGTCAATTCCAGGCCAGCCTGGCTAGAGCGAGACCCTACCTTGGGGAAAAAAATAGTTTAAAACCAAACAACAACAGTTTATGGGCTGGTTTAATGGTAGATGTTGTTCAGTGGTAGAGTTCTTATCTAGCATGGGTAAGTCTCTGGGTTCAATCCCCAGTATCACAGAGCACACACACATGCATGCACGCACACACACAACACCAAATAGAGCTGGGCATGGTGGCTTATGCCTTTAGTTTCAGCACTAAGGAGGCTCAGATAAGAGGATCACCATGAGTTTGACGCCAGCCTGGGGCTTCATAGTGCCAGGTCAGCCTGAACTCGAGTGAGACACTGCCTTGAAAAATAAAACAGCTGGATGTGGTGGCGTATGCCTTTAATCCCAGTACTTGGGAAGTAGAGGGAGGTGAATTGTCATGAGTTCGAGGCCACCCTGAAAGTACATGGTGAATTCCAGGTCAGCCTGGACTAGAGCAACACCAAAAACCAAAAACCAAAAACAAAACAAAACAAAAAAAACAAAAAAAGCCAAAAAGGCTGGAGAGATGGCTTAGTGGTTAAGGCGTTTGCCTGTGAAGACAAAGGTTACCGGTCCGATTCTCCAGGACCCATGTAAGCCACTTGCACAAGGGCACATGCCTCTGGAGTTCGTTTGCAGTGGCTGGAAGCCCTGGCATGTGCCCATTCTCTCTCTCAGATAAATAAAATATATTTTTTAAAAAAAGAAAAAATTGCCAGGCGTGGTAGTACACGCCTTTAATCCCAGCACTCGGGAGGCAGAGGTAGGAGGATCGTGGTGAGTTCAAGGCCACCCTGAGACTACAGAGTGAATTCCAGGACAGCCTGGGCCAGAGTGAGACCCTTCCTCAAAGAAAAAAAAAAAGGAATTTAAATGGAAATTATTTTGCTATGGTCTTTACTGCTGTCTTAATCAAGTTAAGCCCGTTTAATTAAATGTCCCACATCCAGAAATCTATTCACAATAGTTGGTATATATCAGTCAGCATGATGAGTTCACAATAATGTACTTTTTTGTGCCTTTGTGAGTTTGCATGATTTTGAATGAGTTTTTTCTTTGCTAATTTCAGCAGCACAGTTGGCAGCCTCCATTCCAGAGTTGACTCATTAGAAAAGTCAAACACTAAGCTGATTGAAGAGGTATTGTCACAGTGATGGATAATTGTCTGTCATGGCTCCACTCTGTAATCCTTTTCCATGTTAAGTATGAATGCATTAAGCGCCGCCCCCACCCCCACGTGCATGCCTTCATCCTGTTCTAGTGCTGGTCATTGTACTGATGGTGTAAGTGCTACAGAAACCACATGTTCTCCCACCAAGTCTCGATATGTGCCCCCTGAGGTACCACCGTGTGTTACTCAACCTGTAGAAATGAGCTGGAGAGAGAAACTCCTGTGAACTCTGTACTGACAAAGTGGGATTCTCCTTTTAAATTGGGATGACTGTGAATGTAGGTCTTGTCCTGTTCCCCTGGCTGCATGGTCATGTCAAGCTTGCTCCATCAGCCATGACTCCTGCATTGTGAATGTGGCCATCCAGTGTTCCCCAAGTTCCTTTTCCAAAGAACCAGTTCATCCTCTAATGAAAAAAAAAAAGGAAGAAAAACTCAGCTCTTAAAATTTTTTTCAATTTATTTATTTGCAAGCTGGGAGAAATAGAAGAGAGACAGAGTGAATGGGCGCACTAGGGTCTCTAGATGCATGTCCACTTCGTGTATCTGGTTTTATGTGGGGGAATAGAATGTGGTCATTAGGATTTCCAGGCCAGCATCTTAACTTGCTAACTTGGCTTCATCTCTGCAGTCCTATTTGTTTTTGGTGTTTTGAGATAATGTCTCACTCTAGCCCAAGCTGATCTGGAATTCACGGTGTAGTCTCAGGGTAGCCTGGAACTCATTTCCCTCCTCCTACCTCTGCTTTCCGAGTGCTGGGATTAAAGGTATGTGCCACCAAGCCTGGCTTCAGCTCTTCTTAATACTGTTTGTAGAACTGGTTTTTGAGATGTTTTCTGTTAAACTTACCAAACCCATGAATTACTGCCTCCTATTTTTAGAATTGTTTATGCTGGAAGACATTTTTTTTTTTTTTTTTTTTTTGGTTTTTCAAGGTAGGGTCTCACTCTGGCCCAGGCTGACCTGGAATTAACTATGTATTCGCAGGGTGGCCTCGAACTCTCGGCAATCCTCCTATCTCTGCCTCCCGAGTACTGGGATTAAATGCGTGCGCCACCACGCCCGGCTGGAAGACATATTTTTAAAAATATTTTATTTACTTATTTGAGAGAGAGACAGAGAGAGAATGGGCGCGCCAGGGCCTCCAGCTACTACAAACGAGATCCAGATGCATGCGCCACCTTGTGTATCTGGCTTATGTGGGTCCTGGGGAATCAAACTTCGAACTGGGGTCCTTAGGCTTCACCAGCAAGTGCTTAATGGCTAAGCCATCTTTCCAGCCCCTGGAAGACATATTATTAATGCCATGAACCCCTTTTTAAAAATTGATTAATTTTCTTATTTCTTTTAGAGTTGGTAGGTTTCGTTTTTTTGTAATTCATCCTGTATAATTTATATGTCTGCAATTACAAACACATTTGTAAGACTAGGTATTGTGACATATTCCTTTAATCCCAGCACTTGGGAGTCAGAGGCAGGAGGATGAGAAGTTCAAGGCTAGCTTCAGCATTATGTAGTGAGTTCAAGCAAGCCTGAGTTATGTGACCCTGTCTCAAGAAAACAAAACAAAACAAACATAATGCATCTATATATTGATGGTAGGACACTGGACTGGGACCACTCATTAGTACCTGCCTCTCACTGACCCCAGTACCCTCTGAAGTTCAAGTTGTAACCCTAAAAATCTTGAGAAATGTAATGTATTCCTTGCAAACAACCCACTTTTAGGAAGTCGTCCCTACTGTGCTTCCTAGGAGCCTTCCTATTCTGGACCTCCACCCATACCACCTAGTCATTTGTGCTGGACTCTGGGTGACAGTCATCTCCACCCATACCACCTAGTCATTTGTGCTGGACTCTGGGTGACAGTCATCTCCACCCATACCACCTAGTCATTTGTGCTGGACTCTGGGTGACAGTCATCTCCACCCATACCACCTAGTCATTTGTGCTGGACTCTGGGTGACAGTCGTCTCCTTCTTGTAGTCACAGGAGTTCCCGCTTCTGAGTCCTTTTTCTGTCCTGTTCTATTACTTGCACATCTGTTACATTTTCCAGTATAGCACAACCTCCATTCCTTATACTCAAATCCCTAGAGTTGTCTCATTTAGCATGTAATTCATGTGCTTACTGTCACACTTTGTATTCAGGGCATATGGTAAGACTGACAGAATTTATCACCTGTTTATTACAAGCATAACAAATAAGCATAATGTGTTTCAACTACAAGAATAAATAGTAGGAATAGTACAAATTGAAATGAGTATAGCTGAGTAATAAATGAGTAATCCCAGCACTCGGGAGGCAGAGATGGGAGGATTGCTGTGAGTTCGAGGCCAGCCTGGGACTACAGACAGTTCCAGGTCAGCCTGGGCTAGAGTGAGACCCGACCTTGGAAAAATCAGGAAAAAAAGTTAAAATCTTTTCTCTTGTTTCTGTTTCATATTTCTCAGTTAGCAATAGCAAAGAATAATATCATTAAACTCCAAGAAGAAAACCATCAGTTACGAAGTGAAAATAAGTTGATCTTGATGAAAACACAGCAGCAATTAGAGGTAAGCAGACTATTCCTAAGGCTTTTCTTTTGTTACGGGAAACTGAGTCATACAGAGCCAGCACTAGAGATAGAGTGGAGAATCAGAAGATTTATTCATGTCAACATGGACTTGGGAATAACTTTCAAAGCCTGAGTATCTAGTTCTCAAATCCCAGGATTTTATAGACACTGTGGCAGGCAGTTTGACATCATCCTGAATTAATTCTCTACATTATTGGTGGATTAAACTTCTGGACCGCATGGCTGGGGGCATGGGCAGGAAGCAATAAATGACCTACAAAAACAAAATAAGCTATTAACTCAGAGCTGGGGTTTACCCATTGTCTGGTCTTAAAAGATATTAGACTGACTTGGGTCAGGATGTAGCTGGCTGAGTTATGTAAGAGTAGGTAAGGTTGTTTATTCTCAGTATACGTTATTTTCCAGCTTAGCACTACTCAGCATAGGATGGAGGAGAGGTTTTAGTTTGATTAAAATCTCCACCCCAGGGGCTGGAGAGATGGCTGGGTGGTTAAGGCACTTGACTGCCAAGCCTAAGGACCAGGTACAATTCCCCAGGACCCACATAAACCAGGTGTACAAGGTGGCACATGAGTCTGGAGTTCATTTACAGTGGCTAGAGGCCCTGGAGTGCTCATTCTCTCTCTACTCTCTGCCTCTTTCTCTCTCAAATAAATAAATAAAAATCTCCACCACAGTTTCTTTTTTCTTTTTTTTGTTTGTTTTTTCGAGGTTGGGTCTCACTTTAGTCCAAGCTGACCTGGAATTCACTATATTCTTTTCTCTCTTTTTTACTTATTTATTTGTGTGTATGTGTGGGAGAGAGAGTGTGTGTGTATAACTCCAGATGTATGTACCACACTGTGTATCTTGGCTTTATGTGGGTACTAGGGATTCAACATGGTCCAGCCGACTTTGCAAGCAAGCTTGCTTTATTTATTTATTTATTTATTTATTTATTTATTTTGTGTTCTTTCGGGGTAGGGTTTCGCTTTAGCCCAGGCTGACCTGAAATTCACTGCATAGTCTCAGGGTGGCCTCAAACTCTCAGTGATCCTGCTACTACCTTTGCTTCCTGAGTGCGGGAATTAAAGGTATGCGCCATGCCTGGACAAGCAAGCTTCTTTAACCATTGAGCCATCTTCCCAGCCCTTCTAGGGCATTTCATAGATGAGGCATATGTGACTAGTAGTGATTACAGAGTGTAAAGCTGGAGCTAGGGAGGTGGCTCAGTTGTTAAAGGCACTTGATTGCTTGCAAAGCTTGGTGGCCTGGGTTCGGTTCCCCTGGGCCCATGTGAAGCCGGATGCACAGAATACAAAGCTGGATATCTTCTTCCAGGTTACAAAAGTGGATGTGGAAACCGAGCTGCAGACATACAAGCATTCTCGGCAAGGCCTTGATGAGATGTACAACGATGCCAGAAGACAGCTTCGAGAGGAGTCTCACCTGCGACAGGTAGCAATACTATCCAGCAAGTGCCATTTCAAGTCCCCTTCACCTTTTCTACTTTGATCTGAAGTGTCAAACATACACCCTAGTGCTTTCAAATTCATTACTCTCACCTTCTATTAGTGTTTTTTTTTTTAATTTATTTTTATTTGAGACAGAATAAAGGTGTGTGCCACCACGCCTGGCACAGCCAGCAATCTTTTAACCATGAGCTGGTTTTTTTTTTTGTTGTTTGTTTGTTTGTTTGTTTTGGTTTTTTGAGGTAGGGTCTCACTCTAGCACAGGCTGACTAGGAATTCACTATGTAGTCTCAGGGTAGCCTCGAACTCTCAGTGATCATCCTACCTCGGCCTCCCCAGTGCTAGGATTAAAGGCGTGCACCACCACGCCCGGCTTGGCCACTGTTTTTTTTTTTTTTTTTTAATTTTTTAAATTTTTTAAATTTTTAAAAATTTATTTATTTGAGAGAGAGGGGGTGAGAGAAAGAGAGAGTGAGAATGGTTGTACCAGGGCCTCTAGCCACTGCAAATGAACTCCAGACACATGTGCCACCATGTGCATCTGGCTTACATGGGACCTGGAAAATTGAACTGGGGTCCTTAGGTTTCACAGGCAAGCACTTAACTGCTAAGCCATCTCTCCAGCCTGTTTTTTTGGTGTTTCAAGGTAGGGTCTCACTCTGGTCCAGGCTGACCTGGAATTCACTATGTAGTCTCAGGGTGGCCTTGAACTCACAGCGATCCTCCTACCTCTGTCTCCCGAGTGCTGGGATTAAAGGGTGTGCCCCCACGCCCGGCTCACTTGATTCTTGAATGGACTTAAGAGAAGCAGCTGAGAGGTACTGTGTCCTAACTTAATGATCACATAACTGACGTAGATACCCTGAAGGGCGCGTATGTTGATGGTATTTAACATTGCAGGATGTGGAGAATGAGCTGTCAGTACAAGTCAGTATGAAACACGAGATTGAACTTGCCATGAAGTTGCTGGAGAAGGACATCCATGAGAAACAAGATACTCTGATAGGCCTTCGACAGCAGCTGGAGGAAGTGAAAGCCATTAACATTGAGATGTACCAGAAGTTGCAGGTAATGTTCTTAAGTTCTTTCCATCGTAAGAAATTGAACCCAGGAGGGCCACATGCGTGCTAGACAAATTTACCATTGAGCTGTTACACCCCAGCTCAGTTTCTGTTTTTTCTTTTTGTTTTTAAAATTAAAAAAATATATATTTTATTTACTTATTTGAGAGAGAGAGGAAGAGGCAGATAGAAAGAGAGAATGGGCACACCAGGGCTTCTAGCCACACAAACAAATTCCAGATGCATGTGTCCCCTTGTGCAGCTGGCTTACGTGGGTCCTGGGGAATTGAACTGGGGTCCTTAGGCTTCTCAGGTAAATGCCTTAATTTATTTACTTGAGAGAGAGAGAAAGAGGTAGAGAGAGAATGGGTGTGCCAGGACCACAAGCCACTGCAAATAAACGCCAGATGCATGTGCCTCCTTGTGCATCTGGCTTATGTGGGTACTGGGGAATCGAACTGGCGTCCTTTGGCTTTGCAGGCAAATGCCTTAACCGCTAAGCCATCTTCTCCAGCCCTTTTTAAAAATTTTTAAAAATCTTTAGGGATGGAGAAGATGGCTTAGTGCTTAAGGTGCTTGTCTGCAAAGCCAAAGGACCTTGGTTTGATTCCCCAGAACCCACATAAGCCAGGCGGCACATGCATCTGGAATTTGTTTGCAGTGGCTGGAGGCCGTGGCATGCCCATTCTCTCTCTTTCTCTCTCTCAAATAAATAAATAAAAATATATTTGGGTCTGGAGAGATGGCTTAGCGGTTATAAGCGCTTGCCTGTGAAGCCTAAGGACCTCAGTTCAAGGCTCAATTCCCCCGGACCCACATAAGCCAGATGCACAAGGTGGTGCATGCATCTGGAGTTTGTTTGCAGTGGTTGGAGGCCCTGATGTGCCCTTTCTCTCTCTCTCACCTCTTTCTCTCTAAGTCTGTCTGTTGGAAATAAATAAATAAAAATTAATATATATAATACATATAATATAATTAATAATATATAATATATATTTAAAATATATTTATTTGGGGCTGGAGATATGGCTTAGCAGTTAAGATGTTTGCCTGCAAAGCCTAAGGACCCAGGTTCGATTTCTCAGAACCCATGTAAGCCAGATGCACATGATGCATGTGTCTGGAGTTTATTTGCAGTAGCTGGAGGCCCTGGCATGCCCATTCTTTCTCTCTCTGTCTCTAATAAAGAAATTAAAAATTACTTACAAAATAAAAACAAAAAATATTTATTTGACAGACAGCATGCATGAGAGAGAGAAAGAGAGAGAGAAGGGGTGCACCAGGGCCTCCTACCTCTGCAGACACACTCCAGATACATGTACCGCTTCATGTATCATCTTGCTTTACTTGGAATTGAATCTGGGTTGGCAGGCATTGCAAGTGAGTGCCTTTAACCCCTGAGCCATTTCCCTAGCTCTATTGTTTTTTGTTTTTTTGTTTGTTTGTTTATTTGTTTTTTTTTTTTTAGTTTTTCGAGGGAGGGTGTCACTCTAGCTCAGGCTGACCTGGAATTCACTCTGTATTCTCAGGGTGGCCTCGATCTCACAGCAATACTCTACCTCTGCCTCCCCAGTGCTGGGATTAAAGGCATGTGCCACCATGCCTGGCTTCCTGTTTTCTTTTATTCATTATACTTTTTATATATATTGTAAGCAGAGAGAAATATAGAGGAATGAGTGCACCAGGACCTCCTGCTGCTGCAAAGGAGCTCCAGATGCACACCCCATCTGTGCATCTGATTTTCTGAGACTAGGATTCTAACTCAGGTTGTCAGGCTTTGTAGAAGAATCGAAGCCTCTGAGCTGCCTCTGAGCCCTTGTTTTATTTTTAATTTTTCCTGAGTGCTGAGAGTAAAGGCCTGAGCCACGATACCCGGCTCCTTGTTAGGTTTTTTTTTTTTTTTTTTTTTTTAGTGTAGGGTCTCATTTCAGCCAAGGCTGACCTGGAATTTGCTCTGTAGTTCTCAGGGTGGCCTTGGACTCACAATGATCTTCCTACCTCTGCCTCTCAAGCACTGGGAGTAAAGGAGTACACCACCACGCCTGGTTGGCTTCCTTTTTTAAATGTTCTTTCTCTCTCAGCAGGACCTGGTTAGCCTAGGCTGCCCTCAAACTCAAACACTGAACTCAAGCCGGCCGTGGTGGCGCACGCCTTTAATCCCAGCACTCAGGAGGCAGAAGTAGGAGGATCGCTGTGAGTTCAAGGCCACCCTTAGACTACATAGTGAATTCCAGGTCAGCCTGGGCTAGAGTGAGACCCTACCTCAAAAAACCAAAAAAAAAAAAAAACCCTACTGAACTCATGATCCTCCTGCCTCTACCCCTTGAGAATACGAACATGTGTCACCCAATTAGCCGAACATTCAGGTTCAGTGGAAATCAAATCAAGCTGGGCATGGTGGCACACACCTCTAATCTCAGAACCTGGGAGGCAGAGGTAGGACAACCATGAGTTCGAGGCCACCCTGAGACTACATAGTGAATTCCAGGTCAGCCTGGGCTAGAGTTGAGACCCTACTTTGAAAAACAAAGCAAAGCAAAACAAAACAAAACAAATCAAAACACTATACTTGTGTGTTTTTATAAATAGGGCTCTGAAGATGGCTTGAAAGAAAAAAATGAAATAATTGCCCGACTAGAAGAAAAGACCAATAAAATTACTTCAGCCATGAGGCAGCTGGAGCAAAGGTGCGCATTTCCATATTTGTCTGTCTTCCCTTCCTCCTCCTCTTTCTGTATTCAACTCTGATACCTGCCACATAGACCATCAAGAAGACTAGATCAGGAGCCGGGCATGGTGGTGCACACCTTTAATCCCAGCACTTGGGAGGCAGAGGTAGGAGGATCGCCATGAGTTCGAGGCCACCCTGAGACTACATAGTGAATTCCAGGTCAGCCTGAGCTAGAGTGAGACCCTACCTCAAAAAAAAAAAAAAAAAAAAAAAAAAACAACAACAACAAAAAAAAAAACAAAACAAAGGAGGCTAGATTAGGGCCTTGTTTTCCTTTAAAACTGAACCAGGTTTTGCCTGTCTGGACTGTTGCATGGAATCAAGTTGCTTTATCTCAGGCCGATTTCAAGTTACCCTCTTGTAGATAGTTTGTGAAGGCCTAATACCTATAATTTGATGTGGTTCAATCTATAACAAAAGCAAACACAGATAAACCTGCAGAACCCTAACACCGGACAGGCCCACGAGGGATGGTCCCGGGTGACTTCCATGGTTGCCACTGTCTCGCACTCACCGCCCCCTCGGACGCCGTGTTCTGAGCCACAGCGCATTGGTTTCCCTGAGCTGTGAGCCTCAGCCCAGCCCAAGATAGGATTTGTTGGAATTAAATCGCTTTCTATTGGCATGTTTCACTTCTGTTGTTGGACAATGTAACGTACCTCCATTACCCTGTCATGTTGATGTCAGCATATGTCTTGTCATTGCTTTCTTTGAATCGACTTATGAAAAACATAACTAGTACTGCCTTATTGACATGAATATTCTTTTATTGACATCCTCTTTCTTCTTTTTTCTTTTCTTTTGTTTTCGTTATCCCCATTTTTACATTTTGGACATCTTTATTACCTTTATCTGTCTTTGATTTCTGTCCATTCCATTATGAAGTGACAATGATTTGTTAACTCAGACTAGGACGATTGCCATGTCACTGGTGAAAAGTGCCAGCAGCGACACTCAGGACCAGTACAAGCTGGTCAAAGACATATCTTTCTGAAAACCACCCAGACCGCGAGAACCCATCATTCTAGAATTTACTCTATTCCTCCAGTATTGTAAAGGGCATTAGGAACCCCGCACATTTTGTGGGCTGCTGTGGTGTGCCCTGGGCTTCCCCAAAACACTCCTCAGCCTCGTGCGCCAGGGCTGACTTGAGTGTCAGCCATGAAGAGATCAGGATTTTCAAATGCAGTTTTATCTTTTTAGCCACTTTTTGATGGAAAACATAAAAGTTGTTTACAAAAAAAGTTAACCTTTGTTTTCCATGTACTGGCACAGATATTTTCCCCCACTGGCCTACTCTTTGCCTAATGACTCCCTTACTGATTTTTTAAAATCTGTTTTCAAAAGTACCTTGTAACCCAGATTGCCCCACGCTGTAACAGCGGTCTGCCCCTTCTGAGAGCACAAGTGCGAGGCCTACCTCACTCTTCCAGTCCATTCTGTAGCCACCCCCACCGCCTTAATGTTTTAGTTCAGACTGAACTGAGGTAACCCATGTTGCACTCCTTTCCTTGGAAGCAGCTTTTCACCCTGATGTCCGTGGCCGCTGCACTGCCCTGTTAGTAGGAGTTTAAATTAGGAAGAGGCTTTTTTTTTTGGTTACTTGTATAGGAATTTCTCTTGTGGTTCCTTACAAAGAGTAATGTCCCTTGAATCTTAGGGAATACTTTCTTAATAAAATACTGAAAATAAGCCTTAGAAATCTTGATGGCAAAGGGAGGTAGGGAGTGGAGCCTGGAGCAAAGCAATGAAGTCAAATAAAAATAGGAAAATGCAAATCAAAGTGTTTGAAGCTAATTTTTAATATTCATTGGTGAGGAATAAAAATAATCTCTAGAGCCGGGCGTGGTGGCGCACGCCTTTAATCCCAGCACTCGGGAGGCAGAGGTAGGAGGATCGCCATGAGTTTGAGGCCACCCTGAGAATACAGAGTGAATTCCAGGTCAGCCTGAGTTAGAGTGAGACCCTACCTCAAGAAGCAAAAAAAAAAAAAAAAAAAAAAAAAATAATAATAATAATAATAATCTCTCTAGGATGAGCCAACTAGCACTAATTTTTTTGACTCTTAATATGAAGATCTATACACACATATATACGTATACACACACACAAATCTTTGGCATAATTTAGCAGTTGCATAAAGACCTGAGGAAGGACTGTGTTACTATTAGGGGGTGCTCGCAGCTCCTTGTGCTTGGCCTTGTAGCACACTTGATTCCTGGCATACACATCTGAGCATAACATAACAGGTGGTTTCTTCACCTGCTCTTCACCCGAGGACTGTGCTTTGCCTGGTTTTGTGAAGCAGCACTAACATAGCTGCTGTGCTTTGAAACCTGACTCATTATGCTCTAGATAAACAGTAAAGGCTGTATTGCTTTGCGCTGTTAGTAATGAAAAATAAATAAACCAAATTTGAAGATAGTTTCTGGGCATTATTATATGTTGTGTTAAAAAAATCACAATTTTTAGACATTGTGTGGCTCTTTCATGTTTGAGTTTGTGAGTTTTCCCCCAAACTTTGTTTTCATTTAGAAATGTTTCTATTTCCCCATTTTTCTTTTATTTGTCTTCTTCACCTTTTACACCCTAGTTCTAGCCTCAGTTTTACCCAAAGTTGATTTGAATTACACCAGATTGCAGCAAGCAGAGAAGGCACAAATGGAAGCTGAAGATGAGGATGAGAAATATCTACAAGAGTGTCTGAGTAAATCTGACAGTCTGCAGAAACAAATCTCTCAA
This sequence comes from Orientallactaga sibirica, assembly GCA_036365145.1. Lineage (NCBI taxonomy): Eukaryota > Metazoa > Chordata > Mammalia > Rodentia > Dipodidae > Orientallactaga > Orientallactaga sibirica. The sequence goes on along the minus strand of JAEOAD010000032.1, from coordinate 24,122,591 downwards.
AAGGAGAAACAGCTGTGAGTAATTTGCTCTTATAAACAAATACTTTATACTTGTATTATCATGACTTCCTCACACCCACCCCCATTTTAATTTGCTCCAAATGGTAGAATGCCAAAATGTTTTATCTAATGATGCCAGGGCGAATGTTTATTTTAGTCGAGAGCAGTGCTCCCTTTGGCAGCACATACACTACAATTGGAATGATACAGCGAAGATTAGCATGGCCCCTGCACAAAGATACACACAAATTCATGAAGCGTTCCACATTTTTAATCTATCACAGAATTTTGAAACCCATTAAAACAAAGTTTAGTAAGAAAAATAAATAATAAATATCAAGAACAGTTTGGCTGTGGATGTATCTCAGTGTTAGAATGCACGAGGCCGGGTTCAAGCCCCAGCAATGCACGAACTGGGCATGGTGCTGGCCTGTAATCTTGGAGGTGGAGGCAAGTTCAGAAATTCTAGGTCATCCTCAGCTCCATTGTGAGTTGCACTGATCAGCCTGGGCTACATGAGCCTGTCTCAAAACATGCTTCTTGTAGTGCTTCTGTGCCCTTCATTGAGCAATAAGGGATGCTTATGAGGCAGGGAGGGAGAGGAAGTCATGAGACGTAGGAAGAGGCCTCAGCATGGGGGTGGGGGGCGGTTTAAAGGAATTCATGTGAAAGCAGAAGGGATGGTCATCTGGAGAGGAAGGGGACCAGGCAGAGGGGAGAGGACGTATTGAGCAAGAATGAATAGGTGCAAGGTGTAATGACCTATTGTGTATGAAAATGCCAGGATAGATAAATCACTTCCCTTTGAAGCCGGGCGTGGTGGTGCACACCTTTAATCCCAGCACTCAGGAGGCAGAGGTAGGAGGATCACTGTGAGTTTGAAGCCACCCTGAGACTACAGAGTGAATTCCAGGTCAGCCTGAGCTATAGTGAGACCCTACCTCAAAAAAAGGAAAAAAAAAACACTTCACTTTGTATGTGCCAATATCAGCTCCCTAACCCCCCCCAAAAAATTACTGGCATGGAAAGAATGCTGGGGATAGAGCTCTGTGGTAGAGCTGACCAGATGTCCTGCGTGAGCTCCTGGGTTCATTGCTTTGTACAATGAACAAACAAGTAAAGAGAGCGCTGGCTGTGTAGCATATACCTATAGTCCCAACACAACAGCAGTTCCAGGCCGTCTTGGGCTTCCTCGGGAGATAGGGGCTGCTGGGCTACATGAGACCCTATTTAACAAAACTAAGAGTCTACTCATGTTAGTTGAAAGGTGAAAAAAAGGAAGGAGAAAATGGAGGGCTGGAGAGATGGCTCAGCATTTAAAGTGCTTGCTTGTAAAGCCTGACAGCCTGGGTTTGACTCCCCAGTACCCATGTAAAGTGAGATGCACAGTGACACATGTATCTGAAATTCATATGCAGTGGCATGAGACCCTAACATGCCCATATTTTCTCTTTCTCTCCTTGCAAATAAATGTTAAATATAGAATATATATATCATTTAAAAAAAAGAAGAACGAGAGGCAGAGGTAGGAGGATCGCCATGGGTTCAAGGCCACCCTGAGACTACATAGTGAATTCCAGGTCAGCCTGGGCTAGAGCCAGACCCTAACCTAAAAAAAAAAAAAATGCTAGAGTGGAAAGTAACAAAGCAGCTGCTGGTGTCAGGAGTTCACACTTGCGCAGTCAGGTGAGAAGCAGCACTGAGTTGTGTGTGTTTGTCGTTCAAGGGTGCAACTGGAGACTGACTTGAAGATTGAGAAGGAATGGAGGCAGACTTTACAGGAAGATCTTCAAAAGGAGAAAGATGCCTTATCTCATCTTAGAAACGAGACCCAGCAAATCATTAGTCTTAAAAAAGTAAATAGTGTTTTTTTGTTTGTTTGTTTTTTTTTCAAGGTAGGGTCTTGCTCTAACCCAGGCTGGCCTGGAATTCACTATGTAGTCTCAAGGTAGCCGCAAACTCATGGTGATCCTCCAACCTCTGCCTCCCAATTGTTGGGATTAAAGGCATGCGCCACCACGCCCGGCCATAGTGGTAAAATTTAACTATTATATCTTGACACTTTTTAAAGCCATTCTTAAATAGCTTTTAAATTTGTTTTGTTTTTTAAGTTTGTTTATTTATTTATTTGAAAGCAAGAAAGAGAATGGGTATTCTAGGGCCTTTAGCCACTACAAATGAATTCCAGATGCATGCACCATCTGTGCATGTGGCTTATGTGGGTCCTGGGGAATAGAACCTGGGTCCTTAGGCTTCACAGGCAAGCGCCTTAACTGCTAAGCCATCTCTCTAGTCCTGTTTTTTTTTTCCCCCAAGGCAGCAGCATCTTATTCTAGCCTAGGTTGACCTGGATCTCACTCTGTAGTCCCAGGCTGGTCTCAATTTAACATTTATACTCTTATTTCTGCCCCCAGTGCTGGTGTTATTTGTGACAGAGAAAGAATGGGCATCTGGAGCCTCTTGCTGCTGCAAACTCATTGCAGATGCATGCACCACTTTGTGCATCTGACATGGGTAGCCCAGGCTGTCAAGCTTTACAACCAAGTTCCTTTAACTGCGGAACCTTGCAAATCCTCCTGTTTCAGCCTGAGAGCTGGGGTTAATGACTGAGCTGTTAAAGTTCTTGCTTGCCATGCCTGCCAGACAGCTCACAATTGTGGTGGCCAGCAACCACCTACAGACACCTCAATGACATGAAAAGGGGTGGTGGCTCATGCTTTTAATCCCAGCACAGAGTCACAAAACGAGACCCTGCTTGAAAACACCAAAAATAATAAAGAAATGAAACTAAGGATATTTATACAACGTGTAGTTTCTTGATTCTCATTTTAAAACTGCATTTTCTGTCTTTTTGTTTGAAGGAATTTCTTAGTCTCCAAGATGAAAACCAGCAGCTGAAAAAACTCTATCATGAGCAGGAGCAAGCCCTGCAAGAACTCGGCAGCAAGCTCAGCGAGTAACTTTCCGTTTTCCCTTCAACTAAAGTACTCGTTGACTCTCGAAAAGATGGCGAGAACCAGACCAAAGCAGAAGGCTAAATAGTGGGAAAAGACATGAACCATTGAAGAAAAGCAAAGCAGCCATTTTAAGACTAAAAAATAATACTAAAGAGTTTATTAAAACTTACGTTCAGCCAGGCATGATGGCGGCGCACGCCTTTAATCCCAGCACTCGGGAGGCAGAGGTAGGAGGATGGCCGTGAGTTAGAGGCCACCCTGAGACTACAGAGTGAATTCCAGGTCAGCCTGGGCTAGAGTCCCTACCTCAGAAAAAAAAACAAAACAAAACCAAATTTGTGTTTATTCTATTAGACTATGGCTCTGGATGTTACCAAGGATGGAAAACAAAGGCTTATTTAATTTCTTCAGTGACAGATTCAGCTTCTTTTTTATCAGAGCAACAAGTTGAGTTTTGGAAATGTCCAGAAAGCTTTCAAACTCTTTGGAGACAGAGCCAGCATTATGTAAAGTAGAGATAGTTTATCATGCCTTCTGGAATAAAGACTTAAGAGAGTGATTTTACTAAAATAAAGTATCACTGGGATTCTGGGTGGTGCATGCTTGTCATCTCAGCACTTGAGAGGGGGAGGCAGTAGGAGTGTGAGTTCAAGGTCATCCTCAGCTGCATAGTATGTTTAAGGCCAGCCTCCAGCACGAGACCTTGTCTCATTAAAAAAATAAAGCCAGGCATGGTGGCACACACCTTTAATCCCAGCACTTGGGAGGCAGAGGTAGGAGGATCACTGTGAATTCTGAGTCCAGCCTGGGCTACACAGTGAGTTTTAGGTCAGCCTGGACTATAGTGAGTCCCTGCCTCAAAACAAAAGAAAGTTATGTAAATCCGAAATACTCATTTTTGCTTTAGGACATTTAGAAAGTGGAGGAAAATATAAAACATCACAGTAGTAAGAAAAGATTGTTAAGATATAAAGTTACAGTTTTATCCTATGTAAAACCAGTACCCATGAGTCACTCGTCTTTATAATGAGTGTATTTAAATGTATACTAAAATTTGGACCTGCTTTTAATGTTTTAGGTCTAAACTTAAAATAGAAGATATAAAAGAAGCCAACAAAGCATTACAGGTGAGCAAATGTTTGCTTTGACTGAAATGTATCTGTGAATGTCTTCCAAAGGTACAGCTGTATAAACGTAATGTCACAGGTGTGGACCACCATGCACAGCTTCTTCCCAATGCCAATGTTTGACTAATGTTTTACTCCTCTTCCCCAAATAATCCCTTTTCTGTTCTCTTTTAAAATGTTTTATTTACTTCTTTGTAAGGAGAGAGAGTGGGCACACTCAGGGTCTCCAGCCACTGCAAACAAACTCCAGATGCATGTGCTACCTTGTGCATCTGGCTTATGTGGGTACTGGGGAATCAAAACCCAGTCCTTAGGCTTTTGCAGGCAAATGCCTTAACTGCTGAGCCATTTCTCCAGCCCCTTTGATTCTTTTTTCTTTTTTTAAATTTTATTTATTTATTTATTTATTTTTGGTTTTTCGAGGTAAGGTCTCACTCCAGCCCAGGCTGACCTGGAATTAACTATGTAGTCTCAGGGTGGCCTCAAACTCATGGCGATCCTCCTACCTCTGCCTCCCGAGTGCTGGGATTAAAGGTGTGCATCACCATGCCTGGCTTTTTTTAAAAAAAATTTATTTCTAGAGAGAGACACAGAGGGAGACAGAGAGGGAGACAGATAGAGATGGGAGCGCCAGCAGTCTCTTAGCTGTTGTGAACGAAATCCAGATGTGCGCGCCCCCTTGTGGTCAAGTGTGGCATTGCGCCCTTGTGTCACTTTGCATCTGGCTAAACGTGGGACCTGGAGATTGGAACCGCTGGAGATTGGAACCACCATTCTTAGGCTTAGGAGGCAGGCGCCTTAACCGCTAAGCCATCTTTCCAGCCCTGATTTTTTTAAACCCTCCTCCATCATTCATAATGGAATGTTGATGGGCCCAAAATTGTGCAGGTCACAGGACTTTTAAAGGACTCTTATTTCTGATTTGTTACTCCTCTATTCCTTCTAAAATATTCTTGGGCAAAAAGCTTTGCCTTACTTAATTTTGTGTGTGTGTCAGTGCCACTATTCTCTTGTAGCTGGAAACAAACACCAGTGTGTATGCTACTTTTTGTGTCCAGCTTTATGTGGATGGCTGGGGAAGTGAACTCAGGCTGGCAAGCAAATGCCTTTAAACTGCTGAGCCCCTTCACTGTCCGTTTTGGTTTTTCAAGGTTGGGTCTCACTCTTGCCCAGGTAATTCTAGGCTGGCCTCAAACTCTTAGCATTCCTCCTACCTCTGCCTCCCAATTGTTGGGATTAAAGGCGTAAGGTTTTTCCTGGTAGGGTCTCACTCTTGCCCAGGCTGACCTGGAATTCACTATGTAGTCTCAAGGAGGCCTTGAACTCAAGGTGATCCTCCTACCTCTGCCTCCCAAGTGCTGTGTCCTTTTTTTTTTTTTTTTTTTAAATGAGAGAGAGAATTGACACAGCAGGGCCTCTAACCACTGCAGTCAACTCCAAATGTGCATGCCACCTTGTGCACATGCATCACCTTGTATGTCTGGCTTACATGGGTTCTGGGGAGTTGAACCTGGGTGCTTAGACTTCACAGGTAAGTGCTTTAACTGCTAAGCTCTCTCTCCAGCCCTGTCCTTAAAAAAAAAAAAAAAAAAATTAAAGCTGGGTGGGCATGGTGGTGGTGGTGCACGCCTTTAATCCTAGCACTAGGTAGGCATAAGTAGGATTGCCTTGAGACCACCCTGAGAATACATAGTGAATTCCAGGTCAGCCTGGGGCTACAGTAAGACCCTACCTTGAAAAACTAATATATATATTGAGGGAAAGAGGCAGACAGAAAACGGGTACATCAGGGCCTCTAGTGGAAATCTGGCTGCAAACGAAGACCAGATGCATATTGCACCTTATGCATCTGGCTTACACGGGTCCTGGGGAACTGAACCTGGGTCCCTTGGCTTTGCAAGCAAGTGCCTTAACTGCTAGCCATCTCTCCAGCCCCCCCTCCCCCCCACTGTCCTTTGTACTGTTACCTATTTGAACACTGATTTCGTTTTCCTTTTAGGGACTGGTTTGGCTGAAAGACAAAGAGGCAACACACTGTAAGCTCTGTGAAAAGGAATTCTCACTCTCCAAGAGAAAGGTAAGGGAGGTAGAAACCAAGAGCCTGAAAATATTATGCAAAATGGCTTCTCATTGTTTTTTCCCTGGTATTTTTCCACTGAATAGCACCACTGTAGAAACTGTGGGGAAATTTTCTGCAATGCCTGTTCTGACAACGAGCTGCCTTTGCCTTCTTCACCAAAGCCAGTGCGAGTCTGTGATTCCTGTCATGCAATGCTCATCCAGAGATGCTCATCAAACTTGCCCTAAGACTCCAGACCCAAGTCCGTATTTCAGTGACCTGCAGTGAAGGCCACGGCCACGTGTACAAAGCATCCAGACAGCTCTTCAGTCAGTATTGGTACCACTTCATCTTCTACATAGTCAACCCATGGAAATGATAAGTCATAGAATTATTTAGTTCTCCTTGTTATTCAGAATTTTCAACAAAGCAAATTTTAAATACATTTAAGCCTAATTTTTTCTATGGAATGATAATCATACAACCTTTAATGTCCTTGAAAAGGCCAGTTAGCACAGCCAACACACATCTGCCTTATCCTTCAAAGGCCTTAATAGTAAGGCTGTAGGTTGCTTCCTTTTCAACTGTCAAGCTAACATTGGATGTCCTGTAAATCTCCTAATGCACTTTAAAAATTCACAAAATTAGAAAAAATTAGAAATGCAACTTTTTAGTATCCAACATTTTTATTTTTTGAGGCAAGATCTCAAAGTTACCCAATCTGACCTTGAACTCATGATCCCCCGTCTCAGCTTTCAAGTGCTGGGACTATAGATGTGCACTACCACATCTACCTAAGGTCTTCCTATTTTGCTAAGATCCTAATTTAACTGTATTTATTTACTCTTTCCTTATTCTACAATGGAAGAATCCAGTATTTAATAGTTTCCTTTGGTCTTTCCCAAAACCAATCACTGTGCTTGTCTGATCATCTCTTACAGTGGGTTAAAAGGCCCACTCACCAATTTGGTCTTCTACTATTGAAAGTGAGGTACATGAGCTGGGCGTGGTGGCGCATGCCTTTAATCCCAGCACTCAGGAGGCAGAGGTAGGAGGATCGCTGTGAGTTCAAGGCCACCCTGAGACTACATAGTTAATTCCAGGTCAGCCTGGGCCAGAGTGAGACCCTACCTCAGAAAACAAAATTTTTTTTTGCCTTGGAAGGCCGGCATGGTGATGCACACCTTTAACCCCAGCACTTGGGAGGCAGAGGTGGGAGGATCGCAGTGAGTTCGAGGCCACCTGAATTCCAGGTCAGCCTAGGCTAGAGACCCTGCCTCTGAAAAACCAAAATAAATAATAAAATTTTGCCTTGGACATGGCAGTATTCTCCCATAGGAACAAGTTCTAGGAAGCATTACTTTGTAGTTGTCTACACTGCAATGTATATCCGCAGGAAAATGTCACCAGTCAGCATGTACCTCTATATTAGGGTCTTGGGTGGATGAAGATGCAGGCAGAGAATCAACAAATACTAATGTAGTTATGTTGGTTGTAGCATACCGAGAATTAGGTTACCTTTGTAGAATCATGTGAAACACTATAACCATTTAGGATCCTAGCTTCTGTGTTAATAATGTACTTTTAAGTTTGAGCCTTTCAAAAATGCCACGGGGGGGGGGGGACATTCCCATGAGTACTGTTCAGTGACTAGATGTCTCTGCAGGACCTTTTCCTCATGCATATATATGACATTTAGCATTAACTTTCTAAATTGCTTAACTTTGAAACCAGTATTTTACTATTTTCAGCAGAACCCATATATTTCTAGTGAGCTCCAGAAGTCAATGTCAGATCTGACAATTTTTAAATGTCCTCAGAAAATGTATAGATTTGAGTCACATGTGGTAGTACCCATAATCCCAGTATGCACTCCAGAACAGCCTTGGCTACAAGAGACTGTTTCAAAAATAGAAAATGGGGTAGGGTAAAGAGTTATATTCTTGAGCTTTTTTGTGTTGATGGGGATAGTTTTAACATTTTTAGGATTGCTGAAAATGTAAGCATAAAGGAAAATTTTTAAAGTACTTTTTTATTATATGCTTTGAACAAATTTTAAAATGTTGTAAGTTAGTTAGGTTCCAAAGCTGATCTCATTCCTCAAGTAAGCCATAAACTTCAACACTATTTAAATTTTTTGCCTCTCAGATCTTGAGTCATCATTTGGGCTTTTACTGAGGCAGCTTTTATGACAGCAGTTTTGACTGGCTCCATCTAGTTTGGGCTTCAAGAAAACTTCGGGTTGATAATATAGCTTAGAGGTAGGCTGCTTGAATGTTATAAGGCCCTGGGCTCAATCTATACACAGCCAAAAAAACAAAACACTACTACTGTGTTTTCCTGTTCATTACAAACACAATTTTATTTTGCGAATCACACTACTTTCATTTTCAAGATGGACTTCACATGCCATTCATTCCCTTACCTAACTACTAGTATCAGTGATGCGACATGGTGCCAAGGAACAGCGACTATAATTCTTCTAACCTGTACTGTTTTAAAAATAAATGTGAATTTTATACAGCAATGATTTGAAAAATCCTGACTTTTTGAAGGATAACATTCATTTCTAATGTTTTATACTCTCCAGTAAGAGGGCATACTGTACATTCTTTGACTTGTGCTGATGTAATTGTGTGATACTTTGCAGGGAGGCCTTGAGTTCAATCTCCAGTCTACAAACACAGAGGGAGGTTAAAAAAATAAAAAACCACTCACTTGGAGTCATTTTACCTAAAATTTCTCCAATTCCGACATCATACATTATGTTCTGTCTATCTGATCTATAACCAATCAGTAATGACACAAAGCATTTTAGGACAACAAACCATTATCTCCCACACTGACATTTATTACATGAATAACATTTCTAGCAAAACAAGATAACAAGTTCAATAACTGAATTCACATTGACAGTTTTGCTCCATTAGCCAATTTGGAAAAGTCACTGATCAAAAGTGATAAAGCACCTTTTCCTTGCTACATGTCATATTTTTACTAAATATTCAAAGCTGATAATCAGATGCAGGTTTTGACTTGACATGGATTTTTACAATTTTCTTAAATGTAGTCATTTATACAGTTTAAAACCATATGGTCTCCTGGGGAAGAAACTGAAGATACAATTGTGAAAATTATACCTTCCACAGTAAAAACTTATGTACTTATGCAGAATTTTCATGTCGTCACTGAGAACCTTAAGACAGCTTTAGAAACTTTCTGGGTTCCTCGATCAGGTGCCGAGAGGATTTCATTTTTAAATCTAGAGTTAGAACTTGAACTTCCAACACTCCACCAACCTAGTATCATAATTCATAACACAATTGTGAATACTTAGAAATCCAGATACCTCTTAGGTCATTTAGAGCTATACCTGAAAATATTAGAAAAAGAACACAGAATTAGCTACATGTATATTCCTGAAGCCACCTGAACTCAGCTTTATATTTACAGTGTAATTCAGGAGGAAAAAAAAGATACACTAACTGCCCTAGCTCTATTCCGTGTCTTGCAGTTTATGCAGAAGCGAACCACTGTTCTCTAAGATTATACTATACTACTTTTTTCTAGAGCAAACAGTAAAATACATCAACCCAAATCTTGTGAAGGCAGCACATTTTTAGGAGTAACTATATATAAAAAGTATCAACATCAGTGGTTTGAATATAAAAATTTATTTTTTAAGTCAAAGTATGCAACAAATAAAACCTACAGAAAACAGATTTTCCCATCACAATCTGTTGCTTTACCAAATAATATATTGAAAACACATTCCTTCAGTCATTATAAAGTTCTTAAAATACAAAAGAAATTAAATCTGTAGAAAGTCTAGTAGACCAGATGCTGTTATCAGGACTCATGTGTTGGTGGCTTTATCTTCAGTACATCCCACGCCATCCACCTCCGCTCATGCCACCTTGCCCATAGTAACCTCCACTGCCTCCACCACCACGACCTTAAGAAAAACAAGAATCACCCATCAAGAGTGAAGTTTCAAAGGGGAAAGTGGGGGGAGGGAGGTAAGTACCATGGGATATTGTCTACAATTAAAGAAGTTGTCAATAAAATAAAAAAATAAATAATAAAGAATCATCCATCAAGAGGCATCCATGGAGGGCTAGAGATGGCTTAGCAGTTAAGATGCTTGCCTACAAAGCCAAAGGATCCAGGTTCGATTCTCCAGTACCCATGTAAGGTGGTGCATGCATCTGAAGTTTGCTAGCAGTAGCTTGAGGCTCTGGTGCCCCCACTGTCTCTACTTGCCTCTCTTAAGTAAGTAAATAAATGTATTTTAAAAGAGAGATATCCAAGGATAGGCTAAGCATTTAATTATGGTTACTAGATGAGAACTAACTACTTACCGTAACCACCCAGACCATCAGGAGTGCCATATCCTCCACTGTAGTTGTTCCCCATTCCCATTCTTCCAACAGATCCGTATCCTCCCTGGTTATCTTCACAGGGAAAAGAAGAGGACACCTTTGTGAAACTGTCCCATCACATAGTTAAGTGCCTATTTTGAAAACTTTATATAGGGAGATTCCAACTCAAAATCAAAGCAAGGGTCTGGGAAGAGGGTAGTTATTACAAAGCCAGCTGGCCAGCCTGGTTCAATTTCCAAGCCAACCATATAAGCTTGATGCAAAAAGTAAGGGAAAGGCTGGAGAGATGGCTTAGCGGTTAAGGTGCATGCCTGTGAAGCCTAAGGACACTGGTTCGATTCTCCAGGTCCCACATAAGCCAAATGCACAAGGGGGCGCACACATCCGGAGTTCGTTTGCACTGGCTAGAGGCCCTGGCACACCCATTCTCTTTCTGAGTCTAATAAATATTTTTAAAAAGTAGGGGAAGTGTCTGGTGTTTGCAGAATACAGACCAAAATCCCCACCCCCAAACAAATGTGTGTGCCTGTATGTGCAAAAATGAACCAGGTTTACGTACCCATTCCTTCTCTGCCGTAGCCTCCCATTCCAGAACCTCCCATTCCAGAGCCACCTCCTCCAGGTGTAGAATTTAAGAAGAGTTCAATGTATCGATGTTCTTTAAAAAAAATTATTTTCAAGTTAAAAAAAAAAAAAAAAAAAGACTAGTGCAGAAAGGGACTGGATCAAAATTATCAGTTAAAGGTCAATTAGCAAGTATTAAAGTAGGCTTGTTAATTCATAGATATAACCACTAAAGCCTAAAAATTATTTATAGGTCAAATGGTTTTAAATTCCAGTGATTATGCCAAAAACTACCTAAAGACAATAAGAAATGTATTTTACACATTAAATGGATGCCAAGGACACTACTTACGCATGTTATTTTTATCTTTAGACATGGCAGCTACTGCATCTTCATGTGTCACAAACTCTACATCTGCTTCTCCCGTGGCTCTGCCATCAGCTCCAATATCAATATGAACTCGTATTGGATTTAGTGGTGAGAAGAACTAAATAAAACAATGGCTACTCAAAGTTAGTGCATACCTTCATTTAACAAACAACCGTGTTCGACTGCCCAGTACCCACATAAAGCCAGATGCAAAGTGGCACGTGTTGCAGCCACTGGAGATCCTGGCATGCCATTCTGTGTCTCTCTGCTTTCAAATAAAAATAAAAATAAAAATAAAATAAAATAAATTTTTTAAAAGCTGCATGTGGTGGTGCATGCCTTTAATCCCAGGCACTTGGGAGGCAGAAGGATCTCTTGAGTTCAAGGCCAGCCTGAGCTATAGCAAGACCCTACCTCGAAGGGAAAAAAAAAAAAAAAAAAAAGAAAAGAAAATCAAAACAAAACACAGAACTACCTTTAAAATAAGCAAGTTGCTGGACATAGCAGAGCACACAGTTAATCCCAACCTAAGACTACACAGTGAATGCCAGGTCAGCAAGGTGGCATTCCATTTAAAATGAAGGGCTCGGGTGATGACTGTGGGTAAAAGTGCTCGCTGCGTGAGTACTTAGGTTCACATCCTCAAAAGTCACGTAAAGCCAGATGCAATGGCACCTTTAATCCCCAACCCTCCTCCAGAAAGATGCGAAGTGGAAACAATCCCAGGGAGCTTTTGGGCCAGCTAGTCTGGTATACACAACAGTGATCTTGCCTCAAACAGGATGGAAAGGTAAGCACCAACACCCAAGATTGTCTCCTGACCTCCATCTACATACCCACACAAGCATAGTGATTTAAAAAATGGAAACTGTGGGACTAGGAATATAGCCTCATGGTAGGGCATTTGCTCAGTATGCATTAGGTTCTATGTTGAACCCTTGGTAGCACCATCAAAAAATCATGCCTTTAGCCGGGCGTGGTGGCACACACCTTTAATCCCAGCACTCGGTAGGCAGATGCAGAAGGATCACCGTGAGTTTGAGGTCACCCTGAGACAACATAGTGAATTCCAGGTCAGCCTGAGGTAGAGTGAGACCCTACCTCAAAGAAAAAAACACCACCAAAACTCTGTGCCATGGTCTAGCAGGTCTAGCATAGCCAGGTATAGTGGCATGCCCTACAACCCCAGTATGCATGAAGCTAAATATAAAGCGAGAGTTCCTTGAGTTAGCCTAAGCACCTCCACCCCCACTGATCAATTTACTACTGAAACCAAAGCCCCACAGTAGAACACTTGCTTAGCACATGTGAAACTCCATTCAACCCCCAGTGCACGCATGCACACAACATACAACCAAACCGAAACCCACAAGTTTCACAGCAGCACCCATTCCATTCTAGAAATGTACGGTGAACCACTAAAACTCATTACATACTCACTCTCAAATCTGATACAACAAAGGAAATCATCTTCCAATCACTGTCATTCTTCAGGTTTTTTCCTGTTTTTAACTCCATTTTTTAGGAGTATAGCTTTTTACCTGCTTGAACTCCTATGTAGGTCAGCACACACTAGGTAAAAATACATCAACTAGGGCTGGAGAGATGGGTTTAACAGTTAAGGAGCTTGCCTGTGAAGCCATCTGAGTCCCCAGGACCCACATAAGGCAGATGCATAAGATGGTGCATGTGTCTGGAGTTCTCTTGCAGGGGCTAGAGCCTGGCGCACCCACTCTGTCTCCTTATCTGCCTTTCTCTCTCTTCAATAAATAAAAATTTAAAAAATATGCATACTAGGTAAACATCTACCACTAAGTGACCACCTGGATTCTGACACATCATAAAAAAAAGATGAAGCAAGGCATGGTGGGGCATGACTGTAACCTCAGCACCAGGAAGTCAGGCAGGAGAATTCCAAGTTCTAGTTCAGCTGGGCTACAGCAGTGAGACCCTGTCTCAAGAAAGACAGACAAGAATTAACTGAAATACCAAGTATAAAACTACAATTACTCACATTAGCAATGTCATTTTCAGTTGCACGAAAGGGTAATCCTCTCATATGTACAAAATGACCACCATGAAAACCTGAACTTGCATCACCAGCTCCACCATAGCCATGCCCTCCCATACCTAGAAAATAAAATTTGCCAGAATTATAAACCATTGTGGACTAAGGTAGCCAAGTATTCATTATGTGATATAAGCTAAAGTGGAATGCACTGAAATGCCTACACTGTTAAGTCATCTATCTGATCACTGAACTACTAAATACTAAATTTAACTCCAGTGAAATACTAAGTGACTTCATAATTAACATGTTCAGTTTACCTCTTCCATCTCTCATTCTGTCATCAAAGCCATCATTTCCATAGCCATAATTATTATAGCCTCCATAGTCATCAAAACCACCATAGCCTGTGTAAATTTAAAGAGAAAACTCATGAATACATTCTGAGAGACTAATTTTATTGTCTATTTTAGCTTCATCATTATGCATTTGCAAATCCCAACTTAATGCATATAAAAAAATACTTGATGGAAATTTATAAAACTTAATAGCATAAAATCAATTCAGACATGACATTTAAAACAATCTTATCTTTATGCCCAGAAGATAACACACCAAATATCTTTATTTTTATTTAAATGTTCTAGGTGAAAATATGTGCATCTCAAGTTCCACAGGTGATTGTAGGAACTCGTATTTTCATGAACAGGTTTTAAAACCTAGTAGGTACTGAAATTACTGCCATTTCTGTATTTCTTGACAAAGTGTCAGGAACACCAAGAAAATGACAACAGAACCTTTGTTCATTAGATACACATACCACCATCATATCCATCACCTCCTCGTCGCATTCTGTCATACATACTTCCACGCCCAGCTCCATAATAACCCCCTCTTCCTCCTATTGGTCTATCATATGGTCCCGGTCGCTGTCCGAGCAATCTTCTTGGTGGATCGTAAAATCCTTTGATTTCACTCCTGCTACTCCTGAAGATCTCAATATACCTATTTAGAAATGTTTTAAGGTACAGGTTTCAGCATGAATGCATTAGAGTAAATTAGATACTGGGCAAAATGCATTAAGGTTTTCTATTATCTAGATACGTAACCCAATTTAAATTGCCTAAATTTTAAACCATAAGGTAACATTTGTATACCTATAAACTTAAAATGTTTAAATTTTACATGGACAAATGAGTCAATTGAAAACAATTAATAAAATATGAATATATTTTTAGTTTGTTTCCTTTAGTACACGGTAGGTGTTTAAGGAAAATAGATTACAAAAGCAATCAGTAACACCCTACAGAGAAATGGAAACAATCTAATTTTAATTTAAACTATTAGCATTAATTCCCCACCCAAATCTGTAGTTTCCATGTTAAATTTAGATAATTATCAATTCTTTAAAAACTACCCCAGAAAAAGGTTATGGTTACCCCCCCATTTAAGCAATAGTGACCCACAACCCCCAAAAATAAAAATTTAACACCATCCCAAACTCTCCATCCCCACCTGTGCCCTATTCTTTCCTTGTGTTTCCCCAGAGCATTTTCTGCTATCTCCTTTGAAGCAAACTGCACGAAGGCCTCCCCTGTGCTTCTCCCCTGGTAGTCCATCGTCAATGTTATCCCATTTGGCACGATTTCCAACCCTTTAACCCAAGGACAAATAACCCCATCAAGGGGAACAGTGTTAAAGGCTGAAACATTCCCATCTGAATCAAATATTTAAAACAAGTCTAAACAAAACAAAACAAAAAAAGGCTTAGTTTCCCATCACCCCATAATACAAACGTAATATTTTAAAAATATCAATGGATTAAATAATTTTTGCAACTAATGTTTAAAATTACAGTTAAAGCCCACCTATGTTACATGAAAAAAAGTTACAATCAAAATTTAACTGTGCTCCAAAAACTAACTCATAGCTCATTTCATCATACACAATTATTCTCAAATTAACTGTACTGCACATCAATTAAGTCTTACAAAGTCTACACATTTCTGTATTGAATATTAAGAGGAGCACATTTCATAATTTACTATAATCAACATTATCACAAAATTTATAGTTCCAAAATCAAATGAGTTTTACAAATTAAAAACTAATTAATAAAAACAGTTAAAACACTACTAAACTTTGACTAATACTAGAGGTACCTTGAAAGAACTGAACTATTTCCTCTTTGCTGCAACCAAATGGCAGTCCACGAAGTCGTACTGTCCCATCACTAGCGTCATTTGGACCATTATGTTTCATAACCCAATCCATCTCAATACCGTTTGATTTAAATGCTATAAAAAAATAAACAAGCACATAAAGGAGTCAATCAAAACACACTCATCTCAAGAGGCAGTGAAGAAGCACCTCTCAGAAGTGTCACAAGAAACATTTATTACAGCGACTAGGATAGGTAAACGCAGCAAAATCCAACCCCTCCAAACAATGCTGGATTCTTAGAACCATCAATCATTTGCCTCATTTAAAAACATACCAGAAACCTTTAAACTATTTTGGTGTTACCTTAATTCCTGCTCTATCATTTTCCTCATTCCATCCCCCCCCCTCCAGGGAGGATCTCACTTCTAGCCCATACTGGCCTTGAACCCAGTAATCCTCCTGCCTCAGCCTCTATGGCCAGCTCTTATTCCACTCATTTTTACTTTTCTGATTTTATTTCATTTAATCACCTGAAGCTATACAGTTTTTTTTTTTCCCCCAGACAAGGCTTCTCATTGGGTAGCCCATGCTGGTTTCAAAGTAGAGGCAGCTCTGTGTCAGCTTGAGTGGTGATTACATGTCTCATACAGCGCACCCAGCTTTGAACTGCTTAAAAGTGAACTCCAGGGGCAGGAGGCAGAGGTAGGGGATCTGGAGCAAGAACATACCTGGACCAGAAAACCAAAAACTCAAAAAAAAAAAAAAAAAAAAAAAAAAGTGACCTCCAGGGCAGACAAACTATTGGAAGGCATTCATTCACTTTGATAAGGGTTTATTTTGTTGTTGTTTTGAGACAGTCTCCATGTACCCCGGACTAGCCCCGTACTTGAAATGCTCCTACTTCAGCCTTCTAAGTACTGGGATTTCTGGCACGCACCACACCAAGCCCAATTTAATACACAAATCTGGCTAACATGGGTCCTTTGGCTTTGCAGGCAAAGGCCTTAACCACTAAACCATCCCTCCAGCCCTGACACTTTTTTTTTTTTTGGAGAGACACAGACAAGAGAGGGAGACAGAGATGGGCGCACCAGCAGTCTCTCAGCTGCTGTGAACGAAATCCAGATGCGTGCGCCCCCTTGTGGTCAAGTGCAGCATTGCGTCCTTGCGTCACTTTGCATCTGGCTAAACGTGGGACCTGGAGATTGGAACTGCTTAGTAGGCAGGCGCCTTAACCGCTAAGCCATCTCTCCAGCCCTCTGACACATTTTTGGGTACCCTTTTACAGCAATTAATTTTTTTTTCAAGGTGGGTTCTCACTCTAGCCCAGGCTAACCTGCAACTCACACTGTAACCTCAGGCTGGCCTCGAACTCACAGTGATTCTCATACCTCAGCCTGTCAAGTTTTTGAAGCCACCCCTTTAGGAAATCACTGAAGATACAACCAGTTTACTCATTCCTTTATCTCTCTCTGTTACTATTTGTTTCGATACTTAATGTTTTTTTTTAAGGGGGAGTTGTTTTTTCAAGGTAGGGTCTTACCCTAGCCAAGGCTGACCTAGAATTCACTATGTAGTCTCAGAGTGTGAACTCACGGCATCCTCCTACCTCTGCCTCCCGAGTACTGGGTAAAGGTGTGCGCCACCACACCTAGCTAAACCAATTTTTCAGAAAGGTAATATATTCACATTCACAAAGTACAATGAAAAGTCTCATTCCCCTCCAAAATAAATAGGTCAACCGAGCCAGCTCTCTTCCCCAGAGGCAGCCACTTAAAAGTTCAGAGTATTTTCAAGAGGCTAATAAAGAAGTCATTCAGGCTGGAGAGATGGTTTAGCGGTTAAACGCTTGCCTGTGAAGCCTAAGGACCCCGGTTCGAGGCTCAATTCTCCAGGACCCACGTGAGCCAGATGCACAAGGGGGTGCATGCATCTGGAGTTCGTTTGCAGTGGCTGAAGGCCCTGGCACTCCCATTCACTCTCTCACTACCTCCCTATTTCTGTATCTCTCTCTCTCTCTCAAATAAATAATAAAATATTTAAAAAAAAAAAAAAAGAAGTCATTCAGCTGCAGGAACTCACCTGACCTTACATATTTCACTATGCAGCTACAGAAATCCTACTCACCTGGATACCCAAACCTTTCCCTCACCTCCTCCCCCTGTAAAGGAAGCAATTTTTTCCACTTGATTCCTTTGCTCTGCGATGTTTCTTGTCAATACCATTCACTAATGCAATTCTGCGTCAGTCCTACAAATTTCCTCAACAGAATGTGGTGCTAACAGGCCCAAAATCTCAGCACTTGGGAAGGCTAAGGCCAAGGACCAGAAGGTCAAAACCAGCTTTGGCTACATGAGACAGCCTCAAACAAAATAAAACAATCTTAGCCTGGCATGGTGACACACACCTTTCATCTCAGCACTTGAGAGGCAGAGGTAGGAGGATTGCCGTGAGTTGGAGGCCACCTTGAGACTACATAGTGAATTCTAGGTCAGCCTGAGCTAGACTGAGACCCCCACCTCGAAAAACAAAACAAACAAAATCCCTTTAATCCAGCACTTGGGAGGCCTAGGTAGGATTACATTAAAACATTCACTGGTGGCAGCTACAGCATTTTTTATGGGCTGTGCAAAAACCAGCGGAGACATACCACAAACAAAATAGCTGATAAAAAATTATTTGGGAGCCGGGCGTGGTGGCAAACACCTTTAATCCCAGCACTCAGGAGGCAGAGGTAGGAGGATCGCCCAGAGTTCGAGGCCACCCTGAGAATACAGAGTGAATTCCAGTCAGCCTGAACTAGAGTAAGACCCTACCTCAAAAACAAAACAAAACAAAAAAAAAAATATTTGGAGCCGGATGTGCTGGCGCACGCCTTTAATCCCAGCACTGAGGAGGCAGAAGTAGGAGGAAAAACACTGGAAGGGAATAAAATTTAAAAAGTATATTTTTTAAAAATGAAAAAAAGAAACTGGGCATGGTAGCACATGCCTGTAATCCCAGCACTCGGGAGGCAGAGGTAGGAGGATCACTGTGAGTTCAAGGCCACCCTGAGACTCCATACTGAATTCCAGGTCAGCCTGGGCTAGTGTGAGAACCTACCTTGAAAAACCAAATAAAAAATAAAAAAGACCTTCATGATCTTAAAAATAAAGAGGGTGGGGCTGGAAAGATGGCTTAGCAGTTAAGGCATTTGCCTGCAAAGCCAAAGGATCCCAGTTTGACTCTTCAGGACCCACATAAGCCAGATGTACAAGTTCACTTGCAATGGCTGGAGGCCCTGACGCACACCCATTCTCCCTCTTTCTTCTGTCAACAAGTAAATAAATAAAATGTTAAATTAAAATAAAGGGGGTGGGACTGGGAACCTATTTCTGTGGCAGGTGTGTTTGTCCAGTATCCATCAGGACCAAAGCCTCCGACTGCCCAGGTTCCATTCCCCAGTACCAATGTGGTACATACATCTATCTGGAGGTGAGCCAACACATATACCTGCTGTAGATATGGGGTATGCCCAGCCCCTCTCCCTGGGATTTTCTTTTCTTTGGTTTTTTGAGATAGTCTAGTCCAGCAGGATGACCTAGAACTTACTCTATAGTCCCAAGCTGGTGCCTCCAGAGTGCTGGGATTAAAGCCACATGTCACCACATCCAGCTCCTCTGGATTTTCAGGGGCCAGTGAGAGCTAACCAGACACTGCTTGTTCCAACATGCCAGAGGCTGTTGTGTGTGTCTCTCAAATAAAGATGTTTAGATCCTGAGTTCAAATCCTCAGCACCACCAAGTAAACAAATATAAACCAGCAATAGTATAAGAGAAAGTATTTCCTATAAAAGTGAGACCCTACCTCAAAAAAAATTGCTACCAAGGAGGCTAGAGAGATGGCTCTGTGGTTAAGGTGCATGCCTGCAAATCCTAACGACCTGGGTTTGATTTCTCAGAACCCACGTAAAGCCAGATGTAAAAAATGGCTCATACATCTGGAGTTCATTTGCAGTGGCAAGAGGCCCTGGTCAACCCATTCTCTCTTTCTTGTTCCCTCTGAGAGCAAAATGAGTGTTTTAAAATATGCTTCTAAGCCAGGCATGGTAGGAAAAATTGCTTCCCTGGTAGGTGTAATAAGCATTGCTTGGGAGGCAAAGGCAGGATTTTGCTAAATTCAAAGCTAACTGAAAGTAGTATAACACATTGCCTGAAAAACAAAACAACAAGGATGGAGGGATGTTTTAACAGTTAAGGCCCTTGCCTGCAAAGCCAAAGGACGCAGGTTTGACTCCCCAGGACCCACATAAACCAGATGCACAAGGTGGTGCATGCATCTGGAATTTGTCTGCAGTGGCTGGAGCCCCTAGCAAGCCCACTTTCTCTCTCTCAAATAAATAAAAACAGGGCAGGAAAAATGGCTTAGCGGTTAAGACACCTGCCTGTGAAGCCTAAGAATGCCTGTTCAAATCTACAGGTCCCACATTTAGCCAGATGCAAGTGTGCAACATTGCACATGCACACAAGGGGGAGCATGCGTCTGAGCTGGCACACACATTCTGTCTCGAATTAAAAACAAAACAAAACAACAACAACAACAAAAAACAAGACTATCAAGTGTGTGATTTTTATTTTTTTGAATCAACTCTTACAACACTTCTGGAATCCTAGGCCAGCACTATCCTCAAGACCTCCCACTAGTCCAGGTTGGTCTTGAACTCAACTCTGTAGCCAAGCCTGGCCTTAATCTTGTATAACTCAGCCCTGCTGGTCTTACAGGCACGGGCCACACCTTACTCCAGGACATTTCCTTCTTCTTCTTTTTTTTAACATGAAGACTTTAACATAGATTAAAATTTCAGTAGTGAATGTCCCCCGTCCCCACTCCTCTTTACTGTAAATTGTAACACTTTACATTTAGCCAGATTTGGACTCTAAAATACTATTTTATAAGGTGACTTTCCATCCTACATCTATGAAGACAAAAGACGTCTTGCTCTAATATTCCTTCAAAACCCAGGTCTTAAATTCTACTTATAAACTCTAAAGGCAACCTGGTACAATGTCTTAATAAACCTTTCAGAAACCACCTAATCAGTTAACTAATTATCCATCTCAAACCCCAACCCTTTTGGCAACAGTGTAACTAATCACCATTTAAAAGAACAAGTGATTTCAGTCCTGCAATTCCAAGATGTATCCAGCCTATCCGGAGACATTGTCTCAATACTAAGAACAACAATAATGCTGGAGATTGCTCCAGTTAAAGGCACTTGCTTGCAAAGCCTGACAACCTGAGTTCCGTATCCTTGTAAAGCCAGATACACAAAGTGGCCCCTGTGTCTGGAATTCATTTGCAATGGCAGGTGGCCCTGTCATGCCCATACTCTTCTCTGCTTCTTTCCCTCAAGTAAATAAAAACATTTAAAAATAGTAAGTTAACACA
Organism: Orientallactaga sibirica; assembly: GCA_036365145.1. Taxonomy (NCBI): domain Eukaryota; kingdom Metazoa; phylum Chordata; class Mammalia; order Rodentia; family Dipodidae; genus Orientallactaga; species Orientallactaga sibirica. Next base: position 24,101,535 of record JAEOAD010000032.1, on the reverse strand, counting down.
AAGCATTAGCAAGGTACCGTCTCTGCCTGTAGGTACACCTAGAGTGAATACTTCGGGAGGGCAGACTGAATGCAAGAGTTCCAGGCCAGCCTGGGTAACACAATATGACACTGGCTCAAAATACTTCTAGGTGAATGCCGGGCATGGTGGCACATGCCTTTAATCCCAGCACTCGGGAGGCAGAGGTAGGAGGATCGCTGAGAGTTCGAGGCCACCCTGAGACTACATAGTTAATTCCAGGTCAGCCTGGGCCAGAGTGAGACCCTACCTTGAAAAACCAAAATAAATAAATAAATAAAATAAAATAAAATAAACTTCCAGGTATCAGTACCAATTAAAAATACTAAGGGGCTGGCAAGATGGCTTAGCCGTTAAGGACCCAGGTTCAATTCCCCAGGATCCATGTAAGCCAGATGTACTATATGGAGCATTCATCTGGTTTGCAGTGGCTAGAGGCCCAGGTGCATCCATCCTCTCTCTCAAATAAATATATTTTAAAAATACTAACAGGCCAGTCATGGTGGTGCATGCCTTTAACCCCAGCATTAGGTAGACAGAGATATGAGACTCTACCTCGAAAAGCCAAAGAGAAACAAAAAATACCACTAGTTGAAATATGAAGTTAACTGTCATACATTTTGTAAGTTTAAAACCAAAAAGAGCCAAGCATGGTGGCACATACCTTTAATCCTAGTACTTGGGAGACAGAGGAAGGAGGGTCGCTGTGAGTTTGAGGTCACTCTGAGACTACATAGTAAATTCTAAGTCAGCCTGGACTAGAGTGAGACCTTACCTTAAATATTTTATAAAAACAAGGTGCTGGAGAGATGGCTGAGTAGTTAAGGGGCACACCTGCAAACCAAAGGCCCTGTTGCACCCATTCTTTCTCTTTCCCCCTCTCTCATTAAAAAGGGGGAGGGGCTATAGATAGATTAGTGGTCAAGGAACTTGCCTGTAAAGCCAAAAGACCCAGGTTCAATTCCCCAGGACCCACATAAACCAGATGTACAAGGGGGCCCATGCACCTGGAGTTCCTTTGCAGCAGATGGAGGCCCTGGCATGCCCATTCTCTAAGCAAAAAAAATAAAACAAAACAAAAAACCAAAAATAGAATAAAAATAAACCACAGAAACATGTATAACACCAAGAAGAGGTCAAACGTGGCCGCCTTTTTTTTTTTTTTTCCATGTTTTTGTGGTTTATTTGTGGTGGTGCATGCCTTTAAACCCAGCACTCGGGAGACAGATGTAGGAGGATTGCCATAAATTCAAGCCCACCCTGAGCCTACGTAGTGAATTTCAGGTCAGCCTGAGCTAGAGTGAGACCCTATCTTAAAAAACCAAAAACTGGGGCCCGGCATGGTGGTGCATGCCTTTAATCCCAGCACTCGGGAGGCAAAGGTAGGAGGATCTCCATGAGTTCAAGGCCACCCTGAGACTACATAGTTAATTCCAGGTCAGCCTGGGCCAGAAAGAGACTCTACCTCAAAATAAATAAATTAATAAAAAAAAAAAAAAAACTGAAACCAGGCATGGTAAAGTATACATTTAATCCCAGAACTCGGGAGGCAGAGGTAGGAGGATCGCCATGACTTGGAGGCCACCCTGAGCTAGAGTGAGACCTACCTCCAAAAAAAAAAAAAAAAAAAAAAAAAAAAAGGCCTTTAATCCCAGCATTCGGGAGACAGAGGCAGAAGAATCGCCAGTGAGTTCAAGTAGTTGAGATATGAGGTTAACTTTCATAACTCTTAACAGTGTAAATGTTTCCTAGCTGAGTGTGATGGTTTTAATTTCAGCACTTAGGAAACTGAGGTAGAAGGAAAGGTCATGTGTTTGAGACCTGATTGGGTTACAAACAAAATGAGTTCCAGGTTATCTTGGTCTATCTGCCTCAAAACAACTAAACAGCAACAGTTTCCTAAACGACACAAGAAGTTCAGTCACAAAAGGATCACATTATTGCATTCCATTACGCAAATGCCCAGAATATAAACCTCTAGTGTGATTTGTAGCTGCTGAGGTTTCAAAGAATCAAGCATGCAAAAATGTTATAGGTGTGGTGGCGCACGCCTTTAATCCCAGGCAGAGGTAGGAGGATCGCTGTGAGTTCGAGGCCACCCTGAGCTAGAGTGAGACCCTACCTCGAAAAACCAAAAAGTTAAATGAGTGCTAGTAGCTATGTCTTCTATGGAATGATTTAAAATGTCTTAAAATTAGGGCTGGAGAGATGGCTTAGGGGTTAAGGCGCCTGCCTCCTAAACCTAAAAACACTGGTTCCAATCTCCAGGTCCCAAGTTTAGCCAGATGCAAAGTGACGCAGGGCGCAATGCCCCACTTGCCCACAAGGGAGCGCACACATCTGGATTTCGTTCACAGCAGCTGAGAGACTGCTGGCGTGCTCATCTCTGTCTCTCTCTGTGTCTCTCTCCAAAAAAATAATAAAAAATTTTAAAAAGTTTTTAAAAATGTCTTAAAATTAGATCTTAGTAATAGACTTAAAGCTCTGTGAACATCCTAAACCCTATAAGAATATACATTTTAAATTTAAGTTGACTGCAATTTTAGGACCGGGAAGGCCAGCAAATCTGATACCAGTAGGGTCTCCATACACAGTGAGTCCCAAGCCAGCCTTGGCTGTGGTAAGAACCTGTCTCAAAAAGAAAAAAACAGGCCGAGCGTGGTGACGAACGCCTTTAATCCCAGCACTTGGGAGGTAGAGGTAGGAGGATCGCTGTGAGTTCGAGGACACCCTGAGACTACATAATTACATAATGAATTCCAGATCAGCCTGGGCTATAACGAGACCCTAATCCAATTGGGAATTGGAGCTATATCACCAACTACTTTACAGTAACGCCTGGACCACCTGTGTTTCTAAAGCCCACTAAAAACCTAGTTTTGCCGGGCGTGGTGGCGCACGCCTTTAATCCCAGCACTCGGGAGGCAGAGGTAGGAGGATCGCCGTGAGTTCAAGGCCACCCTGAGACTACAGAGTGAATTCCAGGTCAGCCTGGGCCAGAGTGAGACCCTACTTCGAAAAACCAAAACCAAAAACAACAAAAAAACCAAAAACAAACAAACAAAAAAAACCTAGTTTTAAGGTTGATTTTTTGTTTGTTTTAAAAACAAGGTCTTGCTATTGTAGTCTTGACTGGCCAAGAACTCGCCACCACAATCCTCCTGCCCCAAGGCTATCCAGTGCTGAGATTACAGGCAGGGCAGTACCACTCCCGAGCATTTCCTTGGCAGTCTTGACAAAAGCATTAGGGAACAATGTGCTCTTAATTTTTTTCCTCCTGAGGTAGAGTCTCACTTTAGTCCTAGGCTGGCCTCTGCCTCCGTCGTACTGGGATTAAAGGCGTGCGCCACAACAATCGGCAACTTTTAAAGTCGTTTCTAGAGCTTGAAATGTACACACAGCCTTCTCAGTAGTTACATGCACTATTGGAAACTCATCTTCATTTTTTAAAGTGTTTTCCAAGAAAAATCACAGGCACAGTGCTTCAAAACACACCCCCCCCTCCTGAGGGATTAGGCTTGCGCTTTGTCTAAGAGGCTTAGTTCCAGACTCGGAAACACTCCTCCATTCGAAAAGGAGGACACACTTAACAACCAACAGAAAATAACTGCATTCTTATGTATTTGATTCCATTTGATGCCGGGGGGAGGAGAGAAATGTTTTTTTTTTCCTATTCAAAATTCTAACCCGCATATGCCAAATCACAAAACAATTACCAAACCACCCACTCCTGTGCAAAAAAAAAAAAAAAAAAAATTAAAAGGCAGCAGCACCCCAGTTCAGCGCCCCGCACCACCCATTTGAATCATGCCCATTTCTTCATGCCGCTCCGCTTCCCACTTGTTAGGTCTCCCGAGCCGCCGCCTCCTCGTCGCGAACGAAGCTCACCCCCAAGGTCTCCGCGAGCGTCTCACGGCACGACCACAAAGGGAGGGTCAGTTCCCGCGCCCACAGCCGCCCGCTTTGTCCCCGTGAGCCCACGGGGGCGGACGGCCTTCGCCGCCTGCGGCGTCCGCTGTCCCCAGCGCCACCCCCGGCGTCCGCCCGTCCGCCCCGGGCCAGCCAGGGGGACCGAGCGAGCCCGAGGAGGCCGGGCGCCATTTCCAACCGGGCCAGCCGGGCCCTGCCCGCCCTCGTCCCTTCCGGCCACACGCGCGGCCTCGGGTTATCGGAAAGATCTCAACGACAGCGGCGAAAAAAAAACCAAACAAAGCATTTTTTGTTGTTCTTAAACGGAAAAAGCCAGGCGGCGCGGGGAAGGCGGGAAGGCGACGCGTCCGCGCACCGCTCCCAAGATGGCGGCGGCCGGGCCGGCGGCGGCGGGAAGCGTCGTCCTCCACCATCACACGTCCACCATCGCCTCCTCCACCGCGTCCTCCACCCGCGCGCCCCCGGCCCGGCCCGGCCCGCGGCGCAGGACGCACGGACACGGCCCCGGAGGCCGAGCGGCCGCCTCCCTCCCCGGCCCCAGCGCCCCGGCCCGGCCCGCCTCTCCTTCCTCCTTCCCGGTCTGTCCTTCGTCCTTGTCCCCGACGCCGCTCTCCGACGCCGCCGGCCCGACCTACCCCCTTCTACTTCAGATACCCTGTCGGCCGAAGCAGCGCCCACTCGCGGAGCTCGCGGCGGGGACGGGGGAGGACGGGTCGTTCGTCCCGGGAGCGCGCGCTCTCGCTCTCCGCCCGCGACAACGGCTTTATTGTGCTTTCCTCCCCCGCAACCGCCTCGGCCCGCGACAACCGCCAAGGAAGCTGCGCAGCAGAGCGACTGGCTTTGTGGGGGGGGATGGGAGCGAGGAGGGGGCGGAGCCACGGAAGGGGCGGTGCCAGGTTCCCCGCCACACACGCACCGACGCGCACGCGCACGCAGCCCGTTCTCGCGAGACGAGAGCGGCACGGACCGCACATGCGCACAGGGACGGAAGGGAGCCAGGCTTTAGCTGGGAGGCCCGTGCTGTCGGGTCTCCGGGCTCTCCCGTGTCTCCGAGCTCCTGGGCGGGGTTGGGTGTGTAGGGACAGGGGCAGCCCGGCCTGGGCTTTCTGGGGAGGAACCGTCGTGGGAGTCGCGCTCGGGTCAAGGCTCTCCCGTGCTCCTAAACCAGTCCTCCCCGCACACAAAGGGCCCGCCCTCCCCCAGCACGGAGACAACGTGGTCCGGCCGCCGAGGGCTTTGCCTCGTCCACCATGTTTGCATTATGAAGTCAGCGGGGAAAAACGAAAGAGAGAGAGAGAAGAAAGAAAGAAAGAAAGAAAGAAAGAAAGTGTTTTCTTGCGTGCCCGGACCCGCGCCGCCCCCGGCCGCTCTCGTCCCCATGCATGCACTCGCTCGATTTGTTAAGTTCCGCTTTTCCTATCCCCCCGCCCCCGTTAATACCCTCCACCGAGGCCATAGACGGGCAGGTTTTGTAAACAGAGCTTGGTATTCCTGCGATCCGTGCTTATGAGAGATGTCTATCTGACCAGTGCATTTTGGGGGTTCTGTCATGCCGCCAAAGCTCCTCATGACGCATTTATGACCCTTCCGGTTTTGTTGTTTTAAAACAAATGCAAGTCGACTTTCTGCTGGAATGGTGGAAGGGCAATCTTGAAAAGAGAGACGGAGGAGCCCAAAGTAAGTTAAAGGGCAAAGATAGGAACCTTACAGGGCTAGAGAGGACATGGATTTAACCCAACAGCGTTCAGTAGAACAAATTAAGATTGTTAACTCGAATGCATCTGGCATGTAATCGCCCTTCAACGTCTTGCTCAAAGACTTCAGACTTTGTGCTATAAACATTGAGGAGTCTGTTAGGGGTGAAATGGGGTTGGGTGAGGGGTGTAGAGTACAAGGATAAATAATTCCATTCCCCTTGACAATTTTTTTTTTTTTTTTTTTGGTTTTGCGAGGTAGGGTCTCACTCTGGTCCAGGCTGACCTGGAATTCACTATGTAGTCTCAGGGTGGCCTCGAACTCTCGGCGATCCTCCTACCTCTGCCTCCCGAGTGCTGGGATTAAAGGCGTGCGCCACCACACCCGGCTTCCCTTGACATTTGTAAGAATCAAATTAGGAAGGCCTGGGGAGCGATCTCGGTGGATAAAAGGTTTGCATCTCAAGTTTGAGCATCTCAGTTTGTATGTCCAGGCTATGTGTCAGTGATCTGTAATCCCAGCACACCTATGATGAGGAGGGAGGTGGAGAAAAGAAGAACCTGCTGGAAGCCTGATCAGCTTGTCCCACGAACAGCAAGGAGAGACATTACCTCAACTATGGTAGAAGGTGGTCCTTAATTCGTCCTCTCAACATCCACATGTGCTCTGTGGCGTGCATGCACACACACATAGAGGTACACACACATCCCAAGAAAAGAATGAGCAAAGATCAATTACCTTCAGGTAATGGAAATTTCCATTTCATAACTTTAATTCATCTTTAAACCTACTGAAGAAAGTGGGAGGCAGTAAGAATTTTGCCTAGGCCATTACTGTCCTACTGTGGTTCTAGTTTAGCCAAAGTACTCCTTAGAGAAAGGGACAGTGTGATGATCATCTTTACCACACAGAAAAAAATAAATAATAGTATAATAGCTCATATTTATCGGTTGAACTAGATATGCAAACAACTTGTAGACTCTGGGGATACTGAAGGGCAGTGAGATGAGGTTTCATATAGTCTAGGCTGGCCTTGAACTCACTATGTAGTGAATGATGTCCTTTAACTAGATCCTCCTGCTTCCACCTTCCAAGTGCTGGTTTTGTTTTTCAAAGTAGGATCTCACTCTGGCCCAGGCTAACCTGGAATTCACTATGTAGTCTCAGGGGGCCTCGAACTCATGAACATCCTCTTAAAGGCATGCACCACCACGCCCAACTTGTTTTGTTTTTCGCAGTAGGGTCTCACTCTAGCCCAGGCTGACCTGGAATTCACCATGTCGTCTCAGGCTTGCCTTGAACTCGCAGCAATCCTCCTACCTCTGCCTCCTAAGTGCTGGGATTAAAGCATGAGCTATCGTGCCTGGCAATATTCATTTTATGAATGAAGTTTCTAGTCCCAGAGAAGTAAAAATAGTTGTCCAAGGTCATAAAGCTGAGTGACAGCTAAATCACACTAACCCTTTTTTGTAAATAACTTTGTGCATTAAGCATCAGACATCATTTTAGGCAGAGTGAAGTTATTCTCTAACACTGCCATTACTATCTCAGAAGACCTGTGGTTTATTCATGTATTGGCAGGAGACCTTTGCTGAAACTTGGTTGCCCTGGTATCACTATGACCGCCTTAAACTCCCTCACCTTTTACTTTTTAAAAAATATTTAATTTTTATTTATTATTTGAGAGAGAGAAAATGGGCATGCCAGAACCTCCAGCTGCTGCAAATGAACTCCAGATGGACGTGCCCCCCCCCAGCCCCCTTGTGCATCTGGCTTATGTAGGTCCTGGGGAATTGAACCATGGTCCTTTGGCTTTGCAGGAAAGTGCCTTAACCACTAAGCCATTTCTCCAGCCCTTTTAATGTATTTATTTAATTTATTTTTTATTTTTTGTTTTTTCAAGGTAGGGTCTCAATCTAGCCCAGGCTTACCTGGAATTCACAACGTAGTCTCAGGGTGGCCTTGAATTCATGGCAATACTCCTACCTCTGCCTCCTGAGTGCTGGGATTAAAGGTGTGCATCACCTTGCCCAGCTTATTTGTTTTTTTAAATATTTTATTTATTTGCAAGCAGAGAGTGATAGAGAAGAAAGAATGGGCATGCCAGGGCCTCCAGCTGTTGCAGATTAACTCCAGATGTATGTACTGTGAATCTGGCTTTATGTGGGTACTAGGGAATTGAACCCTGCTCATTAGGTTTTTGTAAGCAAGCACTTTAAGTGCCTAGCCACCTCTCCAGCCCCATGTTCCACCTTTTTAATATATTTTTATTTATTTATTTAATTTTTTGAGGTAGGGTTTCACTGTAGTCCTGGCTGACCTGAAATTCACTATGTAGTCTCAGGGTGGCCTTGAACTCACAGCAATCTTCCTATTTCTGCCTCCCAAGTGCTGGGATTAAAGGTGTGAGCCACCACACTTTTTTTTTTATTATTATTATTTTTAACATAGAGAGAAAGAGAGAATTGGCACACTAGGGCCTCTGGCTAATGTGAACTCCAGATGTGTATGCCATCCTGTATGTGTGTGCAACCTTGCATATAGGCATCACCTTGTGTGTCAGGCTTAGCCTGGGATCTAGAGAGTCAAATATGAGTCCTTAGGCTTCACAGGCAAATGCCTTAATCTCTAAGCCATGTCTCCAGCCCTTTTCCTCCTTTTTTAAAGTAAGTGCTGTTATCCAAATTCCCAGTTCCACACTAAGGTGGAGTTCTTCCCTTGGTTCTCCTTCCATGGGCTTAACTTACACGACTACTATATGTTTTCAAGCTTTCAATCTGATTTGTAGGTGGAATTCTGTAATCCGTCTCACTCCTTGCTTAGAATTCAGTCTATTTACTGCCTGAATCAATTTGGCATTCTTTCCACATACTTTGTGTGGTTATGGACAACAATCCTGAAATCCTTCTAATAGGGCTGGAGGGATGGCTTAGCAGTTAAGGCACTTGCCTGCAAAGCCAAAAGACCCAGATTCAATTCCCCAGGACCCATGTAAGCCAGATGCACAAGGGGGTGCATGCATCTGGAGTTCATTTTAGTGGCTGGAGACCCTGGCATGCCCATTCTCTCTGTCTGTCTCTCTCAAAAAGAAAAGTAAAATAAATAAAACATTTCAAAAACTCCTTCATTATAATATAACTTTACCACCCAGCTGTGATTTTTTTTTGTGGGGGGGGGGTTCGAGGTAGTGTCTCACTCTAGTCCAGGCTGACCTGGAATTCACTATGTAGTCCCAGGGTGGCCTCCAACTCATGGCGATCCTCCTACCTCTGCCTCCCCAGTGCTGGGATTAAAGGCGTGCGCCACCATGCTCGGCTTTCTTTTTGGTTTTTTTTTTTTTTTTTTTGGCCTTAATTTCTTTGTCTTGAGCACTTTCTGCCACTGAAGATTAGGAAGGCCTTACATATGTATAGCAATGAGAAAGTCTTAGACATATTATGTAAATGTAATTTTATTTGGTTTCCTAGTTTACTACTTTTCTCAAAAAACATCCATTATTTCCCTTTGCAAGCAGAACCATGTACATAAGGCTCGGTGAGACTGGCTCACTGCCATTGCCCCAAAGATTCCTTTAGCATTGTTTGCAGATCAGTCTCTGAGGAATTGTTTCCATGGAGATGGTTACAACCAAGGGCTCCCAGCTGCTTTCCAGATCTCTCCCCCCCACCCCATTTTCCCTCTCTTCCAATCTCTTCTCTTTCCCCCTCTCTCCCTCCCCGCCCCCCATCTTTCTCTCTCTCCTCTGTCCTCTCCTCTCCCTTCAATCTCATTTTCAGTGCTTCCCTATGAACATAGAGACCAGAGGGCCCTAAAGAGGATCTTGTTTCAGGCCATAAAGAGAGAAAAGATGAAAAAGGAGAAGGAAATAAAAGAACCCAGGGGAAAACAAGATGAGGAACACGTGATCAGGCATGACACCATTAGAATGGGGAGGAGAGGAAAATTCCATGCTGACACTGAGTGGCAGAAAGAGACTGAAAGGAGGCACTCTCCTGGGAGAAGCTTGCTTGCTTGCTAGCTGAGAACTGGTTTACAGTATTTGTTCATGCACCACAATGTCGCTGTAAAGATAAAGGCTGGATTACCATAATCATGTCACCCATATAAGAAGCACATAAACCAGGAACAAAGCAAAACCCACAGAAACTTGGTAGGATTATGTTTGAGGAATTTAATTTTTTTGGGTGGGGGGTGCTGACCTGGAATTCACTATGTGCTCCCAGGGTGGCCTCAAACTCAAGGCTTTTTTTTTTTTTTTTTTTGGTATTTCAAGGTGGGGTTTCACTCTAGCCTAGGCTGACCTGGAATTCACTATTTCACTATGTAGTCTCAGGCTGGCCTTGAACTCATGGCAATCCTCCTACCTCTGCCTCCCAAGTGCTGGGTTTAAAGGCATGTGTCACCATGCCCTGCTAAAGTTAAGGTTTTTCAACACAGACCCTGACTAAGGTTTTGTGAAGCCTTGTTCTTTGGGTTCATGTCATATGTATTTGCTGTCTTTAGAAAACACTTCTATACTCATTGTAGCCAGGCTGGCCTCGAACTCATGGCTTCCTCCCATCCCCCGAGGTAGAGTCTCAGTCTAGCCCAGGCTGACCTGGAATTCACTGTGTAGTCTCAGAGTGGCCTCAAACTCACAGCGATCCTCCTACCTCTGCCTCCCAAGTGCTGGGATTAAAGGGTGTGCCACCACGCCCAGCTAACTCATGGCTTTTTAACACAGACCCTGACTTAAGATTTTGAGAAGCCTTGCCAAAAAACATTTAAACTTCTAATCTCTACCCTAATAACCTAAAGGCCCATTTTAGAGATTAAGAAATTGAGTTTTGAAAAGCAAGAGTTAATAGACTTCCCTGAAAACCAAAGGAAGCTAAAGAGTTAATAACTATCCCTAAAGCTCCCAGGCAATAAAGAAGCAAAAGAGGTATTCGGCCCCTTTCCTGATTGATGGACTTCTCTTAGCCTGGACGGCCTTGAAGGAGCAGGGACCATCTGGGTCCCCTCCCTTAGACATTCCTGGCTGAAGAAGCCTATTCTGAACAAGGACACAAACAGCTGCACGTTCCTTACCTACTGCACCTGGTCCAGACTGTTTTTCTTAGGATCCTCCTTACAAGTTTGAACCCCAGCCTGGCTCAGTGCTTCAGCCTTCTTCCCTCTGGAAGGCTGCTCACCCTGGGTGTTTCTCTCAGTAAGCAGTCTGTCTGTAGAGATCAAGTCCGGTATTCTCTTTTGCTTTTCTCTTACACTTTCCTTACAGAGACTACATAGTAAATTTCAAGTTATTAGGGTAGAGATTAGAAGTCAAAAAAAATTTTTTTGGCATTGCTAATCAATTTGGTTTATTTTTATTAACCCTACTTAGCAGAGAACTTAATAGAAAAATACTTTTTTTTTTTTTTTTTTTTTGGATAGTGTCTTAAGGACTTTTTGGGAGCTATGAAATTATTCCAGTGAAAACCAGGGATTCACGGAACACCAAGTCTTGTAGTTACCTTCTCATTACTGGGACAAAGCACTCAACCAAAAGCAGCTAATGGGAAGCTCCATGATGGCAGGGGAAAGATGGCATGAGCAGAGGCTGGATATCATGTCTGCCATAGCAGGTGGACAACAACAGCAGGAGAGTGAGCAGAGCTCCGGCAATGGGGAGCTGGGCAGAACACCCCTAAGCCCACTCCCAACAACACACCTCTCCAGCAAGGCTCCACCTCCCAAACTGCCAGCTAGCTGGAGACCAAGCATTCAAAACCTATAAGTTTATGTGGGACATCTGATTCAAACCACCACACCAAGTATCAACTGTGGGCAGAATAAATCATGCCTCACATACAATGTGGTGCTGGTTTTCCAAGACAGGCAGATGCTGCTGCTATTAAAAAAGAAAGGGGAACCGGGCGTGGTGGTGCACGCCTTTAATCCCAGCACTCGGGAGGCAGAGGTAGGAGGATTACCATGAGTTCAAGGCCACTCTGAGACTACATAGTGAATTCCAGGTCAGCCTGGGCCAGAGTGAGACCCTACCTCAAAAAAAAAAAAAAAAAAAAAAGAAAGAAAGAAAGAAAGAAAGAAAGAAAGAAAGAAAGGGGGGCACTGGAGAGATGGCTTAGTGGTTAAGGTGCATGCCTGTAAAGCCTAAGGACCCCAGTTCAAATCTCCAGGTGCCATGTAAACCAGATGCACATGGTGGCGCATATGTGTGGAGTTGGTTTGCAGTGGCTAGAGGCCCATTGTCACTCTCCCTTTCTCTCTCTCTCTAATAAATAAATAAATAAAAACAATATCTTTAAAAAAATAAAATTAAAATAAAATTTAAAATAAAAGGAACCAGGTGTGGTGGCACATGCCTTTAATCTCAACACTTGCACAGCAGAGGTAGAAGGATCATCAAGAGTTCAAGGCCACCCTGAAACTGCATAGTGAATTCCAGGTCAGCCTGGGCTAGAGAAAAACCAAAAAAAAAAAAAAAAAAAAAAAAAAAAGAAAGAAAGAAAGAAAGAAAGAAAGAGAGAAAAGGAAGTGCTGAGAATCTATGGTTCAGTGGGCAAGAACGCTTACAAGCAAACATGAAGACCTGAGTTCAATCCCCAGCACCCAGGTGAAAAGCCAGCTTGGCCATGCAAGCCTGTAATTCCAGTGCTGAGGGACAGAAACAGAGTACCTGGGACTCACTATTCAGCCCCAGGCAGCTCTAGAGTCAGTGAGAGACTACCTCAGGGAAGCGATGTGAAGAGCAATAGAGGACCCCTAGCACTGTACTCTGACCTTTACAGGAGTGTGGAAGGGGCATACATATCTGCACACATGTGAATATACTATACATTGCATCACACCACACATATGTCAAGAAAATAACTAAAATAAAAGTAATGGCAGGCGTGGTGGTGCACACCTTTAATCCCACTCGGGAGGCAGAGGTAGGAGGATCACCGTGAGTTCAAGGCCACCCTGAGAATACAGAGTGAATTCCAGGTCAGCCTGGACTAGAGTGAGACCCTATCTCAAAAAACCAAAAATAAATAAAATTAAATTAAAAAGTAGAGCAGCATACTGATTCATGCCTGTCTTCTCAGCACTTGGGAGACAGGAGGATCAGGAGTTCAAGGCCTGACTTGGCTAAAGAGCAAAGTCAAGGCCAGCCTGGCCCACATGAGACACTGACCAAAAAAAAAAAAAAAAACAGTACTCTATTATTGAATATTAATTTCAAAGAACAGGGTCTGGAGAGATGGCTTACCGATTAAGGCACCTGCTTGCAAGCCTGATGGCCCAGGCTCAGCTCTCCAATATCCACGTAAAGCCAGATGCAGAAAGTGGCACATACATCTGGAGTTTGTTTGCAGTGGCAAGATGCCCTGGCATATGCATTCTCTCTCTCACCTTGCAAATAAACCAAAAAAAAAATTAAGGCCAGGTGTGGTGGCACACGCCTTTAATCCCAGCACTCAGGAGGCAGAGGTAGGAGGATTGCCATGAGTTCGAGGCCACCCTGAGAATACAGAGTGAATTCCAGGTCAGCCTGGGCTAGAGTGAGACCCTACCTCGGAACCCCCCCCACCAAAAAAATTTAAAGCCGGGCATGGTGGTGCACGCCTTTAATCCCAGCACTCAGGAGGCCGAGCTAGGAGGATCACTGTGAGTTCATAGCCAGCCTGAGACTACACAGTGAATTCCAAGACAGCCTATTAATGAGTAGTCTAAGAGAGAGGGCTGTTCTGACAGGAATCAACTTCTGTTGTCTGGAGCCAATGGCAACTGCAAAACCACAAATACACATTGTTTCTAGGCGCACTAAGCTACCTCATCAAGGAAGTTTATGATTTCTCCAAATTTACATGGTAAATGGAACCAAGATTAAAATTCAGGGAGGTTTCTATAGTCTCAAACACAAGCCACATAAACTTAGGGGAAGGTAATAGGATGAGCAACTTTCAAAGGGGATTCAGACTTTTACGTACTATCTTGATGCTTATTAAAGAAGGTATTTTCAGTACTGGAGAGATGGCTTAGTGGTTAAAGCACTTGCCTGTGAAGCCTAAGGACCTAGGTTTGATTCCCCAGGACCCATGTAAGCCAGATGCACAAGGTGGTGCGTGCATGCATCTGGAGTTTGTTTGCAGTGGCTAGAAGCCCTGGAGTGCCCATTCTCTCTCTCAAATAAATAATAATTTTTTTAAAGAGGTTATATTCATACTAATATATGCTCAGCTATATTATTTTCTTATTGCTACTGTAACAAATTATCATAACCATAGTAGCTTAATATAAACTTATTATCTTACAGTTCTGGAGATATGGTATACAATTATACTTGTGGTATCCATCCATGGTTTCTGGCTCATAATTCCCATAGCTCTTTATTTTTTTAATTTATTTTTATTTATTTATTAGAGACAGAGAGACGGAGAGAGAGAGAGGGAAAGTGAGAATGGTTGCCCCAGGGCCTCTAACCCTGAAAACAAATTCCAGATGCATGCGCCACCATGTGCATCTGGCTTACGTGAGACCTGGAGATTTGAACTGTGGTCCTTAGGCTTTGCAGGCAAGCACCTTAATCGCTAAGCCATCTATCCAGCACCCCCCCTTTTTTTTGTCACTCTAGCCCAAGCTGACCTGGAATTCACTAAGTAGTCTAAGACTGGCCTCAGACTCACTGTGTGTGGTATCATGCCTGGCACATAGCTCTTTATTTCCTAAATAAGTAGATAGAGAAGGTTAATGTATTTGGTCTTTTTTCCTTGGTTTCTTTTGCTGTTTTTCCTCTATTCTATTTTTTTTTTTTTAGTGCCTTAGCCACTAAGCCATCTCTCCAGCCCTCTTTTTTTCTTTTTGCTTGTGTGTGTATAGTATGTGTGGTGTGGTGTATGCATGTATGTGTGTGTAGTTGCACAAACCTCTTGTGCATGTGCATGGAGGCCAGAGGTTGGGTGTCCCTCCTATATTGCTCATATACTTTTGTTTGTTTGTTTATTTGTTTTTCAAGGTAGGGTCTTTCTCTAGCTCAGACTGACCTAGAATTCACTCTGTATTCTCAGGGTGGCTTCAAATTCATAGCTATCCTCCTACCTCTGCCTCCCAAGTGCTGGGATTAAAGGTATGCGCCACCTCGCCTGGCTTTTTTTTCTCTTTTTTGAGATACAGCCTTGCTATGACATCTTGGTTGGCCTGGTACTTGCTATGTAGATAGACTGGCCTCAAACTTGTACAGCTTCCAGAATGCTGTGTTTATAGGCATATATCACCACACCCCATGCCATCCTGGCTTCTGAACCAGCTTGATTCAGCTTTAGGGCGATGAAAATAAAAATCATCTGTCACATAATGTTGGGGTACTTTAGGCAAAAATCATTTTCTCTGAGCTTTTCCTTCTCCTTTCATCTTCTTTTACTCCCCAAGGCAGGAAATAGAAACTAGAATTTTCCTTCCTCAAGTGAGTCATAGAAACTAAAAATATACTCTAATCTTTTCCTGCCTTTTTGTCTTGGAACTGGCTATGAAGAAATTGGTAATATATCAGAAAAATCCTCATTTCAGGAGCTGGGCATGGTGATGCATGTCTTTAATCCCAGCACTCAGGAGACAGAGGTAGGTGGATCGTCATGAGTTCAAGGCCACTTTGAGGGCCTACATAGTGAATTCCAGGTCATCTTACCTCGAAAAACTAAAACTAAAGTAAAATAAATCTTCATTTCAGGGTCATACCCAATTTGTTGGGATGGAGGAATGTTGTACAGAGTGGTCAAGAACCATCTGAACAGGGGATAGGGAGATGACTCAGTCTGTAAAGTGATTTCCTTACAAGCATGAGGTCCTGAGTTTGATTCCCAGAACCCATGTAAAAATGCCAGACATGGTGTTGCCTCTGTAATCCTGGAGGCAGGAGGATCCCTAGGATTTACTGGGCAGCCAGTCTAGCCTAAATGGTGATCTCCAGGCCAATGAGAGACCCTGTTTCTCTTTTATTTGAGAGAGAGAGAGAGAGAGAGAGAGAGAGAGGGAATGAATCCAGCCACACCAGGGCCTCTTGCCACTGCAAATGAACTCTAGACACATGTGTCACTTTGTGTGTCTGGCCTTACATAAGTACAGGGGAATTGAACCAGGGCTGTCTGGCCTTGTAAACAAGTATTATTATTATTATTATTTGAGAGAGATAGAGACAGAGAGAGAGGAAGAGGCAGAGAGAGAATGGGCTCGCCAGGGTCTTTTTATGCGCTGTGAACGAACTCCAGATGTGTGCTCCCCCTTGTGCGCATGTGTGACATTGTGTGCTTGTATCACTTTTGCGTATGGCTAAACGTGGGACCTGGAGATTTGAACAAGCATTCTTACGCTTTGTAGGCAGGTGCCTTAACCGCTAAGCCATCTCTCTAGACCCACAAACAAGAATTTTTAATCATTGAGCCATCTCTCCAGCTCCTACAATTGGTTCTTTCTTTTTTCTTTTCTTTTTCTTTTTTTGGTTTTTCAAGGTAGGGTTTCACTCTAGTCCAGGCTGACCTGGAATTCACTATGTAATCTCAGGGTGGCCTCCAACTTGTGGGGATTCTCCTATCTTTGCCTCCCAAGTGCTGGGATTAAAGGCATGCACCACCATGCCCAGTTTACAATTGATTCTTTGATGACTGGCTGTAGCAGTCACCGTTTTATTATTGGGGTAAAACACCTAATCAGAAGCAGCTGATGGAAGGAAAAGTTCTATTTATGGCTTATAGTTTTGAGGCGATGTTTCATCATGGGAGACAAAGAGTAGCAGGAGCAGACAGCCTGGTGCCACATTTCCACACATCAGCAGGGAGGAAGTGAAAGAGAGACAGGGAAAGAGAGAGAGCGAGAGGGAGAGAGACAGAGAGCACTAGCTAAACACCATGAGCATGACTAAACTATAAAATCCCAAGGGCATCAAAATAAAATAATATCTGGGCGTGGTGGCACATGCCTTTAATCCCAGCACTTGGGAGGCAGAGGTAGGAGGATCACTGTGGGTTCAAGGCTACCTTGAGACTACATAGTGAATTCCAGGTCAGCCTGGGCTACAGTGAGACCCTACCTTGAAAAAAAAACCCTTTTTTGTGTGTGTTTTCAAATATATTTTATTTATTTATTTGAGAGAGAGAAAGAAGGAGAGAGAGAGAGAGAGAGCACACCAGGCCCTCCAGTCACTGGAAATGAACTCCAGATGCATGCGCCCCCTTGTGCATCTAGCTAACGTGGGTTTTGGAGAATCGTACCAGGATCCTTTGGCTTTGCAGGCAAATGCCTTAACTGCTAAGCCATCTCCCCAGCCCATGTGTGTGTTTTTGAAGTAGCATCTCAGTCTAGCCCAAGCTGACCTGGAATTCACTATGTAGTCTCAGGGTGGCCTTGAACTCATGGCGATCCACCTACCTCTGCCTCCCATGTGCTGGGATTTAAAGGCATGCACCACCATGCCTGGCAAAAATTCTTTTTAATATTTTAGTTTTATTTATTTGAAAGAGAGACAGAGAGAAAGAGAGACAGATATATAGAGAGAATGGGCATTCCAGGGCCTCTAGCCACTGCACATGAACTCCAGACACATGTACCACCTTGTGTATCTGGTTTACATGGGTCCTGGGGAATCAAACCTGGGTCCTTTGTCTCTACACACAAGCATCTTAATCCACTAAGCCATCTCTCCAGCAATTTATTTATTTATTTTTTAAAGAAGGGAAGATGGGCTCAAAGGCTGGTGGTTAGGCAACATTTTGATAAGAAATGGTGAGTCAGGGCTTATTTTTGGAGTTCAACTTCTGGACTTTGTTCTCTGGACTTAGTGATATTCTTCTTGGGCCTGTAACCCTGACTGATTGTCTGAAAAGTGAGGGCTAGCTTTCTCCTATTGTCTGTCATTACATGTCAGCAGTGTTTGAAGTCCAAAGCCTTCTTCTATAGGCAAAGGCAGACCTGGCACGGGGACAGAGCCTCCTCTCTCCCATGCCCATCTTCCCATGTCATTATGAATTTCCCTCTCTGTCTCTCCTGCCCCATTACCACGCCAGCTTTTCAGGTAGCTTATTTTTTTTTAAATCCCATGCAGGGTTTCACATATCAAATTCAATGTAGGGGTTCACATATCTCTAGGTATAGGCGTGTTAGAATAATTATTTTGTATTTTTGACTTTGTATCTGAGAACTGTACCTTGCTTCTGTACAGCAAGTAAAACATTAACTTTTTTGATTTTTTTTGTGTGTGTGTGTGCGTGTGTGTGCAAAAACAAGAAGTAAAGCAGGCTGCTGGCAATTTACAGACCTTGCAGAATAGCTCGGAAGGAAAAAAAAATGAAGCTCCCAATTTTCATAGCAGATGCCTTCACAGCAAGCGCATTTCGTGGGAATCCTGCTGCTGTTTGCCTCCTGGAAAATGTAAGTGGTTGGTTTTCCAGTTTTATGCCTGAAATGCTATATTCCTGTGGGACCAATTATTTCATTTTTAGAAAGTGAGTCTCTGCGGTTTGTTTTCTACTTTGGGTGGTGTCATGAGATCAGTGACGTTTATATCTTCAAGTTGTGAGCAGATTATATGATGACAATGCTTATAGTTATTCCTAGTCCAGAGAAACCAGGATCCACATAAAGGAACCAGAGCCAATTTTACAAAAAAGGAGGATGCAGCTGGGTATGGTGCCAGCCTGAACTACATAGCAATCTCTAGGTCAGCTGGGATACATGAGACCTGTTCCAAAAAATAATAACAGGCTGGCCGGGCGTGATGGCACATGTCTTTAATCCCAGAACTCAGGAGGCAGAGGTAGGAGGATCACCGTGAGTTTGAGGCTAACTTGAGACTACATAGTGAATTCCAGGTCAGCCTGAGCTAGAGTGAGACCCTACCTTGAAAAACAAAAATAAATAAATAAATAAATAAATAAATAATAAAAATAAACAGGGGCTGGAGAAATGGGTTAAAGGTTAAGACACTTCCCTGCATAGCCAAAGGACCCAGGTTCAATTCCCCAGTACCCACATAAGCCATATGCACATAGTGGCACATGGATCTGGTGATTGTTTGCAGTGACTAGAGGCCCTGGTACACCCATACTATCTCAAATAAATAAATTAAAAAAATAAAAATAAAAGCAGGCCAGGGCTGGTAGCACATGCGTTTAATCCCAGTACCCAGGAGGCAGAGGTAGGAGGATCACTGTGAGTTTGAGGCCACCCTGAGACAACATAGCGAATTCCAGGTCAGCCTTAGCTGGAGTGAGACCCTACCTCCAAAAACAAAAACAAAAAGAAAAGAAAAGAAAAAGAACAATTTCTCCTCAAAAATTTCCCCAAAATCCTTGTAATGTTGTAATGTAAGCCAGGTGTACAAGGTGTACAGTTTGTGTGCAGTGGCTGAAGGCCCTGGTGTGCCCATCTTTCTCTGCCTTTTTCTCTCTCTCAAATAAATAAAAAATTTAAAAAATAAAATAAAAAATATTTTTTTAAAAAATGGAGCCAGGTGTGGTGGCACACGCCTTTAATCCCAGCACTGGGGAGGCAGAGGTAGGAGGATTGCTGTGAATTCAAAGCCAGTCTGAGACTACATAATGAATTCCAGGTCAGCCTACCTTGAAACCCCCGCCCCCCCCCCCAAATATTTTAGGACTGGAGAGATGGCTTAGTGGTTAAGGCGTTTGCCTACAAAGCCAAAGGACCTTATATCGATTCCCCAGGACCCACATAAGACAGATGCACAAGGTGGCATATGTGTCTGGAGTTCGTTTGCAGTGGCTGGAGGCCCTGGAGTGCCCATTCTCTCTCTTCCCCACCCCCTGTGTCTTTCTCTCTCTTAAATAAATAAATATTTTAAAATATTTATTTATTTATTTATTGGGAGAATGAAAGAGGCAAATAAAATGGGTGTGCCAGGGATTCCAGCCACTGAAAGCAGACTCCAGATGCATGTGCCACCATGTGCATCTGGCTTACATAGGCCCTGGGCAATCAAACCTGAGTCCTTAGGTTTTGTAGGCAAGTGCCTTAACCACTAAGCCATCTCTCCAGCTCAGTTTTTGGCCTCTTATATGGGCTGTAAGAGCTTTTGTTTTCAAGACAAGTCCTTTTTATCTTGTTTATTTCTGTGTGTGTTGGTGGGGGACAGGGCCTTTTGCTGCTGCAAACACCAGATGCTCATATCACTTTTTGCATACATTTTGCATCTGGCTTAAGTGGGTGGCTTGGGAATTGAATCCAGGAGAGTAGACTTTGCAAGTAAGCGCTTTTAGCTGCTGAGCCATCTCCCCAGCTCCGATCTTATTATTTATTTATTTATTTATTTATTTATTTATTTATTTATTTATTGGTTTTTCGAGGTAGGGTCTCACTCTGGTCCAGGCTGACCTGGAATTAACTATGTAGTCTCAGGGTAGCCTCAAACTCACGGCGATCCTCCTACCTCTGCCTCCCAAGTGCTGGGATTAAAGGCGTGCGCCACCACGCCCGGCTTTACTTTTTTTTTTTTTTCGAGGTAAGGTCTTGCTCTAGCCCAGGCTGACTTGGAATTCACTATGTAGTCTCAGGGTGGCCTTTAGCTCATAGTGATCCTCCTACCTCTGCCTCCCAAGTGCTGGGATTAAAGGCGTGCACCACCATGCCTAGCTCATTATTACTACTTAAAAAAAAAAAAATACTTTATTGGTTTACTTATTATTTATTTATTTATTTATTTGAGAAAGCTTAGGCTGACCTGGAATTCACTGTGTATTCTCAGTGTGGCCTCAAACTCACAATGATCTTCCTACCTCTGCCTCCTTGTTGCTGGGATTAAAGGCGTGTGCTACCACGCCTGGCTAGTATTTATTTTTTAAATGTATTTATTTGCCAACAGAAAAAGAGAGAGGGAGAGAGAGAGAGAATAAGCACACCAGAGCTTCTAGCCACTGCAACAAATTCCATATACATGTTCCACTTTGTGCTACTGGCTTTATGTGGGTACTGGGGAATTGAATCTGGGTTGTTAGGCTTTGCAGGCAAGTGCCTTAACCACGGAGCCATTTCCCCAGCCTATTTATTTATTTATTTCATAGTGTGTGTGTGGGGGGGGGTCATTGGAGGATTTTCCTTTGTCCAGTATTTGAGGGAAGAAAGTAATAGGAAGAGAAGAAGATGCTGACACGGGCATTTCTATTTCCCATGGATCCTGGCTTCTGGAACACGGTTCAACTTTGGAACACGGGCCTGCAGATCCAGCAGATCACGTGCTGTTTTTCCCAGATCACGTCTCATTCTCACAACCACTCTAGGAGCAGGTGTGATTATTATTGCCCCCATCTTACAGATCAAGAAACTGAGGCCGGGCATGCCTCAATCATTCCTCTGGCCATGGATGTGGCCATGGTTTGAGGGCTGCCTTGTACCTGCAGTCTTTCTGCAGGAACCCATCAAGGTGCCAGAGGAGGGACCTCTGTTTCTTCCAGGGTGGCTTCAGAACGTCCTGTATTACAGCTGAGGGGATGGCTTAGTGGTTAAGGCATTTGTCTGCAAAGCTAAAGGACCCAGGTTTGATTCCCCAGGACCCACGTAAACCAGATGCACAAAGGGGGCACATGCATCTGGCGATCCTTTGCAGTGGCTGGAGGCCCTAGTGCGCCCATTTTCTCTCTCTCCACTGTCTCTCTCTCTGCCTCTTTCTCTCAAATAAATAAATAAAAATAAATAATTTTGAGATGTCCTACCTCCCAGTAACATGAATTTTGGGGGACACATTGAAACATAAAATAAAAAAAGGCCTTCCTGTTACCCAGGGGCTTCTGCTGGACAAAGACTGAGAAGATGGGGTAGACATCCTCAGGCTGCCATGTTTCTAAATTGCCACAAGAGGGGAGTATTTTAAAACTTTACCCTGGCCTTCTGATCAATAATCTTGTGGGTCAGAGGGTGGCAGAACCTCTCAACACGTTTGGACATTGGAACTCAGCAAAGCAAACGTCGCTCTGTTTGCTGTAGGGAATTAGATGCGTGCAAAGATGACCGAGGGAATAGATATGAAAGTAAGACGTCTTCCCAGAGTGGTGGCACCCGCCTGTCATCCTGTTACTCAGGACATGGAGGCTGGAGGTCAAGTTCGCCCTCAGCTATATAGGGAGTCTCAAGGCTAGCCTGGGCTACATGAAATGCTGACTACCCAAAAAAGAAAATAAAGGAGCTGGGTGTGGTGCACTCACCTTTAACCCCAGTATCCGGGAGGCTGAGGTAGGAGGATCAACTAAGTTCAAGGCCACCCTGATACTACATAGTGAATTCCATGTCAGCCTGGGCTAGAGCCAGACCCTACCTCGAAAAACCAATAAATAAATAAGTAAATAAACAAATAAATAAAGGGAGTGGAGGATTGCACCAATCAAGCTTGCATTCACCACTGAATTGTACTGCCAGCACCAGGTTTGTGTTTATTATGTGTGAAAGAAACCCTGAGGTGTAAAATGGAAACAATTATTGGAATGAAATTGTGTGTATGTGTGTGCATGCACGTGTCTGCATGCTTCTGAGCTAGGGGTGAAATTTGAAGCTTTTTGCAGATGAGCATATGTTTTAAGGTAGGGTCTCATTCAAGCTCAGGCTGAGCTGGAATTCACTGTGTAGTCTCAGGGTGGCTTTGAACTCACAGAGATCCTCCTACCTCTGCCTCTCAAGTGCTGGGATTGAAGACTTGCACCACCATGCCTGGCCCAAAATTCAATTTATTTTTTTTAGTCAACTCTTTTTTAAAATTTGTTTAAGATATTTATTTATTTATTAATAACAGACAGACATAGAGAGAAAGAGACGCCAGAGAGAGTGGGCACACCAGGGCCTCCAGCCACTGCAAATGAACTCCAGATGCATGTGCCACCTTGTACATCTGACTTATGTGGGTACTGGGGAATTGAGCCTTGAGCCGGGGTCCTTAGGCTTCACAGGCAAGTGCTTAACTGCTAAGCCATCTCTCCAGCCCCACAATTCAATATTTTGAATGATTGCATTCTCTTCCTTTTGTTTCCAACGCTCTCAAGGTTGAAACCTCGTCATGAGTCACTATGATCTTGACCTCTGGTTCCAGTGTAGAAAGTCGACGGAGCCCAGCTGGCTGTGGTACAGGTTGAGGGCACGACTATTGACTGTCTTGCATTGTTTCTCGTCACTTAGGCAAATACTAGGAGCACTTTAAAGGTCCTGAAACTGGAATTCAGATCTCAGTTGGCATAACATGCCAAGGTAGAGAAGATTAAAGAGCTGGCCTGTCTGTCCTAGCTGGTAAAAAGAAAAACTAAACCCATTTGCAAATAAATTTATTATGAATAGACGGTGAGTTTGGCTACCATGTGGATGCTTTAATACTATTTTTTTGTTGTTGTTTTTCGAGGTAGGGTTTCACTCTAGTCTAGGCTAACCTGGAATTCACTATGTATTCTCAGGGTGGCCGCCCACTCAGGGCAATGCTCCTACCTCTGCCTCCCGAGTGCTATGACTAAAGGTGTGTGCCACCACACCCTGCCAATCACGGGTTTCTGAAAAATCATCATTATAAAAAAATGTCTTGGGCCAGGCATGGTGGTACATGCCTTTAATCCCAGCACTCAGGAGGCAGAGGTAGGAGGACTGCTGTGAGTTGGACTACATAGTGAATTCTAGGTCAGCCTGAGCTAGAGTGAGACCCTACCTTGAAAACCAAAAAAAAAAAAAAAAAAAAAAAAAAAAAAAAAAAAGTCTTGGGCTGGAGAGAAAGAAGGTTTAGTGGTTAAGGCACTTGCCTGCAAAGCCTAAGGACTCAGGTTCAATTCTCCAGGTCTCACGTAAGCCAGATGCACAAGGTGGCACATGCATCTGGAGTTTGTTTGCAGTGGCTAAAGGCCCTAGCATGCCCATTCTCTCTCTCTCCTCTCTTTTTCTCTCTCTCCCTCTCTCTCTGTCCCAAATAAAATAATAAAAATAAAAATAAATGTCTTGAATTCTTTGGCATATAACTTGAATTTCACTTTGAGCAATAACTTCCAGCGCTAATAAACCTCTGTGTTGACTAATGGTAGCTGCTGTCCAGGAAAGCCTCATCTGTTTCTGGAGTCTCCATAACCCTCTTGTTTCTAATTCAGAAACTGGATGAAGACATGCATCAGAAAATTGCAAGGGAAATGAACCTCTCGGAAACTGCTTTTATCAGAAAACTGCAACCAACAGACAACTTTACACAAAGTAAATATGCATTTTTTAAAAAAAACATTTTATTATTTATTTATTTATTTGAGAGAGAGAGAGAGATACAGAAATAGGCAGGGAGAGAGAGAGAGAATGGGCACACCAGGGCCTTCAGCCACTGCAAACGAACTCCAGATGCATACACCCCCTTGTGCATCTGGCTTACGTGGGTCCTGGAGAATCGAGCCTCGAACCGGGGTCCTTAGGCTTCATAGGCAAGCGTTTAACCGCTAAGCCATCTCTCCAGCCCCCTAAATATGCATTTTAAAAATATTTTATTTGTATTTATTTATCTGAGAGAGAGATACAGAAATAGGCAGAGATGGAGAGAGAGAGAGAGAGAGAGAATGATGTGCCAGGGACTCCAGCCACTGCAGATGAACCAGTGAGCCCTAGATGTGTGCACCCCCTTGTGCATCTGGCTTATGTGGGTCCTGGGGAATCAAACCTGGGTCCTTTGGCTTTGCAGGCAAGTGCCTTAACCGCTAAGCCATCTCTCCAGCTCTAAATATACATTTTAAAAACATTCTTAGCCGGGAGTGGTGGTGCACACCTTTAATCCCAGCACTTGGGAGACAGAGGTAGGAGGATCGCCGTGAGTTCAAGGCCACCCTGAGACTACATAGTGAATTCCAGGTCAGCCTGGGCTAGAGTGAGACCCTACCTTGGAAAACCAAATAAATAAATAACAAAACAAGAATTTTTTCTTTTTTTGAGGTAGGGTCTCACTCTGGTCCAGGCTGACCTGGAATTAACTATTTTATTTATTTGAGAGAGAGAGAAAAAGGCAGATAGAATGAGAATGAAGAAAGCACCTTTAACTGCTGAGTCATCTCTCCAGTCCCAAGTTTATAGTTTAAATGTGTCCTCTGCCCACATACAACTGCAAGTTCATGAATTGGGACCCCCAGTGCAATAGTGTTAGGAGGTGGGGCTTAGTCGGAGGTGGTGAATAAATGTTGAGGAAGCTGTTTCCATATCTCGGCAGTGCGCTTCGTGGAGAAGTGAGCATATCTCTCACTCTGTTGCTCGTTTGCTCCCGCGTGTACATTCTGTTGCACTGCTGTCTCCTGCTGTGAAATGACACAGTTAGAAGTCCCTCGGCCTTGAACTACCCAGCCACCAGAACTATAACATTTTTTTTTTGGTCTTAACACATGACCCATCTGTGGAATTCTGTTTCATCCATACAAAGCTGACCTGGTGAACCTGACAGCTTCACTCCAGACCTTGCATCAGTAAGCCTGAGGTCACCTATCCAAGCTTCTGCCTTTCGTAACCTTTAGAGAGGGCTTTGCATTAACCACATGCAGCGAAGATATAGGAGAGCCGGGTGTGGTGGTGCGCGCCTTTAATCCCAGCACTGAGGAGGCAGAGGTAGGAGGAAAAATACTGGAAAGGAATAAAATTTTTTTCTTTTTTTAAAAATATTTTTTATTTGTTTATTTGAGAGAAAGAGGGAGGGACACACAGAGAGAGAAAATGGGCATGCTAGGGCCTCCAGCCACTGCAAACAAACTGCAGATGCATGTGTCCCCTTGTGCACCTGGCTTATGTGGGTCCTGGAGAATTGAACCTGGGTCCTTTGACTATGCAGGGAAACACCTTAACCACTAAGCCATCTCTCCAGCCCAGGAATAAAAATTTTAAAAAAATAAAATATTTTTTAAAAATTAAAAAAAGAAGTTGGGCATGGTGGCACATGCCTTTAATCCCAGCACTCAGGAGGCAGAGGTAGGAGAATCGCCATGAGCTCGAGGCCACCCTGAGACTACATAGTGAATTCCAGGTCAGCCTGGGCTAGAGTGAAACCCTACCTTGAAAACAGAAAAAAAAAAAAAAAAAGATGTAGGAGAGACGCAACCGAAGTTTACCATCTGCCTGCTTGACAGTGACTTTGTCTCTTTGCCCCCCCCCCAGGTTCCTGCTTTGGACTCAGATGGTTTACACCGGCGAGCGAGGTCCCACTCTGTGGCCATGCCACCCTGGCTTCTGCGGCTGTGCTGTTTTACAAAATAAGTAATGTGAATTTCACTATTTATTTATTTATTTATGGGACAAAGTGTCAAGTAGGTTTTGTCAGGCTGGTTTTGAGTTCCTTATGTAGGCGAGGCTAGCCTTGAACTCGTGCTAATTCCTGCTTCTACCTCCCAAGTGTTGGGATTACAGGAGGGTGCCATCACACTGGCACAATATTGTTTTAAGATTTATTTATTTATTTATTTATTTATTTATTTGGGGCAGAGAGAGGGAAAGAGAGAGAGGGAGAGTGAGAATGGACGCGCCAGGGCCTCTAGCCACTGCAAACAACTCCAGAGGCGTGGGCCACCATGTGCATCTGGCTTACTCCTTAGGCTTCGCCCGCATGTGCTTTAACTGCTAAGCCATCTCTCCAGCCCCACGATATTGTATTAAACAAGAGGTCTCTGGTTTTTGTGGTGACATGGCAGAGGAAGGGCCAGAATAGGCATCTGATGTGCCGTACTCTGGGAACCACAACACTCATGGCTCCAAGTCACCCCCCACCCACGCAGAAATTCATCCCACAAGGACTTTCCTGCTCTGGGTTTCGCACTCCCTGGTCCTGAGCAGGGACCTTGACCTCCAGAGGGGCCGCTCGACCTCAGCCCCGGTTTGCATGTTCAGCTGCGTTTTCTTCATGGTGAACACATGTGGGACTGGAACAGAGACAGATGCCTGGAAGGGAGAGAACCAACAGAAGGGTGAGCATGGTGTCACAGAGCGAAGATGCAGATGAAGAGCTGGGAAAGGAGCGACTTGGGGGAATTCATTTATTCACTTATTTATTTTGTTTTTTCGAGGTAGGGCCTTGCTCTAGCCCAGGCTGACCTGGAATTCATTCTGTATTCTCAGGGTGGCCTTGAACTCATGGCGATCCTCCTATCTCTGCCTCTCTAGTGCTGGGATTAAAGGCGTATGCCACCACGCCGGCTTCAAGGTATATATATTCTTTTTTTTTTTTTTTTTTTTTTGAGAGAGAGAGACAGACACAGACAGAGAGGAAGAGGCAGAGAGAATGGGCATGCCAGTGGCCTCTCAGCTGCTGTGAAAGAACTCCAGATGCATGCGTCACTTGCGTCTGGCTAAACATGGGACCTGGAGATTCCAACTGGCCTTCTTAGGCTTAGCAGGCAGGCATCTTAACTGCTAAGCCATCTTTCCAGCCCTCAAGGTATATATTCTTGATTTCAGGGGTTGTCAGAGGAGTGAAGATAGCAGGACTGAACAGAGGAAAGAGTGGAACTGCTCATCAGTAGCAACAAGAAAGGCTTTGGGCTGGAGAGATGGCTCCGTGGTTAAGGTTCAATTCTGCAGGACCCACGTAAGCCAGATGCACAAGGTGACCCATGAGTCGGGAGTTCATTTCCAGCAGCTGGAGGCCCTTGCGAGCTCATTCTCTCTCTCTCTCTCTCTGCCCCTTTCTCTCTCTCAAGTAAATAAATAAAAATTAAAAAACAACTTGAGTCTTGAGGTGGGCTTCTCAAACCCTTCATGCCTCCCTGGGCAAGAGCTCTGCTTTCTTCTCTTAAATTTTGAGTTTATCAATGTCTTCAATCCTCCTTCCATCCCTTCCTCCCTCCATCCTTTCCTCCCTTTCTTCCTTCCTTCAAAAAAAAAAAAGAAAGAAAGAAAGAAAGAAAGAAAGAAAGAAAGAGAAAGAGGGCTGGAGAGATGGCTTAGCAGTTAAGATATTTGCCTGCAAAGCCAAAGGACCCAGGTTCAATTCTTCAGGACCCACGTTAGCCAGATGCACAAGGGGGCGCATACATCTGGAGTTCATTTGCGGTGGCTGGAGGCCCTGGTACAACCATTCTCCCTCTATCTCCTCTCTCTCTCTCTCTCTCTCTCTCTCTCTCTCTCTGCTTGTAAATACATAAATAAAATAAAATAAAATAAAATAAAATAAAATAAAATAAAATAAAATGGAAGGAAGGAAGGAAGGAAGGAAGGAAGGAAGGAAGGAAGGAAGAAAGAAAGAAAGGGAAAAGAAAGAGCCAGGCATGGTTGCACACTCCTTTAATCCCAGCACTCAGGAGGCAGAGGTAGGAGGATCTCCTTGAGTTCAAGGCCACCCTGAGCCTACATAGTGAATTCCATGTCAACCTGGGCTAGAGCAAGACCCTGCCTTGGGAAAAAAAAAAACAAAAACAAAGAAAGAAAAGAAGGAAGGAAGGAAGGAAGGAAGGAAGGAAGGAAGGAAGGAAGGAAGGAAGGAAGGAAGGAAGGAAAGAAGGAAGGAAGGGAGAGTATCCCCAGCCCCACGGAGAGACAGGAAGCTGGGAATTTTCTTCAGGGAGTCATCTTCCACACAGGCAAAGGTTCAGACCTTGTGACCCGAACCCAAACTCCCAGGGTCTAACAAGCAGTGTGACTTTGGGGCATGTAGCTCTGTGAGGCCAAGGGTAATTCTCTGAGAAGTCCTCAGCTGACTGCTGGAAGCTGGGGTTGGGGGTCAAGGGAGTCTGGCACGGATCCAGGCTGTACCTGGCATTGCTTCATCTCTGTGCTCTGTGCACGTCCTCAACCTCATCGAGTTCCAGCTGCAAGGTAGGGTAGGATCTGGATACCAGCACACACGAGAGCAGGGCTTCTCAAACTGTTTCCACTCTGAGCCCTTTAGTCCGAGAATGTTTACATGCCCCAGGGTGGGAAGGTACACGAAACAGGTGAACAAAGCAAACATTGTTTGGCAATGAATCATCATAAATTTATTTATTTATTTATTTATTTATTTATTTATTTATTTATTTATTTATTTACTTTTGTTCAAGGTAGGTCTCACTCTAGCTCAGTCTGTCCTGGAATTCACTATGTAGTTAGTTGCAGGGTGGCCTCGAACTCTCAGAGATCCTCCTACCTCTGCCTCCCAAGTGCTGGTATTAAAGGCATATGCCACCACCCAAAGTAGAAACTTTGTATGGACCATCATTTCCCTCCTCCTTCCCCCACTCCACGGAGGACCCTCCTTAGTGGGATTGCTGGTATTCACCATGGAGTTGTGAGAGGAGCAGTCATTGGGGGGGGGCAGTGTCTCTGGATATTCCCTCCCACCCTGTGTCTCTAACGTTCTTTCCACCCCCACTCCTGCGAAATTCCCCGTGTTGAGCTCTCAGCAGCTTCTGGATTTCTGCTTTGGTGTGGTTTGTTTATTTATTTATTTATTTATTTATTTATTTATTTAGAGAGTGAGAAAAAGATAGAGAGAGAGAATGGTGCACCAGGGCCTCCAGCCACTGAAATGAACTCCAGACACATGCACCACCTTATGCTGCTGGCTTATATGGGTCCTGGGGAATTGAACCTGGGTCCTCTGGCTCTGCAAGCAAGCACCTTAACCCTTAAGCCATCTCTCCAGCCCACTTTGGTGTGTTGAGTATCCTCAGTGTCTGTCTCCATCACCCTGGCGCAGGTTGTCAGAAATTTACTTCAAAAACAATTTTTGGCATAAATATAATTTTATCATTTATTAAAGATGAAAGCAATTTACATTCTAATGAGATAGATGTGCTTTATTTATTTTTACGTAAAGAATGAAATCTTTTTATTTATTTAGTTAGTTAGTTTTATTTATTTGAGAGAGTCAGAGAGACAGAGAATGGGCATGCAAAGGCTTTCAGCCACTGCAAACAAACTCCAGATGCATGTGCCCCCTTGTGCATCTGGCTAACACGGGTCCTGGGGAATCGAACCGGGATCCTTTGGCTTTGCAGGAAAATGCCTTAACTGCTAAGCCATCCCTCCAGCCCCCCCTTTTTTAATTGAGGGAGAGATTTATTGAAGCTCACAGATGCAGGGCAAGTCCCATAACTCTCTCCTTTTTAACATATAAAGTATTAGCTAGTGAAGGAGTAGGTTTCCATATGGCTTATTCATAACGTTTTTCTGTTTCTTGATTCCTTTTTATTTTGGCCAGAAAACATAAATAGCACTCTAACCTTCGTCACTCTGAGTGGGGAGCTAAAGGCCAGAAGGGCAGAAGATGGCATTGTCCTGGATTTGCCTCTCTATCCGACCTTCCCCCAGGTAAGTTCTTTCTAATTATTGTGACAAGCTATAGTCAACTGATAGCTCACCTGTTTTACAATGATTTTCTCTATTTTCCCCTTCTAGGACTTCCATGAAATAGAAGCTTTGATAAAGGTTGGTGGAAAGAATTAAGTCTGAGCCTATGGGTTTGATTATTTGTGATTGAACACAAGGGTTTGCTATCATGTGAATCCCTCAAATAGGCCTACTAGGGCTGGAGAGATGGCTTAGTGGTTAAGGCGCTTGCCTGCAAAGCCTAATGACCTGGGTTCAATTCTCCAGGACCCATGTAAGCCAGATGCACAAAGTGGTGCATGCATCTGGAGTTTGTTTCCCGTGGCTAGAGGCCCTGGTGTGTCCATTCTCTTTCTCTCTTTCTCTTGGCTTACAAATAATAATAAAAAAAAATTAAAAAGGCCTACTACCAATGTATACTTTCCAATTACAGTTTAGCTGATTTCTTACCTGAATTAAAAAATTTTTTTTTAAATTTTTATTTATTTATTAGAGAGAGAGAGAGAGAGAGAATGGGTGTGCCAGGGCCACTGCAAACGAACTCCAGACACATGCACCACCATCTGGTTTACGTGGGACCTAGAGAATCGAACCAGGGTCCTTAGGCTTTGCAGGCATGTGCCTTAACTGCTAAGCCATCTCTTTAGCCCTCTTATCTGAATTTTATTTTATTTTATTTTATTTTTTTTGGTTTTTTGAGGTAGGGTCTCACTCTGGTCCAGGCTGACCTGGAATTAATCTCAGGGTGGCCTTGAACTCACAGTGATCCTCCTACCTCTGCCTCCCGAGTGCTGGGATTAAAGGCGTGAGCCACCACGCCCGGCTGAATTTTAATATTCTATTTAGTGAGGTTGAAGGCTTTTTCCTGATTCATAATTTTTTAAAAATTATTTAATTTGAGCTGGGCATGGTGGCGCATGCCTTTAATCCCAGCACTTGGGAGGCAGAGGTAGGAGGATCGCCGTGAGTTCAAGGCCACCCTGAGACTACATAGTTAATTCCAGGTCAGCCTGGACCAGAGTGAGACCCTACCTCGAGAAAAAAAAGAAAAAAAGAAAAAAGAAAAAAAAAACCCAAAATTATTTAATTTAAGTGGGGTGTGGTGGTACACACCTTTAATCCCAGCACTTGGGAGGCAGCAGTAGGAGGATCGCTGAGTCTACATAGTGAGTTCCGGGTCAGCATGGGCTAAAAGTGAGGCCCTACCTCTGAAAAAAAAAAGGGAGGGGCTGGAGAGATGGCTTAGCAGTTCAGGCACTTTTCTGCAAAGCCTAAGGACCCAGGTTCGATTCCCTAGTATCCACATAAGCCAGATGTACATGGTGTTGCATGTGTCTGGAGTTTGTTTGCAGTGGCTAGAAGCCCTGGAGGGCCCATTCTCTCCCTCTCTCTTTATCTGCTTCTTCCTCTTTCTCTCTCTGCCAAATAAATAAAATAAAACAAAAAAGAAAAAAAAATTTAATTACTAAATTAATAAAATTAAAATAAATTTTTTATTTCCTTGTTTTTATTAATAAAAATTAATTTATTTGTGTGTATGTGCACAAATGTAGTTGATTTAATATTTAATTAAATTAATTTATTTGTGTGTATGTGCACAAGTGTAATTTAATATTGAATTAAATTAATTTATTTGTGGGTATGTGCACAAGTGTAATTTAATTTAATATTGAATTAAATTTATTTGTGGGTATGTGCACAAGTATAATTTAATTTAATGTTGAATTAAATTAATTTATTTGTGGGTATGTGCACAAGTGTAATTTAATTTAATGTTGAATTAAATTAATTTATTTGTGGGTATGTGCACAAGTGTAATTTAATATTGAATTAAATTAATTTATTTGTGGGTATGTGCAAAGTGTAATTTAATATTGAATTAAATTAATTTATTTGTGGGTACGTGCACAAGTGTAATTTAATATTGAATTAAATTAATTTATTTGTGGGTATGTGCACAAGTGTAATTTAATATTGAATTAAATTAATTTATTTGTGGGTATGTGCACAAGTGTAATTTAATTTAATATTGAATTAAATTAATTTATTTGTGGGTATGTGCACAAGTGTAAGGTGGTCAGAAGATAACCTCCAGGTGTCTGTTTTCTCCTTCCACGTTCTTTGAGGCAGAGTCTCTCTTGTTGTTGATTTTTCCCTCTGTAAACACCAGTCTATCTGACCCAGGAGCTATGGGATTCTCTTGCCCCATCTCCCATTGCTGTCCGCCCATTGGGATCACAGCCACTTGCACTACTTTGCAATCCAGCTGGGTGCTGGGGCAGATTGAATAGGGTTAGCAGGCTTGTAAGAAGGTGCTTTTATCTACTGATCATTTCCCCAGCCTGATTTTTTTTTTTTTTTTTTTTTTTTTTTTTTTTTTTTTGAGAAAGGGTCTTACTACATAGCCTCCTATCTCAGCCTCCCAGGTGCTGGGATTTTAGGTGTATGCCACCTTACCTGACTTTCCAGACTCTTAATTATGAGCTTTAACCTCCATGGTTGGATTGGGGGGCGGGGGAGGGGGTTGATAGAATGTTGGGGGCAAGTGAGAGAGAAAGGCCTGATGAAGGTGGTGAGAAGACAGAGTAGGGCATATTCAGAACTCCTGTGTGCCAGGAGAGGGTGTTGAACTTCCCTCCACTCTACCTGGAAGAAGAGAAATGAGCCTGGGCCTTGGTCATGCAGATTCAAGTGTGAGAGTTGACCTTGACTGAGATGAGCCTGGGCCATGGTCATGCAGATTCAAGTGTGAGAGTTGGTCATTGCTGAGCAATACCTGGAGCCCAGCCACTGAACTTAGTCTTTTGTGGGAACTGCAGAACGTGGGGGTTCCTGGCTCAGAGTAGATGTTTCAAAGAGGTTACTGCCCATTGGTGGGGATCAAGGATTTGACCTATGTGTATCCCAGGCTGTCCTTGAATTCACCAAGTAGCAGAGAATGACCATGAACTTCTGATTCTCCTGTCTCCCCCTCCGCAGTGCTGAGACGACAGGCGTCTGCAGGCCTCCACATCCATTCATGTGGTGCTGAGGAGCTATACCCAGCTAGACCTCTGCAGAGTTTTATTTATTTATTTTTTTGGTTTTTTGAGGTAGGTTCTCACTCTAGCCCAGGCTGACCTGGAATTCACTATGTAGCTCCAGGCTGGCCTCAAACTCACAGCAATACACCTACCTCTTCCTCCTGAGTGCTGGGATTGAGGAGTTTTTTTTTTTTTTAATTTAATATTTTATTTATTTAAGAGAGAAAGAGAGTGAGGGGGCAGATAGAGAAAAAGTATGGGTGTGCCAGGACCTCCAGCCACTGCAAATGAATTCCAGACACTTGTGCCACCTTGTGCTTTGTGCCGATACTGGGTCCTTTAGTTTTGCTGGCAAGCACCTTAACCACTAAGCCGTGATGAATTTTTGATCTGTTGTGTAGGCCGCCATAGGTGACACCGTAGTCCAGGACATCCAGTATTCTCCTGATACCCGAAAGCTCCTTGTCCGGCTAAGTGACTCTTACAACAGGTAAGCACCGTGTTTAACCACTTAGCAGTGTCAGCCGTGTTTCGGACTGGCTGTGTGGCCAAACACCTGCAGCCAGTTTCTTTTTTTAAATTTTATTTCATTATTTTATTTATTTTATTTTATTATTTTATTTATTTGAGAGTGACAGGCAACCTTGTGTATTTAGCTTATGTGTGTCCCGGAGAATTGAGCCTCAACCCAGGGTCCTTAGCCTTCACAGGCAAGCGCTTCAATGCTAAACCATCTCTCCAGCCTGCCTGCAGCCAGTTTCTTGCCCACAAGTACATGTTGTGATTAGCTCCCCCAAGCCTTCAGGGCCTGGTTTTCCTTCTGTGCCGTGGGCAGTCTGTGAAACACGTTTGTCCTAATCCGTCCTTCTCTATCAACAAGGCCATTTCTAGAGACCCTGAAGGTGAACACAGAGACCCTGCTCCAAGTTGAAAACACAGGGAAGGTAAAAGGACTCATTCTCACCCTTAAAGGCGAGCGCGACGGGCCGGCTCACGCTTATGACTTCTACTCCAGATACTTCGCTCCTTGGGTTGGCGTGGCGGAAGACCCGGTGACAGGTACCTTTTCATGGGTGTGTGTACTTGTGTGTGTGTGTGTGTGTACGTTGTGTGCAGGTCGGAGGAAGACACTGCACTGTGACCTCCTTTGTCACTCTTCCGCCTTACTTCCCTGAGACCAGGTCTGTCGCCGAGCCTGGAGCTCATGCTGCCTGACTAGCCGACGCAGTGATCTCCCCTCCGTGCTGGGGTTACAGCATGCAGAACCGTGCTGGGCTTGTACGTGGGTGCTGGGGACTGAACTCATGCTTACTCAGAAGTGCTCTGACACCCGGAGCCATCTCTCCAGCCCCGGTTGTTGCTTATTTGGTCTCACATAGCCTAGTCGCCTTGAATTTACTATGCCATCTAAGAACGACCTTGAATGCCTTGTCCTCCCGTCTCTGGCCCCCTAGTGCTGGGATTACAGGTGTGTCTGCCCTGCCAACCTGGCTTGCTTTGGGGGTTTTCAGCTGCCTCTGTTTCTCTCTCCCCCACTCCCTTTCCTCTCCATCCCTTTTTTGAAGTCTCCTGTGAAAAAACTGCAAAACAAAGGAGGCATTACAGGGGGTGCAACTTGGTGTCAGTCGGTCTGGGGTTGGCATTCCTAGATTTGACCCTCTTCTCTATAAGGTGGATAATACCTCATAGGCTTAATGTAAACACAGTCCATGTTAAGGACACTGCTTGGCATCTGGTAAGTGTTCTGTCACTATCAGCTATTTCCAGTCCTCTTCACCCCTCCTTCCCCTCCTTCTCTGTGTACTGGTTATCAAACTCAGGGCCTCTCTGCTCGCTACAGAAGCACTCTGCCACTGAGCTACATCCCCATACCAAGTGACTTTATTAACAATGCAGCTGGATCGCAAAACCTGCACTACATGTTGTCACCAGCCTGAAGCAGAGGGATGAGACTGATAGAGGAATTTGGGGCTTCTTGTATGCCAATGTACGGGTAATGGGGGTGGGGGTTCCTGGATCCTTGTCCTATGAGTTCGAAGAATGAAATCCACAGACCAGAGGATAAAGTTCAGGCAGATTTCACTCTACTTACAGCTGTGGGAGGACGAAGAGAAGGGGCTAGAACACGAGAGAAGGAAACAAGGTTGGCGCTCTTACAGAGAGGCAAGAGGGGGTTTGAGAAGCCCACCTCCAGACTCAGATTGGGTCTTTTATGGGGCGTGGCTACGTGAGGAAGACCAGGTCCGCGGGTTGCTGTGGACAAAGACCAGATTTTACAGCTTTGCCAGTCATCTTGGGTCAGGGTCAGGCTTAAATCTAGAAATCTTTCCTGGAGGGTGGAACATCCAGGTTTCTACAAGCTTAGCGACATTTTCTGCTCTTAGTCAAGGAACAAAAAAAAAAAAAAAAATCACTTTTGGGGTTCTGTTAACCTGACTGCCTAGCACATGTCTGTCTCCTATCAAAATTAAAGATGGGCAGGAACGTCACGCCTCCTACTTCCTACCGGTTTGAGAACAGCTCAGCTGGCTGACCAGGGCAGGGCAGGAGTCCTTGATGAAGGAGGCTGCTGAGGGGACTCGAGCCAGGGCTGAAGGAGGTGGAGGGGGGGAAGCTTCAGATGAAGGGGACAGGATGCTCTGGGCCCTTCGCTTAGCTCCTCTCTGAGGAACAACGCACATGAATTCAAAGCTCAGCAAACAAGCATTTTTGAAGACTCAGGAAAATGCCCCACAGGACCCCACCAGTCCAAGTGAACCTCTCCCCACGGAGAGACGGGGTGGGCAGGTGGCGCAGACGCACAGCTGCTTCCCGGAGATTTTAATTGGCACACAGTGCACTTTTTTTTAATGTAATAATGTTTTTCTAGCATATGAAGGTCTTTTGACCACGATGACCAACCTCCTGAGGTCGCTTGGGATTGAGTGGTTTCTTGGGATGGGGCAACTTTCAGTGTTCAACAAACCAGACCAGTCTTGGGCAAACCAGGCTAGTTGGTTACTGCACTTTGACCTCCCATATGCTTAATGAGTTTTCTGGGAGGGTGAGCTTTTTCTTTCTAGTCTTTTCTCCTCCAAAGACTTTCAGTCCGTTTTTTTTTTTTTTTCTTGCTCTCTCTCTTTTTTGGCTTTTCTTTGGTAGGGTCTCACTCTAGCCCAGGATGACCTGGAATTCACTATGTATTCTCAGGGAGGTCTCGAACTCACAACAATCCTCCTACCTCTGTCTTCCGAGTGCTGGGATTAAAGGCGTGCACACCAAGCCTGGCTAGTTTTTTTTCTTTTTCTTTTTTTTTAAAATGTTTAAAAATTTTTTTAAAATTTTATTTACTTATTAGAGACAGAGAAAAAGAGAGAGAGAGAATGGGCCCTCCAGAGCCTCTAGCCACTGCAAATGAACTCCAGACGCATACAGCACCTTGTGCATCTGGCTTTATGTGGGTCCTGGGGAATCGAACCTTGGTCCTTAGGCTTCACAGGCGAGCACTTAACCGCTAAGCCATCTGTCCAGCCCTTTTTTTCTTTTTCTTTTCTTTTTTTTTTTTTTTTTTTTTTTGTGGTTTTGCAAGGTAGGGTCTCACTCTGGTCCAGGCTGACCTGGAATTAACTATGTAGTCTCAGGGTGGCCTCGAACTCTCAGCGATCCTCCTACCTCTGCCTCCCGAGTGCTGGGATTAAAGGCGTGCGCCACCACGCCCGGCTTCTTTTCTTTCTTTTATGAGAGAGAGAATTGGCACGCCAGGGCCTTTAGCCACTGCAATCAAACTCCAGACGTGTATGCCACCTTGTGTGCATGCACGACCTTGCAGTTGTGTCACCTTGTGCATCTGGTTTACATGGGTTCTGAAGAGTCTAACATGGGTGCTTAGACTTACAAAGGCAAGTGTCTTAACCACTTAGTCCTCTCTCCAGCCCTCCAGTTTTTAAAAAATTATTTACTTGTTTGCATTCGTGTGTGTGTGTGTGTGTGTGTGTGTGCAGGCATGCCAGGGCCTCTTGCTGCTGAAAACAAATGCCAGACAGTTGTGACACTTTTTTTTCTCTCTCTTTTTTTTTGGTTTTTGGAGGTAGGGTCTCACTCTAGCCCAGGCTGACCTGGAATTAATTATGTAGTCTCAGGGTGGCCTTGAACTCAAGACTATCCTCCTACCTCTGCCTCCGGAGGGCTGGGATTAAATGCATGTTGTGACACTTTTTGTATCCAGTTTATGTGGGTTGCTGGGGAATTGAACCCCCAGCCAGTAGGCTTTGAAAACAAGCACCTTTAACCATTGAGTCCTCTTCCCAGCCCCTTCAGTCAGTTGTTTTTTTTTTTTTCAAGGTAGGGTCTCACTCTAGCCCAGGCTGATCTGGAATTCACTATGTAGCCTCAGAGTAGCCTTGAACTTTCGGCGATCCTCCTACCTCTGCCTCCCAAGTGCTGGTATTAAAGGCATGCACCACCATGCCCAGCTGTGACTCAGTCAGTTTTGACTTGACTTTTTTGTTTTGTTCTGTTTGTTTGTTTGTTTTGGGGTAGGGTCTTGCTCTAGCCCAGGCTGACCTGGAATTCACTATGTAGTCTCGGGCTGGCCTCAAACTCATGGCAATCCTACCTCTGCCTCCCGAGTGCTGGGATTAAAGGTGTGCGCCACCATGCCTGGCGGGATAAATTCTTAGGTAAGTCCAGGCTCGTCTCAGACTTACTATGCAGGTGAGGATAACCCTGAGCTTTTAGTCTTCCCACCTCCGCTCCATCTCTCCAGTGCTGGGATTACACCTGTGCACCATCAGGCCAGGCACGACTTTACATTTTGTTTCCTATGTAATCTATGATCTAATCCTAGTGTACTATCATGTGAAAAGGGGAAAAAAAAAAGGAGATAAAGTTCAGTTGGTCGAATACCTGCCTGCCACACACACACACACACACACACACACACACACACACATATATCATTCTAGCTCAAGCTGACCTGGAGTTCACTATATAGTTTCAGGCTGACCTTGAACTCATGGCAATCTTCCTACCTCTACTTCCCAAGATTAAAGATGTGTGCCACCAAGCCCAGCTAAAAAGCCTGTTTTGTCCTCCAAGGTTTAGGACATTTGGCCTTTTGCTAGGCGTTTCTTCTTTCTTGCATAGGCACTTTAGGAAGGAGTAGATGTAGAAAGAGGGTTGTGGAGATGGCTCAGTGGTTAAAGGCACTTGCTTGAAAAGTCGGCCAACCTGGGTTCAATTCCCCAGCCACCCACCTAAAGCTAGATAGGCAGGCATTCACTTGCAGTGGCGAGAGACCTTGGTGTGCCCATACAGACACACGTGAATAAATAAATAAACTTTGTTATTGTCGTTACTTTCCAGGGAATGTCTCACTCTAGCCCAGGCTGACCTGGAATTCACTCTGTAGTCCCAAGCTGGCCTTGAACTCACAGAAGTCCTCCTACCTCTGTCTCCTGAGTGCTGAGATTAAAGGCATGCACTACCATGCCCAGCTAAATAAAAAAAAATTTTTTTTTTTTTTTTGGTTTTGCAAGGTAGGGTCTCACTCTGGTCCAGGCTGACCTGGAATTAACTATGTAGTCTCAGGGTGGCCTCGAACTCTCGGCGATCCTCCTACCTCTGCCTCCCGAGTGCTGGGATTAAAGGCGTGCGCCACCACGCCCGGCGCTAAATAAAAAATTTTTAAAGATATTTGCGAAGGCCTTGATTTTCTACCAAGGGATGGCTGTAAACTGGTGGACAAGACAAGGATTAAAATCTGCAGTTTTGGGCTGGAGAGATGGTTTAGCAGTTCAAGTGCTTGCCTGTGAAGCCTAAAAGGACCCAGGTTCAACTTTCCAGGACCCATGTAAGCACAAGGTGGCTCATGTGTCTGGAGTTTGTTTGCAGTAGCTGGAGGCTATGCCCATTTTCTCTTTCTCCTTCTCTCTCTCTTAAACAAACAAACAAATTAATTAATTAAAAAAAACAGGGGCTGGAAAAATGGCTTAGTGATTAAGGCTTTTGCTTGCGAAGCCAAAGGATCTGGGTTCAATTTTCAGGTCTGATATCAAGGTCCCTGATCCATTTGGACTTGACTCTTGTGCATGGAGAGAGACAAGGATCTATGTTTATCCTTTTACATACAGATGTCCAGTTTTCCCAACACCACTTGTTAAAGAGGCTATCTTTTCTCCAATTAATATTTTTGGCATTTTTGTCAAAAATCATGTGGCTGTAGCTGCTTGGATTAATATTTGGGTCTTCTATTCTGTTCCATTGATCTACCTGTCTGTCCTTGTGCCAGTACCATGCTGTTTTTGTTACTATGGCTTTGTAATATAACTTAAAATCAGGTATGGTTATACCACCTGCCTGATTTTTGTTTCTCAAAATTGTTTTGGCTATTCGAGGTTTTTTGTGTTTCCAGATGAATTTTAGGATTGTTTTTTCTATTTCTGTGAAGAAAGCTATTGGGATTTTAATAGGTGGGTTCAAGTTTCAAGGACCCACGTAAGCCGATGCACAAGGGGCATATGCATCTGGAGTTCGTTTGCAGTGGCTAGAGGCCCTGGTGTGCCTATTCTCTCTTTGTCTGACTCTCTTCTATCTCTCTCTCTCTCTGCTTGCAAATAAATAAATAAAAATTAAAACAAAAACAAACAAACAAACACAGAACAACAACAAAAACAGCCAGGCATGATGGCACATGCCTTTAATCCCAGCACTTGGGAGGCAGAAGCAGGAGGATTGCCATGAGTTCAAGGCCACCCTGAGACTACAGAGTGAATTCCAGGTCAGCCTGGGCTAGTGTGAGACCCTATCTTGAAAAACCAATTTAAAAACAAAAACAAACAAACAAAAAAACAAAGCCTGAAGTTTTGGGGCTGGGTGGACGGCTCAGCAGTCAAAGGCACTTACTTGCAAAGCTTGCAGACCTGTGTTCAAGTTTCCAGTACCCACGTAAATCCAGATGCACCAAGTGGTGCACGCATTTGGAGCTCATGTGCAGGAGTAAGAGGCCCTAGCGTATCCAGTCTCTGTCTCTTTCTCTCTCTGCTTGCAAAACCAAGACAAACAAACAAACAAAAAACCCCTGCACAGTGGGCTGGAGAGATGGCTTAGTGGTTAAGGCGCATGCTTTTGAAGCCCAAGGACCCAAGTTTGATTCTCCAGGTCCCACACAAGCCAGATGCACATGGTGGCACATGCATCTGGAGTTTGTTTGCAGTGGCTAGAGGCCCTGGTGCCCATTCTCAATCTCTCTCTATCTCTGTCTCAAATAAATATATAAATATGTCATTCCTTGGGTACTGTCCACCTTTATAAACAAAAAACCTGCACTAGGCATAGTGGCACACACCTATAGTCCTGGCATTTGGTAGGTAGAGGCAGGAGGATCAGGAGCTCAAGGCTATCTTCTGCTACAAAGTGAGTTCAAGGCCAACCTCAGCTACATGAGACCTTGTCTCAAAAAACAAAAACCAGAGCTGGAGAGATGACTTAGTGGGTAAGGCACTTGCCTGCAAAGCGTAAGGATCCATGTTTGACTTTTCAGGTTCCACATAAGCCAGACACACAAGGTAATGCAAGCACACAAGGTCGCACATGTGGACATGGTGGCGCATGTGTCTGGAGTTTGATTGCAGCTGAGGCCCTGGTGCACAAATTCTCTTTTTCTTTCATAACAAAACAAAACAAAACAAAAAAACAACCCAGTCAGGCATGGTGGCTCACGCCTTTATCCCAGCACTCTGGAGGCAGAAGTAGGAGGATCAATGTGAGTTCCAGGCCAGCTTAGAACTAGAGTGAGTTTCAGGTTGGCCTGGGCTAGAGTAAGACTCTACCTCAAGAAAACAAACAAACAAACAAATAAATAAATAACAAAACAACATGAAGTCTAATTCAGCCTTCAGAAGCAGCCATGTTTGATACATAATCTGGAGGAGCTTATTCATAAATTCCGTCTTTCACAATTCCATCACACCTGCTGTGGCCTGGTTAACATAAGGTTAGGTGATTTAAAGTTTCGTCAAGCTGGGTAACTAAGCATGATTGCTCACGTATTTACCGACGTCAGTTCTCTCATCTCTTCTCACTTCTTTTCAGGATCTGCACACACTGTTCTCAGCAGCTACTGGTCCCAGCAGCTTGGGAAGAAAACCATGCGTGGTAGGACACTCTTTCTCCAGTTCCTTTGCTTTTGGCGCATGCGTGGTAGGACACTTTCTCCAGTTCCTTTGCTTTTGGCGCATGCGTGGTAGGACACTCTTTCTCCAGTTCCTTTGCTTTTGGCGCATGCGTGTTGAGCCCAGGGTCTTGCAAACGCTAGGCAAGTGCTCCACCACTGAGCTCCTTCCCCAGCCCTTGGATTTGAATTATCTCCATCTCCCAAGGGCTGGGCTTATAGCTCCAGTTTCTTTTGTATTTGCCTGATTTTAAGCTTGTATATGTTCTCCTATGTATGATCCTCTTGAAAATATAGTAAACTAATACATTATCACTCGTCCAAAGTATTTTTTACATATCCACTGTTAAATATCCTCTACCCGCCTTCCCCTCTACAAACATACAGGGGCTTCTGACACAGTAAGTGCCCACTGAATAAAGTTAACTTGCTGCAGGGGGATGCAAAGCCTAATGACCTGGATTTGATTCCCCAGTACCTACATAAATCCAGATGCACAAAGTGGCACAGGCGTCTGGAGTTTGTTTGCAGAGGCTAGAGGCCTTGGCACACCTATTCTCTTGCTATCTGCTTTCTTCTCTCAAACAAATAAATAAGATAAAAGAACAAACAAAACAAATATATATATATAATTTAAAGTTTTTGTTTATTTTTATTTATTTATTTGAGAGCAACAGACAGAGAGAAAGAGGGAGAGAGAGAGAGAGAAAGAGAGAGAGAGAATGGGTGCACCAGGGCATCCAGCCACTGCAAATGAACTCCAGCTGCATGCGCCACCTTGTGCATCTGGCCCTATTTATTTATTTCCTGGGAATTGAGCCTCACTCTGGGGTCCTTTAACTATGGGGTCTCAGGCAACTCTTAGCGATCCTTCTAACTGCTAAGCCATCTCTCCAGCCCTATTTATTTATTTTTATTGACAACTTCCTTAATTGTAGACAATATCCCATGGTACTTCCCAAATATATATTTTTATAGACAAGGGTGCTTGAAAAAGTCTTTAACTGTGTATGGAAATGAAAAGAAAAAAAAAAGACTAACATTAGTATAACAGAAAACCAGAAGGTAATTATTCTACAGAGAATAGCAAAGCTTCGAGATTCATTTTTGCTTTAAGTTCATTTGTTTCTCAATGTATTACTAAAAATGCTCCTGACTGGGCTGGAGAGATGGCTTAGCTGTTAAGGCGCATGCCTGCGAAGCCTAAGGACTCTGATTCTCCAGGTCCCATGTAAGCCAGATGCACATGGTGGTGCATGTGTCTGGAGTTTGTTTGCAGTTGCTAGAGGTCCTGGTGTGCCCATTCTCACTTTTTCTCTGTGTCTCTTTCTCTGTGTCTCTAATAAATAAATAAAAATAAATCTTTTTAAAAAAATGCTCCCTAACTGGCCCTTATTTTGTGTTTTCTTTAGCCTTTCAGTGTTCCTGCCGAGGAGGGGAACTGGACATTTCCCTGCGAGCTGACGGAAGAGTTGATATTAGAGGCAGTGCCGCTATTGTTCTAGAAGGCACACTAACAGCCTAGAGAGGCTTACCCTAGGGTGTCACTATCTCTAATGGAAGATTTTCTGCATAAG
Organism: Orientallactaga sibirica; assembly: GCA_036365145.1. NCBI lineage: Eukaryota > Metazoa > Chordata > Mammalia > Rodentia > Dipodidae > Orientallactaga > Orientallactaga sibirica. The sequence goes on along the minus strand of JAEOAD010000032.1, from coordinate 24,058,900 downwards.
AAGCAATGTAAGGGGCTGCCTTTAGCAAACGTTCCTGGCAGTCCACTTAGTCCTCATGTTAAAAGTAGAAAGTAGTCTGCGTGCACGCCTTTAATCCCAGCACTCGGGAAAAGAAAGATAGAAGAAAGCAAGCAAGCAGGCAAGCAAGCTGAGTGTAATCCCAGTACTCGGGAGGCTGAGGCAGGAGGATTGTGAGTGCAAGACCCACTTTATGGGTAATCATACTTTATACGTATTCCTGTATCTCATGCATTTAATTGTAACAGACTGAACTGTGGGTAAGGATAGCGCCTAAGAAAGCCTCTGTGTATCCCAGGAAAGCTACGGCCCACACTTCCCAGGAGTGGGCAAGGGAGGAGAAGTGGTAGACCCAGACTTACTGAATCTCTGCCACCATCACCTCTCAGCTCAGTCTGCTCTCTCCTCTGCATGGTGTGTTTTTGTTTTTTGCTTTCACTTACTTGCCGGCTAAAAATAAACTTTGGTTGCTTACTCTACCTGTGTGAATCCAAGTAATATGTATAGAAAGAATAGAGCTGGAGAGATGGCTTAGTGGTTAAGGCACTTGCCAGCAAAGCAAAGGACCCAGGTTTGATTCCCCAGTGCCTATGTAAAGCCAGATGCACAAGGTGGCACATATGCCTGGAGTTTGCAGTGACTAGAGGCCCTGGTGTGTCTATTTTCTCTATCTGCCTCTTTCTCTTTCTCTCTCTCTCTCAAATAAATAAACAATAAATATTGAGCCAGACATGTTGGTACACACCTTTTAATCCCAGCACTCGGGAGGCAGAGGTAGGAGGATCGCTGTGAGTTCGAGGCCACTGTGAGACTACATAGTGAATTCCAGGTCAGCCTGGGCCAGAGTGAGACCCTACAAAAACAAACAGAAAACCCAAAAAGAAAGGATTTGGAAATCAGCAGTTGTGAGCGCTCCCTATAGTATCTGACAACGGATGGAACTGGGTTTTCTGAGTATGCTGCCTGGGAACATGCTGGGAATGCAGATTCAAAGGCCCTGTTCTAAAGCTCTCAGTACAGGGACAACCCTTTCCCAGTCTGAGAACTGCTCAGCATTCAGGCTTCCAAATGTAGCCGCCCTTTGCATCACCCCGGGGTGACAATAGCTTGCGTAGCTCACTGACTTCTAAACGTGCGTTGTCTCAAAAATCTTCCCGACTATAATAGACTTGCTGCTTAGTGCACTTTTACAGGAGTTTTTTGTTTATTTCAATCTTTTTTTTTATATATTAGCTTCCAGTTCTGTTCAGCATAGAAAAATTAGCTGTGCTCCTGTGGGAACTGCTCAGTAATGTGTTGGTAACAAACAGATCAGTTAATCAGCCATGATTTATTAATGATGAATTAATTACACCTGATGGTGCACTTCTGCTAGCTAAATGGAGCTTTAGAGGAGTTACCTTATTGATCATCACAGTGCTAATTGCAGGCACAGAAGGATCACTAATTAAATATGCAGCCATATGCAAAACAGGCAGGGCTGCTGAGACCTACAAGAATAAGAAATCACCATTTATTTTTAGGGGGACCAAAACAAACTTTGTTTTATGCCATATTAAGGGGTTCCCTTGGCAATGTTAATTAATCACTGTGCATTAATATAGCTATACAGTAATGGCTTCTGGCAGGAATTGATCCCGTTCATCCGTATGTACATAGTTCTAGCGAGGTTCTGTGGAGGGGGAAGCGTGTTTGTCAGGCCACGATAGTCTGTTTAAACTTCTGTGGATGTTCCCGTCCCCGCTTTCCATTGTTTTGGCTGAGCACTTGTCTTTTTGGTGGACGTATATATGTATTTACGTGGTGTGTGTGTGTGTAGTGTGCACCTCCACACTGCTGGAGTTACAAGTATGCGCAACAACATCCGGTTTATATGATGCTGGGAATCAAACCAGAGTCTCCCTGCATGCTAGGCAAGAATGCTGCACCCCATCCCTGAAGTCAGGTATAGAAACGTCTCCAACTTCGCTCTGTTTTGCTTATTTCTTTGACAATAAGAGGTCTTTTGTGATTGTCTTTTTCTAGTTCTGTGGGGAAAAAAAAGTTCTTGATCTCTTTACAAGAAATGTATTGAGGCTGGAGAGAGAAGCCTAAGGACCCAGGTTCAACTCCCCAGAACCCATGTAAGCCAGATGCACATGGTGGCGCATGCATCTGGAGTTCATTTGCAGTGGCTAGAGGCCCTGGCATGCCCGTTCTCTTTCTCTCAATAAATAACAACAAAAACTTTTAAAAACATAAATGTATTGAATTTGGAGAGCATTTTTGGTGTTATGGACATTTTAGCAATATTGATTTTAACAATATTAATTAACATGGGATGTTTTTCCATTCTTTTATGAATGTCCTCTTCAATTTCTTTCATTGGTGTTTTATAATTTCCTCCCTCCCTTCCTTCCTTCCTTCCTTTCTTCCCTCCCTCCCTCCCTCCCTCCCTCCCTCCCTCCCTCCCTCCCCTCCTCCCTCCTTCCTTCCTTCCTTCCTTCCTTCCTTCCTTCCTTCCTTCCTTCCTTCCCTCCTTCCCTCCCTCCCTCCCTCCTTTCTTCCTTCCTTTCTTTCTTTCTTTCTTTCTTTCTTTCTTTCTTTCTTTCTTTCTTTTTTCCTTCCTTTCTTTCTTTCTTTTTTTTTTTTTGGTTTTCAAGGTCTCACTCTAGCCCAGGCTGACCTGACCTGGAATTCACTATGTAGTCTCAGGGTGGCCTTGAACTCATGGTGATCCTATCTCTGCTCTCCCAGGGTTGCGTGCACCACAATGCCTGGCTCCTTTTTTAATTTTCTACTTATTTTTATTTGTTTGAGAGAGAGAGAGAGAGAGAGAAACTGAGAGAGCAAGAGAGAGAGAGAGAGGGAGAGAGAATAGTTGCACCAAGGCCTTCAGCCACTGTAAATGAACTCTAGATGCATGTTCCACCTTGTGCATCTGGCTTATGTGGGTCTTGGGGAATTGAACCTGGGTCCTTTGGCAATGCAGGCAAACACCTTAACCACTAAGCCATCCCTCCAGCCTGTGTTTTATGATTTTCATTGGAAAGGACATTCGCTTCCTTGGTTAATTTTATTTCTAGAGTTTCTTTCTGTCTTTCTGTTTCTGTCTCTTTTTCTCTCATAAATGAGATTGATTTTTTATTATTGGCATATTAAAACTCTATTGGCCTGTGTGCTAGTGCATGCCTTTAATTCTAGCACTTGGGAGGTCAACATAGGAGATTTGCTGTGAGCTCAAGGCCAGCCTGAGACTACATAGTGAAATCCAGGTCAGCCTGGGCTACAGTGAGACCCTACCTTGAAAAACCAAAAAAAAGAAAAAAAAATGGGGTTGGGCGGAAAGATTGCTTAGTGGTTTAGGCACTTGCCAGCAAACCAGAAGACCCAGGTTCAGTTCCCCAGTACTTACGTAAAGCCAGATGCACAAGGTGGCACATGCATCGGGAGTTCATTTGCAGTGGTAGAAGGCCCTGACCTCTCTTTCTATCTGCCTCTTTCTCTTAAATAAATAAATAAATAAATAAATAAATAAATAAATAAATATTTTTAAAAAGCTACTGATTTTTGTAAGATATGTATTTTTTTCTTTTTTTTTTTTTTCAAGGTAGGGTCTTGCTTTAGCCCGGGCTGACTTGGAATTCACTATATAGTCTGAGACTGGCCTCAAATTCACAGCGATCCTCCTACCTCTGCCTCCTGAGTGCTGGGAGGGATTAAAGGCATATACCTCCTTGCCCAGTTTTTTTAAAAAATATTTTTATTTTATTTATTTATTTGAGAGAGAGAGAGAAATAGAAAGAGGTGGGGGGTGGAGAATGGGCACACCTCAGTCTCCAGCTGCTGCAAATGAACTCCAGATGCATGAACCACCTTGTGCATCTGGTTTACATGGGTCCTGGGGAATTGAACCTGAGTCCTCTGGCTTTATAGGCAAGTGCCTTAACCACTAAGCCATGTTTCCAGACCCCTTTTCTAAAAAATTATTTTTATGTAGGGTCTTACTCTAACCCAGGCTGAGCTGTAACTAGCCTTGAATTCACTGCAATCTTCCTACCTTAGCCTCCTGAGTGCTGGAACTAATGGCATGTGCCAGGCTGGAGGGATGGTTTAAGGTTAAGGTGCTTGCCTGCAAAGCCATAGGACCCAGGTTTAATTCCCCAGGATCCACATCGTCCAGATGCACAAGGTTGTTCATGTTTTGGAGTTTGTTTGCAGTGGCTAGAAGCCCTGATAAGACCATTCTCTCTCTTAAATAAATAAATAAATAAATAAATAAATAAATAAATAAATAATTTAAAAATAGGCATGTGCAACCACACTCAGCTAATATATATTTCTTTTTTACCTTTCTTTTTTTTTTTTTTTTTTTGTTTTTCGAGGTAGGGTCTCACTCTGGCCCAGGCTCAACTAATATATATTTCTAATTTTTTTTCTTGTTTTGAGGTGTGGTTTTGCTCTACTCCAGGCTGACCTGGAATTCACTATGTAGTCTCAGGGTGGCCTTGAACTCACGGTGATCCTCTTACCTCTGCCTCCCGAGTGTTGGGATTAAAGGCGTGTGCCACCATGCCCAGCTCTGTTTCTAAATCTTTGTACATGGGTGTGTATAATGGAGTGTGGGTCCGTGTGTGTGAATATGAGTGTGCTCACGCCACAGCTTGTATGTGGAGGTCAGAGGACAACTGTGAGGGGTCAGTCTTTGCCGTTCCCCTTGCTTGAGGAAAGGTCTTGTGTTACTCACTGCTGCACACACCAGGCTAGCCAGCCGGCAGTCTTCCTGGGATTCTCCTGTCTTTGCCTCCCATTTTGCCAGGATTACAGACATACATGCTATCACGTCCATCCAGCTTTATGAGGGTTCTGGGGATCTGAACTCATGTCTACACACTTAAATTCTTTACTCACTGAGCCATTTTTCCAGAACATACACACTTTTTAAAATTTTTGTTTATTTTTATTTATTTATTTGAGAGAGAGACACACACAGAGAGAAAGAGACAGAGAGAGAGAGAGAGAGAGAGAGAGAGAGAGAATGGGCACACCAGGGCCTCCAGCCACTGCAAACGAACTCCAGATGCATGTGCCACCTTGTGCATCTGGCTTACGTGGGTCCTGGGGAATCGAACCTCGAACTGGGGTCCTTAGGCTTCATAGGCAAGTGCTTAACCACTAAGCCAACTCTCCAACCCCCCCATTTATTTTTGAGGAGAGAGGGTTTCAAGTCCAATCAGAGAGCAATTGGTTTCCCCCATTACAGACATGCCACCATTACAGCAGTTGGGACATTGACCCGGCTGTCCCGCTGCAGAGCTGGCAGGATTCACTGCTGGTGAAGACTGTTGCTATCTTGTTGGTGTCTTTTCTCCTTTTCTGCCCTAAGAGCTGCATAGGTCTTTCCAGTGTCCTGACAGCTAGACAACAGGGAGGAGTCTTCAAGCTCTGCTCCAGCTTGATTTTTCAGTGACTTGTAGCCCAAGCATGCATCTGCTTTTTTTTTTTTTTAAATTTGAGGCAGGGTCTCACTCTAGGCCAGGTTAACCTGCAATTCACTATGTAGTCTCAGGGTGACCTTAAACTCTAGGCTGTTCTCCTACCTCTGCTGTCTGAGTGCTGGGACTAAAGGCGTGCACCACCACGCCCGGCTCACCCTTTTTCATTGGCCTGGAGCCCACTTATCATCAATCAGCCTAGACTGGCAGCTAGTGAGTCCAGAGATCTTCCTTTTTCTACTCCCCTGCTAGGACTGTAGGCTTCCATCTCCACCCTGGCACTTTATGTGGGTACTGAACATTGAACTCAAGTCCTCATTTTAATGACTAAACTCTTTCCTCAGTCCCATTTTTTTTTTTTTTCTTTTTTAGAGTCAGGGTCTCACTCTAGCCCAGGCTGATCCGAAATTCCCTATGTCGTCTCAGGGTGGCCTTGAACTCAGCGATCCTCTACCTCTGCCTCCCAAGTGCTGGGAGTAAAGGCGTGCACCACCATGCCCAGCAACAATTTTTTTTTGTAATGGAAACTCACTCTGTGTAGTCTCAGGCTGGCCCCCAACTCACAGTGATCCTCCTACCTCGGCTTCCTTGAGTGCTGGGATTAAAGATGTGCGCCACCATGACTGACTACTTTAAAATTTTAACATTGTCCGTTTTCTTGTTTCCTGTCCTCCTTTCCACCCCATCGTTAATTCTTATGATCTTGTTTTGGTCCTAAGTTTTCTTATTCATAGCTACTTTTTTCCCTTTTCCTTTCCTTTTTCTTTTCTCTTCTTCTTTCTTTCTTTCTTTCTTTCTTTTTTTTTTTTTTTTTTGTTTTTTGAGGTAGGGTCTCACTCTAGCTCAGGCTGACCTGGAATTCACTGTGTAGTCTCAAGGTGGCCTCAAACTCACAGTGATCCTCTTACCTCTGCCTCCCCAGTGTTTTTTTTCTTTTTTAATGGAGCAAAGATGTCATTGACCCATTATCACCAAACACATGGATGTGCTTACAGATTACCATCAAAGAGGCTTTTGAAAATGTTCTTAGCTTATCAAACCAGAAGAAACTGTGAAGGAATCAGAACCGTGTGAGAGTCTGTCAACTTTCAAGGACTTGTGGGCTGTTTCTCAAGAACGAAGCTCCCACCTTGTTCTGTTTTCCAGCCCTGCATCCCTGAGAGGGGACCACAGCTTCTTGGGTTTCAGTGGTCTTGGGGCAGCGCCTTGAGGTCACTGTTTCCTGAGAAGACCAGAGTGGCTGTGGTCAGGGACGTGTCCTCTATGACTTTGTGCCGAAGCCAGTCGAGGTTATTGCAATACCTTTGGGCCAGGTTATTTTAAGTTCTCGTGGACAGTTTGTGAATTTCATCAACCCACGGAAGGCTCTTTTCTAAACTCTTGATTTCAGCATAAAAGAAAAGAAGAGGTAAGTTAAAAGCGAACACCTGTTCTTTTAAAATTGCTCTAGTGCAGGTACTGGCCCCAGAGAGCTGGCAGATGGTGGTGTGTTTCTAAACGTGACCTTAGCAACCCTTCATCAATCTTGAGCTGATTGACTCTCAGCAAAGAGGAGACTCCGCTTCCCAGGGTACCCAAGGTAGCTTTTGATTTAGTTTACCTGAACGACCAGTTAATTAGCCCTCACCGAGCCTCTTCAGCTTTCCTAACCATGCTAGGAAATGCTGGGTGCAGGCGGGCTGGGGCAGCTCTTATAGCTCTTTAACGACCATCAGGCCAGAGGTGGATACTCCTAGGAGCTAAGGAAAAAGGATCACTTCCCCATGGAGAAGAGAACTAAGGAAAAAGGATCACTTCCCCATGGAGAGCTAAGGAAAAAGGATCACTTCCCCATGGAGAGCCGGTGACCTCAGAGGCCTGCAGCTCTCCTGTGCTCACTGCTATAGCCAAAGGGCTCCTCACACATGGGAACTATTAATTGCTTCTCCTGTTCCCTCTGTACCCCTGGCTGACAAGGAGAACAGTCCCTTGACTATGTGATCCTCCCCCTTCACGCTCTCTTTTGTTCTTTCTTATTTGAGGTAGGGTCTCACTCTAGTCCAGACTTACATAGAATTTACTCAGTAGCCCAGGCTGGCCTCAAACTCACGGCGATCCTCCTACCTTAGCCTCCCGAGTGCTGGGATTAAAGGCGTGTGTCACCGTGCCCAGCTATTTTTTTTTAAGCATATGTATGTATGTGGTGTGCATGAATGTGTGTATGCATGTTCACATGTATGTGGGTGAATGTGTGTGTGTGTGCCAGAGGCTGATATCAGGTGTCTTAATCATGCTGCAAGGGAGGTGGGCACAGGATCACATGCCTGTAACCCTAGCACTCAGAAAGCAGAGGCTGGCTGGGTGTGGCAATGCATGCTTTTAATTCCAGCACTTGGGAAGGAAGGTGGAGATAGGAAAATCCCTGTGAGTTCAAGGCCAGCCTGAGGACTATGGAGAGAGATCCTGGACTAGAGTGAAATCCTACCTTGAAAAACAAAACAAAACAAAAAAGAAAGAAAAAAAAGAAAGCAGAGGCATGAAGGTTCCAACTTCAAAGCTAACCTGGGTTACAAAGACTAAAACCAGCAACAAAATCCCCCAAATTGACTTTTTAAAATTTTTTTTTTGGTTTTTTGAGGTAGGGTCTCACTCTGGCCCAGGCTGACCTGGAATTAACTATGTAGTCTCAGGGTGGCCTTGAACTCTTGGCGATCCTCTTACCTCTGCCTCCCAAGTGCTGGGATTAAAGGCATGTGCCACCACGCCTGGCCCAAATTGACTTTTGTTTGGGGGGGTGTTTCAAAATAGGGTCTCGCTCTAGCACAGGCTGACTTGGAATTCACTCTGTAGTCTCAGGGTGGCCTCAAACTCATGGTGATCCTCTTACCTCTGCCACCCGAGCACTGGGATTAAAGGTGTGCGCCACCATGCCTAGCTCAAAAGTTGACCTTTTAAAAATTTATTTATTTTTTATTATTTTTTTGGAGAGAGACACAGAGAGAGAGGGAGAGGGAGACAGAGATGGGTGCGGCAGCAGTGTCTCAGCTGCTGCAAACGAAATCCAGATGTGTGCGCCCCCTTGTGGCCAAGTGCAGCATTGCGCCCTTGCGTCACGTTGTATCTGGCTAAACGTGGGACCTGGAGATTGGAACCACTGGAGATTGGAACCAGCGTTCTTGGGCTTAGGAGGCAGGCGCCTTAACCCCTAAGCCATCTCTCCAGCCCTGACTTTTTTTTTTTAATGCGAGAGAGTGTGAGTGTGTGCAAGAGAGAGAATTGGTATGCCAGGGCCTCCAGCCACTGCAATCCAACTCCAGACGTGTGCGCCACTTTGTGTGTATGTGCAAACTTGTGCGCTTGCATTACCTTGTGCATCTGGCTTATGTGGGACCTGGAGAGTCGAACATGAGTCCTTAGGCTTCACAGGCAAATGCATTTACCACTAAACCATCTCTCCAGGTCCACCTTTTAAAATTTTATTATGAAACTCATGTATCCCTCCCTCAGCCGTGTTTCCACTATGCAGTTTCAATAATTATCAACTTTGTTTCAGGAATGCCCGAAGTCAGGTTTGTGTGCCATGCTGGCTTCATCCCACAGCCCCATGCCTTGGGCTGATCACCACAGAAGGGAGCTGGCCTGGGTGTGACAGACTAGTAGCTGTCTTCCTGTCTACTCCCAAGGACTAAAGCTTGGGAACACCTCCAGTGTCACATTCTATCTTGTTTGATGGGGGAAGCTCTAGGCATCCTGGTGGCAGGCAGGACAAAAGGACAGCTGTGCCAGGCTACCAGCAAAGTAGGGCATCTCAGGAGACTCCCTTCCGATTCTCATTTAATCTTTCGGGGAGCTTTAATTGTGTCACCAACAGTCCTCACTTGAACAATCACGGGCACTTGGCTGAAGGGGAGAAGAGTGACTGGCTTGATTTGCATAAGCGTTTACCCTAATTAGAATGTCAAAAGTTGGTGGCAAAGAGGCCTTGTTGTCCTTTGACTCAAGATCATTTTAATTTAGTTCAATTTTCCATTGTCACACTGTCTTCCTCATAACTCAGGTTCCTTTTCTTTCTAAATGATGTGTAACAAAAACCCAGAGACAAGTGACCATCTTGTTAGACTGACCTCCAAAAAAATTAAAAATTTTTTTTGTTTATTTGAATTTATTTATTTGAGAGCAACAGAGAGAGAGAGAGAGAGAGAGAGAGAAAGAGAGAGAGAGAATGGGCACACCAGGGCCTTCAGCCACTGCAAACGAACTCCAGATGCATGCGCCCCCTTGTGCATCTGGCTTACATGGGTCCTGGGGAATCAAGCCTCGAACCTGGTCCCTTAGGCTTCACAAGCAAGTGCTTAACCACTAAGCCATCTCTCCAGCACCCCCTCCCCCAATTTTTTTTTAACAAGTTCCTTTGTTTGTTTGTTTGTTTTGTTTTTTTGAGGTAGGGTCTTACTCTGGCCCAGGCTGACCTGAAATTAACTGTGTAGTCTCAGGGTGGCCTCGAACTCACAGCAATCCTCCTACCTCTGCTTCCCAAGTGCTGGGATTAAGGGCGTGCGCCACCACGCCCGGCACAAGTCCCTTTCTTGAATAAAAACCGTGATGCTGGTTTCTTATGTAAACTTATAATTGCTGTTGACACTTAGATTCAGCACTGACAATGCACACAAACACGCACCTTTGAGTCCCGAATGTGTTCTATTCTGTACACGTACGTGTGTGTGTGTGTGTGTGTGTGTGTGTGTGTGTCTTTGGGGCTTGGGGGATGTAGCTCAGGGGCAGTAGTTACTTGACTAGTATGTACAAACCCCCAGGTTCAATCTCTAGCTCTTCAAACAAAATAAAACAACAACAAAAGCACAAACAAAAAGATAACAAAAGAATGGCGAGAAAAAAAAAGTTTGAATAGTCACTAAGAGGATACACTCATCCAATACATAGCGATTTAATATAAGATTTGAAACTACAAAGGAACTGAGAAGAAAGAGAGCTTGAGGACCCGGGTGTAGAACCCCTCCTGACCCATTAGAGATGATTTAGGCATGCCTCGGTGATTTCTGGGTCTGGCTGGTGAGCTACTTACCAGGGTCCCAGTTAAATCAGGCATTCGCTGTTTTTCCGCCCTCATTCCTTTTAGCAGCAGGAGGCCACCTTGTTAATTAGTGGAGGGTGGGAGCATCTGTAATCTGAAGGATGGCTTCCAGGGGGCTGGGTCCCCCCACCCCCCGAGTTGGATAAGAGGATGAATCCAACAAGGGGCATGGCTAGCCTCCCCCTGTAACATATGGGGGACCCACCACGCCTTCAGCCCAAAGTTCAAGCAGCAAGTGTCAGTGGAGGGGATCCCCTGCTGGGAACACACCCTGCAAAGCCAAGGGCAGAGGGCTCATCCCTAGGAGAGGCCAAAGCAACTCTTAGACCAGACGGCATGGGTCAAAGTACAATTGGAAATCAATGGTCCTCCCTGGGTGGATTTGATTTTATGGTCATGTGCACAAACTTACAGCCCCTCACGGGCCAGGCAGGGCTGAACATCCTTCTAGGACGGTTCCAGTGGAGTGTGATTCAGGAAGATGGATTTCCTACAGGATAGGGTTAGTGCCTGGCTGTCTTGCTCCAATCTGACAGCGGATGGGATTAGCTACTATTCATCCAAGACCTGCAACTCTGAACATTGGTGCAATGCAGGTCAGTCCCTGGACCTGAGCACACTGTCCCCAGCCTGAGGGAGCCATGTAGGTACCTCTGCCCATGGCAGTACTGAATCACCATTATTATTATTTTTGGCATGTACACGTTTGTATGGTCTGTATATTGCAAGTCTACAAGAACACATGTGTGTGTCAGGGGTCCTCATCACTCCACTTTTTTCTCCTTTTTCTTCTTTTTTCGAGGTAGGGTCTTTCACTCTGGCCCAGGCTGATCTGGAAGTCACTATGTAGTTTCAGGGTGGCCTCGAACTCATGGTGATCCTCCTACCTCTGCCTCCTGAGTGCTGGGATTAAAGGCATGCACCACCATGGCTTTGTTTTTTTTTTTGGTCTTTTGAGGTACGGTCTGCTCTAGCCCAGGCTGACCTTGAATTCACTATATAGTCTCAGGGTGGCTTCGAACACCCAGTGATCTTCCTACTTTTGCTTCTGGAGTGCTGGGACTAAAGGTGTGAGCCATTACACCTGGCTCCCTTTTGAAAAAAATTATTATTATTATTTTGAGACAGGGTGTCTCACGGAGCTGAGAACTCACCAATGCAGCTAGACAAGCCAGGTCTCTGCCTGGCTCTTCTGCCTCCGCAGAACTGGGATTAGAAGGGCGTGTCACCACACCGGGCATTTTGAGTGGGTATCGGATTCTGAATGCAGATCCTCGCACATATGGAGAGCGCTTTCCCCACGGAGCCCTTTCTCCAGCCCCGAGTTATGATGTTTGAGGTACAGATCCCATGTTGCTCTTTGACAGCATTTAAGGGTGGGCAGAGCCAGGCTGTACCCCTAGTAGTAAAAAGACCGTGGGTAAGTCTCTTTCCCCCTTTTCTCATCCATAAAATAGGTGCAGTGATGGTGCCCACCTCACTGAGCTGAGAGGATGAACTAGGGTAACAACATAGTGCCTGGTATGTCTGTGTACTTTTCATAAATCTTGGGCATTAAAAATGGCAAAAAAAAAAAAAAAAAAAAAGGCTGGAGAGATGGTTTAGCAGTTAAGGCGCCTGCCTGTGAAGCCTAAGAACGCCAGTTTGACTCTCCAGGTCCCACGTAAGCCAGATGCTCATGGTGGTGCATGCGTCTGGAGTTCATTTGTGGTGGCTAGAGACCCTGGCGCGCCCATTCTCACTCTCCCTCTCTCTGTCTCTAATCAATCAATCAATCAATCAATCAATAATATTTTTAGCCAGGGCTAGGATTGTAGCTCAGTGAGTGGAATTCTTGCTTAGTACGCATGAAACCCTGGGTTCCACCCCCAGCACCACATAGAACTGGGCTGTATGGCTGCTTACATCTCAGCACTCTGAGGGGATCAGAAGTTCGAGGCCACCCTCTGTTACATAAGCAGTTCAAAGCTAGCCTAGGATTCATGAGTCTTTGTCTCAAAAAAAAAAACTTCTTTTGGGCTGGAGAGATGGCTCAGTGGTTAGGGCCATTGTCTGCAAAGGTTAACAACCCAAGTTTGATTCCCCAGTACCCACATAAGGCAGATGCACAAAGTGGCACATAAATCTAGAGTCTGCAGCGGCTGGAGGCCTTGGCATGCACATTCTCTCTCTTTTCTATTTTTCTCAGTTTATAAAAAAAATAAATAAATAAACTTTTTTTTTTTTTAGCCAGATATGAACAGGCGGGCAGGATTGAGCAGTCAGGAACAGAAGACCTGAATAAGCATCACTAGTTATTAAAAACTTAAATTTTACAGCCGGGCGTGGTGGCGCACACCTTTAATCCCAGCACTCGGGAGGCAGAGGTAGGAGGATCGCCATGAGTTCAAGGCCACCCTGAGACTACATAGTGAATTCCAGGAGGTCAGTCTGGGCTAGAGTGAAACCCTACCTTGAAAAACCAAAGCAAAACGAAACAACAACAACAACAACAACAACAACAACAAACAAAACCCTTAAATTTTAGGGGTTGGAGAGATGGCTCAGCAGTTTAGGTGCTTGGTTGCAAATCCTAAAGGCCTGGGTTCAGTCCCCCACACCCACATAAAGCCAGATGCACAGAGTGGCACAATCATCTAGAGTTTGTCTACAGGCAGGAAGCCTTGGCGTGCCCCACCACTCTCTCTGTCACTGTTTGCTTGCAAATAAATAAATAAAAATAAAACCACTTAAATTTCAGTATTTTGACCAGTGAGTTCTGTAAAGTTGTACTGGAGTTCTTTTTTTTTTTTTTTTTTTTGGTTTTTCGAGGTAGGGTCTCAGTCTAGCCCAGGCTGACCTGGAATTCACTATGTAGTCTCGGTGTGGTTTTTGAACTCATAGTGATCCTCCTACCTCTGCCTCCCAAGTGCTGGGATTAAAGGAGTATTCCACCATGCCCGACAAATTTTTATTTTTATTAATTTTATTGTATTTTTAAATTTGAGAGCGACAGAGAGAGAGAGAGAGAGAGAGGCGGATAGAAAATGGGCATTCCAGCAGCCTCTCAGCTGCTGTGAAAGAACTCCAGACCCATGCATCCGCATGTGGTCAAGTGCGGAATTGTGCTCTTGTGTCATTTTTTGCATCTGGCTAAACGTGGGCCATGGAGAATCGAACAGGCATTCCTAGGCTTCACAAGCAGGCGCCTTGATCACTAAGTCATCTCTCCAGCCCAAGTTTTATTTTTTTATTGACAACTTCCATAATTGTAGACAATATCCCATGGTAATGCCCTCCCTCCCCCCACTTTCCCCTTTGAAACTCCACTTTCCATCATATCCCCTCCCCCTCTCAATCATTCTCTCTTTTATTTTGATGTCATCATCTTTTCCTCCTATTATGATGCTCTTGTGTAGGTAGTGTCAGGCACTGTGAGGTCATGGATATCCAGGCCATTTTGTGTCTGGAGGAGCATGTTGTAAGGAGTCCTACTCTTCCTTTGGCTCTTACATTCTTTCTGCTACCTCTTCCGCAAAGGACCCTGAGCCTTGGAAGGTGGGTTAGAGATGTTTCAGTGCTGAGCACTCCTCTGTCACTTCTTCTCCGCACCATGGTGCCTTCTGAGTCATCCCAAGGTCACCACCATCGGAAAAGAGAAGCTTCTCTAACCATAAGTGAGAGTAGCGTTAATATTTGGGTATGAACATTAAGAGAAGTGCTTACTGGGCAATTTGGTGAACATAGTATATGCATTTAGCCAGACACCAGCAGAAATTACACCCCTAGGGCTCATGACTACCCCGTTGTAGGTTTTCAGTATCAGAGATGCATTCCTTCCAGAAGTCAGGGAACTGGCAACAGCTTTGCCACGTTTCTCCATGTTTTCTTCTCAGGAGAGAGATGGGTAATCAAGACCAAATGATGAGCTGTGTGGGAGAGATGGCTGTTTATACAAAAGGACCAAATGGGCTTCCTGAAGAATAGAGGACAATGGTCCACTGTCCCTTTATTCTGCCACAGCAGGTGGACAACAGCAGCAGGACAGTGAGCCCATCTCTCCTCCAGCAGCACACCTTCTTTGGCAAGGGTCCACCTCCCAAACTGCCAGCAGCTGGGGACCATGCATTCAGAGCACAGGAAATTATGGGGGACATCTGATTCAAACCACCGCACCTTGCAAAGACATCATTCAATGAGGGAGGCCGTGAATTTCCTACCATGATCAATCCAGCCCAGGCTGACCTGGAATTCACTATGTAGTCTCAGGGTGGTCTCGAACTCACGGTGATCCTCCTACCTCTGCCTCCTGAGTGCTGGGATGAAAGGCACGTACCATCATGCCCGGCTAGTATCCACCCTTTTAATCCATGTATGGGCATGGATTCAGATTGGCAAGGCTCCGGCCTCACCTTCTTCAAAAGGTTTCCTCTTGCTGGGTGTGGTGGTGCACACTTTGAAATCCAGCACTCAGGAGGTAGAGGTAGGAGGATCATTATGAGTTCCAGGACAGCCTGGGCTAGAGTGAAACCTTGCCTCAGAAAAACAAAAAGTTTCCTCTTCCTCTAAGACATAAATGTGAAGTTGAGTCCACTCATTTGTGGCAGCCCTGAAACCAGCAAAACAATCTCCCTGCCAGCCGCGTGACATGGGGAGAGTTTCCATCATCTCACTGGGGCCCCGGTAACTTTCCATCTGAGCTGGAGACACAGGTCCCTGGTAGACCAAGTCAGCTCAACTTCCCGTCATCCCTCTGGTTTTAGAGTGCGTCCTCCCCACACTCTCAGACCAACTGGCTGTCTCACGTTTTGGCCTTTGGCATAGCCCATCCTTACTTCTGAAGGAGCTACCCAGCATTATTGGCATCACTGTATTTTCTTTCTTCTTTCTTTCTTTCTTTCTCTCTCTCTCTTTTTTTTTTTTTTGGCTTTTCGAGGTAGGGTCTCACTCTAGCTCAGGCTGACCTGGAATTCACTCTGTAGTCTCAGGGTGGCCTCGAACTCATGGCGATCCTCCTACCTCTGCCTCCCGAGTGCTGGGATTAAAGGCGTGCGCCACCACGCCCAGCTTTTCTTTCTTTCTTTCTTTCTTTCTTTCTTTCTTTCTTTCTTTCTTTCTTTCTTTCTTTCTTTCCTTCTTTCTTTTTTTTCTTTTCTTTTTTTTGTTTATCGAGGTAGGGTCTCACTCAAGCTCAGGCTGACCTAGAATTTACTATGTAGTCTCAGGGTGGCCTCAAACTCACTATGATCCACCTTCCTCTGTTTCCCAGGTTCTGGGATTAAAGGCATATGCCACCACACCCAGCTTTTCATACTTTTTTTTTTTTTTTTTTTTTTTTTTTTTTTGCGGTAGGGTCTCACTCTGGTCCAGGCTGACCTGGAATTCACTATGTAGTCTCAGGGTGGCCTCGAACTCTCGGCGATCCTCCTACCTCTGCCTCCCGAGTGCTGGGATTAAAGGCGTGCGCCACCACGCCCGGCTTGCTTTTCATACTTTAAAAATATATTTATTTATTGATTGATTGATTAGAGACAGAGAGAGGGAAAGAGAGAGGGAGAGTGAGAATGGGCACGCCAGAGTCTCCAGCCACTGCAAATGAACTCCAGACACCTGGTATGCATCTGGTTTATGTGAGACCTGGAGAATCGAACTGGGGTCCTTAGGCGTCACAGGCATGTGCCTTAATCGCTAAGCCGTCTTTCCAGCCCTTCATACTTTTTTTATTTTTTATTTTATTATTTATTTATTTTTTTTGGTTTTTGCAAGGTAGGGTCTCACTCTAGCCCAGGCTGACCTGGAATTAACTATGTAGTCTCAGGGTGGCCTCGAACTCTCGGCGATCCTCCTACCTCTGCCTCCCGAGTGCTGGGATTAAAGGCGTGCGCCACCACGCCCGGCTTCATACTTTTTTTAAAGAAAGAGTCTTGGGTATCCCAGGCTGGCTTTGAACTTGCTATGTAGCCAAGGATGATCTAGAACTTCTAATCCTCCTGCCTTCAATTCCTGAATGCTGGTGTTACAGGTGTGTACCATTGTATCTTGCTAACGTGGGGCTGAGGACTGAACCCAGGGCTTCATGCATACTAGCCAGGCACTCTACTAACTGAGTTACATCCCCAGCTCCAGTGGCATTGCTTTATTTTTTTGTTGGTTTTTTGTTTTTCATGGTAGGGTCTCACTCTATCTCAGGCTGATCTGGAATTCACTATGTAGTCTCAGGGTGGTCTCAAAATCATGGTGATCCTCCTACCTCTGCCTCCCGAGTGCTGGGATTAAAGGCGTGTGCTACCACACCCGGCTGCATTGCTTTAGCTTACAGTGAACACCTCATGATACACCTGAACTTCCTTCAGGCTTCTGGAATTTTCTTCTTTCCATGTTATAAATTAGCAGTTATTGCTTCTTCCTCGAAGACTCTTGCACCCTTCATTCATCTCTAAGTCTACCTGCTAACCACGTGGTAGATAATAAGACTGAAACAGTTTGGTCTATGTCCAGCAGGCCCTATCCCTGCCACCAACATTCTTCCATACAAGAAACTGTGTTGGGCTGGAAAGATGACTCAGCAGTTAAAGGCTCTTGTTTGTAAGACCTGATGACCCAGGTTTGATTCCCTGGTACCCACATAAAGCCAGATGAACAAAGTGGCACATGTATTTGTTATTCATTTGCAGTGGCAGGAAGCCCTGGCATGCCCATATTCTCTCTCTCTGAATTGCTGAGTTTAACCACAAAATGAGGATTATGAGTTCTTACTCAATAAAGATGTGAAGATGGGGGCTGGAGAGATGGCTTAGTGGTTAAGGCATTTGCCTGCAAAGCCAAAGGATCCTGGTCTGACTCTCCAGGACCCGCATAAACCAGATGCACAAGGGGGTGCAGGCATCTGGAGTTCGTTTGCAGTGGCTGGAGGCCCTGGTGCGCCCATTCTCTCTCTCTTTCTCTCGCCCTGCCTCTTTTTCTCTCTCAAATAAGTAAATAAATAAATAAAAATATATTTAAAAAAGATGTGGCGATAGAAGCTAACACCATTTACATTTGATAAATGTTTCCTGAATATACACACACTCTTTCTTTCTTTTTCATTTTTTAAATTATTTTATTTATTTTTGGAGAGAGACACAGAGAGAGAGAGACAGAGGAGAGGGAGACAGATAGAGATGGGCGCGCCAGCAGTCTCTCAGCTGTTGTGAACGAAATCCAGATGTGTGCGCCCACTTGTGGTAAAGTGCGGCATTGCACCCTTGCATCACTTTGCATCTGGCTAAATGTGGGACCTGGAGGTTGGAACCGGGTTCTTAGGCTTAGCAGGCAGGCATCTTAACCACTAAGCCATCTCTCCAGCCCTCCTTTTCATTTTTGTTTATTTTTATTTATTTATTTGAGAGCAACAGACAGAGAGAGAAAGAGGGAGAGAGAGAATGGGTGCACCAGGGCCTCCAGCCACTGCAAAGGAATTCCAGATGCATGTGCCACCTTGTGCATCTAGCTTACATGGGTACTGGTGAATCAAGCCTTGAACTGTGGTCCTTAGACTTCACAGGCAAGTGCTTAACCTCTAAGCCATCTCTCCAGCCCCTTCTCTTTCTTTTTTAAAAAATATTTTATTTTTATTTATTCATTTCTTAGTGAGAGAGAAGAGAGAGAGAGAATGGGCGGGTCAAGGCCTCCAGCCACCACAAATGAACTCCAGACACATGTGCCACCATATGCATCTGGCTTACATGGGTTCTGGGGAGTGGAGCCTGGGTCCTGAGGCTTCACAGACAAGTGCCTTAACCTCTAAGCCATCTCTCCAGCCCCACCGCCCCTGCTCTCTTTCTTATTTTCTCTCTCTGTCTGTCTCTGCTGGGGATTGAACCCAGGGATACATGCATGATTGAGCTACATTCCTAGTCCTTTAAATTTTTCTGTTGTTGTTTATTTTTCAAGGTAGTGTCTCACTCTAGCCCAGGTTGGCCTGGAGCTCACAGTGATCCTCCTACCTCTGTGTGTGCCACCATGCCCAGTCACCTCTTTTAATTTGAGACAGGCTCTCACTAAGTCACCCAAGCTGGGCTTGAACTTGCCATCCTCTTGCTTCAGTCTCCTTAGCTGCTGGGATTTGAGGCCCATACCCTGGAGGGATATTTTTAAATTTATATTTATACTTGAATTTGTTTGTATGTGCTTATGTATGTGTGTGCATGGGCACCCATGTGCTGTGGCGCATGTGTGGTGGTCAGAGGACAACCTCGAGGCGTCTGTGATCTTCCAGTGTCTTGAGACAGTCTCTGGTTGCTGCTATTCAACATCAGACTAGCTGGCCCATGGGCTTTGGATTCTTTTGGTGTGTTGGGATCACAGACACATGGGCCTCTTTGCATCTGGCTTTACATGGGTAAAGAGAGCTCAGGTTGGCAGGCTTTGAAAGCAAGTGCCTTTAACTGCTGAGCCATATCTCCAGCCCCTGAAGGTGGTTTTTTTTATTTTTATTTTTTTGAGGTAGTGTTTCACTCTAGCCAAGGCTGACCTGGCATTCACTCTGTAGTCTGAGGCTGGCCTCGAACTCATGGTGAAGGTGTTTATAGTGATTGTTTTGGGTTCCTAAGCAGCCTGACTAGAAACTAGAAATACAAGCTACATGTATGCATTTGTTGAATATTCTACCAAGAACTAGATAATTAAAAATTGCCTCTTCCCTCAATGAATTTATAATCTATTTAAAGAAGCAGGAGCTGGGTGTGGTGGTGCACGCCTTTAATCCCAGAACTCGGGAGGCAGAAGTCGGAGCATGGCCATGAGTTCGAGGCCAGCCTGAGACTACAGAGTGGATTCCAGGTCAGCCTGGGCTAGAGTGAGACCCTATTTTGAAAAATCAGAATAAATATATAAATAAATAAATAAGAGAGAGAAAGAAAGAAAGGAAATAAGTTCATAGGAAATAAATAAATAAGAGAGAGAAAGAAAGAAAGAAAGGAAATAAGTTCATAGGAAATGCCAAGAGTGCCAATTTTTTTTTTTGAGGTAGGGTCTCACTCTAGTCCAGGCTGACCTGGAATTCACTATGGAGTCTCAGGGTGGCCTTGAACTCACAGTGATCCTCCTACCTCTGCCTCCCAAGTGCTGGGATTAAAGGCGTGCGCCAAAGAGTGGCAATTTTAAACACTCAGCTTGTTCAGTTTTGTTTCTTAGTGCTAGAACAGTACCTGGTATGTAGTGCCACCCATCATTGTTGAACAGCTTTGTATGTTGTTGTTCAATGAACAGAAAAGGGTATAAACTCATATGACTCCTAATTTTGAATTGTACTTTAACCTAGGAACCATAAGGTCCACTAGTCTATCTTTTTACTGGGGTGGGGACAGGGGTGAGTGGGACACAGCCAAGGAACTAAGAGCCACAAGTGAGGAGGGACAGACGCCCAACATGAGTCTCAAGAGACCAGAGTGAGGCGGGCCTGGTGGCGCATTCTTTTCATCCCAGTACTCCGGGGGCAGAGGTAGGAAGATCGCTGAGAGCTCCAGGCCAGCTCAGCCTGAGCTAGAAAACCTTGGAAAACCAAAAAAAAAAAAAAAAAAAACACCAGAGTGTTTGGACATTTAGAATAACTCTAGCTAAGATGTATAATTAATTGTACAGGGAACAAAACAGCATCACTAATAAAAATAACCAGAAAAAAATCACTTACCATCTCCCCCTCCCCAGGCTGGGAGCGGACATCAGCAGTGGCTGACTCAGGATCAGCCTGAAACCTGGACGGGAACGAGAGCCACCCTTTGGGGATGTAATCCACCTGCTCTCTGCAAAACAGCGGATGTCACATTTTCAGAGAAACACCAAAGGCGTGGGCCTGTGGTCATTGCTTTGGAGGACATGATTTCCCTAACAGGGGCCAGTAGCAGGAGGAAAAGCTTGGGTGGCCGGGGAACGGGGACTATTCTCCCTTTGTTGAGTCCTTCCATCTACATTTTCCTCCTCCTTCCTTCCTTCCCCCTTTAATTTCAACAGTTATTTATTTGTCCCTTCCTCCCTCCCTTTAAAAAAATTTTGTGTATTTATTTGAGAGAAAAAAAAGGTAGAGAGAGAGAGATAGAGAATGGGCATGCCAGGGCCTCCAGCCACTGCAAACGAACTCCAAATGCATATGCCACCTTGTGCATCTGGTTTACATGGGTACTGGGGAACTGAACTGGGTCCTGGGTCCTTAGGCTTTGCAGGCAAGCACCTTAGCTACTAAGCCATTTCTGAGCCCTATTTTTAAAAATATTTGTTATTTTTATTTTTTCATTTGAGAGAGAAAGAGGTAGAGAGAGAGAAAGAAAGAGTGGGCATGCCAGGACATCCAACCACTGCAAACGAACTCCATGTGCCACCTTGTGCATCTGGCTTACATGGCTCCTGGGGAATCGAACCTGGGTCCTTTGGCTTTGCAGGCAAGCACCATTAACCACTAAGCCATCTCTCAGCCCTATTTTTGTTATTAAAATGCTTTTATTTATTTATACGTGTGTGTGTGTGTGTGTGTGTGTGTGTATGCACCATGGTTTCTTGCCACTGCAAACATACACCAGATGCATGTGCCACGTTGTGCTTTATGTGGGTACTGGGGAATCAAACCATGGCCAGTAGGCTTTACAAACAAGCAAGCGCCTCAAACTAACCAGCCATCTCTCGAGACCACTAGGCTTCCTTTTTTCCCTGGTCCTCCCCCCCGCCCCGCAAGGTAGGGTCTTGCTCCAGCCTGGGCTGACCTGGAATTCACCATGTAGTCCCTGGGTGGCCTTGAACTCACAGTGCTCCTCCTACCTCTGCCTCCCAAGTGCTGGGATTAAAGGCATGCGCCACCACACTGAACTGTCGACCCTTTTGTTTTGTTTGGTTTTTCGAGGTTGAGTCTCGCTCTAGCCCAGGCCGACCTGGAATTCACTCTATTCTCAAGGTGGCCTCGAACTCATGGCGATCCTCCTACCTCTGCCTCCCAAGTGCTGGGATTAAAGGCGTGCGCCACCACGCCCAGCTCCCTGTTAATTTTGCTTTGAGTCTCTCCAAGGGTGAGACAGCAGCACTAATAATGTACTTCAAGGTCCATGTGGAAGTTTCTTACCGCATGCCCTTGGTGGCCCTTTATTTTAGCGACCAATCTTATCCTTGGACAAATTTAAGTCACATGGTCTTAATGTATTATTTTTTTTTCTTCTTAAAAAGTTTTTAATTTATGTGTGTGTGCACCAGGATCTCTTGCTGCTGCAAACAAAAGCCTGTCTAGCTTTATGAGGATGGCTGGGGAACCCACCCCAGGCAGTCAGGCTTTACATGCAAGCCCCTTTTACTGCTGAGTCATCTCCCTAGTCCCCAAGTCACTTGTTGTTTGTTTGTTTGTTTTTTGAGGTAAAGCCTCACTCTAGCTCAGGCTGACTATATACTCTCAGGGTGACCTCAAACTCATGGCAATCCTCCTACCTCTGACTCCTGAGTGCTGGGATTAAAGAAGTGCACCACCATGCCCGGCCCCCCAGGTTACATTTTTGATGCTCTGGGGCCTGGGCCTGAGTACATGGTTTGCAAACCATACATATTTTAATTTAAAAAAGTTTCTTTATTGACGACTTCTATATTACAGAAAATAAACCATGATAATTCCCTTCCCTCCCCCACTTTCCCCTTCACTCTCCATCATACCCCCTCCCTCTCTCCATTAGTCTTTCTTTTATTTTGATGTCATCGTCTTTTCTCCTATTATGAGGGTCTTGTGAAGGTATTGCTAGGCACCACGGGTCGTGGATATTGAGGCCAATTTCTGTCTGGACAATTGCCTTCTAAGGAGTCGTATCCTTTCTTTGGCTCTTACATTTTTTCTGCCACCTCTTCCTCAATGGACCCTGAGCCTTGGAGGGTACGATAGAGATGTTTCAGTGCTGAACACTCCTCTGTCCCTTCTTCTCAGCACTGTGTTGCCTTTTGGGTCATCCCAGTGGTCATCGCCATCTGAAAAGAGAAGCTTCTCTAACCGTAAGTAAGAGTAGCATTAATATGTGAACATGAACATTAAGTGTAGTGCTTTCAGGGCAGTTTGGTGAGCATAATATATGCATTTAGCCAGACAAGAGCAGACGTTATACCCCTAAGGCTCATGACCTCCTCTGCCATAGACTTTTGATTAGGTTTTCAGTATCAGGCATGTATTCCCTTCCATACAACGGGGCCTCCATTCTAGTTAGAGACCAATTGGTTTCCCCCAGAGCAGACATGCCGCTATTGCACCCATTTGGTCAATTGACCTAGCTGGCCAATCTGAGGCTTGCAGTGTCCACTGTTTTCAGCGCTGACATTTATTCATTTCTTAGTGAGAGGAAGGAAGAGAGAGAGAGAATGGGCGGGTCAAGGCCTCCAGCCACCACAAATGAACTCCAGACACATGTGCCACCATATGCATCTGGCTTACATGGGTTCTGGGGAGTGGAGCCCGGGTCCTGAGGCTTCACAGACAAGTGCCTTAACCTCTAAGCCATCTCTCCAGCCCCACCGCCCCTGCTCTCTTTTCTTATTTTCTCTCTCTGTCTGTCTCTGCTGGGATTGAACCCAGGGATACATGCATGATTGAGCTACATTCCTAGTCCTTTAAATTTTTCTGTTGTTGTTTATTTTTCAAGGTAGTGTCTCACTCTAGCCCAGGTTGGCCTGGAGCTCACAGTGATCCTCCTACCTCTGTGTGTGCCACCATGCCCAGTCACCTCTTTTAATTTGAGACAGGCTCTCACTAAGTCACCCAAGCTGGGCTTGAACTTGCCATCCTCCTGCTTCAGTCTCCTTAGCTGCTGGGATTTGAGGCCCATACCCTGGAGGGATATTTTTAAATTTATATTTATACTTGAATTTGTTTGTATGTGCTTATGTATGTGTGTGCATGGGCACCCATGTGCTGTGGCGCATGTGTGGTGGTCAGAGGACAACCTCGAGGCGTCTGTGATCTTCCAGTGTCTTGAGACAGTCTCTGGTTGCTGCTATTCAACATCAGACTAGCTGGCCCATGGGCTTTGGATTCTTTTGGTGTGTTGGAATCACAGACATATGGGCCTCTTTGCATCTGGCTTTACATGGGTAAAGAGAGCTCAGGTTGGCAGGCTTTGAAAGCAAGTGCCTTTAACTGCTGAGCCATATCTCCAGCCCCTGAAGGTGTTTTTTTTATTTTTTTATTTTTTTGAGGTAGTGTTTCACTCTAGCCAAGGCTGACCTGGCATTCACTCTGTAGTCTGAGGCTGGCCTCGAACTCATGGTGAAGGTGTTTATAGTGATTGTTTTGGGTTCCTAAGCAGCCTGACTAGAAACTAGAAATACAAGCTACATGTATGCATTTGTTGAATATTCTACCAAGAACTAGATAATTAAAAATTGCCTCTTCCCTCAATGAATTTATAATCTATTTAAAGAAGCAGGAGCTGGGTGTGGTGGTGCACGCCTTTAATCCCAGAACTCGGGAGGCAGAAGTCGGAGCATGGCCATGAGTTCGAGGCCAGCCTGAGACTACAGAGTGGATTCCAGGTCAGCCTGGGCTAAAGTGAGACCCTATTTTGAAAAATCAGAATAAATATATAAATAAATAAATAAGAGAGAGAAAGAAAGAAAGGAAATAAGTTCATAGGAAATAAATAAATAAGAGAGAAAAAGAAAGGAAATAAGTTCATAGGAAATGCCAAGAGTGCCAATTTTTTTTTTTTGAGGTAGGGTCTCACTCTAGTCCAGGCTGACCTGGAATTCACTATGGAGTCTCAGGGTGGCCTTGAACTCACAGTGATCCTCCTACCTCTGCCTCCCAAGTGCTGGGATTAAAGGCGTGCGCCAAAGAGTGGCAATTTTAAACACTCAGCTTGTTCAGTTTTGTTTCTTAGTGCTAGAACAGTACCTGGTATGTAGTAAGTGCCACCCATCATTGTTGAACAGCTTTGTATGTTGTTGTTCAATGAACAGAAAAGGGTATAAACTCATATGACTCCTAATTTTGAATTGTACTTTAACCTAGGAACCATAAGGTCCACTAGTCTATCTTTTTACTGGGGTGGGGACAGGGGTGAGTGGGACACAGCCAAGGAACTAAGAGCCACAAGTGAGGAGGGACAGACGCCCAACATGAGTCTCAAGAGACCAGAGTGAGGCGGGCCTGGTGGCGCAGTACTCCGGAGGCAGAGGTAGGAGGGTCGCCGAGAGCTCCAGGCCAGCTCAGCCTGAGCTAGAAAACCTTGGAAAACCAAAAAAAAAAAAAAAAAAAAAACACCAGAGTGTTTGGACATTTAGAATAACTCTAGCTAAGATGTATAATTAATTGTACAGGGAACAAAACAGCATCACTAATAAAAATAACCAGAAAAAAATCACTTACCATCTCCCCCTCCCCAGGCTGGGAGCGGACATCAGCAGTGGCTGACTCAGGATCAGCCTGAAACCTGGACGGGAACGAGAGCCACCCTTTGGGGATGTAATCCACCTGCTCTCTGCAAAACAGCGGATGTCACATTTTCAGAGAAACACCAAAGGCGTGGGCCTGTGGTCATTGCTTTTGGAGGACATGATTTCCCTAACAGGGGCCAGTAGCAGGAGGAAAAGCTTGGGTGGCCGGGGGGGAACGGGGACTATTCTCCCTTTGTTGAGTCCTTCCATCTACATTTTCCTCCTCGCTTCCTTCCTTCCCCCCTTTAATTTCAACAGTTATTTATTTGTCCCTTCCTCCCTCCCTTTTAAAAAATTTTTGTGTATTTATTTGAGAGAGAAAAAAAGGTAGAGAGAGAGAGAGATAGAGAATGGGCATGCCAGGGCCTCCAGCCACTGCAAACGAACTCCAAATGCATATGCCACCTTGTGCATCTGGTTTACATGGGTACTGGGGAACTGAACTGGGTCCTGGGTCCTTAGGCTTTGCAGGCAAGCACCTTAGCTACTAAGCCATTTCTGAGCCCTATTTTTAAAAATATTTGTTATTTTTATTTTTTCATTTGAGAGAGAAAGAGGTAGAGAGAGAGAGAAAGAAAGAGTGGGCATGCCAGGACATCCAACCACTGCAAACGAACTCCATGTGCCACCTTGTGCATCTGGCTTACATGGCTCCTGGGGAATGGAACCTGGGTCCTTTGGCTTTGCAGGCAAGCACCATTAACCACTAAGCCATCTCTCCAGCCCCTATTTTTGTTATTAAAATGCTTTTATTTATTTATACGTGTGTGTGTGTGTGTGTGTGTGTGTGTGTATGCACCATGGTTTCTTGCCACTGCAAACATACACCAGATGCATGTGCCACATTGTGCTTTATGTGGGTACTGGGGAATCAAACCATGGCCAGTAGGATTTACAAACAAGCAAGCGCCTCAAACTAACCAGCCATCTCTCGAGACCACTAGGCTTCCTTTTTTCCCTGGTCCTCCCCCCGCCCCGCAAGGTAGGGTCTTGCTCCAGCCTGGGCTGACCTGGAATTCACCATGTAGTCCCTGGGTGGCCTTGAACTCACAGTGCTCCTCCTACCTCTGCCTCCCAAGTGCTGGGATTAAAGGCATGCCTGGGCTGAGGTGTTGTCTCTCAGGGATACTGTCACCATTTGTTTTGTTTGGTTTTTTCGAGGTTGAGTGCCCAGGCCTTGGAACTCTATTCTCAAGGTGGCCTCGAACTCATGGCGATCCTCCTACCTCTGCCTCCCAAGTGCTGGGATTAAAGGCGTGCGCCACCACGCCCAGCTCCCTGTTAATTTTGCTTTGAGTCTCTCCAAGGGTGAGACAGCAGCACTAATAATGTACTTCAAGGTCCATGTGGAAGTTTCTTACCGCATGCCCTTGGTGGCCCTTTATTTTAGCGACCAATCTTATCCCTGGACAAATTTAAGTCACATGGTCTTAATGTATTATTTTTTTTTCTTCTTAAAAAGTTTTTAATTTATGTGTGTGTGCACCAGGATCTCTTGCTGCTGCAAACAAAAGCCTGTCTAGCTTTATGAGGATGGCTGGGGAACCCACCCCAGGCAGTCAGGCTTTACATGCAAGCCCCTTTTACTGCTGAGTCATCTCCCTAGTCCCCAAGTCACTTGTTGTTTGTTTGTTTGTTTTTTGAGGTAAAGCCTCACTCTAGCTCAGGCTGACTATATACTCTCAGGGTGACCTCAAACTCATGGCAATCCTCCTACCTCTGACTCCTGAGTGCTGGGATTAAAGAAGTGCACCACCATGCCCGGCCCCCCAGGTTACATTTTTGATGCTCTGGGGCCTGGGCCTGAGTACATGGTTTGCAAAACCATACATATTTTAATTTTAAAAAGTTTCTTTATTGACGACTTCTATATTACAGAAAATAAACCATGATAATTCCCTTCCCTCCCCCACTTTCCCCTTCACTCTCCATCATACCCCCTCCCTCTCTCCATTAGTCTTTCTTTTATTTTGATGTCATCGTCTTTTCTCCTATTATGAGGGTCTTGTGAAGGTATTGCTAGGCACCACGAGGTCGTGGATATTGAGGCCAATTTCTGTCTGGACAATTGCCTTCTAAGGAGTCGTATCCTTTCTTTGGCTCTTACATTTTTTCTGCCACCTCTTCCTCAATGGACCCTGAGCCTTGGAGGGTACGATAGAGATGTTTCAGTGCTGAACACTCCTCTGTCCCTTCTTCTCAGCACTGTGTTGCCTTTTGGGTCATCCCAGTGGTCATCGCCATCTGAAAAGAGAAGCTTCTCTAACCGTAAGTAAGAGTAGCATTAATATGTGAACATGAACATTAAGTGTAGTGCTTTCAGGGCAGTTTGGTGAGCATAATATATGCATTTAGCCAGACAAGAGCAGACGTTATACCCCTAAGGCTCATGACCTCCTCTGCCATAGACTTTTGATTAGGTTTTCAGTATCAGGCATGTATTCCCTTCCATACAACGGGGCCTCCATTCTAGTTAGAGACCAATTGGTTTCCCCCAGAGCAGACATGCCGCTATTGCACCCATTTGGTCAATTGACCTAGCTGGCCAATCTGAGGCTTGCAGTGTCCACTGTTTTCAGCGCTGACGACTTCATCTCCCACAGGGCTGCATGCAGTGCAGCTTTTTCCAGTTTTCAGTCAGCTGGTCTACAGGGAGAGGGTTTTCAGCTCAGCCCCAGCTTAATTTCTCAGTGACCTTGCTGCCCAGGCATGTGAAGTCTTCAGCAATAGGGTCTTAGCATCTGTTCCTGGTGGGAAACCAAGGGCCTTGGCAATAGCCTATAATGTTTTGGAGGCAATAGGGACCTACATGGCCAACAACTCACTGGAAGGTATCCCATCCCTGGCACTGAAAATTTTCTAGTAATAATATATGGCTTCTGGGTTATCCAAAAAAGTAGGCTTTCATATGTCTTATTCAGAATATATTGAATTTTGATTGACCCCCCCCTTTAAATTTTTATTTGTTTGTTTGTTTGAGAGAGAGAGAGAGAGAAAGAGGGAGAGAATGATTGTGTCAGGGCCTCCAGCCACTGCAAACAAACTCCAGACGCATGGACCACCTTGTGCATCTGGTTTACATGGGTACTGGGGAAACGAATCTGGGTCCTTAGGCTTCGCAGGCAAGCATCTTAACCACTAAGCCATCTCTCCAGCCCCAAACCACACATCTCAATACTTTGGACACATTGAGCAGCAGGAATACAAGGACTGTATCAGAGAACCGCTCCATGGAGCACATGGAGCTTAGGGAAAAGGCATGGGCTGAATGAATACAAGAAGCAGCAGCATTACTAGGACAGACTTTCCATACACACTTTTGGCATTTAGTTGACTAAATAACATAGTGTTTCCCATTACAAGGCTGCTGTTCCCAAACACAACTGTCAGGACTCGGATTTAGCAGAGCCGAGTGGCTCCGTGTACAGGTCAGTGTCCAACATCTGTCATGGTGGAGGTCATTCATGTCCATTTGCATCCTATTGTCTTCACGTTATTCAACTTCATTTCACTGGCACTGTGTCAGCTGGGGATTAATCAACTATTTATGGGAAGGCAGGACCCAGACTCAGGGTAATGACGACAGGGTTAGGGTGTTGGGCGCCGGTGGGGAAGCAAGTCACATTAAAAGACTCTTGATGTGTGAGAGCTTGTTGATAGTTTAATTACACGAAAATATCAGAGAACAATGACCACGTTTCAAAAGTAGAAAGAGCTTACTCGGCCTTCCCATATGAGTGATTTTGGATTGAAACTGTCTGGGGCTGGTTTCTTTGTCTCTGGAGGCCTCTTAAGAACAAGAAAGAAGTTCAGATGAGAGAAGCAAATGAATGGGTTCCCTGGACACGTCATCTAATTATCAGGAGTGGAAATTGTGGTTTGTTATCTTGCGTGAGGACAGGCGAGCCAACTGAAACGCTGAGGTTGTTTGAAATAGTTTCTGTCCCAGGAGATGGGTAAACATTATATATATAATTTTGTTTTTGTTTTTGTTTTTCGAGGTAGGGTCTCACTCTAGCTCAGGCTGACCTGGAATTCACTATATAGTCTCAGGGTGGCCTTGAACTCACAGCCATCCTCCTACCTCTGCCTCCTGAGTGCTGGGATTAAAGGCATGCGCCACCATGTCTGGCTAAACATTGTATTTTAGAGCCTCACAAATGATTAGATGTTTGCATCTTGCACATATATGTGCATTATATGTGTTATTAGATTTAAGTGGTTAATCATGACTTCAGTGTCTGTCCCACAAACATGGACAAGAGACATGAAGTAGAGAGAATGAATCTGCCTGGGCCTCTGAACTCATGGAATCCACTTACATAATTAGAATAGTACCAACTTTTAAATACATGCACGCAGTCATATCTTTGGATATGTTATAAATTACATTGCAGAAAATAACCAAATGATGTGTACAAAGTTCCAGGTCTAAAATGATATTAAGACTTGTTAATTTGTTCTGATTTACTTAGTAGATAAAATGAAAATGTTAACATGTTACACTATCATTATGCACAATGGTCACACTTCTCAACAAAGCACAATCTTCTAAACTTCGGATATTTCTCACAATGTCAAAACTGTCACCCTCACAAACTGATTTCGCATACTTAAAAAACCCAGGCTTCTGTTTGGTATGGGAAAAACATGGACCAAACTCTTCCCACCCCCACCTTGTTATTCTTTTGGGGACAGCCAGGCCACTCCAGATGGTGTGTTAGTGTTGGACATTGCTTTGGAGAGACTTCAACAGACGAAGGCAGAGATGTTAGGATTTTTGCTGTGCGTCGCCCCCTCCCCCCTGCCGTTCCCAGGGTAGGAAGGTGCTGAGATGGAAGCCAAGGGACGCTCGCCCACCTGCCACCACCTGTTCCCTCTTTCAGCCCTCGCCTATAAATTCTCCTCCCGCAAAGCTTCAGCCAGCGCTACTGCGAGCGAACCGTCAGAGCGCTCCCTCCCTGACCCAACCTGCAAAGATACCCCAATCTTCCCGGAAAACAAGTCTGAGCTTCCCCGGAGGACCACACCAGACGGAGCCGCCAGGTCTCCTTCTCTTTCAACTTTTCACTTTGGGGAAGCGGAAGAAAAAAAAATAATAATAATAAAGAAAAGAAAAAAAAAGAAAAGAAAAAAAAAAAATGACTTTTTCATGACCGTTTCCTTTTCCCCCTACATTTATTTGGAAGACAGCCTGGTCTATCCAGCCATCCCAAGGAAGCCGAGACTCGTTGATTGCACGTGAGTTGCAGTGCGTGTGAGTGACTTGCTTGCCACGCCAGTCCACGCGCTGGTACCTCCTCCACGCGTGCAAGCCGGGGATGAAGTCCTGCAAAGCCAGCGGCGCGCAGGCGGGAGCGCGCGCAGCATCCTCCTCCTCCTCGTGCCGGGGCGCAGCGCCGTGCGCATCCTCCTCCTCCTCCTCTTCCTCCTCCTCGTGCCCGGGCGCGGCGCAGTGTGCAGGCGCGTGCCCGGGGTCCGGGAGGCACGAGAGCGCGGCGCGCAGGCGCCTGGCGGCCAACGCGCGCGAGCGCCGGCGCATGCAAGGGCTGAACACGGCGTTCGACCGGCTGCGCAGGGTGGTGCCGCAGTGGGGCCAGGACAAGAAGCTGTCCAAGTACGAGACCCTGCAGATGGCGCTCAGCTACATCATGGCCTTGACGCGCATCCTGGCCGAGGCCGAGCGCTTGGGCTCCGAGCGCGACTGGGTCTCTGCGCACTGTGACCGCTTCGGCCGTGACCCTCGCTACCTGCCGCCGCTCGCCGCCGCCAAGCTGCCCGGCCAGGCCGAGCCCTACGGCCAGAGGCTCTTCGGGTTCCAGCCCGAGCCCTTCCCCATGGCCAGTTAGCAGCGCCCCTCCCCGTGCACCAGCCCTCCCCACCCCGCATCCCTGGAGTCTGCGGAGGGAGGGGCGGGGGGGATCGTCACTTTCGGGTCACTTTCACGCGCGTCCTGACAACCCCCCGACGACGCAGGTCTTTTGCCCCTCTCCTTATAGTGTATTTCGTAGATCTCCTTGATGAAACCCGGGAGTGACCTTGGACGCTGAGAACACAGTGCCCTACCCTCATTTCTGAACCACTTTAAGCGGGGGAAAAACCCCATCGATAAGGAGTGATGGCATGAGGCTGCGCTGAAGTTTCGGTCCTCAGACAAATCACCACCTTGCTAAAGCTTTGTGAGTTTGTTCCCGATCGGGCGAAGCTGCTTTCGCTGTGTGTTACTTGCGTGTGCTCAAAACAGCCACCATCGCCTCTGGTCAGGGCGGTGATGCTCCGTGTAGGACGTGCGCATGCGTGCAGCAAAGTCATACTCCCGGCCCCTCCTCCCCCGTAGGGTACATGAGTATGAGCGCTCTGTATTTTTTTTTTTAACTGTGTACACATCATTAAAACATAGATTTTTGTAAAAATACAAAGGTGACGTGAGTTTGTTTGTTTGTTTGTTTTTCATACTAAATATCCTGCTAGTTTCCTAGTGACTCTGAAAGCCTATATATTAGGGTGATGCGGATGCAGTGTTTGCAAATGTAACTGTGGAATGCTTAGAGCTAGTCCCGCCAAGCAAGGCGTGGTTGTGGCTCTAGCACCTAGGATTCAGCAGTTGTTAGGGCAGCTTAAGCTACAGGGTTAGTTCCGGGACAGCCTGGGATACAGAGTGAAGACCCTGTCTCAGAAAAGCCAAAACAAACGCACATCTCATGAAATTACATGCGCTGGAATATTCAAAACAGACAAGTTGGAAAGAGTACAGCAACTAATATGAAAATGTTTGTTATCAATGTGGAAATACGGTATGTTTTTGATGATTATTTGAAGAAATAGGAAATTAAATAGAAATACTTAGCTTTTGATAATGATACGTAGTTCTATACCATTTTGTTTTCCTCACTAAGCCAGTTACTGAATTTCTTACAACTACACAAATACACACACCGATATGTGCATGCATAGAAAAATATGTCGATTTCTACAACAAGCAATAGGAACAATTTTAAGAAGTTGTTTGTAGTGGGCTGGAGAGATGGCTTAGTGCCTAAGGCGCTTGCCTGCGAAGCCTAAGGACCCAGGTTCAACTTCCCAGAACCCACGTAAAGTCAGACACACAAGGTGAGGCATGTGCACATGTCTGGAGTTCCAGTGCAGGCCCTGGTGTGCCAATTCTCTCCTTATCTCTGTCTCATAAAAATAAAAAATTTTAAAAAGTCATTTGTGGGTTGATTTCCTTTTATTATTTTTTCTTTTTTTTTTTTTTTTTTTTTCTTTTTTTTTCCAAGGTAGGGTCTCACTCTAGCTCAGGCTGACCTGGAATTCACTATGTAGTCTCAGGCTGGCCTCAACTCACACAGATCCTCCTACCCCTGCCTCCTAAGTGCTGGGATTAAAGGTGTGCACCACCATGCCTGGCTGAATTACTTTTAAAAAAACAAAACATTTTTTTATTTGAGAGAGAATGTGAGAGACAGGCAGATAGAAAGAAAGAATGGGCGTGCCAGGGACTGCAGCTGCTGCAAACGAACTCCTGATGCCTGCATCACCATGTGCATCTGGCTTTACATGGGTCCTGGGGAATCAAACCTGGGTCCTTTGGTTTTGCAGGCAAGTGCCTTAGCCACTAAGCCATTTCTCCAGCCCTGAATTACTTTTTTAGACACTTGCTTAAGTACTACATGAACAGACACAAGCCTTCCGTGTGTAGGGGCTCAGTAATACCCAATACGACCTGGGTTTGAAGGTATGGCTTGCTCACAGTTAGGAAAAGTGGAAGTCTTAAGTTATCTGTGTATTTGGACTTTGTCCCAAATCAGTGAAAACAGCAATGATGTCCTTTCGTTATAAATTCTAAGACTTAACTACAGACATAGCTTCATATTTTCAGTTTATCTGTGGAGTGCCCCCATCAAAATTACTTTCTTTTAAAATTACACTTAATGATAAAAATCCATTTAGTTGCCAGGTGTGATAGAGCATGTTTTCCTAACAAGAGAAATTAAAATATTTGAGCATTGTTTGACAATAATTCACTATGTCTGTGTTTATTTATTTACACCTGTGCATGTGTCCCACATACTATGTGGGGACGGGGAGCAGGATCACTTGCAAATGAATGCCAGCTGCCACCAAGCCGGACTCTTTCATTTTTCATCCTTCTGCCAACACCACCCAGGTTCTGGAGTCACTATACCTGCTTTATGTGGCGCTGGAAATAGAACCTAGGGCTTTGTGCATGCTAAGCAAGCACTCTACCACTGAGCTACATCCCTAGCCTCAACCAAATGGAGTTTTTCTTTCTTTTCTTTTCTTTTCTTTTCTTTTCTTTTCTTTTCTTTTTTTTTTTTTTTTTTTTGTTTTCCAAGGCAGGGTCTCACTCTAGCTCAGGCTGACCTGGAATTTACTATGCAGTCTCAGGGTGGCTTGAACTCACCACAATCTTCCTACCTCTGCCTCCCAAGTGTGGGGATTAAAGGTGTGTGCCACCATGCTGGCTGATTTTTTTTGTGTGTGTGTGTGTGTGTGTGTGTGGTGCTGGCAATTGAACCTGGGGCCTTGTGCATGCTAGGCAAGAACTCTACCACTGGACTACATCCCTAGCCCTGCATTAATTTTCTTTTTCTTTTCTTTTTTCTTTTTGCTTGTGTGTTGTGTTGTTGTGTTGTATAGTGTGGTGTAGAGCAGTGTACTGCTGTGTGTGCCTATGGTGGATGCACTCATATACAGCATGTGGCGAGAGTGGAATGTGAGGACGTCCCATTGCTCCCTGCCCCCATCTTGTTTTGATCCTGAAGCTCTTAATGATTTGGACCTTGCAGGCTCTGAGGATTCGCCCATCTCTGCTCCCTTGTGGAACTGGGGTCACAGACCAGTGTGACTATACCGTTATTTACATGGGATCTGGAGGTTCAAACTCTGGTGGTCTCAACCCCCCTCAGGCCCTCATGAAGAGTGAATATAACCACTGAGCCATCTCTCCAGCCCCCCACATTGATTTTCTTTTTCTTTTTCTTTTTAAATTTTTCTTTATTTGCAAGCAGAGAGAGAGGGAGAGAAAGTGAAGAGAGACAGAGAGAGAATGGGCACGCCAGGGCCTCTAGCCACTGCAAACTCCAGACGCATGTGCCCTTGTGCATCTGGGTTATGTGGGTCCTGGGGATTGAACCTGGGTCCTTTGGCTTCACAGGCAAATGCCTTAACTACTAAGCCATCTCTCCGGGAACCCCCCCTCCCATTGATTTTCAACTGATCATTAGTGGCCTTGGAAGGGACCTTGACTAAAGGCTATTATGAGTAAATTTGCTCACATCTCTGGTTCCTCTGGCAGTTTTGAGTTTAGAACCAACTTTTTTTTTTTTTTTTTTTTTCGAGGTAGGGTCTCACTCTGGTCCAGACTGACCTGGAATTAACTATGTAGTTCTCAGGTGGCCTCGAACTCTTGGTGATCCTTCTACCTCTGCCTCCCGAGTGCTGGGATTAAAGGCAAGCGCCACCATGCCCGGCTAGAACCAACTTTTATATTTAATTTATTTATTTATTTATTTGAGAGAGAGAGAGAAAGAGGAGGCATGCCAGGGCATCCAGCCACTGCAAACGAACTCCAGATGCATGCGTCCCCTTATGCATCTGGCTTACGAGGGTCTTGGAGAATCGAACTGATGTCCTTTGGCTTTGCAGGCAAGTGCCTTGACTGCTAAGCCTCTTCTCCAGACCCATAGAACCAACTTTTAAATAGCTCATAGGTAGGCAGGCCCAGGATCCCAGCTTGGAAGTTACTTTGGGGGAATATGAGGGAGGAGCAAGGCAGGAGCAGGAACGATGTGACTTCGTTTCCTGTATGGGCTGTCAGCGAGATTTAAAGACAAACAAACCCTACCTCAAAAAACCAAAAATAAAAATAAAAATGTTGACTTGGTGGCACACGCCTTCCTGTATGGGGATCTGAGACAGCATAGATTTAAGGTCAGCCTCAAGACAAACAAACCCCCTACCTCAAAAACAAAAAAACAAACAAACAAACAAAAAAAAAATGTTGATGGAGACAAGAACGTGATTGCTTCCATCTTATTTGTTTTTGCATGTGTATGTTTGTACTCATACATGCACATGTGCACACAGACCAGAGGTCAACACTGGGTGTCTTCCTTAACCACTAAGCCATCTCTCCAGCCTGAATTCTTTTTTTATAAATTAAAAAAAACTTTATTATATTTGTTTGAGAGAGAGAAAAGAGAGGTAGATAGATAGAGAATGGGTGCAACAGGGCCTTCAGCAGCTGCAAACAAACTCCAGATGCATGTGCCACCATGTGCATCTGGCTTATGTGGGTCCTGGGGACTCGAACCTGGGTCCTTATGCTTCACAGACCAGTGTGTTAACTGCTGAGTCATCTCCCCAGCTGCAATGGAATTCTTGAAAAGGGGCACTGATATGTTTATCAACTGTTCTCAACAAAGATTCCACCTCCCGGCAAACATACAGTGATGTCTGCAGGCTGGAGTTAGCACAGTCTAGGAGGGGTTGATCCTGGCACCCAGTGGAGAGACGTCAAGTACACTCTCAAGATTCTGCAGTGCACAGGACAGTTCCCCAGAGCAAACAATTATCCAGCCGTCAAATACCAACAGTGCTGAGTTCCGGCTTTCCGCTCTGCGCGAGACTGCGCCACCTAGTGTCGAATTACAACGTATCTAGTTCTTCATTGAATACAACAGATTACAGAAGTACTCAAAGAGCTGATTTTTAGAGATAAAGAATTTGTTTTTATTGGAAAAGGTGTATGCTTTACAGAGCAGATAAGATGATGATGTCATTTATATAAACTCCAGAAGCAGTCTCAGAACTGATGGATGCTTCTTGGTTATAAGAGTTCTCGGGCCAGGCATGGTGGTGGCTCATGCCTTTAATCCCAGCACTGTGAGTTCAAGGCCACCCTGAGACCACATAGTGAATTCCAGGTCAGCCTGGGCTAGAGCGAGACCCTACCTTGAAACCCCCCCCAATAATAATAATAATAATAATAATAAAAAAAAAAAATAAAAATAAATAAATAAAAGAAATAAAGAACATTTCTTATATTTTTGTTGGTGTTTTAAAAAAAGTATTTATTTATTTATTTATTTATTTATTTATTTATTTATTTATTTATTTATTTCAGAGAGTCAGAGAGAGAGAGAGAGAGACTGATAGACAGACAGATAGAGGGAATGATTGTGCCAGGGCTTCCAATGAGCTCCAGATGCATGTACCACTCTGTGCAGCTGGCTTATGTGGGTCCTGGAGAACTGATCCTGTGAATCCAAAACATTTGGAGGCTCCTGGACCGTGCTCCCTACCAGAAACCCTACCAATATGCCTATCACAAGGATTAGGGTTCACGTTTGTCATAAACATTGTGGGATTTTTAAGAAAAACAAAGCCAGGCGTGGTGGCGCACACCTTTAATTCAGCACTCGGGAGGCAGAGGTAGGAGGATCGCCATGAGTTTGAGGCCACCCTGAGACTGCATAGTGAATTCCAGGTCAGCTTGAGCTAGAGTGAGACCCTACCTCCAACCACCGCCCCCCCCAAAAAAAAAAAGAAAAAAGAGAAAAGAAAAACAACAACAACAAACCAGAATGGCCAGGTGTGGTGGCACACGTCTTTAATCCCAGCACTACAGAGACAAAGGTAGGAGGATCGTCATGAGTTCAAGGCCACCCTGAGAGACTACATAGTAAATTTCAGGACAGCCTGGGCTAGAGTGAGATCCTACCTCAAAAAACAAAACAAACAAAAAACAACACAAAAAAAAAATCAGAATGAAAAGCAGTGGAAACTTGTTTGTTAAAAACACATTTTGACTTAAAAAGTAGCATTCTGGGCTGGAGAGATGGCTGTTAAGGTGCTTGTCTGCAAAGCCTCAGTACGCCTGTTCAATTCTCCAGGTCCCAAGTTTAGCTAGACAGAAAAGTGATGCAAGGATGCAATGCTGCACTTGCCCACGAGAGGGCGCAGGCAGCTGGAGTTCTTTTGCAGCAGCTGAGAGGCTGCCGGCACACCCATTTTCTCTCTCTCTGTCTCTCTCAAATTAAAAAAAGAAAGAAAGAAAGAAAAAGGAAAAACCCCAAAGTGGCATTCTATCCTCCTTAAACATCACCTCCTTCTTTTTGGTTTTTCAAGGGGTAGAGTCCAGGCTGACCTGGAATTCACTATGTAGTCTCAGGGTGAACTTGAACTCATGTTGATTCTCCTACCTCTGCCTCCTGAGTGCTGGAATTAAAGGCATGTACCACCACACCAGACTGCCTTTTTTTTTTCATCCAAGTCTAGTGAGTTTTTTTAAAAATGCTAGAGTAAGCACAGGCTGTGACTCACTGAGAGGGTGGCAGGCAGCTGAGCTCCTTGGGTCTGAGGAAGGGCCTTGAGAATGTTTCAGGGACTTCCTGGGCCTTAGAGCCCTTCCTAATTGTTCCATATTTCATCCCAGATGAAACATTTCTACATGAAGAACTCCAGATGCATTTCCCAAGGAGCCTCACTGTAGTACCTGTTTCAACCTCCAGGATCTCTCTTGATTGACTTTAAACCACTGGCTATTGTCTTCACTTTCTGAAGTGACTTCTGTGTTCTAAGTGGTCTGGAGCCATGATGTCACTGTGTCATGACTTCTCTAGATGCCTTCCCTCAGCCAGTGGCCTTTTTTTTTTTTTAATGCAAGAGTGAGGACCTGGAGAGTCAATTTGAACTCCAGATGCATGCACCCTCTTGTGCACTTGTGTGACCTTGCGTGCTTATGTCACTGTGCATCTGGCTTATGTGAGACCTGGAGAGTCACACATGAGTCCTTAGCTTTGCAGGCAAGCGCCTTAACCACTAAAGCATTTCTCCAACCCCCTCCATCTTCCTTCCTTCCTTCTTTCCTTTCTTTCTTTCTTTCTTTCTTTCTTTCTTTCTTTCTTTCTTTCTTTCTTTTTCTTTCTTTTGGTTTTTCAAGGTAGGGTTTCACTGTAACCTAAGGAGAACAGAGTCTGTATCTTATTCGTGATAATATGCCTCCCACTGTGTCCTAGCATAGCATCTCATACAGAGTCAGACACACAAATGATTTTTTTTGAGTGAATGAATTTATTTTTGTACTGGAAATCATTGCCTTGAAGCGAAGAAAATTTCAAGCCCTTCTACGCAATTACTATCTCTAGCTAAATCACTTGAGTAGGATGCCAGCTGAGGGGGTCCTGGTACAGAGAACACCAGAGATCTGACCAAAGGCAATTGACAACAGGAATTTTCAGTTCATCTCCCTGGTGAGTCGACAGCAAACAGAGGTGGTGACCATTCCCAAGGGTGCTTTTGGACTGATGTGTGAATTGCAGATAGATACCTGTGTCCAGTATAAGATTCATTCACCAGAACATGTGTGTTGAGTGTTGCCTTTGTGCTAAGAGCTTGTCTAGGCACTAGGGGTGGATATGGATGTGAATTAAGCCTCAAATTTCCTTGAGAGGCAGGTTTTGAATAGGTAGATTAGATTAAGGATGCATATTCCCCTTTCCTCCACTTGCCCAGATAGCATCATATTTTCTTTTTTAAAAAGCTTATTTTACATATATTTATTTATTTACTTATATTAGAGAGAAAGAGACAAAGAGAATGGGCACACCAGGGCCTCTAGCCACTGCCAATGAACTCCAGATGCATGTGCCACCATGTGCATCTTGCTTACATGGGTTCTGGGGAATCGAACCTGAGTCCTTTGCCTTTGCAGGCAAGTGCCTTAACTGCTAAGCCATCTCTCCAGCCCCAGCATCACATTTTTCTTTCTTTCTTTCTTTCTTTCTTTCTTTTTCTTTCTTTCTTTCTTTCTTCTCTTTTTTCTTTCTTTTTGGTTTTTCGAGGTAGGGTCTCACTCTAGCCCAGGCTGCCCTAAAATCCACTATGTAGTCTCAGGGTGACCCTGAACTCACTGGCGATCCTCCTACCTCTGCCTCCTGAGTGCTGGGATTAAAGACGTGCATCACCACGCTCGGCTTAGCATTGTATTTTCTATGTGGGAAAAGCAATCTGATCAAATGAGTTGAAAGCATTTTGCAGCTTTTGGAAACCTTTCTCCCACCATACTGCTGTGCTCTGGTGAGAACCCAACGCTCTTCTGCCCCTGCCTTGCCTGGAGTACATCTCTCCCTTCCTTCCTGCCCTTTATAAAGCATGTCAGGTGGTATTTCCTGGGCACATTTTCCAAGAGGCAATTGGAGCCAGGAGTTTTAAAGTGAGCCCACATGAGGTATTTAGCTCTAGTTGGTTTAACAACCTTTAGCTCTAGAGTCCAGGGATATGCAAAGACAGAGAGAAAATCTAATCACTTCCCCCCAAAAGGAAAACTGGTGTCAGCAGATTGGTGGAGCCCCCCTGTGGCCACAGAACAAGCGCACTGGGGCAACATGGAGGGTTCTGGCTGTTTTTATATCGTATCTCACCTTGGGCACCTTATCATGTGGCTCAGCACCCAGGATATGCAAACCAAAAGTGTTTCGCCACGTGTATGAGTTGTGTCACACGATCCCCTAGTGCTAAGTGGAAGCCGACTTAATAAATTCACCAGAAACGACTGCTGTTAGATGTCATTCCTGAAAGGTGACGTGACGCCCCTACCTTCCCCTTGGCGCTATTAAATGAGTTAGTTACAGCCTAAGGTTATTTCTGCCTAACTTCTCTCAGCCCAGGCACATGGCCCCTAATTGCTCCTAGCTGGGCTTAAACAACAGAAAGAATCTAACAGCAAGAAGGGGGTAGGGGAACATGCTAACTTTTCCGCAAAGATGAGGTGGCAGTGGGGTGACGTCTTTGGTTCATATGTGTTGTCTGCTCTTACTTTTGCTGCAGTCGCCCTATAGCTCTCCCTCAGCAGAGACTACAAGAGTCCCCAGGCAATTCATTCAAAGGTCTTCTTGCCACAGGTCCAGCGGTGTGGGAACTCACTCAAATCCAGCTGCTTGGAAACCACGGGGTGTGGTTTGTCCTCCTTCCCCCTCCGCAGTGTGCCCTGTTACACAGCTGGCACCCCACACACCCTCAGAGTTCCTCGCTCTCCACTACGCTCCGCGAAGAGCTTGAATAGACCACTGTGCTTTCCACGGAGGAGAAGGCGGAAAATATGTCAAGTCCTTTGCTGGTGAGAGATCCGTAGCGACTGCCGCTGGGCCGGATGGACATGGGTGCTGGGATCTGCTGGTGCCACT
The DNA here is from genome assembly GCA_036365145.1 of Orientallactaga sibirica. Classification (NCBI taxonomy): domain Eukaryota; kingdom Metazoa; phylum Chordata; class Mammalia; order Rodentia; family Dipodidae; genus Orientallactaga; species Orientallactaga sibirica. The sequence goes on along the minus strand of JAEOAD010000032.1, from coordinate 24,018,725 downwards.
GAGCTGCAAGTGGAACAAACGATGCCTTATGACCCAAGCAATACAAGCATGGAGCTGAGGTGCTCTGCCCTCCAGCCCACGCTGCCGGTATAGTCTTGCTAGAGCTTTTCAATATAAATCTCACTGATCAAAGGGAGCATTGAAACCTTCCCTATGGGGGCTGGAGAGATGGCTTTGCAGTCAAGCACCTTAACTGCAAAGCCAAAGGACCCAGGTTAGATTCTCCAGGACTCACCTAAGCCAGCTGCACAAGGTGGCACATGAGTCTGGAGTTTGTTTGCAGCGGCTGGAGGGCCTGGAGCCCCCATTCCTAACTGCTTCTTTCTCTTTCAAACAAACAAACAAACAAACCTTCCCTGCCAGGCCTGGAGACGTAGCTCAGATGGTACAATGCTTGCTAAGCATGCATGAAGCCCTGGGTTCCATCCCTAGCTGGCTGGAGACCCTGGTGTGCCCATTCTCTTTCTCTCTTCTCTCTCTCTCTCTCTGCTTGCACATGCACATGCACACACACACATCCATCCATTCCACTAACAGGCATCTCTCTCTCCTTTCGGTTTTCAAGGTAGAGTCTCACTCTAGCCCGGGCTGACCTGGAGCTCACTCTTAGGGTGGCCTTGAACTAACGGCGATCCTCCTATCTCTGCCTCTGAGTGCTGGGATTCAAGGCATGTGCCACCATGCCTGGCTAACAGGCATCTCTTCACCTCTCTCTGTATCTCCAGGGTTTCATGTAGCCCAGGCTGGCTTCCAACTGGCCATATAGTCAAGGATGACCTTCAACTCCCGATCCATCTGTACCTACCTCCCAAGAGCTGAGACCACATGTGCCTTGTTCTCTCTGATATCTTGATTTTTTTTTTTTTGGTGGTGCAAGGGATTGCATATGTTAGGTAAGGGCTCTACCACTTTGCTACATCCTCACCAGCACCCCTTTCTTTATTTTTAATTTAATTTAATTTTAATTTTGGTTTTGGTTTTTCGAGATAGGGTCTTGTTCTATCCCAGTCTGACCTGCAATTCACATGTAGTCTCTGCCTCTTGAGTGCTGGGATTAAAGGCATGCACCACCATGACCAGCTGTTCTTTCATATTTATTTATTTGAGAGACAAAGAGAAAGCGGCAGACAGAGTGAGTCAGTGAGTATGGGCCTCTTGCAACTACAAGTGAACTCAGCAACACAAAACACTATGTAAGGAGGGGGCTGTGGAGATGGCAGTGGTTAAAGGCACTTGCTTGCAAAGTCCATCTGCCTAGTTTTGATTTTCCAGTGCCACATAAAGCCAGATGCACAAAGTGGCGCATGCATCTTGAGTTCATTTGCAATGGTTGGAGGCCCTGGAGTGCCCATTCTCTCTGTCTCTCATTCTCTTTGTCTGTCTGCTTGCAAATACATAAATAAAAATTAAAAACCCAAGCAAACAAAAAATCCATCTCAGAAGTACTTAAAAATACTATGTAATCTATCCAATTTCTTCTTTTTTTTTTTAAATAAAATAAGGCAAGCCAGGCGTGGTGATGCACGCCTTTAATCCCAGCACTTGGGAGGCAGAGATAGGAGGATCACTGTGAGTTCAAGGCCACCCTGAGACTACATAGTGAATTCCAGGTCAGCCTGGACTAGAGTGAGACCCTACCTCAAAAAAAAAAAAAAAAAAACACAACAAAACAAAACAAAACAAAACAAAAAAACAAAAACAAACAAACAACAAAAATAGTTAAGGCAAGTGCCTTAACTGCTAAGCCATCTCTCTGGCTCTCTCTCTCTCTTTTTAAATTTTATTTACTTATTTGAGAGAGGAAGAGGACCACATCTAGGTGCACATTTAGGTGCTTGCCAGCAAACCCAAAGGACCCAGGTTCAATTCCCCAGTACCCACGTGAAACTCTGAAACAACCATCCAATAGGGCCTCCAGCCACTGCAAATGAACTCCAGATGTATGCATCCCCTTGTGCATCTGGCTTACATGGGTCTTAGGGAATGGAACCTGGGTCCTTTGTCTTTGCAGGCAAGCGCCTTAACCGCTAAGCCATCTCTCCAGCCCTCTCTCCGATTTCTTTATGGACACATTCCTATTTGCCTGTTAGGATGGTTTTAAAGCTGACCGTCACACACTGATAATGACAACTTACCATAGATATCCAGCCTTGCAGTGCACGACACGATGCCGGCTTCGTTCTTGGCTGACAGCGTGTACCAACCAGCGTCCGACTTCTTGGCTGGCTGAATGAGGAGGCAGACATACCCTGTTGTGTCCTGGTGCATACTGGAGGAAAGAGAGAACATAGCCAGTGTTGGTTGTTTGTTTTTTTTTTTTTTTTTAGGCAGGGTCTCACTCTAGTCCATGCTGACCTGGAATTCACTATGTAGACTCAGGCTGGTCTCAAACTCACAGTGATCCTCCTACCTCTGTCTCCCGAGTACTGAGATTAAAGCTGTGCTCTATCATGCCCAGCCTATACCCAGGTTTATTTTTTTATTTTTTTACTTGAGAGAGAGACAGAGAGAGAGGGGGAGGATGGATGCTCCAGAGCCTACAGCCATTGCAAACAAACTCCAGAACTCCAGATGCATGTGCTACCTTATGCATCTGGTTTACGTGGGACCTGGAGAATCAAACCTGGGTCGTTAGGTTTTTCAGGCAAACACCTTAACCACTAAGTCATCTCTTCAGCCCCTGTACCCAGTTTTTAATTTAGGAACAGAAGCATCTCAATCAACATTATGGCTTAGGCAAGCTCTTAGAGCTTTTCCTCCCTAAAGATTATTTTTCTCTCTGTCACTGTTTCTCTCTCTCTTTTTTTTTTTTAATGTAAGAGTGTGTGTGAGAGAGAGAAAGAAAGAATTGGTACACTAGCGCCTCAGCCACTGCAACCAAACTCCAGATGCATGCACCCCTTTGTGTGCATGTATGACCTTGTGTGTTTGCGTCACTGTGCCTATGGCTTATGTGGGACTTGGAGAGTTGAACAGGAGTCCTTAGGCTTTGCAAGCAAGTGCCTTAACTGCTAAGCCATCTCTCTGGCCCTCTCTTTCTCTCTCTCTTTTAAAAATTTTATTTATTTATTTGTGAAAGAGAGAGAGGAAGAGGGCCACATCTAGGTGCTTACTTAGGTGCTTGCCAGCAAAGCCAAAGGACCCAGGTTCAATTCCCCAGTACCCACGTGAAATCTGAAACAACCATACAACAGACTAACACCTAGCAACAAAAAGGGAATACATTCTTGGGGCTGGAGAAATTTACGGCATTTGGCATCAAAGCCTAAAGACCCAGATTTGCTTCCCTGGTACCCACATAAAACCAGATGCACAAAGTGGTAGATGTATCTGGAGTTTGCCATGGCAGAAGGCCATGACACACTCATTCTCTTTCTTTCTCTCTCTTGGCTTGCAAATAAATAAAAAAAAATTTTTTTTTTTTTGAGGTAGGGTCTCACTCTGGTCCAGGCTGACCTGGAATTAACTATGTAGTCTCAGGGTGGCCTCGAACTCTTGGCGATCCTCCTACCTCTGCCTCCCGAGTGCTGGGATTAAAGGCGTGCGCCACCACGCCCGGCTAAAAAAATATTTTTTAAAAGGAATATATTGGCCAGGGGTGGTGGCACATGCTCCCAGCTCTTGGGAGACAGAGGTAGGAGGATCGCCGTGAGTTCAAGGCCACCCTGAGACTACATAGTGAATTTCAGATCAGCCTGGACTAGAGCAAAACCCTACATCAAAAACAAACAAACAAACAAAGAAACACAATAAATGGGCTGGAGGGGTGGCTTAGTGGTTAAAGCATTTGATTGCAAAGCCAAAGGACCCAGGCGTGATTCCCCAGGACCCATGTTAGCCAGATGCACAAAGGGATGCACGTGTCTGGAATTCATTTGCAGTGGCTGGAGGCCCTGGCATGCCCGTTCTCTCTCTGTCACATAAATAAATAAAAAATATTTTTTTAAAAAGTCAGATGTGGTGGTGCACGCCTTTAATCCCAGCACTCTGGAGGCAGAGGTAGGAGGATCACCGTGAGTTTGAGGCCACCCTGAGAATACATAGTGAATTCCAGGTCAGCCCGGGCTAGAGTGAGACCCTACCTAGAAAAACAAACAAACAAACAAACAAACAAACAAACAAACAAAAAAAGGCTACAGACTTATTAGGTGGCCCACCAATCCCCTCTGAGCGTGGAGCTGTGTGTGTGTGTGTGTGTGTTGGGGGGGGATTATACCTGATCCTTTCTCTGGTGAAGGGAATGGTCTCGTTGTCCTTCTTCCAGAAGAAGACGGGAGGGGGCATGCCTATCACGCGGCACTCCAGTCTCACCGGGTGGCCCTCAGGGACCCCGCTGTTCTGCAGCTTCTCCAGGATCATGGGCGCTCTCTTCACTTCTTTGGCTGAACAAGAGAAGACACAACGCCTTTTCTTTTTCCTGTCTGAATAGCAATGCCTTGAGGATCGTTCGTATCTAAAACTCACCCTGTTCCAAAATTTTACCAGAGTAGGTTTGCACGGCCTCATCTCCACGGCAGAGCACTTCCTGCGTCTCAGTGAGCGTCCCTGCCTTAATAAAGTGAGCGTCCCTGCCTTAATACAGCTCCACAAAGGGTTAAAAAAAAAAAAAGAAATGAATCCCAGCACTCGGGAGGCAGAGGTAGGAGGATCGCCATGAGTTCGAGGCCACCCTGAGACTACATAGTGAATTCCAGGTCAGCCTGGGCTAGAGTGAGACCCTACCTTGAAAAACCAAAAAAAAAAAAAAAAAAAAAAAAAAAAAGGCTAAGTGAGGTCACCCAAGGCCCGAAAGCCAAATGTCACACGTTTGCTCTCATATGTGGATCCTAGCTACAAATGTTTAGACTTGTATATATGTGAGTTGGAGTGAAAATCGGTAGCAAAGCTGGGTGGTGCACGTCTTTAATTCCAGCTCTCAGGAGGCAGAGGTAGGAGGATTGCAGTGAGTTCAAGGTCACCCTGAGAATACATAGTGAATTCCAGGTCAGCCTGAGCTGGAGTGAGACCCTACCTTGAAAAGCCAAAAAAAAAAAAAAAAAAAAAAAATTAGAAAAACTCATGTAGCTGTCTGCAGTGGTGCATGCCTTTAATCCCAGCATCTACCTTGAAAAACACAAAAAAGGGCTGGAGAGCTTAGTGGTTAAGGCGCAAGTTGGCGCATGCATCTGGAGTTCATTTGCAGTGGCTGGAGGCCCTGGTGTGCCCATTCTTTCTCTTTCTCTTCCTCTGCCTCATTCTCTCTCTCTTGAATAAATTAAAAATAAAATATTTAAAAAGAAAAGAAAAGAAAAAACTCATCTTACAAGGATATATTAGCTGTAGGCTTTTACCTTTTCCCCACTGTTTTCTAAAACATTGATGTTGCAGCCCCAATATATGAGGTTCTGGCCAAAAGAAGTCTCCTTGGGAAACATAATTCTCTCTTTTTTTTTGGATATATATGTATATATATTTACTGTGCTTTTAAATTTTATTTATTTATTTATTTATTTGAGAGAGATTGTCAAGGTCTTCAGCCACTGTAAAAGAACTTGTGCATATGGCTTTCGTGGGTCCTGGGGAATCAAACCTAGAAGTTTGGCTTTGCAGGCAAGTTCCTTAACTACTAAGCCATCTCTCCAGCCCACTGTGTTTTTGTCTTTTGTTTTTTGAGGTAGGGTCTCACTCTAGCCCAGGCTGACTGGAACTCACTATGTAGTCTCAGGATGGCCTCGAACTCACGGTAATCCTACTACCTCTGCCTCCTGAGTGCTGGGATTAAAGGTGTGTGGCATCATGCCCGGCCTGTATTTGTTTTTACTAGTATGATTCTGAGGGTGTAAGATCCTTTTTTGGGGAGAAGAATTTACACAGAAGTCCACAGTTCTCTGTGAGTCACTCACTTTCTTTCTTTCTTTCTTTCTTTCTTTCTTTCTTTCTTTCTTTCTTTCTTTCCTTCCTTCCTTCCTTCCTTCCTTCCTTCCTTCCTTCCTTCCTTCCCTCCCTCCATCTTTCTTTCTTTCTTTCTTTCTTTCTTTCTTTCTTTCTTTTCTTTCTTTTTTTTTTTTTTTTTTTAGATAGGGTCTCACTGTAGCCCAGGCTGAACTGGAACTCACTCTGTAGTACCAAGCTGGCCTCGAACTCACAACGATCCCCCTATCTCTGCCTCTGGAGTGCTGGGATTAAAGGACTTTTTTCTTTCTCTAAATTGCATGCCTTTGCATTCCATCACTGGTCCCTCTACCTGGAATGGTCTACCTAGAACCTTCCTATTCATTCTCTAGAGGCAAGCTCCAAAGTGGGGCCTATAGCTCAGTTGATAGAGTACATGCCTAGCAGACCCGAAGCCAGAGATTTGATCTCCTGAACAACACTAAAAAAAAAACAAAACAATCAGATGTGGTGGTCCACACCCGTAATCCCGGAAGCATGAGGCCCTGTCTCAACCAAAAAGTAAACAAAGCCTAACTCCAGTGTCACCACCCAAGCAGTGGGTTCACAAAGCATCCATTCTCAGCCTCCTGTTTCCATAGCACATTGAAAAAGAGGGAGATTGCTCAGTTCCCCAACACTTATGTAAAGCTTGACAGGCTGTTGTTTGCAGTAGCAAGGGGATCTATGGTGCCGCCCCCACCCCACCACCAAGTGTGTAACAAAAAATAACATGAAGCCGGGCGTGGTGATGGACGCCTTAAATCCCAGCACTCGGGAGGCAGAGGTAGGAGGATCACTGTGAGTTCAAGGCCACCCTGAGACTGCTTGGTGAGTTCCAGGTCAGCATGGACTAGAGTGAGACCCTACCTGGTAAAAACAAAACAAAACAAAACAAAACAAAACAAAACAAAACAAAACAAAACAAAACAACAAAAAGGATCTGTGTGTGTGTGTGTTTTAGGACTGAATGGCAAATGACTAGAATTTAGCGACAGTCAATTAACTGATTACTTAAACAATGATGGCAATAAATTGGCTCCCATCTATTGCATGAACAAGATACCATATTATATTCTTTTTCAAGGTAGGGTCTCACTCTAGCCCAGGCTGACCTGGAAATTCACTATATAATCTCAGGGTGGCCTCACACTCACAGTGATCCTCCTACCTCGGCCTCCTGAGTGCTGGGATTAAATGCATGCGCCACCATGCCCGGCTCCATATTATATTTTTAAGATGATGACATATCTTTGAAAGCAAGGTAGAAAATATGGTCCTTACTACAGTGAAGTAGAAACTGATATTTGTTGTGCAAAGGACTTCAGCATTCTGTCAGAGAGCCTCTGCATATTTATGCCATGACCGTGAAGGGAGTTAGGCGTTAGGGGTCCCACAGCTAAACTTACCTACTACCGTGAGTTCCAGACTGAAAGAATTCTGCCCGGTTTTGTTGGTGGCCACACATGTATAGGTCCCTGCATCACGCTGGGTGAGCGGGTCAATGAGCAGCGAATGGACTCCAGTCTCCCTGACCAGCATCTTGTGGGAGGCATCTGGTAGCACAGGTTGGCCATTGAGCAGCCACGTGAGCTCTGGGGGCGGTAAGCCACTCACCTAATAAACAACAGAACAGCTGAGGCAGACTGATGACAGGCAGATTTATACGGTGGCTGGATTTGTTATCCTTGTTTGGCACCAAATACATATAGTAAGAGAAAATGGAAGAGTGGGGAGGACCTCTCCGTGCCACGGCAGTGAGAGAAAAGGGCTATGAATGAAGGGCTGGGTGAGCTTGACCTGGGTGGCATCTTGACCCCATTTCAGAGCAAGGATCTAGGTGACCACACTCTAAGTAGAATGACAATGAGGCTTAAGTAGATAGGCTAGGCCTGTCCCAACACCAGAGATGAGATAACCACACGCAGGAGTTAGCTAAGAGAAAGGTCAGATATTAAACCAGAGCTCTCAAATTTTGCTCATGGAATGTTTCCTATAGTTTTTTTTTAATTTTTAATTTTATTTATCTATTTGAGAGAGTGAGAGAGGGAAAGACACACACACACACACACACCCATGCACATACACACAGAATGGGCACACCAGGGCCTCCCGCCACTGCAAATGAACTCCAGACGCATGCGCCACCTTGTGCATCTGGCTTATGTGGGTCTTGGGGAATTGAACCGAGGTCCTTTGGCTTTGCAAGCAAACACCTTAACCGCTAAGCCATCTCTCCAGCCCTCATCATGAAATGTTTTAAAAAATCCCACTGCCCAGTGTAAACCAGAATCTCTGGAGATGGGACCCAGACATTGTTTTTTTTTTTTTTTTTTTTTTTTAAGAATTTAGGAAGGGGCCAAAGGAAGAGTAGGACTCCTTACAACGTGCTCCTCCAGACACAAAATGGTCTGGATCTCCATGACCTCACAGTGCCTGACACTACCTACACAAGACCATCATAATAGGAGGAAAAGATGATGACATCAAAATAAAAGAGAGACTGATTGAGAGGGGGCCGGGATATGATGGAGAGTGGAGTTTCAAAGGGGAAAGTAGGGGGAGGGAGGGAATTACCATGGGGTATTATCTACAATTAAAGAAGTTGTCAATAAAAAATGAATAAATACATAAATAAAAAAGAGTTTAGGAAGGGGTAAGAATGTTCAACCTGAATATTATTTAGGCAAGCCAATAGGAGAAAACCACATATATAAAGGGACTCTTTTTATTTTGTTTGTTTATAGTGACAGAGGGTAGGGTAGAATGGGCATACTAGGGCCTCTTGCCACTGCATATAAACTCCAGATGCATGTGCCACTTTGTGCATCTGGCTTTATGTGAGTACTGGGGAATCGAACCCTGGATAGCAGGCTTTGCTTAGTATGAGAACAGATCTACTGTTTACATAGAAGTCCTCCGAGCCACCTTTCCATGCCTACAAATTTTCAAAGGCTCTAATCGTCAACAAGCACCAAGGATAAAAATCTCATCCCTTTTTGGCTTCATAGAAACAAGGGCTGCCAGGCACCATATGGGAAAAATCCAAATTCTTTTCCTTCTTTGATTGTCCTCTAAAACTGAAGAGTCAAACTGATAGAATACCTATGTAATTTTTATTAAGACATAATGATTTCAAAATTTCATGAGTCCACCCTGAGACTACATAGTGAATTCCAGGTCAGCCTGGACAGAGTGAGACCCTACTTTGAAAAACCAAAACCAAAACAAACAATCAAAATTTCATGGGCCTGGGGAAATGGCTTAGCAGTTAAGGTGTTTGCCTGTGAAGCCTAAGGACCCACATAAGCCAGATCCACAAGGGGGCGCATGCGTCTGGAGTTCGTTTGCAGTGGCTAGAGGCCCTGGCATGCCTATTCTCTCTCTCTATATATGCCTCTTTCTCTCTCTGTCTTAAATAAGTAAATTAATTAAATAAATAAATAAAAATAAATACAAATATAAAATTTCATGAGGGCTAGGGAGATGGCTCAGTTAAAAGTGCTTGCTTGCAAAGCCTGATAACCTAGATTCAATTCCCTAGGACCCTTGTAAAGCCAGATGCATGAAGGGTTCATATTTCTGGAGTTCATAGTGGCAAGAGATCCTAATGCCTCTATTTCTCTCTCAAATTCCTTTTAATTAATCAATTCATAAAAAATTTTATTGCATCATTTTGTCTAGTACTGAAGTCTCTAAGAAGCTCTTTGGAGGGATGATGTTTTCCACTTCCCTAGGACTCCTTTATCTGGAAGAAAACCCTACAAAAAGGTTGGAGAGAAGTCTTTGTTTGCCTGCGAAGCCTAAAGGACCCAGGTTCAATTCTCCAGTACCCATGTCAGCCAGACGCACAAGGTGGTGCATGTATATGGAATTTATTTGCAGTGGCTGGAGGCCCTTGTGTGCCCATTCTCTCTCTTTCTACTTGGCCTCTTTCTTTCTCTCAAATAAATAAAATACATATTTTTAAAAGTCTGCCTTCTTTGTTAAAAAAAAAAAAAAAGAGGGCTGGAGAGATGGCTTAGTGGTTAAGATGCTTGTCTGCGAAGCCTAAGGACTCATGTCTGACTCTCCAGGTCCCACATAAGCCAGTTGCACAAGGTGACGCAAGCTTGCAAGGTCACACATGCGCACAAAGTGGTGCGTGTGTCTGGGGTTCAATTGCGGTGGCTGGTGATACGCCAATTCTCATTCTCTCTCTCATGAGAAATGAAAGCCCCACAAAACAGTAACACACCAATATTAATGCAAACAAACCACCAAACAGGAAATCCGAACAGAATGGAAGCTAAGCACAGAGGCTTAGCGTTTACCTTACAGTCCAGCCGACACAGGCGCCCCTCGTGAGCTACCATATCCCCAGGAGCCTGCAGGAAATGTGGTCGGAAGAAGCGTTCCTGGAGGGGCTCCTTGTCTCTCTCTTGAACTCGGGACCTCCCCCTGTAACAAGCATGTCCAGGCATCAAATGCAGAAACCAATTTGGAAACCAACAGGCATTTGGGCATGTCGATAGAGCCAAAGGGGAAACAGACTGCTTAAAGGAAGACAACACATTGATTTGCACAAGTGTGTTCCTGTGTGTGTGTGTGTGTGTGAATGGGCACGCCAGGGTCTCTGGCACTGCAGAAGAATGCCAGATGTGTTTGGACTCCTTTTTTTGTTTGTTTGTTTTTGTTTTTCAAAGTAGGGTCTTGCTCCAGTCCTTGGCTGACCTGGAATTCACTCTGTAGTCTCAGGCCAGCCTCGAACTCACAGTGATCCTCCTACCTCAGCCTCCCAAGCGCTGGGATTAAAGGTGTGCTCTACCACACCCGGCTCTTTTTTTTTTTTTTTTTTTGAGAGGGAAAGGACTTGCTAGATTAACAACAAAGAATAAAGAAATAACAGCGTGGAATTGATGTTTTACAAAAATCCCTCACTGGCAAGTGCCTCATGTACTGTAGGGTTATCCTGTGCCACCCACTTCTTTCTCTCTGAAGTCACCCAGGGTTAAGTGGCTCAACTTTCCTTGCTGTGGGCTTCAGCAGTTGTTGAAAACTCATTAAAATAAACAAATAGATCAGTATTCAATCTGAACCTCAAATGACAGCCAAAAGAGAAGGCCTGTTTATTATCCAGAACAAGGCAGCTGTAATCTCTGTGACTCTGAGCAATAAAATTTAACCTGGCTCTAAATTACAACAGGCCATTAAAGATGGCCATGAACTTGAACTGAACGAGAGTGACCAGTGGTAACAGCTGATCTTGAACAAAAGGAGGAGGAGCTGTCTAGGTGCAGTGGCAGTGACATGCCGCATTTGAAACATGGGTCACTATTTTTGTTCCTTTGGTCAGTCACATTTAATTCATCCCACTCGGTAACTATTGCTCAGTAACATTGCTAAGACTTGGTGGCGCCAGGAGACTCCAGGGGAAAGCCAAGCTCTTAGTGATTAGTGAAGTCACAGAGGCGGAAAAGCATTTGTTATGAGCAGAGCACCCACCCATTCAGTGTCTCCGTTTTGTTTTTTTCAAATATGTTTTTCAAATATTTATTTATTGATTTATTTACTTGAGAGAGAGAGAGAAGAGAGAGAGAAAGAGAGAGAGAGAGAGGGAGAGAATGGGCATGCCAGGGCCTCCAGCCACTGCAATCAAACTCCAGACGCATGTGCCCCCTTGTGCATCTGGCTTACATGGGTTCTGGGGAATCGAACCGGGATCCTTTGGCTTTGCAAGCAGATGCCTTAACTGCTAAGCCATCTCTCCAGCCCAGTGTCTCCGTTTTGTGATGGAGAAGTTGGTAATTCAATCCCAAGAGTCTTACTGATATAGTTGTCTTAATGTTGGTGACAAGACTTGAACCATACAAAGTGTTCCAAAGACATTTTTTTTTAATTTGAGAGAGAGAGAGAGAGAGAGAGACAGATAGAGAGTGGGCACACCAGCAGCCTCTCAGCCACTGTGAACAAACACCAGACACATGTGCTCCCTTGTGGGCAAGTGCGACACTGCACCCTTGCATCACTTTTGTGTCTGGCTAAGCATGGGGTCTGGAGAATTGAACAGGTGTTCTTAGGCTTGCCAGGCAGGCGCCTTAACCACTAAGCCATCACTCCAGCCCCCAAAGACAAATTTTAATGTGCTGGCCAATCACCTAGGGACTTTGGTAAATTGCAGATTCTGATTTAGCAGATCTGGAGTGGGGCTTAGAATTCTGCATTTTCTTTCTTCTTTCTCTTTCTTTCTTTCTTTTTGAGGTAGGGTCTTTCTGTAGCCAAGTCTGACCTGGAATTCACTCTGTAGTCTCAGGGTGTCTTTGACCTCACAGTGACCCTCCTACTTCTGCCTCCTGAGTGCTGGGATTAAAGGCATGTGCCACCACATCTGGCAGAATTTTGCATTTTCAACAAGCTCCCGTGATGTTGTGTGTGTGTGCGCGTGCACCCACGCATATGCACCTGCACGTGCATTTCAGCAACCATTTGTAGACCCAACAGCTGTGGCACTCATTATAAGGTTGGGGACCATGAAGGGCCCAGAGAAGAGGAACTCTCCCTGTTGTTACCTGTGGGACTGACTGGCAGAGGTTAGTCGGCTGCGGATGGGCAAACTCTGTACCATCAAGTGGCCAGAACAGCTGATTCTCCCCTGGGAAACAAAACGAAGCAGGTTAAAATGAGAAGAAATCCACATTTTTTTCTTCACCAGAACATTATGGAATTTTGCACTAATAATGATGAGTTTTTCTTTGGAGGAGAGGAATGAAAACACTATGACTTTTTATTTTATTTTATTTGTTTGTTTGTTTATTTATTTATTTATTTTGGTTTTTGAGGTAGAGTCTCACTCTAGCTCAGGCTGACCTGGAATTCATTATATCTCAGGGTGGTGATCCTCCTACCTCTGCCTCCCAAGTGCTGGGATTAAAGGCATACGCCACCATGCCTGGCTTATTTTTTATTTAAAAAAATTATTTAGCCGGGCGTGGTGGCGCACGCCTTTAATCCCAGCACTCGGGAGGCAGAGGTAGGAGGATAGCCGAGAGTTCGAGGCCACCCTGAGAGTACATAGTTAATTCCAGGTCAGCCTGGACCAGAGTGAGACCCTACCTTGCAAAACCAAAAAAAAAAAAAAATTATTTAGGGCTGGAGAGATTGCTTAGTAGTTAAGGAACTTGCCTACAAAACCTAAGGACTCATGTTTGACTCTTCAGGTCCCACATAAGCCAAATACAAGGAGACACAAGCACACAGTGTCATATATGCATACAAGGGGCACACTCGTCTGGAGTTCTATTGCAGTAGCTGTAGGCCCCACTGCACCAATTCTCTTTCTCTCTCACCTTCTCTCTCTCATATAAAAAATTTTATTTATTTATTTACTTGAGAGAGAGAGAAAGAGAATGGGCACGCCAAGGTCTCCAGCCACTGCAAATGAACTCCAGACGCATGTGTCATCTTGTGCATCTGGTTTATGTGTGGACTGGGGAATCGAACCTGGGTCCTTAGGCTTCACAGGTAAGCGCCTTAGCCACTAAGCCATCTCTCCAGCCCTACTATGATTTCTTTTTAAAATTAAAAAAAATCATTTTTATTTTTGAGAGAGAGAAAGAGGGAGAGAGAAGAGAATGGGCACCCCAGGATATTCAGCCTGCTATGAATGAACTCCAGATACGTGTACCCTACGGGACCTTGCAGGCATCATCACTGTGAGTCTGGCTATGTGGGACTTGGAGATCTGAACTTCTCTCTAGTCCCCCACTCTGACTGTTTAAATTACTGTTAATATTCCAAAGAGAGATTTGTAAAATAGCACTTTGAGGATTTTCATTTTAACCTAAGAAATGATCAGAGCACAAATGTTAAAGGGTATGTTTTGACTTCTTTTGAATCTACTCACAGCACCAGTGCATAGAACATGGTCAAATATTTTCAGATGTTCTTTACTAAAGATTCGTCAGAACAACCCAGGCATGGTGGCGCACACCTTTAACCCCAGCACTTAGGAGGTAAAGGTAGGAGGATCGCTGTGAGTTTGAGGCCACTCTGAGACTACATAGTGAATTCCAGGTCAGCCTGGACTAGAGCGAGACCCTACCCTGAAAAAACAACAACAACAACAACAACAACAAAAAAAAAGGTTTATAAAAATGAACAGTTCAATGGGGAGAGTGGATGAGAACAGAAATAATAGTTCTATCATTTCTGTTTGAATAGTAATTAAATGTATTTATTCTTTTATTCTGTCCTATCTGGGGACCTTTTTTTTTTTTGCTGGGGTGGGGAGGGGGGTTCAAAGTAGGATTTGATCAAACCCTTTATGCATAGTAGACAAGAGCCACATCTTTAACCCCACCAGTGTTTTTTTTTTTCTGAGAGAGAAAGACAGAGAGAGAGAGAGAAATAGAGAGAGAGAGAGAGAGAGAAGAGGCAGAGAGAGAGAGAGAATGGGTGTGCCAGGGGCATTTCAGCGGCTGCTAACGAACTCCAGACACGTGTACCGCCTTGTGAGCAAGCCAGCATTGCGCACTTGTGTCGCTTGCGTCTGGCTAAATGTGGGACCTGAAGAATCCAACTGGGCATTTTTGGGCTTGGCAGGCAGGCACCTTAACCGCCAAGCCATCTCTCCAGCCCACCAGTGGGTTTTGACAAAGTGGCTAACTGGTTATTATTATTTTTTTTTTTCTAAGGTAGGGTCTCACTCTAGCCCAGGCTGACCTGGCACTCACTTTGTAGTCCTAGGCTGGCCTTGAACTCACAGTGATCCTTCTCCCTCAGCATGCCCAGCTAAAAAGCCTTTGAAGTTGTGATCTGCGTTCTAGTTTTGGACGGTCACTATGACTGCACTGGTTTTCCTTGGCAATCCTGAGTCACCTGCACTTCTCACAGTCTCCTTCACAGAGACATCAATGGCTCTTTCTGCAGAGACGGGCCCAACGTGGGGCCCTGCAATCACCTGGGGGTTGGCTGCCATGATGGTGTAGTTGCCATCATCATCGCTGGTGGTGGAATCGATGTGCAGAGAACACGTCCCGTCTCCTCCTCGCTTCATTTTGCAGTGCTCGTTCCTCTTCGAAATCTGCTTCCCGTCTTTGAACCAGTAAACCTGGAGTGGAAGACAACGGGGTCCCGTTTGAGGAAGATGCACTCTCCCCCAGGGAAGAACGGGGGTATAGGGTGAGACAAAATTCAAGTCTGTGTCTACAACAAAGCACTTGAAAAAGGTTACAAAATATTACCAAAAAAATGACCCTATAGCAGGGCATGGTGGCTGAGGCAGGAGGATCGCTGTGAGTTCAAGGCCAGCCTGAGACTACATAGTGAATTCCAGGTCAACCTGGGCTAGAGCCAGACTCTACCTCGAAAAACAAAAATAAAAACAGAAACAAGGGCTGGAGAGATGGCTTAACTGTTAAGGCGCTTGCCTGCAAAGCCATAGGACCTGGGTTCAATTCCCCAGGACCCACATAAGCCAGATGCACAAGGTGGCGCAGGCATCTGGAGTTCATTTGCAGTGGCTGGAGGCCATTCTCTTTCTCTTTCTCTCCCTCCTTCCCTGTGTCTTTCTCTCAAACAAATAAATAAAAATAAAAATAAACCCAAATACATATGTAATGTACATATTTTCATGGTCAGTTCGGTGTGTGTCAAGGTGATCTCTTCAAGGCTTGTAACCGTCTTCCTCTGCTTTTCCTGGTAACCCAACCGCGCAAGACAATGTCATGATCTTGCTTGTGAAAGCAGAGCAGAGATCCCCCGCCAGGGCCACCCCGGGTGCAAATCCTTCCCTTAACGCACTGCCAAGAAATGTGGTGACTCATGAGATTTTTCAGCAGCCAGTGATAATGATATGACATTCTTGGCATTTACTAGCGTAATAGTCATGACACAGATATAGCTCATTTGGTACAGCAACGGGCACCCTGTGGTTTCAACCTGATGCGGCTGATGACTGAGAGAATTCAACAGCACAGAATAAATTAGCATAACTAGGAAATTCATCTTAAACTTTTATAAAAGCCCTAATACATCTGATTTCTTTTTGCCTTGACTAATGATCCTTTACCCTTTAAGATAAATTATCTGATTTTTGAGCTGGGCGTGGTGGCGCATGCCTTTAATCCCAGCACTTGGGAGGCAGAGGTAGGATGATTGCCATGAGTTCAAGGCCACCCTGAGACTACATAGTTTATTTCAGGTCAGCCTGGGCTGGAGTGAGACCCTACCTCGAAAAAAAAAATTATCTGGTTTCGACAGATTGCTCAGCGGTTAAGGTGATTGCCTGTGAAGCCTAAGCACCCAGGTTTATTTCCCCAGTATACACGAAAGCCAGATGGGCGAGGTGGTGCATACATTTGGAGTTTGTTTGCAGTGGCTGGAAGCCCTGACACACCCATCCTCTTTTTCTTTCTCACAGTCTCTTTGCCTCTTTCTCTCTCTTACAAGTAAATAAGTATTTTTTAAAAGAATGGGAAATTATCTGGGTTTTGCTAATAATCTGGTATTTTTTTATGAGAGAGAGAAAGAGAGAGAGGGAGGGAGAGAGAGAATTGGTGCACCAGGGCCTCTAGCCACTGCAATTGAACTCCAGACGTGTGTGCCATCTTGTGCACATGTGTGACCTTGCTCACTTGTGTCACCTTGTGCATCTGGCTTATGTGGGGTCTGGAGAGTTGAACATGGGTCCTTAGGTTTCACAGGCAAGTGCCTTAACCACTAAGCTATCTCTCTAGGCCTTTAATCTGGTACTTAAATTTTTTTTGTTTATTTTTATTTATTTATTTGAGAGCAACAGAGAGAGAAAGAGGCAGAGAGAGAGAGAGAGAGAGAAAGAGAGAGAGAGAGAGAATGAGTGCACCAGGGCTTCTAGCCACTGCAAACGAACTCCAGATGCATGGGCCACCTTGTGCATCTGGCTTATGTGGGTCCTGGGGAATTGAACTGAGGTCCTTTGGCTTTGCAGGCAAGCACCTTAACTGCTAAGCCATCTCTCCATCCCTCCCCCCCTTTTTTTTTGGAGATAGGGTCTCACTCTAGCCCAGACTAACCTGGAATTCACTACGTCATATCAGGGTGGCCTGGAACTCACAGCGATCCTCCTACCTTTGTCTCCTGAGTGATGGGATTAAAGGTGTGCGGCACCACGCCTGGCTTTGTTTTGTGTTTTTTTGAGACAGGGTCTCATGTAGCTGAGACTGGCTTCCAACTCACTAAGCAGCTGAGGATGACTTTGACCTGTTGCTCTTCTTGTCTCCACCTCCTGGGTGTGGGGATGACAGGTGCACAACGCCATGCCCAGTTTGATCAGGGCTTGGTGCATGCTGGGCACTCTGCCAGCTGAACCACATCCCCCGGTCCCCCTGGCTGGTTTTAGGCTGAGAATCAAAGCCAGGGCTTGGTGCATGCTGGGCAAGCAACCCTACATCTCCAGCCCCACTGATGTACATCTTCAACCTGAGACTTTTTTTTTTTGTATGAAGGGCCAAATTCAGAGCCTTGTGCATGCTAGATAAGAGCTTACCACAGAGCTGCATTGCAGCCCAGATGAGACTTTCTTAAAAACACTATCTATATTCCATGCTGTTGGTGGTG
This sequence comes from Orientallactaga sibirica, assembly GCA_036365145.1. Taxonomy (NCBI): domain Eukaryota; kingdom Metazoa; phylum Chordata; class Mammalia; order Rodentia; family Dipodidae; genus Orientallactaga; species Orientallactaga sibirica. The sequence goes on along the minus strand of JAEOAD010000032.1, from coordinate 24,001,241 downwards.
AGCGGACTAGATGCCTTCCCTACCTTTGGAACGGGAATCCCAACAATTTTGCAGGTGAATGTGACTGGAGAGCCTTCTGTGACCCGGAAGTGCTTGAGTCTTTTGTCAAAGATGGGAGCGATGCACTTGCCCGTGGGGATCTCATCATGCTGGATTTCGTCGTCCGATTCATCAACAGGCGTGCGTTCCAGGCGAAACTCTATTTCATTCATCAGCCTCTGTTCAAAGCTTGAAATTTTGTATTCCTGTCAAAACGACAAGTATGTTGAAATTTCTATTCTTGTGGTAATAAACTTGTCTATATTTTAGTCCCATGTCTATTATCTTAACGAATAATACAAATTGGGAAACAATGAAAATAGTATTCAATGAGATATTTATGCAAGATGAGCCATCTTCCCAGCCTCAATGGGTTATTTAAAATATACTATTCAAAAAAAATAGCCGGGCGTGGTGGCGCATGCCTTTAATCCCAGCACTTGGGAGGCAGAGGTAGGAGGATTGCTGAGAGTTCGAGGCCACCCTGAGATTACATAGTGAATTCCAGGTCAGCCTGGACCAGAGTGAGACCCTACCTCGAAAAACCAAAATAAATAAATAAATAAATAAAATAAAATAAAATAAAATAAATAAAATGTACTATTCGCCAAGCACACACCTTTAATCCCAGCACTTGGGAGGCAGAGGTAGGAGGATTGCTGTGAGTTCAAAGCCAGCCTGGGACTACATAGTGAATTCCAGGTGAGCCTGGGCTAGAGAGTGAGAAGGTACCTCGAAAAACCAAAAAAAAAAAAAAAAAAAAAAAAAGAGGGCTGGAGGGATGGCTTAGCGGTTAAGACGCCTGCCTGAGAAGTCTAAGAATGCTTGTTCCATTCTCCAGGTCCCACATTTAGCCAAATGCAAAAGTGACACAAGCACGCAATGTCACACATGCGCACAAGGGGCTGCACGCGTCTGGAATTTGTTCACAGTGGCCGAAAGGCTCTGGCGTGCCCATTCTCTTTCTGCCTCTTCCTCTCTCTCTGTCTCTCTCTCTCTCAAATAATAATAATAAAAAAAAGAAATGCAAAAAAGAAAAAGAAAAAAAAAAGAAATCCACTTTCATGAAACATAATTTATAAATTTGACTTATAGGGAGGGAGTTACTATTCTCAGTAATATTCATAAGACTAGCATTTCTGATCTATTTTCATGCTCAGCATAATGAGGTAATGCTAGGACGTTCTGGAATGCTCACTATTCTTCATTTGCTTAAAATTAAAAAACTAGAACAATGGAAAATGGAAGATAACTTCCTAGACCTAAAGTTTTTTTTTGTTTTGTTTTTTCGTTCTTTTTTTTCATTTTTCAAGGTAGGGTTTCACTCTGGCCCAGGCTGACCTGGAACTCACTGTGTAGTCTCAGGGTGGCCTCCAACTCACAGTGATTCTCCTACCTCTGCTTCCTGAGGAGTGGGATTAAAAATGTATACCACCATGCCCAGCCCTAAAGGTTTTTGTTTTGTTTTGTTTTGTTTTTCTAGTTAGGGTCTCACTCTAGCCCAGGCTGATCTGGAATTCACTACGTAGTCTCAGGGTGACCTTGAACTCACAGCGTTCCTCCTGCCTCTGCCTAAAGGCGTGTGCTACCATTCCCGGCTAAGGGTTTTTTTTTGTTTGTTTTTTTTTCCAAGGTAGGGTCTCATCTAGCCCAGGATGACCTAGAACTTACTATGTAGTCTCAGACTGGCCTCAAACTCACAGTGATCCCCCTACCTCTGCCTCCTGAGTGCTGGGATTAAATGTGTGGGCCACCAAGCCTTGTTCATTTCATTTCTTAAAACTTTCTTAGAAGGCTGGAGAAATGGCTTAGTGGTTAAGATGTGTGCCTGCCAAGCCTAAGAACTCATGTTTGAATCTCCAGGTCCCATGTAAGTCAGATGCACAGTGACACAAGTGCACAATGTTGCACAAGGGGGCGCATGCATCTGGAGTTCCTTTGCAGCTGCTGAAGGCCCTGGTGTGCCCACTCTCTTTCTCTCTAAAATTAAAAAAAAAAAAAAAAAACTTGCTTAGAAGGCTGAAAAGATGGCTTGGTGGTTAAGGCGCTTGCCTGTGAAAACTGAGAACCCAGGTTTGATTCATCAGTACCCATGTAAGCCAGATGCACAAGGTAGTGTATGTCTGGAGTTCGTTTGCAGTGGCTGGAGGTCCTAACATGCCCATTCTCTCTCTGTCTGCCTTTCTCTCTCTCAAATAAATAAATAAAAATAAAATATTTTAAAATTAAAAAAAAAGTAAAACCAGTCTGTGTGCAGGGCTGGTGTGACTTGTTTTTCTGCAACGACACTTGATTAACAAATACAAACACAGTGAATATGCTTGGAAAATAAATCTGTGTTCAACACTGCCGCATTTATGGAGTTTGAAGTTAGCTGTTGTTATAAAACATTTTAAAAAAACTGAGCGTAGAGCCGGGCATGGTGGCATACGCCTTTAATCCCAGCACTCGGGAGGCAGAGGTAGGAGGATCGCCGAGAGTTCGAGGCCACCCTGAGACTACAGAGTGAATTCCAGGTCAGCCTGGGCCAGAGTGAGACCCTACCTCAAAAAAACAAAAACAAAAACAAACAAACAAACAAACAAAAAAGAGACTGTGGCTCAAAAATAATGAGACACTGACACAGTGCTCCAGTCACCACAGGCACAAGGGCACACTCATTTGCACACACCTCCCCTACACACGCTTTAAAATTAAGCTTTATCATAGGTACGTATGAATATAAAAACCCCACAGGGGCTGGAGAGATGGCTCAGTGGTTAAAGGTGCTTTCTCGCAATGCCTGACGGTGTGGGTTTGATTCCTCGGTACCCACATAAAGCCAGATACACAAAGTGGCCCATGCATCCGGAGTTCCTTTACAGCAGCAGAAAGCCCTGGAGCACCCACACTCTGTCTGTCTGCCTTGTTCTCTCTGTCTCAAGTAAATAAGTAAACACAAATATTAAAAAAAAACAGCATAGGATACATAGCGTTTATTACCATCTAGGAAGTGCACATATGCACTGAGGGTCTTAGGACGCATTGCCTGTGGATAAGGGGGGGCTGCTGGGTGTTCTACTCTAGATAAACGCACACGAACAAGTAAACTGGGTTATCTGCTGGGGTAATCCAGAACCCCAGCTTTCCCTAGACAAGCTTCCTACATGGCCCTCTGCCGGCTCCATGTCTGCCATCGCGTCAGCCTCGTGAAGTCAGGTGATCTGAGAACCCAAGGGCTTACACTAAGCAAGATTATATTTCTTACGATGAAAGTCCATCCAACCATCTGGGTACAACCGTCTTACCTGCTGGTTTGACCTAACGTCATTGAAACTCATTTTCTTCCCCAAGTCTAGAATCACTGCGTTCTTGGTTTCCCGGATGAAATCATCACTCACTGCTGGAGGAGGCTTGGTGTTTTTCTTCATCAGTCCCTGGGAAGGTCTGTAACATCAATCCACACCCAAAATACAATGAACACACCAGTCAGCAATACAAAGGCCACAAGTCAGAGTGGTTCAGACGATAACCCAACAGCAGGAATCATCAGGTGCCAGTGGATCAAACACTGTTTACAGAGACCTTTTTTTCCTCTTTCTTTCTTTCTTTCTTTCTTTCTTTCTTTCTTTCTTTTCTTTTCTTTTCTTTTCTTTTCTTTCTTTCTTTTTTTTTTTTTTGGTTTTTCGAGGTAGGGTCCCAGGCTGACCTGGAATTAACTATGTAGTCTCAGGGTGGCCTTGAACTCACGACGATCCTCCTACCTCTGCCTCCCGAGTGCTGGGATTAAAGGCGTGCACCACCACGCCCAGCTCAGAGACCTTTTAAAAAACTGATTTATTCATTTATTTATTTCAGAGAGAGAGGGAAAGAGGCAGAGAGAGGGAGAGAGAAAGAAAGAGAATGGGCATGCCAGGACCTCCAACTTCTGCAAATGAACTCCAGATGCATGTGCCACTTTGTGCATCTGGCTCATGTGGGTACTGGAGAATCGAACCTAGGTCTTTAGCCTTCACAGGCAAACAGTTTAACTGCTAAGCCATCTCTCCAGCCCCAGATTTTTTTTTTTTTGCATTTTAATTGTTAAAAAATAATTAAAATAGGGCCTGAGAAGATGACTCAATAGGTCAAATGCTTACAGTGAAAGTGTGAGGACCAGTTGGCATCCCTAGCATCATATAAAAGTCCGTGTTCCAGTGCTGTGAAGGTGGGGACAAGAGACTCCCTCAGGCGTGCTGGCTAGCTAGTCTTGTTGGATTGGTGAGCTCCAGGTTCAGTGAGAAACCTTGTTACAAAAAGTAAGATGGGGGCTGGAGAGATGGTTTAGTGGTTAAGGCATTTGCCTGCAAAGCCCAAGGACCCAGGTTCAATTCCTCACTACCCACATAAGCCAGATGCACAAGGTGTTGCATGCATCTGGAGTTCATTTGCAGTAGGCCCTAGTGTGCCCATTTTCTCTCCCTCTCTTTCTCTCTGTCTCTTTCTCTCTCGCTTGCTCAAATAAATAAATAAAAATTAAGGCACACGCCTTTAATCCCAGCACTTGGGAGGCAGAGGCAAGAGGATTGCTGTGAATTTGAGGCCATCCTGAGACTACATGGTGAATTCCAGGTCAAAATTTCAGTTGAATTCCTGGGCTAGAGCAAGACCCTACCTCGAAAAAATGGAAAAAAAAAACAAAACAAAACACCACTTTTTTTTTTTTTTTTTTTTAAAGAAGTAAGGTGGCGAGCTATTGAAGAGAACGCTCAGCATTAACCTCTGGCCATCACACACACACACACACACACACACACACACACAGTCATACATACTCATACATCAGCACACCACACACACACACAACACACACACACACACAGTCATACATACTCACACATCAGCACACCACACACACACACACAATGCACACAATTAAAATAATCATGTGCTTTGTCCTGAGGTGTTCAGAATCCATTTCAGAATGTCTAACAGACAGGATCATCTAAGCAGCTCCTAAATGAAGGTTTTGTCCCAGACAAGCTATTCTGTGTGTCTCCAGGCCTTAATGATACTTACATGGATGGTGCGCTTTTAGGCAGTCCCATGGCATTGGTGGGTGGGATGGCCGGGAGAGAAGGCAGAACAGAGCTGAGGAAAGCTACTGGGTTCTGGATCCGGCTGGTGGGAGAGACAGGGGTCGGGGACACACAGTGGGGCTGAAACTGGTTTCCGCTGGGGATGGAAAACGTGAGGGGCGCAGGTGGCGGTGCTGGCTCTGCAGGGCCTAGAGGCGTTGATTCAGTTTGCGTGGAAACCCCGCCTGGAGATTTGGTTTGCGCGGAGGACTGGGTGATTAAGAGGCTCTCTTTGCTCACGGTCCTCTGAATGGGGTGAGAGGAGCTGCTCAGGGTGAACACGGGAGAGCTGGATGGGGATGGGGATGAGGATGCCATGGTGGAGAAGAAATGCTTCGGCCGGGCCAAGCTGAATGACTGCGATGAAGGGACCTTCACCTGCTTGCTGGAGACGGTCACTGCCAGGGGAGCTGGAGGAGGGGGAGCTGTGGAGTTCAAGACGCTCACGTTGAAAGGAAACTCCTTAGGTGATGAGGGAGATGAGTTCTGTAGCTGCTGCTGTTCCAGTAACACTTGGTTATGAAGCTGCTGTAACTGACAGGAGTCACTGCATGCAAAACAAGAGTGGGGAAGAGAGGGCTGGAGAGATGGCTGGAGAGATGGCTCAGCGGTTAAAGGCACTTGCTTGCAAACTCCGACAGCCTGGGTTTGATTCCCTAGTACCCACATAAAGCCAGATGCATAAAGTGGAAAGGGGTGGAGATGTCTAGAGTTTGTTTGCAGAGGCAGGAGGTCCTGGTGCACCCATATCTTCTCTCTCTCTCTCTCTCTCCCTCTTTCTTTCTCTCTCTCTCATATTAAAAAATAATAATCTAGAGCTGGAAAGATGGCGGTTAAGGCACTTGCCTGCAAAGCCAAAGGACCCAGGTTCAATTCCCCAGGATCCACGTAAGTCAGATGCACAAGGTGATGCGTGCGTTTGCAGCGGCTGAAGGCCTTGGTGCACCCATTCTCTCTCTCTGCCTCTAATAAATAAGCAAATAAATAAATAATTTTTTTTTAAAGCATAAGGCTGGGCTGGGGAAATGGCTTAGTGGTTAAGGCGTTTGCCTGCAAAGCCTAAGACCCTGGTTCAATTCCCTAGGACCCACATAAGCCAGATGCACAAGGGGGCACCACGTGTCTGGAGAGTTCATTTGCAGTGGCTAGAAGCCCTGGCATGCCCATTCTCTCTTTCTCTCTATCTGCTTCTTCCTCTCTCTTTCAAATAAATACATAAATAAATACATAAATAATTTTTTTAAAAAAGCATAGGGCTGAGAGATGGTTTAGTGAATAAGTGTACTTTCTCTGCAAGTACAAGAGCCTGAGGGAGCCTAAAACACCCCGAGTTCTAATCCAGAAACCACATTCAACAGCGGGGCATGAGCATTCGTGCCTGTAACTCCAGTCCCATAGGGGAGAAGAGACCTGGGGATTGTGGAAGTTTGTGAAGAAACAGCGCGTCTAGGATCAGTAAGAGACTCCAGCTCAAACAAGAACTGGTGGAGTGGGGCGTGGTGGCGCACACCTTTAATCCCAGCACTCGGGAGGCAGAGAGCTAGAAGGATCCCAGAGAGATCAAGGCCACCCTGAGACTACATAGTGAATTCCAGCTCAGTCTGGACTAAAGAGAGACCCTACCTCGAAACCACCCCTCCAAAAAATTCTTTTAAGGGCCTAGAGAGATGGCTTAGTGGTTAACCCCTTGCCTGTGAAGCCTAAGGACCCTGATTCGAGGCTCGATTCCCCAGGACACCACATAAGCCAGATGCACAAGGGGGCGCATGCATCTGGAGTTCATTTGCAGTGGCTGGAGGCCCTGGCATGCCTATTCTCTCTCTCTTTCTCTCTCTGTCAAATAAATAAATAAATAAATAAATAAATAAATAAATAAATAAATAAATAAAATAAAAGGTGAATGGTATTCTTGAGGAATTTGGCCACACACACACACACACACACACACACACACACACACACAGGCACATATAAAAATTTTAAGTACAGGGCTGCCTGCAGTGCCTTGTAGCGTTTACTTACAGTTTGGGTTTGGCCAGAACTGGAGGGGGCTCTTTGACTGGTGAGGAAGGCTCTGGGGTTTTGGTGGCCTGTCCATTGAACCTCTCTGGGAAGGAGTCTGGCCGGGCGTGGGTGGCGTTTGCCACTCCACTCTCAGATGAAGCGACACTTTCTTTGTCATCTTCGGGAAGGTTGAAGTGCACCCGGAGACCCGTCCTGGAGCTGGACCGGGGCTCGTTATGGTTCACCAGGACCCCTTCGAGTTTGGGCTTGGGGGGCTGTTCTCCACATGGAGGTTCTGGGTTGGGTGGGGATGGCTGTTGTCCAATCACAGACAAGTTGGTGGTGGAGTTGGCTGAGTGAAGAGTCCCGTTACTGCTGAGGTCTTCATTAGCTGGAAAAGGATAATTACAGGGACTGAGTTGGCAGCCCTACCTCTCAAGACCAAGATGGAATTGTTACCTTAAGTTAGGGCATCTGTACAAATGGGAAAATATCCAAATCAGTTAAGTTTACACATGGGAAAATACTTGCTAAAAACAGGGCGGCGGGCTGGGGAGATGGCTTAGTGGTTAAGGTATTTGCCTATGAAGCCTGAGGACCCCAGTTCAATTCCCCAGGACCCACCTAAGCCAGATGCACAAGGGAGCACACATGTCTGGAGTTTGTTTGTAGTGGCTAGAGGCCCTGGCATGCCCATTCTCTCTTTCTATCTGCATTTTCCTCTCTCTTAAATAAATAAATAAATAAAATATATTTAACAAAAAAAAAAAAAAAAAAAAAAAAAAAAGCAGGGCAGATACCGGGTGTGGTGGTGCAAGCTTTTAATTCTAGCACTTGGGAGGCATAAATAGGATGACTGCCATGAGTTCGAGGCCAGCCTGAGACTGCATAGTGAACTGCAGGATAGCCTGGGCTAGAGCGAGACCCTACCTCAAAGAAACAATAAATAAATAAATAAATACGTGAATCAAAAACAAAAATGGCAGAGTCCAGGGCACTAGAGAATGGTGAGTGTGTGGGGAAACAAAATGAATTGTAGCAATAGTCGACTCTTGTGGATATAGCCCAGTTGTAGAGGGCGTGCCTAGTATATGTGCGGCCCTAGGTTTGACTCCCAAAACTACAAAAAAAAAAAAAAAAGAAAGAAAGAAATACTTTTTCCTTTTCTTCTCTCTCTCTCTTTTTGAGTTTTTGAGGTAGGGTCTCAGTCTAGCTCAGGCTGACCTGGAATTCACTTTGTAGTCTCAGGGTGGCCTCAAACTCATGACGATCCTCCTACCTCTGCCTACCGAGTGCTGGGATTAAAGGCGTGCGCCACCACACTTGGCTCACTCTCTTTTTTTTTTTTTTTTGACAGGGTCTCATGTATCCCAGGCTGGCTTCACTCTAGTCATTGAGGATGTCCTTGAACTTTTTTTTTTTTTGGAGAGTCAGAGAGAGAAAGAGAGAGAATGGGCGCCCCAGCAGCCTCTCAGCCTCTGTGAATGAACTCCAGACATGTGTGCCCCCTGTGGGCAAGTGTGGCATTGCACCCTTGTGTCACTTTGTGTCTGGCTAAATGCGGGACCTGGAGAATCCAACGGGTGTTCTTAGGCTTAGCAGGCAGGCACCTTAACTGCTAAGCCATCTCTCCAGCCCTGTCCTTGAACTTTTGATCGTTCTGGGGTTACAGGTATGCACCAACGCATGCAGTATATTCAGTGCTGGAGATTGACCCCATGCTTTGTGCATGCTAGGCGAGCACACACTAACGGAGGCACATTCCCAGGCCCTAAGCACTCTTTTGGAAAAAAATTTTTTAGAAGTTTATATATAAGGCCAAGGAAATATTTTCTTAGGAAGTATAACACAACAGCAGGACTACTGAGGTGGTGGTGGCTCTCAGTGTAATAAGAAATTGGGACATTAGGGCTGAAGAGATGGCTCAAAGGTTAAAGGCACTTGCAAAGCCCCAGTTCAATTCCACAGTACCCACATATAGCCATATGCATAAAGTGGAGCATGTGTCTGAAGTTCGTTTGCAGTGGCACTAGGCCCTGGTATATCTGTTCTCATTCTCTCTCTCTCTCTCTCTGTTTTTCTCTCCTTGCAGATAAATAAATAAAAATATATTTTTTAAGCCAGTGTGGTGGCGCACGCCTTTAATCTCAGCCCTTGGGAGGCAGAGGCAGGAGAATTGCTGTGAGTTTGAGGCCACCCAAAGACTACATAGTGAATTCCAGGTCAGTCTGGGCTAGAGTGAAACCCTACCTTAAAAAAAAAAAATAGAGGGCTCTGAAGCCACGTGGGTGTCTTTACTTGGCTGTGTACTTCCCTCAATAAATATAATAGTTTAGCCGGGCATGGTGGCGTACGCCTTTAATCCCAGCACTTGGGAGGCAGAGGTAGGAGGATCACCGTGAGTTCAAGGCCACCCTGAGACTACATAGTTAATTCCAGGTCAGCCTGGGCCAGAGTGAGACCCTACCTCAAAAAAAAAATAATAGTTTAATAAAAATGAAAAAGGAAAATTAGACATTGTTTAAGAATATTTTCTGTTCTTTCCTTTCCTTTCCTTTTCTTTTTTCTTTCCTTTTCTTTTTTGGTTTTCAAGGTAGGGTCTCTCCTAGCCCAAGCTGACCTGAAATTCGCTGTGTAGTCTCAGGTTGGTTTCAGACTCAAGGTACTCCTTCCACCTCTACCTCCTAAATTCTGGGATTAAAGGTGTGTGCCCCGCTACGCCCACCTGGCTAAGACCATTCTCTTTTGACAAATTCCGTTTTTTTTTTTTTTTTTTTGATTCATACTTGGAGCAGGAAGGCAGACCGCACACTCTGCATGCTCGCGGTCGTAGTTTAAACTGCTGGGGGGCATCTGAGAACCCCTCACCTTTCACGTCGAGCTGAGCGATGCTGGACACTGTGCCGTATTTGTTGCTTGCAGTGCATGTGAAGCATCCGGAATCTTCTGCAAACACCTCAGCAATGACCAAAGTGCAGATCTCCTCTGTGTGCCAGTAGAACAGAACGGTGACTGACTGATTCGTGAAAATGGAATTATGGGGGCTGGAGAGATGGCTCAGCAACAGTTAAAGGCACCTGCTGGCAATGCCTGTCAGTCAGGGCTCAGTTCCCCAGGACCCACATAAAGCCAGACACACAGTGTGGTGTATGAGTCTGGAATTCATTTGCAGTGGCAAGAGGCCCTGGCCCGTATCCTGTCTCAAATAAGTAAATAATATATATATTTTTTAAATCACTCAGGCAAGGCATGGTGGCACATGTCTTTAATCCCAGCACTCAGGAGGCAGAGGTAGGAGGATCACTGTGAGTTCCAGACCACCCTGAGACTACGTAGTGAAATCCAGGTCAGCCTGGACTAGAGTGAAACCCTACCTTGAAAAATCAAAAAAAAAAAAAAAAAGCACTTGGGTGCTGGAGAGACGGCTTAGCAGTTATGGGACTTACAGACCCATGTTCAACTCTCCAGATCCCATGCTTGCCAGATGCACAAAGGTGAGGCAAGTGCAAGGTCTCACATGCCCATTAGGTGGTGCAAGTACCTGGCGTTTGATTGCAGTGGCTGGGGCCCTGGTGTGCCAATTCTCTCCCTCTCTCTAAAAATAAAAAAAGAAGCACTCGGGAGGCAGAGGTAGGAGGATTGCCGTGAGTTCAAGGCCACCCTGAGACTACATAGCTAATTCCAGGTCAGCCTGTACCAAAGTGAGACCCTACCTTGAAAAACCAAAAAAAAAAAACCAAAAAAAAAAACAAAAAAAAACTCCATGCAGAGGTTGGATCTTTCTGGAAAACCTCATATTCACTTTTCCTTGACACCAGTGTAATTTCAGCATATTCACACACACACACACACAGTAGGTGTGCATATCAAACCATCATATATGAATGAATCGAATTGAGATGATCTTTACCTGGCTCTGCCATAGATCGAGGTTCTAAAAGAAAAAACAAAGATCATGAGCATTTATTTTATTGTAGGTACTCTGTAAGAAGCTATTAAATTTACTTCCAATCTTTCACACAGGCAGAACTATTGAAGTCTTTTCTTCCCCACTCTCTGTTTAAACATATTCATATTATTCTACTGCTGCTGCTGCTGCTGCTAAAACCCACAGCAGTTCTCAGACTCACATCTGCTGGCCCAAGCACTACTATTTTGTGATAGGAAGAAACAAATGAACAATAGCAAAAATCACTCAGCACACGCACAAAGACAAACATGTGAGGTATAATGTACATGTTAAGTAGCTCAATTTAGCCATTCATAACTTATACATATTTCAAAACATCATGATATATGTGACAACTTACAAGATTTTTATTTGTCAGAGAAAGAGAAATCTGATATTCTTATGCCTAAGGCATGAAATAAATTTTAAGTGTTCTTTTCTCTTAAAAATAGTTAAGAAGGGCTGGAGAGATGGCTTAGCGGTTAAGCGCTTGCCTGTGAAGCCTAAGGACCCTGGTTGGAGGCTTGATTCCCCAGGACCCACATAAGCCAGATGCACAAGGAGCACATGCATCTGGAGTTCATTTGCAGTGGCTGGAGGTCCTGGTGCACCCATTCTCTCTCTCTCTATCTGCCTCTTTCTCTGTCTGTCTGTCGCTCTCAAATAAATAAATAAAAAATAAACAAAAAATAGTTAATAAAAGCCAAGCATGGTGGCACACATCTTTAATCTCAGCACTCGGGAGGCAGAGGTAGGAGGATTGCCATGAGTTCAAGGCCACCCTGAGACTACATAGTGAACTTCAGGTCAGCCTGGGCTATAGTGAGACCCAACCTCAAAACAAACAAACAAACAAACAAACAAACAAACAAACAAACAGACAAAATGGGACTGTAGAGATGCTCAGAGCTTCAAGCCACTCGCTTTCCAAGCCTGCTGACTGGAATTCAGGTCCTCAGCAACCTTGTAAAGCCGGATGCAAAGTGGTGTCCATATCCTTAATCCCAACATGCCTCTAGCAATGGGAGGCCAAACCATGAGAAGCTCTGCGTTTGCAGAGCAGCCAGCCTGGCCTTAGTTGCAAAACCACAAGAGAGACCCTGTCTCGAACAAGGCGAAGGCAGAGGACCAACACCCTCAGGTTTTCCTTTGACCTTCACATACACAGCGCCACGAATGCGCGCGTCGCGCGCGCGCACACACACACACACACACACACACACACACACACACACACACACACATTCATTAATAAAAGGAAAACAAATAATTAAAAGTAATACATGTTCATTATAGAAAAACAAAAAAGCAATAAGGCATGGGAGATCAATTTATAAAAAATTAAGTGATCAGAAAAATAGCTTTAAAGCACCAACTTACTTTTCTGTAAAATCCTGAAATCTGGAGAGTCTTCTATTAAGGTCCCTTCTCTGTACCACTCCACTTTAGGGGATGGAGCGCCCTTCACCCTGCATTCAAAGACCACCAGCTGACCCTCAGAGGCGGACAGGTTTTGTAGCATCTAGGATGAGAGGAATATTGTTATAAGCAAAATCTATACTTTTTTTTTTTTTTTGGATCTAGTCTCTGTGCTGAATTTTAGAAAAAGATACCATCTCCTCCACATTTGGATTTTCTCCAAATTGGCTACTTATTCAAACATTTTGCTGGAAATGTACATGAGTCTATATATGTATATTTGTTTTTTGTTTTCTGAGGTAGGGTCTCACGCTAGCCCAGGCTGACCTGGAATTCACTATGTAGTCTCAGGGTGGACTTGAACTCATGTGATCCTCCTACCTCTGCATCCCGAGTGCTGGGATTAAAGGCGTGCGCCACCACACCCGGCACAAGTCCATTATTTTTGAAGACAGAATCCTCGCACCCTGATGAGGCTCTTTCTTCACCAAAGTCTTCCCTTACTTCCAAATAAGTGCTAAATGAATTAATTGATATTAGGAAAATCATTTTGAGTACCCTAATTTTTTTTTTGAGGTAGGGTTTCACTCTGGCCCAGGCTGACTTGGAATTCACACTGTAGTCCCAGGCAGGCTGGTCTGAGTGATCCTCCTACTTCTGCAAGGATTAAAGGTGTATGTACCACGCCCAGCTACATTGTAGTTTTGAGAAGGAATTATTGAATGTTTTCCCACACTTTCATGATGAAAGGCTGACCAAAATCACATTGATTTGTGGAATGCGGTATGCTCTATGCTTGACACCTGGGAGAAAGGAATTGCATTTTCTTCCTTTTTTTTTTTTTTTTTTTGAGGTAGAATTTCACTCTAGTCCAGGCTGACCTGGACTTCACTATGTAGTCTCAGGGTGGCCTCGAACTCATGGCGATCCTCCTACTTCTGCCTCCCGAGTGCTGGCATTAAAGGCGTGCGCCACCACTCCCTCCAGGAATCACATTTTCCTTTCACAACTACTTTCTTCTTCATTATGCGCCATGAGCTTTAAAACCACACATTCAAAGCAAAGCAAAACAAAACAAAAAAAACAAAACAAAACAACAACAAAAAATTCTTGTTGGGAGTACCCTGGCACCCATGTAAAGCCAGATACAAAAAGTGGCACATGTGTCTGGTATTGACTTCCAGTGGTAAGAGAACCTGGTTCGTGTGCATGTGCACACACATGCAAATCAATTAAAACATTTTAAATAGGGGCCTGGAGAGATGGCTTAGTGGTTAAGCGCTTGCCTGTGAAACCTAAGGACCCTGGTTCGAGGCTCAATTCCCCAGAACCCACGTAAGCCAGATGCACAAGGTGGCACATGCATCTGGAGTTCATTTTCAGTGGCAAGAGACCCTGGAATGCCCATTTTCTCCCTTGCTCCCTCTCTGCTTGCAAGTAAGTAATAAAAATATTTTTAGGAGCCGGGCGTGGTGGCGCATGCCTTTAATCTCAGCACTCGGGAGGCAGAGGTAGGAGGATTGCCGTGAGTTCAAGGCCACCCTGAGACTACATAGTTAATTCCAGGTCAGCCTGGGCTAGAGTGAGACTCTACCTCAAAACCAAAAAAAAAAAAAAAAAAAAATATATATATATATATATATATATATATATATATATATATATATATATATATATATATTTAGGGCTGGAGGGATGGCTTAGTGGTTAAGGCATTTGCCTGCAAAGCCAAAGGACCCAGGTTTGATCCCCTGGACTCACATAAGCCAGATGCACAGGGTGCCACATGTGTCTAGAGTTCAGTTTCAGTGGCTAGAGGCCCTGGTGTGTCCATTCTCCCTCTGTTTTTAATTTCTCTTAAATTATAAATAAAAATAAAAAATATTAAAAAAAAATTCTTAGATATGTGTTTAGGAAACCTTAATCCTTGCTTCAGGAAAGGGAACATGCAATAGATTTTAAATAGGGGCCTGGAGAGATGGCTTAGTGGTTAGCGCTTGCCTGTGAAACCTAAGGACCCTGGTTCGAGGCTCAATTCCCCAGAACCCACGTAAGCCAGATGCACAAGGTGGCACATGCATCTGGAGTTCATTTTCAGTGGCAAGAGACCTGGAATGCCCATTTTCTCCCTTGCTCCCTCTCTGCTTGCAAGTAAGTAATAAAAATATTTTTAGGAGCCGGGCGTGGTGGCGCATGCCTTTAATCTCAGCACTCGGGAGGCAGAGGTAGGAGGATTGCCGTGAGTTCAAGGCCACCCTGAGACTACATAGTTAATTCCAGGTCAGCCTGGGCTAGAGTGAGACTCTACCTCAAAAACCAAAAAAAAAAAAAAAAAAATATATATATATATATATATATATATATATATATATATATATATATATATATATATTTAGGGCTGGAGGGATGGCTTAGTGGTTAAGGCATTTGCCTGCAAAGCCAAAGGACCCAGGTTTGATCCCCCCTGGACTCACATAAGCCAGATGCACAGGGTGCCACATGTGTCTAGAGTTCAGTTTCAGTGGCTAGAGGCCCTGGTGTGTCCATTCTCCCTCTGTTTTTAATTTCTCTTAAATTATAAATAAAAATAAAAAATATTAAAAAAATTCTTAGATATGTGTTTAGGAAACCTTAATCCTTGCTTCAGGAAAGGGAACATGCAATAGGTCTGTTTATTTGTTTTTTTATTTTGTCATCCACTGATAAATAACTCATGATTTTTATTATTTATTTATTTATTTATTTTTTTTTTTTTTGAGGTAGGGTTTCACTCTGGTCCAGGCTGACCTGGAATTAACTATGTAGTCTCAGGGTGGCCTTGAACTCACGGCGATCCTCCTACCTCTGCCTCCCGAGTGTTGGGATTAAAGGTGTGTGCCACCACGCCCGGCTGATTTTTATTTTTTAATATATATTTTTATTTTTTATTTATTTGAGAGAGAAGCAGAGTGGGGGCAAGGAGGGAAAATGGGTCTCCAGCCACTGGAAATGAACTCCAGATGCATGTGCCATCTTGTACATCTGGCTTTACATGGGTACTGGGGAATCAAACCTGGGTCCTTTGGCTTTGCCAGCAAGCACCTAAACTGCAAAGACCCTTTAGTCTTTTTGTTTGTTTGTTTTTGTTTTTCTTTTTAAAAATATTTTATTTTTATTTATTTATTTGAGAGAGAGAAAAATAGGCAGAGAGAGAGAATGGGCGTGCCAGGGCCTCCAGCCACTGCAAATGAATTCCAGATGCATGCGTCTCCTTGTGCATCTGGCTTATGTGGGTCCTGGGGAATTGAACCTGGGTCCTTTGGCTTTGCAGGCAAATGCCTTAGCTGCTAAGCCATCTCTCCAGCCCCATAACTCGTGATTTTTTTTCTTCTTCACATCTCTTATCTGAACAAAACTTAAGATTATGGGCTGGAGAGATGGCTTAGCCAAAGAACCCAGGTTCGATTCTCAAGGACCCACATAAGCCAGATGCACAAGGGGGCGCAGGCATCTGGAATTCATTTGCAGTGGCTAAAGGCTGTAGTACGGCCATTCTCTCTCTCTCTCTCTCTCTGCCTCTTTCTTTCTCTCTCAAATAAATAAATAAATAAAATATTTAAAAAAGCAAGGTATTTTGTGCATTGCCCTACCCATATGTATAAGGAATTCAAGGAGCTTACTTTTAATTCAGACATGTATGTAAATTGATATTATGACAGCTAGGGGGCACTGCAGTTCAAGGTTAGTGCTTTATTTATTAATTTTATTATTTTATTTTTTGTTTTATTATTTTATTTATTTATTTTGGTTTTTTTATGAGGTGGAGTCTCACTCTCTAGTCCACACTGACCTGGAATTCACTCTGTAGTCTCAGGGTGGCCTTGAACTCACAGCGATCCTCCGACCTCTGCCTCCCGAGTGCTGGGATTAAAGGCATGCGCCACCACGCCAGGCTAATTTTTTAATTTTATTTTTTTAAGGTAGGGCCTCATTCTAGCCCAGGCTGACCTGGAATTCATTATGTAGTCTCAGGGTGGCCTTGAACTCACAGTGATCCTCCGACCTCTGCCTCCCAAGTGCTGGGATTAAAGGCATGTGCCACCACGCCAGGCTAATTTTTTAATTTTATTTTTTTAAGGTAGGGCCTCATTCTAGCCCAGGCTGACCTGGAATTCATTATGTAGTCTCAGGGTGACCTCGAACTCACAGCGATCCTCCTACCTCTGCCTCCCAAGTGCTGGGATTAAAGGCATGTGCCACCACGCTCGGCTTGTTCATTTATATTTATTTGTGTGTGTGTGTGTGTGTGTGTGTGTGTTGCGTGCCATGGTGAACATGTGGAGATCTGAGGACACCTTCAAGAGACAGACAAGTTCTGCTGCTGCATACAAACTGCCAGACAGCAATGAACTAGCTGACTCACAAACTTCTGATTGTCCTGGCTCTGCCACCTGCAGTTGTATTAGCATTGGGATCTCCAGTACATGTGACACTTTTCATCTTTCTTTATGTGGGTGCTAGGGAATTGAACTTCAAGCCAGCAGTCTTTGCAAGCAAGTGCCTTTAACCTCCCAGCCCCTATTTGTTCTTTCTGCAGTTAAACTTATTTGCAAAAGTGACTCAGGGTGGGGAAAGGCACTTGATTGAAAATCTGGGTACTCCTCACCTCCCTGAAACAACATATGCTACTGACAAGATCATCTGGAGTCTGCAGTAGCTAGAGGCCCTGGCACACCCATTCTCTGTCTTTCTCAAGTAAACAAATAAAAAATAAAATATTAAAAACAAAACAAAACAAGAAAGGGCTGGAGAGATGGCTTAGTGGTTAAGGCACTTGCCTGTGAAGCCTAAGGACCCAGGTTCGATTATCAGGTCCCACATAAGCCAGATGCTCATGCGTCTGGAGTTTGTTTGCAGTGGCTAGAGGCCCTGGCATGCCTATTCTTACTCTCTCTCTCTCTTTTTATCTCTCTGTCTCTAATAATTAAATAAAAAATAAATCTTTTATAGTGAATTCCAGGTCAGCCTGCACTAGAGAGTGAGACTCTACCTTGAAAAAAAAATCTTTTAAAAAAATACTTAAAAAAAGAAAGAAAAAAAAAAGAAAAGAAGGAAGGATGGAGGGAGAACAAGGGAGGGAAGGAAGAAGGGATAGAAGAGAAAAAGGAAAGGAACAGTGGACGATCTGGATGAGTTTAAGTATGTCTCCCTAAAGCTTCATGTGTTCAAAACTTGGCCCCATTGTGATGCTGTTACTAGGTGGTGGGACCTTTAAGAGGAGGAGCCTAGTGAAAGGTTATTATTGGCTCCACTTCCCACTCCAGTTTCCTGTCTTGCCACATGCTCTCCCCATCACCATTGTGTTATAATCCTCGGTGAGTTCCTCCAGCAGAGCTAAGTGCGTGCCAGTGCTATCCCCTTGAACCTCCAGATGTATAAACTAAACAAACCTCTTTCTCTATAAAGGACCTAGCCTCTGGTATTTCATTACAGTAACAGAGCACAGACAAATACACATGTGTTACATTCATCTCAACTCACTGAAGATGAACAAGACAAACTTAACTGTGCCCAACTGACAAAGATTCAGTTAATCATTACTAGGAAATACAGATTTGAACCAAAAGTCACGGCAGTCAAAGGTCCACAGCCTCCTGGCGTAAACAACGTTCAAAGTGCAAGTCTGTCTTCTGCCATCATACAGGTCGTCTGTTCATACGGGGACTTGCCAGCACCCAGCCTTGGGAAGCGTGTCTTCAGTGAGCAACTGGCACTGGATTTATTTTCTCTGTTCTTCCACTGAAGCCACAAAAGATTCCTTCTTAGTAGACATGGAAACATTTGCTGCCGAATAAATTGTCCCACACTTTGTGCTAAGCACTGTGCCAGCTGCTGTAAGTGTGAGTCCCTAGTTAGTAGGATCTTGGCTCACAATACAAGGCAGGGATATGTCCTTGAGAAAGTGCAGTGCTCTTATTGAGCAAAATATGTCAGCTTCCAAGGTTCATTCTGTCTTTTTGTGTGTGTGTTTTTCGAGGTAGGGTCTCACTCTAACTCAGGCTGACCTGGAATTCACTATGTAGTCTCAGGGTGGCCTCGAACTCATGGCGATCCTCCTACCACTGCCTCCCGAGTGCTGGTATTAAAGGCATGCGCCATCACGCCCAGCTTCATTCTGTCATTTTAGATCCAGCTGATGCTTTTGCACCTTGGAGCATGATGCAAGGGAATGTGTAAAATGTGTATTAATGCTGGAGTGGAATCAAAACAGCTTTCTTTCTTCCTTTCCTTTCCTTTCCTTTCCTTTCCTTTCCTTTCCTTTCCTTTCCTTTCCTTTCCTTTCCTTTCCTTTATTCTCCTCTCACTTTTCTTCCTTTCCTTTCTTCTCTCCTCTCCCTTTTCTTTCTTCCTTTCCTTTCCTTTCCTTTCTTCTCTCCTCTCCTTTTTCTTTCTTCATTTCCTTTCCTTTCTTCTCCTCTCCTCTCACTTTTCTTTCTTCCTTTCCTTTCCTGTCCTGTCCTTTCCTTTCTTCTCTCCTCTCCTCTCCTCTCCCTTTTCTTTCTTCCTTTCCTTTCCTTTCTTCTCTCCTCTCCCTTTTCTTTCTTCCTTTCCTTTCCTTTCTTCTCCTCTCCTCTCACTTTTCTTTCTTCCTTTCCTTTCCTGTCCTGTCCTTTCCTTTCCTTTCTTCTCTCCTCTCCTCTCCTCTCCCTTTTCTTTCTTTCTTTCCTTTCCTTACCTTTCCTTTCTTCTCCTCTCCTCTCCCTTTTCTTTCTTCCTTTCCTTTCCTTTCCTTTCCTTTCCTTTCCTTTCCTTTCCTTTCCTTTCCTTTCCTTTCCTTTCCTTTCCTTTCCTTTCCTTTCCTTTCCTTTCCTTTCTTTCCCCTTCCCCTTCCCCTTCCCTTCCCTTCCCTTTCCTTCTGTCTTTTTTCTGAGGTAGGGTCTCACTCTAGCCCAGGCTGACCTGGTGTCAGGGTAGCCTCGAACTCAGGGTGATCCTCCTACCTCTGCCTCCTGAGTGCTGGGATTAAAGGTGTGCCACCACACCCAGCTTTTTATTTTTATTTATTTATTTTTTTAAGATAGGGTCTCTATCACAGACTGACCTGGAACTCAGTATATAGTCTCAGGTTGGTCTTGAACTCACATCGAACCTTCTTCCTCTGCCTTCCAAGTACTGGGATTAAAGGCATATGGGTGCTGCCATGACCAGCCAGAAAAGCTTTCTTGATAAAGACTTACTGATGGCTTTGGGCCACTTGTTGTCAACAGATGTTCCATGCGAAGGCTGAATCAAAAAGGTCTCTGGGGTCCAGCACGCCTTTAATCCCAGCTCATGGGAGGCAGAAGAGAAAGGATCTCTGTGAGTTCGAGGCCAGTCTGGGACTGCAGAGTGAGTTCCAGGTCCGTCTGGGCTAGAATGACACCCTACTCCAAAAACAAACAAAGAACTCTCTGGGATTGGGTTCGAGAGAGACCCGCGCAGTCCTTAGCAACCTGGACCTGGCTTCTGGCTTGGTGATGTCAGGGCTTCCGGCCTGCGCTATTGCATAATGAAGTGTTTTTAAACTCTCACTCCCCTTGCCCCCTTGCGCTCCTCCAATTACTGCTGGAGTGGCTGGAGCCAGGGCTGCTGCAGACCTGAAAGCCCGCCAGAGCAGCTGCTTCTGAGTGGGAGCAGAGGCCGCAGCATGAGTCTAATTTGATCACCTTCCTCCTTCCATGCTCAAGAAGTATGAGTGCTGATCCTTGCATAAGCAGAGAGAAGGTGTTTTTGGTAAGTTCACGCACAGCGGAGGGAGGATGGTCTCTCTCCATGCACAATTAAAGAGAGTTTCAAAACACACAGAAGGGCTAGGGATGGAGCTCAATTGTAAAACACACACACACGCACACACACACACACATGCATCACATATAAGTACATCAGTGAACTAGTATATGGGAATCACGCAGACGTCTATTCAACTCTTCCATTGGGCAATTCTCCTTTTCTCTTTACCCTTTTTCAAAAAGAAGAAAGGGGCTGGAGAGATGGCTTAGCAGTTAAGGCGGTTGCCTGCAAAGCCAAAGGACCTAGGTTCGATTCCCCAGTACCCACGGAAAGCCAGATGCACAAGTCAGCACATGCAACTGGATTTCTTTTGCAGTGGCTAGATGCCCTGGCATACCCATTCTTCCCACCCACTCCCCCTCAGATAAGTAAATAAAATAGAAAAAATTAAAAAAAAAGAAGATAAATACTTCTTTATGACTAAAGAAGGAAACCGGAGGTAAATAAAACAATTCTTCTCTAATCTTCACTTTAACAGAAAAGTGACTTCTTGTCACGACTGGCAAAGAAATGCTTTGTTGGGCACTACTGAAAGGGAGTCACAGGAGCTGGCACACCAGACGTCCCTGGAGAGATAAACAGCACAGGAACAAGAGGGCAAATGTATGCAAATGATCTGCTCTCATTGCTGCGGTCCACGTCATGCCATCATTGGTAGCTGTGACTCAGAAATCTGCTAATGACACTGGCACTGACTGTGACCTCAATCTTGCCCTTGCTGACGGAAAGTAACTCACGCAAGCAAACGCTGCTGATAAGTCCCTCTGGAATGTGAGCCCCAGCCTATTGTAGGACCCCACGTCACCGCAAAGATCAGGGTTCCATTTATGGAAGTGAAAGC
Source organism: Orientallactaga sibirica (assembly GCA_036365145.1). Taxonomy (NCBI): domain Eukaryota; kingdom Metazoa; phylum Chordata; class Mammalia; order Rodentia; family Dipodidae; genus Orientallactaga; species Orientallactaga sibirica. The sequence goes on along the minus strand of JAEOAD010000032.1, from coordinate 23,980,084 downwards.
CCACATCCAGACCCCCACGTCACCGCAAAGATCAGGATTCCATTTATGGAAGTGAAAGCCCACATCCAGAGGTCAGAGAAAGACTCTCAGGCTTTGAGATTGTGTTTCAAGAACTGATTTCCTACCAGGGAGCTAATATTTCATAGTCTTTACCATATCTGACGGTCAATTCATCCCCCCCTCGCATTTTCCCCCTCCCCCCGCTGCCTGTTTTTGATTTTCCGAGGTAGGGTCTCACTCTAGCTCAGGCTGATCTGGAATTCACTATGTAGTCTCAGGCTGACCTTGGACTCATGGCAATTCTCCTACCTCTGCTTCCCGAGTACTGGGATTAAAGATGTGTGCCATCATGTCTGGCTCATTTTTTTTTTTTTTCTCTCTCTCTCTCTCTTTTTTTTTTTTTTTTTTTTTTTTAGGGTCTCATGCTGGTTCAGGCTGACCTGGAATTCACTATGTAGTCTCAGGGTGGCCTCGAACTCTCGGCGATCCTCCTACCTCTGCCTCCCGAGTGCTGGGATTAAAGGCGTGCACCATCTCTTTTTGTTTTTTTGAGGTAGGGTTTCACTCTAGCCCAGGCTGACCTGGAACTCATTATGTAATCTCAGGTGGCCTCAAACACATGACAATTCTCCTATCTCTGCCTCCTGAGTGCTGGGATTAAAGGTATGTGCCACTATGTCCAGCGTTTTTTAATTATTATTTTTAAAAATATTATTTGTTTATTTATTTGTGAGAGAGAAAGTAGAGAGAGAGAGAGAGAGAGGCAGGGAGAGGGAGAGAACGGGCGTGCCAGGGCCTCCAGCCACTGCAAATGAACTCCAGATGCATGTGCCTCCTTCTGCATCTGGCTTACATGGGTCCTGAGGAATTGAACCAGGGTCTTTTGGCTTTGCAGGCAAACACCTTAACCACTAAGCCATTTTATACAGCACTTAATAATAATTATTTTTTTTTATCAGAGACAGAGAGAGAGAGAGAGAATTGGCACACCAGTGCCTCAGCCACTGCAATATTCTTTTTTATTTGAGAGAGAGAGAGAGAGAGAGAGAGAATGGCACTTCAGGGCCTCCAGCCTCTGCAAACGAACTTCATTTGCATGTGCCACCTTGTTCATCTGGCTTATGTGGGAACTGAGGAGTCAAACCTGGGTCCTTTGTCTTCGCAGGGAAATGCCTTAACTACTAAGCCATCTCTCTAGCCCTGGACTAGATAATTTTTGTTGTTCAGGGAAACTGTCATCCTGCACATTGTAGAATGTCTAGAAACTCTAGATTCCGCCCAGCCTACGGCTTACCAGTACTAGCTAGCTCACAAGTCTTGTTTCCGCCCCACTGGTGAGAAGGTATGACTCAGGCTTTCTCCTCAGACTTGTCATGCTTTTTTCCTTTCTTTTGTTTTGATTTTCGAGGTAGGGTCTCACTCTAGCCCAGGCTGACCTAGAATTCACTATGTAGTCTCAGGATGGCCTTGAACTCATGGTGATCCTCCTACCTCTGCCTCCCGAGTGCTGGGATCAAAGGTGTGCGCCACCATGCCCAGCTTAATGCCGTGCTTTTTTCATCATGATGGCGTTTCTCCTAGAAACTGTGAGCTGAAATAAACCCTTTCCTCCCATGAGCTGTTTCTGCCTGGGTGTTTTTGTCCCAGCAATGAGAAGGTAATTGCCACACCTTCCATGTGACAACCAAAATATATTCAGATATTACCAATGACTTCAGAAAAGAACAAAATCAACCATGATTAATGACCTGTGGCTCTAAACCAAAGTGTATTTCTTAGAGGATAAACTCTCTTTGGGCTTATGATGGGAGTTCATAAATTACAATAAATAAACAATAAATTATAAATCCAGGCACTTGGTCTTCACAATACCAAAAAAATCCATTGTGATTCAATTTTTTCATCTTTGAAGTTATTTGGGGACAACATGTAAGCACTGTCTATGTTATACCAAAGGGGGAAAAAGAGAATCATATGTCAAAGAACTGGTTTGTAGTCCTAATTCTACCATTAACCTGTCCTATGACATTGGTTAAATTGTTCACTCTCTCTGACTCTCCTTTGATTTTTTTTTTTTCATTTGCACATGAAAATGCCTGGCTGAATTCTCCAGTTCTAAATACAGACGCTCAGAATTTGGTGACACCACAATAGCTAATACCATGGAACAGAAAAGAAAGCTCATTGTCCTGAGTGAGGCTTTATAACTAAACCTCTAAGAGCATTTAATTCCATTTCCCGGGGCACCAAAGACGGGTCCCTGCAACCAGACTCTCCTGTAAGTCCAGAGAAGTAACAAGTGGCTCAAATCTTGTCTCCCGATCTCTTAGAGTGGTTATTTAACAACTTTAGAAGGGCCATCGAGATCTGCATGGAGAGCGAGGAAGATACTTCCTTCATTGCGAACATTTATTAGGAATCTAGCATTTGAAGTGATTCTGCAAAGACAAAGCAACCCTAACCCCTGAGCCCTTTACTGTACTTACAAAAAGACTAGCATCCTGAGGTAAAATCAGTACGTCCTGGATCTTTAAGCTGCTGTGTGGTTTTGGAAGTCCTGACAGAAGAAAGTCATATTTCATTACCTTCGTAAACACAGGAGCTGCAATGATAGGCTTTCCATCCAATCCTTGTAAATAGTTGGTGGGACTCTGACACTGGTAGGAGGAAGCCAACAAAGATCCATTGTCACTAGAATTCTTGCATGGATAGACAGCTATAACAATCTACAGAATTTGATATACGAAATGAATCGTAAGTCAAAAGGCTGATTCTTTTTTTGAGGTAGGGTCTCACTCTAGTCCAGGCTGACCGGGTATTTGCTATGTAGTCTCAGGGTGGCCTTGAGCAGATGCGCAAAGGGGTGCCTGCATCTGGAGTTTTGTTTGCAGTGGTTGGAGGCCCTAGCACACCCATTCTTTTTCTCTCTCTCTCTCTCAATTAAATGAATAAAGAAAAAAAATTAAATAGCTGGAGCTCCACAAATCACAGTTTGAAAACTAATATTATTAGATCTAGAATTTTACCATCTGTATTACTAAATGGGTTGCATACATGATTTTGAATATATATATTTTTAAGTTATAGATCTGGCTAGGTGTGGTGGCACATGCTTCTAATCCCAACAGTCCACTGAGGTAAGAGGATCACCTTGAGTTTCAGACCAGCCTGGGGCTAGAGTGTGTTCTAGGTCAGCCAGGGTTAGAGTGAGGCCTATCTTGAAACAATAAGTTATAGATCAATACATTTAAATATATTAATTGAAATAATCAATTACATGTGGCAAATAAGTTTATATATTTGGTGTTATACTTTATGTTCTATGCATACCCAAATATTCTATTTTTAATATTTTATTTTTACTTTATTTATTAGAGGGAAAGAGAGAAAGAGTGGGCATGCCATGGCCTCTAGCCACTGCAAACAAACTCCAGATGCATTGCCACCACGTGTGAGCTGACTTACGTGGGTTCTGGGGACTTAAACCTAGGTCCCTAGGTTTCGCAAGCAAGCACCTTAACCACTACGCCATCTCTCCTGCTCCCAAATATTCTTTTTTTTTTCCCAAGTAGGGTTTTGCTCTAGCCCAGGCTGACCTGGAATTAACTATGTCGTCTCAGACTGGCCTCCGACTCACAGCAATCCTCCTACTTCTGTCTCCTGAGTGCTGGGATTAAAGGTGTGCGCTACCATGTCTGGTCCAAATATTGTTATATATGCATAGAAAGTACATGCAACTATCTATAGGGACCATTACCTGGAGGTGCCTCTGGGGAATGAGGGTACAAGAATAGAATTTGATTAAGGTTTTTTGCGGGGAGGATTTTTGAGGTAGGGTCTCACTCTAGCTCAGACCTGATTAAGTTTTTGTTTGTTTGTTTGTTTGTTTGTTTGTTTGTTTGCTTTTTAAGCTAGGGTCTAGCTCTAGCCCAGGCTGATCTGGAATCACTCTGTACTCGCAGGCTGGCGTCAAACACACAGTGATCCTCCTACCTCAGCCTCCCAAGTGCTGGGACTAAAGGCATGCACCACCACGCCAGGCTAGGTTTTTACTTTGCAAATTTTTATACTTCAGATGTTTTTATAGTAAACATATATTATTATCTTCTTGAAAGATGAGATATGAGGTTATTTTTGGTTTTGTTTAAAAAAACCCCACAAAGTTCTGGGGCTGGAGAGATTTCACCTAGATTCTCATACCTGCGGGATGGTAGAGACTCTGGGCTCGGTCGCTAAACGCTGGGCGTGGGGCACGGCTGGAGGAATGGCTGCAGAGGTGGTGGGAGGTGAGGCCACCTCATTTGGCTTCTGGATTCTGAGAAATTGTTAACACGTAGATTATTAAACAACTATAACTGTAAAAAGTCTTCCAGCAAAACTAGTAATGTCACCACTACTCACAGTTGTATGTAATAAAAGTTTTGACACTATTCTATGAACATTCACCAATCACTGTCTTGGAATGCCCTTCGTTAGGCTATGCAAACTTGAAGATGAATAAGACACCTTTCCTGTCCTTGGGGGCAGCCAAGGGATCAGGAATATTAACAATGATGTGAGACTCAAGTCAGATACTGGGGTACAGCATGTGCTAGAGAGAATTTTAAAAATATATATATTTATTTAAAGTATTTTATTTATTTTAAAAATATTATATATATATATTTATTTGACAGAGAAAAAGGGTGAGAGAATGGGCATGCCAGGGTCTCTAGCCACTACAAACAAACTCCAGATGCATGCGTCCGCTTGTGCAACTGGCTTATGTGGGTCCTGGAGAGTCTAAGTAGGATCCTTTGGCTTTGCAGGCATGTGCCTTAACCACTAAGCCATCTTTCCAGCCCCATTTTTTTTTTTTTTTTTGAGATAGGGTCTCACTCTAGCTCAGGCTGACCTGGAACCCACTATGTAGTCTCAGGGTGGCCTTGAACTCACAGCAATCCTCCTACCTCTGCCTCCCGAGTGCTGGGATTAAAGGCGTGCGCCACCACGCCCGGCTTAGCATGACTTTGGAGTTTGTGAGAGAAGAAGGCCGGGCCCATAGGAAGACCTCCATGGAATGGTTGGCATAGACAAGAAAGAAGTGAACTGAGGACATGGGAGCGATAAGAAAGGTGGTGAGGGAGAGCTCCCTTTCTCTGCTTATAAATATTCATATCTACACTTGAGCTAAAAGCAAATTATCATTGTAAGGCAGACACACAAAGATGTGAGAAACACACATACACACACACACATCCTGGAGCTACCATCTTCAAGATCTCCTCATTAATTAGGAGTTTTCTTTGAATATGAAGGTTAAAAGGCAGAAAGAAAATTACCGATTCATCTCTTCCTTGTGAGGGTCCCCTTCTGAGTCAGAAGAAGAAACTCCTGGAAAAATAAAAGAAGAATTTTTTAAAATTATAATTTATGAAACTAGTTCTTAGGCACTTGAAGATTGAAAGAAGAATCTTAGGCTTAGAAATGAGCTCAGTAGGCTGGAGAGGTGTCTCAATAGCTAACACGTTTGCCTGCAAAGCCTAACGACCCAAGTTGGATTCCCCAGTACCCACATAGAGCCAGATGCATAGTGGCACATATATCTGGAGTTCGTTTGCAGCTGCTGGAGGCTCTGGTGCACCAACTCTTTCAATCTCTTTGTCTCTCTTCTCTCTATCTCTGTTTGCACATAGATAAATAAAAATATTAAAAACAATGACCTTACTAGGCCGGCTGTGGTGGCATATGACTTTTGCACTTGTGAGGCTGAGGTAAGAGGATTGGTGTGAGTTTGAGGCCAGCCTAAAATTACATAGTGAATTCCAGATCAGCCTGGACTAGAGTGATAGAGTGAGACCCTACCTTGGGAAACCAAACAAACAAAAACAAACAAACAAAAAAACAAAAACCAAAATAAGAAATGAACTCAATGTACTTGGGAGGGAGAGGTAGGAGGATTGCTGTAAGTTCAAGGCTAGCCTGGAGCTACAGAGTGCGTCCCAGGTCAGTCTATGCTAGAGTAAGACCTGACCTTGAAATAAAACAAAACAAGGGGCTGGAGAGATTGCTTAGCAGTTAAGGTGCTTGCCTGCTAAGCCAAAGAACTCAGGTTTGATTCCCTAGGACCCATATAAGGGCATGTGTCTGGTTTGTTTGCAGTGGCTGGAAGCCCTGATGTGTCCATTCTCTCTCTCAAAAACAAATAAAAATTAAATTTAAAAAAAGCAACAGGGCTGGAGAGATGGCTTAGCAGTTAAAGCATTTGTGAAGCCAAAGGTCCCAGATTTGATTCCCCAGGACTCATGTAAGCCAGATGCACAAGGTGGCACATACATCTGGAGTTCATTTGCAGAGGTAAAAGGCCCCCCTCCCTCCCTGTCTCTCTCTCTCTCTCTCTGAAATAAAAATAAATTTAAAAAATAATTTAAAAAACCAGTAACAGGGGCTAGAGAGATGGCTTAGTGGTTAAGCGTTTTCCTGTGAAGCCTAAGGACCCCAGTTCAAGGCCAAATTCCCTAGTACCCACGTAAGCCAGATGCACAAGGTGGCGCATGCATCTGGAGTTTGTTTGCGGTGTGTGGAGGCCTTGGTGTGCCTATTCTCTCTCTCTCACTCTGCTCTTTCTCTCTCTGCCTATCTGTCGCTCTCAAACAAATAAATCAAAACAAAACAAAAAAACAGCAACAGGGGTGGAGAGATGGCTTAGTAGTTAAGGTGCTTGCCTGCAAAGCCAAAGGATCCCGGGTTGACTCTCCAGGACCCACATAAGCCAGAGGTGCAAGGTGGCAGCGTGTGCATCTGGAGTTCCTTTGCAGTGGCTGGTGGCCCTGGCATGCCCATTCTCTCCCTCTCTCTCAAATAAATAATAAATAAATACATAAATAAATAAAAAGAGAAATGATCTCAGTGGTCTACTGCCAAACTCCTCTGAATATGCCAGATCTGATCTCGGGAGCCAAGCAAGCCTCGAGCCTGCCTGGTTAGTAGTTGGAAGGGAGCAGTGAAGTCAGTGATTCCCACACTAACATCCACTTTGGCAGATGAGGAAAATCGATTTGCAGGCCTTGCTTAAGGCCACATGGCTAGTTAGCCAACTACCCCGTGTTTCAGTATATAGGACCCCTGCGGATGTCCTTGGGCTGACAGAACATTCTTGGCATTTTCTGGGGTTCAGAAGTCCTCAGACTCTTGGCCTACCCAAGCCTACCCAGATTGAATAAGGCAGGGGATCACATGGGATTCCAAACATTGTACATGTAGGTGGGTGCTCTTCCGTCCTGTCCTAATATTAACAAGTCATATTTCATCTTGGGAGCAGGGGCGTTTGAAGTCCATGCCATAAAGGGTAGAGAGAGAGAGAAAAAAAATGATAGCAATCCAATCTCATACACCTAGCAGAGCTTTGATCCTGGGTTCACGTCTCAAGATAGTGACTTCCAGGGAGATATAGTAGAGCTAAATCTGGAAGTATGTATTGTACTTGGAAAACTTCAGGTCGAAACACACAACACATTCCTATTTGTGTATTTACTCATCAAATGCTCAGCAAGCAGTCGCTATATACTTGGTACTGAGGAAAGCAATGGAGACAGTCCTGGCCCTTCAACTTCTTGGTAAGAGACATTTATTCCATAATTGTACAATATGTAAGTGTTCAATGTAAGGTATATACAAGGTATCATCGGTGATGATACCACAAGAACAAAAGCTTAGATAAACTGAGCGTGGTGGCATACACCTTTAATCCCAGCACTGGGGAGGCAGAGGTAGGAGGAATGATGTGAGTTCGAGGCCACCCTGAGACTAGAGAATGAAATCCAGGTCAGCCTGGGCTAGAGCAAGACACTACCTCAAAACAACAACAACAACAACAACAAAACATGAAAAAAAACATGAAAAAAGCGTAGAAGGAATAGAAGTTGATTTCTTCCCTAAAATCAATGATGTAAATGTGTAATTAAGCACCTCTCCAATGCTCTTAACTGGTTTTCTTGCTTCTGTTCTTGACTCTCTGTAGTGAAATCTCAAACAGTAGCTAGAGTGATTTGGATGCCAAGTCTCTGCTCAGAACCTTCCAGAAGTTTCCAGTGGCTCATCTCTACTTTAAGACTGGCACTCTCTCACCTCGGGACAGCTGCACTTGCTGGTTCCTCTGCTTTCCCCTTTATTTTGTGCACCCCCCCTCCCTCCAGGCCATCCCTCAGATGTCACCTGGTTAGTGAAGTCTTCATTGGCCACTCTCTCTAAAAGTGCAGCCAGTAGTTGGGGGAGAAAAGTCATCAATGGTCTTAATCAGCAGTGGACTTTGCAAGCTTTGTGGCTGCGTAGCCAGGCCCAATGTACCGAGTGGTGCAATGGTAACATGTCTGTTACGGGGGAAACCAACTGCTCTCTGCCTGGGCTTGAAGCCTGCTCCACAGGAGGCGCTGAAAACCTAATTCAATGGTCACGAGCCATAGGGGGAAACTATTACTGTTGTCTGGCTAAGTGGATATATTATGCCCACCAAACTGCCCTCTCTATACTTATGCTTACATCCAGATATTAATGCTACTCTCACTTTTGGTTAGAGAAGCTTCTCTTTTCAGATGGCGGTGACCACTAGAATGACTTAAAACTCACCAAAGTGCTGAGAAATGACAGTAGAATGACTGTTCAGTCCTAAATGAGACATCTCTATCACACCCTCCAAGGCTCAGGGAGCACTGTGGAAGAGGTGGCAGAAAGAATGTAAGAGCCAGGACTGGAGAGATGGCTTAGTGGTTAAGGTGCTTGCCCGTGAAGCCTAAGGACCCAGGTTTGATTCCCTAGTAACCACATAAGCCAGATGCCTAAGGTGATGCATATGTCTAGAATTCATTTGTAGTGGCTGGAGGCTCTGGTGGACCCATTCTCTCTCTCAAATAAATGAAATATTTAAAAAATCCCAAGTGCCAGGATTAAAGGTTTGCGCCACCACACCCAGCTGTTTTTTAAAAAACTATAGCCAGAAGGCAGAGAGAGGTAGGAGGATTGCTGTGAGTTTAAGGCCACCCTGAGTTTACATAGTGAATTCCAGGTCAGCCTGGGCTAGAGTGAGACCCTACCTCGAAAAAAAACAAAACAAAACAACAAAACAAAACAAAAAAATATATATATAGCCAAAACACACATCAAGTACACACAAATACACATGTATGTACAAATAGTTCCTATCCAGTTTTTCTTGTTTTCTATTTTTAAATTTTTATTTATTTATTTATTTATTAGAGACAGAGAGAGGGAGAGAGAGAGAGAGAGAGAATGGGTGGGTGTGCCAGGGCCTTTAGCCACTGCAAATGAACTTCAGACGCATGTGCCACCACGTACATCTGGCTTAAGGGGTCCTTCGGCTTTGCAGGCATGCACCTTATCCGCTAAGCCATCTCTCCAGCCCCCCATTCAGTTTTTCTATTTCTTTGTATGTTTTCTGTCTCTCCTATTATACTATAAATCCATCAGGACATGAACGTAGGGATTTTTGTCTTCTTGATTCATTGCTATATTCCCACTGCCTAGAAGAGTGTGGGATGATCAGACGTCCAATACGCGTTTATTACAAATCCATGCTTTACTAGTGCGCCACGTTCCAGGAGCGTTTTGTTTTACCTTCTATGTAAATCTCAGCGGAAGTTGAGTCTGTCCCATAGATGTTGGAAGCGAAGCAGGAATAGCGTCCTGTGTCCTCTTCGAAGGCTTCTGCAATGGTCAGTGAGTGCAGATTTCCAGCCTGGACAATCTGAATATCTGGGGAGTTTTCAAGCTCCTTGCCTTCACAGTACCACCTGCAAGGAAGAGAATACGGCCATCGAACCTAACGAAAATAGGAGCCTTCCCTGGTGGCTTCATAATTAGGACTCGGTGCTCTTACTGATTCAAATATGGCACCATGGACCTGATGGCACTCACCTATAATCTCAGCACTTGGGAAGTGGAGGAAGGAGAATCAGGAGAGACAAGGCAGCCTGAGCTATATGAGACCCTACTTCAAGATGAAGAGTTAAATAAATAAATAGGCTTAATTTTATTTATTTATTTATTTATTTATTTATTTATTTATTTGCAAGCAGAGAGAGAGAGAGAGACAGAGAGAGAGAGAGAGAGAGAGAAGAGATAGAATGGGCATGCACTCAGGAGGCAGAGGTAGGAGTATCACTGTGAGTTCGAGGCCAGCCTGACACTACAGAGTGAATTCTGGGTCAGCCTGGGCTAGAGGGAGATACTACTTTGAAAAACAAAAACAAAATACATAAAATGCTTTACAAAACATTTAAAATGTGGAGGTGCGTGACAAGAAAAATAAATATTGGGGCTGGAGAGATTGCTTATCCATTAAAGGAGCTTGCTTGCAAAGCCTGATGGCATGGGTTTGTATTCCCAGTACCCACATAAAGCTAGATGCATCTGAAGTTTATCTGCAGTGGCAAGAGGTCCTGGCATGCCCATTCTCTTTCTCTCTCTCAAATAAATTAATGAGGCTCATTATAACTGCTGAATTATAAATAAGGACCTGATCCGAGCTTCTACACAAGAGAGATTTTTTCCCAGTTTACTCTCCCCTCAGCCCGTGGGAGGAATTCCTCTTGGCTTGGGAGCTCTCCTGTCCACCCCTGATCTCTCTCGTTCTCTTCTGTTTTCTAGGCAGAGTCTCGCTCTTGCCCAGTCGGCCTCGAGCTCACAGTGAACCTCCTACATCTGCCTCCCAAATGCTACGATTAAAGTCATGTGTCACCACTCGCGGCAGCTCTAACCCTCTCTAAATAAATCTTTCATAACTTAACCTTTTCTGTGTCTGCTTAGCCATCTCTCCAGTGCCTGAATACTTAAAAAAAAATATTTAGGGCTGGAGAGATGGCTTAGTGGTTAAGACGCATGCCTGTGAAGCCTAAGGACCCCGGTTCAAATCTCCAGGCCCCATGTAAGCCAGATGCACATGGTGGCGCATGCGTCTGGAGTTCGTTTGCAGTGGCTAGAGGCCCTGGTGCGCCCATTCTCACTCTCCCTCTCTCTCTCTCCCTCTCTCTGTCTCTAATAAATAAATAAGTAAGTAAATAAATAAATAAATAAATAAATAAATAAAATCTTAAAAAAATATTTAGCCGGGTGTGGTGGCACATGCCTTTAATCCCAACACTTGGGAGGCAGAGGTAGGAGGATCACCATGAGTTCGAGTCCACCCTGAGATTACAGAGTGAATTCCAGGTCAGCCTGGGCTAGAGTGAGACCCTACCTCGAACAACCAAAAAAAAAAAAAAAATCTACTTATTTATTTGAGAGAAAGATAGAGACAGAGAGAAAGAGATAGACACAGAGAGGGTGCCAGGGCCTCCTGCCACTGCAATGAACTGGACACATGCATCATTTTGTGAATTTGGTTTTACAGGGGTGCTGGGGAATCAAACCTGGGCCATCAGGCTTTGCAAGCACATTTAACCACTGAGCCATCTCTCTAGCCCCCTGAATACTTTCTGAAATAGCAATATGGGGAGGGGCTGGAGAGATGGCTCAGTGGTTAAGGTGCTTGCCTGCAAAACCTAAGGTCCCAGGTTTGATTTTCCAGTACCCACATAAAGCCAGATGCAAAATGGTGCATGCATCTAGGGTTCATTTGCAGTGGCTGGGGGCACTGGTGTGCCTATTCTGTCTCTCTTCTCTCTATGTCTTTCTGCTTACAAATAAATTATTAAAATCTTATTTTGTTTTTCTAAAACATTTAAAAATATTTATTTGAGAGAGAGAAAGAGGAAGAGAGGGAGAGAGGATGGGCGCACTAGGGCCTCCAGCCACTGCAAACAAACTCCAGATGCATGCGCCCCTTGTGCATGTGGCTTACGCGGGTCCTGAAGAGTTAAACCAGGATCCTTTGGCTTTTCATGCAAACGCCTTAACGGCTAAGCCATCTCTCCAACCCCTTATTTTGGTTTTTTAAGGTAGGGTCTAACTCTAGCCCAGGCTGACCTGGAATTCACTATGTAGTCATCTCAGGGTGGCCTCCAGAATTCATGGTGACCTCCCACCTCTGCCTCCCAAGTGCTGGGATCAAAGGCGTGTGCCACCACGCCAACCAGGCAAGCCTCCTACCTCTCTCGGTTTCCCAAAGGCTGGGATTAAAAGCATGTGGCACCATGCCTGGATAAACTTTTTTTTTTATAAAAAAGAAGATACTGGGCTGGAAATATGGCTAAGTGGTTAAGGTGCTTCTCTGCTAAGGCTGAGGATCCAGGTTCTATTCCCCAGTACCCATGTAAGCCAGACGCACAAGATAGGCATCTGGAATTAATTTGTAGTGGCTAGAGGCTACTTTTTTTGTTTGTTTGTTTTGTTTTTTCGAGGTAGGGTCTCACTCTGGTTAAGGCTGACCTGGAATTTACTATGTAGTCTCAGGGTGGCCTCGAACTCATGGCGATCCTCCTACCTCTGCCTCCCGAGTGCTGGGATTAAAGGCTACTTTCTTTCTCTCTCTCTCTGTCCAGTAAATAAATAAATTTAATTTAAAATAAAAAGTAGATACTAGCCCAGCATGGTAGCACACTTCTTTAGACCCAGCATTCGGGATGCTGAGGTAGGAGGATTGCTGTGAGTTTGAGGTCGGCCTAAGAGACTAATTCCAGGTCAGCCTGGGCTACAGCGACACCCTACCTCATAAAGCAAAAAAAAAAACAAAGATACTGAGGTAAAGAAAGGAAAGGCATGGCTCTGGTTGAATGTAGGGGGGCTAAGCCACCGTCTGACAGAGCAGAAAGTGCACAGAAAACAGCTTCCGTTAGCTTGCCAAGCAACAGCAGTCTAAGCACATTACAGAGTCGGTGAGCACTTCACTTTCTGTGAGAACAAAAGTGAGATGCTGTGTCCTTCCACTGCGTTGACAAAGCACCCTGATGGAACAAAAGCCGCAGTGGGTCAAGGTGCCAGGCTTGAATGAAAGCACCACCCAATACTGACTGGGGTCATTGGGCCCACCACTATGATCACAGTCAAAGGGAAAAAAAAACAGGACAAACTACCTTGCTGAACAACAAAAGTCGCTGGTTTTTGTTAAATGGGAAGTGGTCTAAAGCACTTCTGCTGCCCATGAAAGAGCATGTGGATCAGTGCACAGCGAGCTAGCTGCTTATTTCATGAACTAATATTTTCTTTCTTTTTACTTTTGGATTTGAGTCTCGCTCTAGTCCAGGCTGACCTGGAATTTACTATGTAGTCTCAGATTGGCCTTGAACTCACTGCGATCCTCCTACTACTCCTGAGTGCTGGGATTCAAAAGCGTGTGCCACCACACCTGTCTAAACTTTTTTTTCTTTTTCAAAGAAGATCCTGGATTCAAACCATCACAGAAACCCTTTCTCAAAATAAAAACTAGCCAGAAGATGGTGGTATACTAACCACACCAAAGCAGCCTAGGGAGGAAAATAAACAGAAACATAGCAAAATACACTCCTCTACTGAAAAGTGAAAGTGTGTAAGTTATTATCAACTACAGCAGAGAAGCGGGAGAGACCAAGATCTTCCAAAAAGGAGGAAACCGGCCAGAATCCCCCGAGGCACCAGCAGCCCCCATCTGTGAGCCCGCCGGGCTGGCAGTATAGAACAGCAGGAGCAGAAATAAGATGAGGGGATTTTCCACTCACAACAGCCTCCTGGAAAAGGCAAGAAACCTGGAAAGGAAGATACCAGAGACCAGCCGAGCAGCTCCTGTAATCCCAGCACTCGGGAGGCAGAGGTAGGAGGAGCACTGTGAGTTCAAGGGCACCCTGAGACTACATAGTGAATTACAGGTCAGACTGAGCTACAGTGAGACCTTACCTTGAAACCCTCTTCCCATCTCCCCTCAAAAAAAAAAAAAAAAAAAAAAAAAAAATTAGAAAGGTCACAAGTAAACAACGTAATGCTTCACCTTAAGGCCTTGGAAAAAGAACAAGGCAAACTAGAAATCAGTAGATGGGAAGAAATAATAAAAATCAGGGCAGAGGGCTGGAGAGAAGGCTTAGCGGTTAAGGCGCCTGCCTACTAAGCCTAAGAACGGGGTTCCAATCTCCAGGTCCCCCGTTTAGCCAGATGCAAAGTGACACAAGGGCGCAATGCCGCACTTGCCCACAAGGGGGTGCATGCATCTGGATTTCGTTCACAGCAGCTGAGAGACTGCTGGCGCACCCATTCTCTATCTGTCTTCCTCTCCCTCTCTCTCTATCTCTCTGTCTCTCTCTGCCTCTCTCTCTCTCTCTGTATCTCTCCAAAAAGTTAAAAAAAAAATCAAGGCAGAAATTAATGATATAAAAACCAAAAAAACAAAAAAAAACAATCCAAAGAATCAATGAAACAAAGAGTTGGTTCTTTGAAAGGATAAATAAGATTGATAAACCCTTAGCAAATTTGACCCAAAGAAAGAAAGAGACACAAATTAATAAAATTAGAGATGAAAAAGGTACCATCACAACAGACACCAGAGAAATTCAAAAAATCATAGGGACATTATAAGAACATATACTTAACTAAGTTTGAAACTCTGAAAGAAATGGATGATTTCCTTGATTTATATGACCTACTAAAATTAAATCAAGATGAGATTAATCACTTAAATAGACCTATAACAAGTATGGAGATCCAAGCAATTACAAAAAAAAAAAAAACCCAAAATCTCCCAACTAAAAAAGTCCAAGCCGGGCGTGGTGGCGCATGCCTTTAATCCCAGCACCCGGGAGGCAGAGGTAGGAGGATCGCCGAGAGTTCAAGGCCATCCTGAGACTACATAGTTAATTCCAGGTCAGCCTGGACCAGAGTGAGACCCTACCTCGCAAAACCAAAAAAAAAAAAAAAAAAAAAAAAGTCCAGGCCCAGATAGATACACTGGTGAATTTTACCAGATCTTCATGAAAGAACTAACATGAATGCTTCTCAAACTTTTCCATAAAATAAAAAAGGAAGGAATCCTACCAAACTCCTTCTATGAAGCCAGTATCACCCTGATACCAAAACCAGACAAAGTCAGAACAAAAAAAGAAATTACAGACCAATCTCCCTGATGAACATAGATGCAAAAATGCTCAATAAGGGCTGGAGGGATTGTTTAGTGGTTAAGGTGCTTGCCTGTGAAGCCTAAGGATCTGGGTTTCATTCTCCAGGTCCCATGTAAGCCAGATGCTCATGGTGGTGCATGCATCTGGAGTTCGTTTGTAGTGGTTAGAGGCCCTGGCATGCCCATTCTCTCTCTCTCTAGTAAATAAATAAATAAATAAATAAATAAATAAATAAATAAAAACAAATCTTAAAAAATCCTCAACAAAATATTGGCAAACAGAATACAAGAATATATAAGAAAGTTCATTCACCCTGACCAAGTAGGCTTTATCCCAGAGATGCAGGGATGGTTCAACATATACAAATGGATAAATATAATACATCATATGTGGTAGTTTGATTCAGGTGTCCCCCATAAACTTAGGTGTTCTGAATGCTAGGTTCCCAGCTGATGGAGATTTGGGAATTAACGCCTCCTGCAGTGTATTGTGGGTATTATAGCCAGTGTCCCCTTGCTGGTGTTTGGCCCACTCTCCTGTTCCTGATGTTGGCCAGGAGGTGGTGTCCACCCTCTGCTCATGCCATCATTTTCCCTGCCATCATGGAGCTTCCCTCTTGAGCCTGTAAGCCACAATAAACCTCTTTTTTTCCCCACAATCTGCTCTTGGTTGGGTGATTTCTACCAGCAATGTGAACCTGACTACAACACCATATAAATGGACTAAAGGACAAAAATCACATGATCATCTTAATAGATGCAGAGAGAGCATTTGACAAAATCCAACATCCCTTCATGATAAAAGTCCGACAGAAACTGGGAATAAAAGGAATACATCTCAACATAATAGAGGCTATTTATGACAAACCTATAGCCAATATAATACTAAATGGAGAAAATTTTGAAGCTTTTCCACTAAAATGAGGAACAAGGGTGTCCACTGTACCCACTTTTATTTATTATAGTACTAGAAGTCTTAGCTATAGCAATAAGGCAAGAGAAACACATAAAAGGGATACAAATTGGAAAGGAAGAGATCAAAGTATCATTATTTGCACATGATATGATTCTATACATAAGGGACCCTCAAGACTCTACCAGCAAACTGTTAGAGCTGATAAACACCTACAGCCATGTACCAGGTTACAAATAAACACACAGAAATCAGTAGCTTTCCTATATGCTAACAACAAACACACAGAGGCTGAAATCAGAGAATCACTTCCATTCACAATTACATCATCATCAAAAAAAAAAAAAGTACCTTGGAATAAACCTAACCAAGGAAGTGAAGGATCTCTACAATGAAAACTTTAAAACACTCAAGACCGAAATTGCAGAAGACACTAGGAAATGGAAAGACATTCCTTGTTCTTGAGTTGGAAGAATTAATGTTGTGAAAATGGCAATCTTACCAAAAGCAATCTATACATTTAATGCAATCCTCATCAAAATTCCAATGGCATTCTTCACGGAAATAGAAAAAACACTCCTAAAATTGATTTGGAATTTGGAACAAAAACCCTCAAATATCTAAAACAACTTTGAACAACAAAAATAAGGCTGGTGGTATCACCATACCTGATTTTAACCTATATTACAGAGCCATAGTAACAAAAACAGCATGGTACTGGCACAAAAACACACATGTAGATCAATGGAACAGAATAGAGGACCCTGATGTAAGTCTGGGTAGCTATAGCCACCTGATCTTCAACAGAAATGCCAAAAATACTCATTGGAGAAAAGACAGCCTATTCAGCAAATGGTGCTGGGAAAACTGGATATGCATCTGTAGAAGGATGAAAATAGATCCTTATCTCTCTCCATGCACAAAAATCAAGTCCAAATGGATCAAAGACCTTAATATCAGACCCAAAACTCTGAAATTGCCAGAGGAAAAAGTAGGGGAAACCCTTCAACACATTTTGGTCTTGGCAAAGACTTTCTGAATATAATTCTAATTGCTCAGGAAATTTAAAAAAAAAGATTAAGCTGGGTGTGGTGGTGCACGCCTTTAATCCCAGCACTTGGGAGGCAGAGGTAGGAGGATCGCCATGAGTTCAAGGCCACCCTGAGACTACATAGTGAATTCCAGGTCAGCCTGAGCTAAAAGTGAGACCCTACCTCGAAAAACCAAAAAACAAAAACAAAAAAAAAACAGATTAACTGCTGGGACCTCATGAAATTACAAAGTTTTTGTACAGCAAAGGACACTAGGAATAGAGCAAAGAGGCAACCTACAGAATGGGAGAAAATCTTTGCCAGTTATACATCTGAAGAGGTGCAACACATGCCTTTAATCCCAACACTCGGGAAGCAGAGGTAGGAGGATCACCAGCAGTTCGGGGTCACCCTGAGACTACAGAGTGAATTCCAGGTCAGCCTGGGCTAGAGTGAGACCCTACCTCAAAAAACAAAACAACAACAAAAAAAAAAAAATCCAGGATATACAAAGTACTCCAAAAACTAAATAATAAGAAATCAAAGCCAGGCATGGTGGCACACACCTTCAAACCCAACACTCGGGAGGCAGAGGTAGAAGGATTGCCGTGAGTTCAAAGCCACCTGAGACTACCTAGTTAATTCCAGATCAGCCTGGGCCAGAGTGAGACCCTACCTCAAAAAACAAAACAAACAAAAAAAAAAAACAAAACAAAACAAAAGGGCTATGGAATTAAATAGAAAGTTCTCAAAAGAAGAACTACAGATGGCATATAAACATCTAAAAAAGTGTTCTACATTCCTAGCCATCAGGGAAATACAGATTAAAACTACCTTGAAGCTGGGCATGGTGGTGCACACCTTTAATCCCAGCACTCAGGAGGCAGAAGCAGGAGGATTGCCATGAGTTCAAGGCCACCCTGAGACTACAGAGAGAGAGAGGGAGACAATGAGAGAAAGCATGGGCACACCAGGTCCTCCAGCCATTGTAAATGAATTCCAGATGCATGTGTCACTTTGTGCATTGGCTTTATGCGAATACTGAAGAATTGAACCCAGGCTGTCAGGCTTTGCAAGCAAGCAAATGCCTTTAGCTGCTGAACCATCTCTCTAGTCCCTTCAATGATTTTTAAAAAAATATTTTTATTTATAATGAGAGGGAGAGAGAGAGAGAGAGAATATGGTTATGCCAGGGCCTCTTGACACTGCAAATAAACTCCAGATGCATGTGCCACTTTGTGCAACTGGTTTTAACTAGGTATTGGGGGGCTGGAGAGATGACTTAGCAGTTAAGGCACTTGCCTGCAAAGCCAAAGGACCCAGGTTCAATTCCCCAGGACCCATGTAAGCCAAATGCACAAGGTGGCACATGTATCTGGAGTTTGTCTGCAGTGGCTGGAGGCCCTGGTGCACCCATTCTCTTTATGTATCTTCCTTTTTCTCTTTTTCAAATAAATAAATATGTAAATAAATAATTTTAATGGGTACTGGGGACTTGAACCTAGGCCGTCAGGCTTTGCAAGCAAGTGTCTTTAACTGCTGAGCCATCTCTCCAGCCCCTCACGGCAATCCTCCTATGTCTGCCTCCCAAGCAATGACTTTAAAAAATATTTTTATTTATTTATAATCAGAGACCCACTCAGAAATCACATGCTGGTCAGGCTGTGTTCTAAAAGGCTATTAACTTTATCCAGCTGCTCTGAAGATGTCAGTGAGAGCAAGCAGAAAATCATTCTCCTCGGAGTGTCTCCATGTTAGGGCATGTTTTCATAGAAAGCTCATCACCTCCAGAGGTTTCAGAATGCCAAACCCTCATGACACTTACAGACTGGCAGGCAGGAGGTGCCCGATGTGACTCAAGTACATGGCTCAGCAGAAATGAGTCACTTGGCTGGGGAAGCTGGGCAGGTCCAAACCCACCTCTGATGCACTGAGGTCACTTGCCCAGTCTGCTGATTTGGCTGGCACTCAAGCAGGGAAAGCAAGACACGTAAAGAGCCACATTTTTTTCAGACACTGAAAAGACACATTTTTCAGATTTCACTGGACTTTTTTTTTTTTGGCTGCCTGTCACCATTCTCCTGGTTGGTTAGTAGTCCATCTCAAATATGGCTTGGGTAAATATTATTATGACTCACTGTTTTAGCACATTGACATGTTCTAAAGGTAATTTGGAGGCACTACTCTGACTCACATTATAATGCTTGTTAAAAGACTGACGATTTAGAGTCCTCTTTTAACCCTGCCCCAAGTCCTTCCAAAGTCCTACCTTCTATTATTTTCTCTCCCACACCCTGTTCTTTTTTAAAAATTTTATTTATTTATTTACTTATTTACTTGAGAGAGCCAGAGAGGGAAGGAGGGAGAGAGAGAGAGCAAGAACAGACACGCCAGGGCTTCCAGCCACTGCAAACGAACTCCAGACGCATGCGCCCCCTTGTGCATCTGGCTTATGTGGGTCCTGGAGAATCGAACCGAGGTCCTTTGGCTTTGCAGGCAAATGCCTTAACCACTAAGCCTTTTCTCCAGCACTCATACCCTGTTCTTTTTCTTCACAGAAACTACATATCATTTATAATTATGCATTTATTTGCAGGCTCATTGTTTGATATCTTTCTCCTCACTACACATGAAGACCACAATGGCTAACTCAAAGTTGTGTTGGATTTTGTGATACAATATTTCTTTTAGAGACAGTGTCTCAAGTATCCCAGGCTGGCCTCTAACTTGCTATGTAGCCAAGGATGACTTTGGGTTCCTTCCTTCCTTCCTTCTTTCCTTCCTTCCTTCTTTCCTTTTTTTTTTTTAACTGCTCGGAGTGTCAGCTTTTATTGGAAATAACCACATGATGTTTATAGTAAAAACAGGCTGGGTTGGATTTCTTTTTAAAATTAATTTTATATTTTATTTTTATTTTATTTGAGAGGGAGAGCACATAGGTGCATCAGGGCCTCCTGCTGCTTCAGATGAACACCAGATGCTCCACTTTATACATCTGGCTTCATGTGAGTACGAGGGAATTGAACCTGGGCCATGAGGCTTGTTAGACAAGTGCCTTTAACCCCTGAGCCTCTTCATCCCCCAGACATTGAATTTCTCTCTTTCCTTTTCTTTTTCTTTCTTTTCTTCTCTTTTCTTTTTTTCCTTTTTTTCTTTCTTTCTTTCTTTCTTTCTTTCTTTCTTTCTTTCTTTCTTTTTTTTTTTTTTTGAGGTAGGGTCTCACTCTAGCCCAGGCTGACCTGGATTTCCCTATGTACTCTCAGGGTTGCCTTGAACTCACAATGAATCTCCTACCTCAGCCTCCTGAATGCTGGGACTATAGGTGTGCAACCCCATGCCTGGTTTTACGTGGTGCTGGTGATCCAATCCAGTGTTTCATGCTAAGCAAGCACTCTACCAATTAAGCCGCATCCCTAGCTCTATTTGGTGTATTGGATATGCTGTTTACTACTAACTTAACAAATTCACTCTTGTAGTCTCAGGCTGGTCTTGAACTCACCACTATCCTCCTGCCTCTGCCTGTGATTAAAGGCATGAGCCACCAATGTACTGAATCTTTCTGTTATACTTTTTTTTAAAATAATTTTTTAAATATTTTATTATTTATTTATTTATTTGAGAGAGAGATACAGAAATAGGCAGGTAGAGAGAGAGAGAGAGTGAGAATGGGTGCGCCAGGGCCTCCAGCTACTGCAAACGAATTCCAGATGCATGCACCCCTTTGTGCATCTGGCTTACATGGGTCCTGGAGAATCGAGCCTCGAACCGGGGTCCTTAGGCTTCATAGGCAAGCGTTTAACCGCTAAGCCATCTCTCCAGCCCTCTGTTATACATTTTAAAGTATAATTTCTTCCTTTGTTCATTCTTCTATTTGTTTCCATGGGAGTCTTTCATGGTCGATTTTCGCCAAGGATTTGAAAGCCTTGCTGATTTGGGACTCTGGGCTCTGATTACCGGCAGGTCCTGATTTCAGGTAGGTGGACAATGTGTACCGGCAGCTCTGTAATCCTGGCTATTGTTAGCTCCCTGGAGGCCGCCCTGCCCCTCCCTCCACACTGGCTGCTCTTGGCCCCAGTAGAAAGGGCTGTTCTTGCTCAGCCCAGGCAAGGGAAGCTGGAGGCTGAACCGACACAGCAGCTCGGAGTGTAGTTCCCAGATTAACAACCCTGGCTGCCCCAGAATACTCTCCTACTCGCTGTGTCCTTTGCCTCTGAGCTGGGAGCATGTCCAGAGCGTTCCTAGATCCACAGCTATCTTTTCTGAGATAAGACTGGGATTTTGGTTTTCAGGTTGCTTCTGCTTAGGGTTCAGATTTACTAAGAAACCAAGGAAGAGCTGGGATATTGCTCAGTGGTATAGAGTACTTGTCTGGTATGTGCGAGGCCCAGGTTCAACCTTTAGCACTGAAAACACATAGCAAAAATAAATAAATAGGGCTGGAGAGATGGCATAGTGGTTAAGGCACTTGTCTACAAAGCCAAAGGACCTCGGTTCAATTCCCCAGGACCTATGTAAGCTAGATGCACTAGGTGGCGTGTGCATCTGGAAGCCTTAGCACACCCATTTTCTCTCCCTCTCTCTCTTTCTCTTCTCTCTGCCTCTTTCCCTCTCTTAAATAAATAAATAAAAATAAATTTTAAAAATTAAAATAAATAAATAAATAGAAACTACACTGGGGGAGGGCTCAGCAGTTAAAGGCACTTGCTTGCAAAGCCTGTCAGCCCAGGTCTGTTTTTCCAAGTACCCATGTATGAATCTGGAGTTTGTTTGCAATAGCAAGAGGCCTTGGCATGCCCATAATCTTTTTAATTTATTTATTAGCAACAGACAGACACAGAGAGAAAGAGGGAGAAAGAGAGAATGGGCATACCAGGGCCTCCAGCCACTGCAAATGAACTCCAGATGCATGTGCCACCTTGTGCATCTGGCTTACGTGGGTACCGGGGAACTGAGCCTCAAATCGGGGTCCTTAGGCTTCACAGGCAAGCGTTTAACTACTAAGCCATCTCTCCAGCCCGCCCATAATCTTTAAGTCCAGTACTCAGGAGGCAGAGGTAGGAGGATTGCTGTGAGTTCAAGGCCAACCTGAGACTATGTAGTGAATTCCAGGTCAGCCTGAGCTAGAGTGAGACCCTACCTCAAACAAACAAACAAACAAACAAACAAACAAACAAAAAAACAAACAAACAACAACCTTCCATGACTTCCTTTCAAGCCCCCTATTAAATTATAAGTTTGTATTATTTATCTTAAAGAGGGCTTCCTCAGTTATATATACTTCAAGATGCATAACATTTAGATCTGATTGCTCCATATGGAATTTCTTTTTGTTTTTTTCCAGGTAGGGTCTTACTCTAGCCCAGGCTGACCTGGAACTCACTCTATAGTATCAAGCTGGCTTTGAACTCACAGAAACCCTCCCACCTCTGCCTCCTGAGTGCTGGGATTAAAGGCCTGTGCCACCACATCCGGCGGCCAAATGGGTTTTCCACATTTAAGAGATTTCTAGGCCAGGTGTGGTGGCGTCTCTGCCTCTCTAGTGCTGGGATTAAAAGTGCGTGCCACATGCCTGGTCCTGACATATTTGTATTAAGATCAGAAATAAGACCAGAGCACCCAGTACTGACACTCCTCAACATTGTACCAAAGGGTTAGCCAGCGCACACAGGTACCAAAATAAATACAAAATGAGGGCCAGACAAGGAAGAACGAGGAAAAACAATTTGTAAATACATTTCCATGAGTTTTGCAGTTTGTTGAATGAGGAAAATTTCCCAAAAGAGAATTGTTTCATGCTTTTAGCAAGGTTATCAAAGTTAGGTGCATTGCTTTATATAATAAACATGACATGTAATTCTTTTAAAATATACACTTTGTAGCCAGGCGTGGTGATGCACGCCTTTAATCCCAGCACTTGGGAGACAGAGGTAGGAGGATCGCCATGAGTTCGAGGCCACCCTGAGACTACATAGTTAATTCCAGGTCAGCCTGGGCCAGAGTGAGACCCTACCTCGGAAAACAAAAACAAAACAAAGAAAATACACTTTGTAACCACGTAGAAATGATACACAGCAGTGCCCGCCTTAAATCCCAACGCTCAGGAGGAGGCAGAGGTACTCACACGGTCGTCCCAGGCTGGCCTCGATCTCACAGTGATCCACCTACTTCTGCCTCCCAAGTGCTAGAATTCGAGACATACACCACCATGCCTGGCTCCTAGCCCCTTTTTCTTTTGTTCAGAGTCTTACTTTGTAACCTACATTAGCCTCAAACTCACTGCAATCCTCCTGCCTCAGCCTCCGAAGAACTGGGATAACAGGCCTAAGCCACCATGCCTAGGAAGCTATCCTTTCTCTCTCTCTTTGTCCTTTTTCTTTATAACTTTTATTTCCTTGGCATATTACTTATAGACAAATGTCCAGGGCTAGCAATAACAGAATTGAACAGCCATAGCATACGTTGACAGCTATAAAAAGGTAAATTTGTGCTGCCTCAGAAGGTTGTGTCCAGGCAAACATGGAGTGACCCAGCTGTACATTCCTGGGGAAGGAATTTGGAGTCAGGATCGAGAAGGGATCACAGCCATGTGCTGTGAATTCCTGTAGATGCTTTCATCTGTGGACACTGCGTGAGCACATTCCAGATTCTAAGACCACTCGAAATAAGACGATGCCCAAGCTTGACAGGCTTTCATAAATATCTGTTCCAGTCTTATAGGATCCCACTTCTACTTATAAAAAAATTTCTAGCCGGGCGTGGTAGTGCACGCCTTTGATCCCAGCACTCAGGAGGCAGAAGTAGAAGGATCACCGTAAGTCTGAGGCCACCCTGAGACTACACAGTGAATTCCAGGTCAGCCTGGGCTAGAGTGAAACCCTACTTCAAAAAACAAAACAAAACAAAACAAAAAATTTCTCAACCTGCTGAAATAGAATTACAAGAATATCCATAAAATACTGATTACAAGTACACGCCTTTAATTCCAGGACTCAGGGGGCAGAGGTAGAAGGATCACTGTGAGTTCGAGGCCAGCCTGAGACTACAGAATGAATTTCAGACCAGCCTGGGCGAGACTGAGATCCTACTTTGAAAAATCCGCCCCCCTAAAAAAATATATATAATATATATATGTAGATTACATATTAGATTACATACATAAGCCAATATGCTTATTATATTGTCTTGCTAAAAAAGCAACAAGCTTAATTTCCCTATTGATCATGGTGTTCCTATTTAACAAACCAAAATGACTCATTAGCTTATTATTTTAATGCTTTTATTTGTTTGAGAAAGGTCACATCACGTAACCCAGGCTGGCATGTGCCACCATGCCCACGTATGTGGTACTAGGGGTCAAACTCAGGGCTTTGTACATGCCAGGCAAGCACTCTACCAACTGAAATGCATCCCCAGCCCAATTTTAATGAATATTTTAATTTAATTAATTTATTTACTTCATAGATAGATAGATAGACAGACAGACAGACAGACAGACAGACAGACAGACAGAGAGATGGGCACACAGGGCCTCTAGCCATTGCAAACGAACTCCAGACACATGTGCCACCTTGTGTATCTACCTTACATGGGTCCTGGGGAACTGAATCTGGGTACTTAGGCTTCACAGGCAAGCGGCTTAACTGCTAAGCCATCTCTCCAGCCCTTAATGAATTAAAAAATTTTTTTTTGTTTTTTCAAGATAGGGTCTCGCTCTAACCCAGGCTGACCTGGAATTCACCATGTAGTTTCAGGCTGGTTTTGAACTCATGGTGAATCTCCTACCTCTGCCTCCTGAGTGCTGGGATTAAAGGCGTGCACCATCATGCCTGGCTCAATACTGCATTTCTGACTGCCTATTATACTTTCTCCATCCCTTCAACCTCACTGCCCTCCACAAGTCATCTGTCTCTTCCATTTTGTCAAGGCTAACCAGTGACCCCCATAATTTTTTTTCAGGTACCCAAGCTTTCAAACTTGTGGGGTCATTCCTTGTTTATTTATTTACTTGGAGAGAGGGTGGGGGGAATGGGCATGCCAGGGTCTCTCACCACTGCAAATAAAATCCAGATGCAGGTACCACTTTGTGCATGTGGCTTATGTAGGTACTAGGAAATGGAACTTGGGCTGTCAGGCTTTGCAAGCAAATGCCTTTAACCACTGAGCCATCTCTTCGGCCCCTGGAGTCATTTGTTAAATTTGTTAAACTTCCCATGTAGTCAGTCACCAAGTTCAACTTGATCTAAATATAGGTCACTGGCATCCTTTCTTTTCTTTCTCCCTGCTTTCTCCTTCCACCGCTCCACAGCTCTCCATGAAGCCTTGGAGCTCCATCCTCCTCTCATCTAACCCATCGCTCCGGAATCACTGCCCCCCCCCCAAATGTTCACCTTCATTTCGATCCTTCCCTGTTCACAACCTTGGACGGTTTCCAGTTCCTGTGGAAACCAACTCTGAAGTCTTCTGCTTTGTTTCAAGACTCCTTAAAGACACCTGCCTCTGCTGTCCATTCCAGTTAGGTCAGTCTCCTCTGCGCCACGCAGAAAATTATGATGCTAGCATCTGTGGTCTTATATCAACATGTTAACTTGGTTTGAAACTACTCACTCTTTTCGCCCACCTCTTCGATCACAACCCTAATTTTTCCTCACCTGTTCCTATTCTCTAGCAGGTACTTGTGATTCCCTGAAAACACTTGCCTCTGTCCTTGTCACCCCCCCCCATCCTTCTAACTCCTGAGCTGTTGCTTTCTTCATCCTGCACCCCAGTCATAGCACCACATCTGCCTTTGAGCTGCTATTGCATCTAATACACACTTATATGCATTTTTTTTTGAGAGGTAGGGTCTCACTCTAACCCAGGCTGACCTGGAATTTACTATGTAGTCTCAGGCTGGCCTCAAACTCATGGTGATCCTCTTATCTCTGCCTCTCAAGTGCTGGGATTAAAGATGAGCACCACCATGCCTGGTCTTTTCTTTGTTTTTGGAGACAGGGTCTTATGCAGCTTAGGATGGCCTCCAACATGCTATGGAGCTGAGGATGACTTTGAACTCCTGATTCCCCTGCTTCCTTCTTTCTTTCTCTTTCTTTCTTTCTTTCTTTCTTTCTTTCTTTCTTTCTTTCTTTCTTTCTTTCTTTCTTTCTTTCTTTCTTCCTTCCTTCCTTCTTTCTCTTTCTTCCTTTCTTCCTTCCTTCCTTCCTTTCTTTCTTTCTTTCTTTCTTTCTTTCTTTCTTTCTTTCTTTCTTTCTTTCTTTCTTTCTTTCTTTCTTTCTTTTTGGTTTTGGTAGGGTCTCACTCTGGCTCAGGCTGACCTGGAATTCACTATGTAGTCTCAGGGTGGCCTCAAACTCTCAGCGATCCTCCTACCTCTGCCTCCTGAGTGCTGGGATTAAAGGCATGTGCCACCATGCCCGGCATTATTTTCTTTCTTTTTAAAAAATATTTTATTTATCTATTTATTTGGGATAGAAAGAAGCGGATAGAGAATGGGCATGCCAGGGCCTCTAGCCACTGCAAACAAACTCCAGACACAATGTGGCACCTTGTACATCTGACCTAGGTGGGGAATCAAGCCTGGGTCCTTAGACTTCGCAGGAAAGTGCCTTAACCACTAAGTGATCTCTCCTGCCCCATATGCCTGTATTTTCCAAAAACTGGGATTACAGGTGTGCAGCACCACACCGGGTTTATGTGATGCTGGGACTTGAACCCAGGGTTTTGTGTATGCTTGGGCAGGCACTCTACTAACTGAGCAATATCCTCAGCCTTACTTCTTTCTTTTCTTTTTTGGTTTTTCATAGAGTTTACAAATCTATAAATTTACAAGTAAAAAAAATGTATGCTTCTATGTAGCAATACTAATTTTACCTAGAAAAAAATTTTAATTAATGATTTTTTATTACTTTTATTTATTTATTTGTTTATTAGAGACAGAGAGAGGGAGAAAGAATAAGCGAGAATGCATGCACCAGGGCCTCTAGCCACTGCAAATGAACTCCAGATGCATGCACCCCCTTATGCATATGGCTTACGTGGGACCTAGAGAATCAAACCCGAGTCCTTAGGCTTCACAGGCATGTGCCTCAACTGCTAAGCCATCTCTCCAGCCCTTCTTTTTTAAAATATTATTTATTTCTGGGCAGGGTGGCACACCAAAAAAATTATTTATTTATTTGCAAGCAGAGAGAGAGAGAGAGAGAGAGAGAGAGAGAGAATGCATAAGAGAGAATGGGCATAGCTAGGGCCTATTGCCACTGCAAACTAACTCCAGATGCATGGGCTACTTAGTGCACCTGGCTTTATGTGGATTCTGAGAATCAAACCCAGGCTGTTAGATCTTGCAAACAAGTGCCTTTAACCTCTGAGGCATCTCTCCAGCCATGAACATTTTCTTTTATCTCCCTTTCCTTCCTTCTTCCCCCTCCCTCCTTCCCTCCCTCCCTCCTTCCCTCCTTTCTTCTTTCTTTCTTTCTTTCTTTCTTTCTTTCTTTCTTTCTTTCTTTCTTCTTTCTCTTCGAGGTAGGGTTTCACTTTAGTCCAGGCTCACCTGGAATTCACTATATAGTCTCAGGGTGGCCTTGAACTCACAGTGATCCTCCTACCTCTGCTTCCGGAGTGCTGGAATCAAAGGCATGTGCCACCACCTGCTAATTTTCATAGTAAATAAATCATTAGGCTGAAAGGCTGAGACTAGAAAAGTGAAAGAAGATTTCAGAGACACAGAGGGATTTTAAGTGACATATAAAAGAAAAATTTTTTTTCCAAGGTAGGGTCTCTAGCCCAGATTGACCTGGAATTCACTATGTAGTTTCAAGCTGGCCTCAAACTCACAGCGATTCTTCTGCCTCTGCCTCCCGAGTGTTGGGATTAAAGGGGTGCACTACCATGCCCAGTCTATATCTGGAAACCAATAGGTGGGACAGGAGGACTTATAAATTGTGGATTCTCATCTGGGAGCTTACCAGTTTACTTAGACCAACCAGATGCCATGGGCTGGCGTCTCTCACACCCCTGGGATGACATCTCACTAGCTCTGCTGCCCAGAGTCCAGGAATGTCATCAGTTGTATTTAGAGTAGAAGGTCAGGCACTGCCCTGTGCTCTGCCGTCCAACCTTTCCCACATCTTAGGCCAACTAGCTCGCTCCTGATTTAGTTCTGTTTTTATTTCTTTTTTATTTATTTATATTTTTGATTTTTTGAGGTAGAGTCTCTCTCTAGTTCAGACTGACCTGGAATTCACTATGTAGTCTCAGGGTGGCCTTGAACTCATGGTGATCCTCCTACCTCTGCCTCCCGAGTGCTGGGATTAAAAGGAGTGCTGGGATTAAAGGCTTGCTCCTAATTTAAATCTAAGGTCAGTTTCTTGCCTTTCTGTTTCCCTCTTTATTTTACATTTATTTATATATATTTTTTTATTTTTTGGAGAGAGTCAGAGAGAGAGAGAATGGGCGTGCCAGTGGCCTCTCAGCCACTGTGAAGGAACTCCAGATGCATGCACCCCTTGTGGGCAAGCGCGGCATTGCACCCTTGTGTCACTTTTTGTGTCTGGCTAAACGTGGGACCTGGAGAATCGAATGGGCAATCTTTTTTTTTTTTTTTTTTTGGTTTTGCGAGGTAGGGTCTCACTCTGGTCCAGGCTGACCTGGAATTCACTATGTAGTCTCAGAGTGGCCTCAAACTCTTGGTGATCCTCCTACCTCTGCCTCCTGAGTGCTGGGATTAAAGGCGTGTGCCACTACGCCCGGCTGGAATGGGCAATCTTAGGCTTAGCAGGCAGGCTCCTTAACCACTAAGCCATCTCTCCAGCCCTTAAATTTATTTTTTAAACACTTCAACTCTCCCACATGAGTAACCATCAGTGGCGCGTGGTCGCTGAGGGAAGAGAACCAGCTTCACACTCGGGAGAGGCCACTCGGGCTTCATCACTAGGTTTCCAGTGTTCTACATGTTCAGAGAAACTTCTTAAGTATGGGAAAGATCCCTGAAACTATAGTTTTCCCACTTCTAGCTTCTTTTTATTTTTTTGTCTTTAAAAATTTTTTTATGTCAGAGAGAGAGAAAGAGAACTCGCACGCCAGGGCCTCAGCCACTGCAATCAAACTCCAGACACTTGTGCCACCTAATGGGCATGTGAGACCTTGTGCTTGCCTCACATTTGTGTGCCTGGCTTACATGGGATCTGGAGAGTCGAACATGGGTCGTTAGGCTCCCCTGTTTTCTTATTCATGAATTCATTCAACACCTGTCACTGACTATCAGGATCCAGAAGCTGTGCCCAATGCTCAGGATTCAAAGGCACTCAGCCCATTGGTAACATGCCTATTGTCATTGCAAAAACAATATACATATGCCTTAGGTTGCCTTTGAAAGCAAAATTCAATATGTGTGGGGCTGGAGAGATGGCTCAGTGATTAAGGACCTTGCCTGCAAAGCCTAACGACCTGGGTTCACTTCCCCAGTACCCACATAAAGCCAGATGCACAAAGTGGTGCATGCATCTGGAGTTTGTTTGCTGTGACTAGAGGCCCTGGTGTGCCCATTGTCTCTCTTCTCCCTGTCTCTGCTTGTAAATAAAATAAAAATAAATACAACATTTAAAAAAGTCAATATATGAATATATCTTTGAATGCATCTATAAATAAAATACCATTATTAATATTAATACTATGATGTTCCCGTAATGAATATTATCTTAGAAGAAGATGAGGCCTTATTGATATACAAAGTATACAGCCAGGTATGGTGGTACACGTCTTTAACCCTAGCACTCAGGAGGCAGAGGTAAGAGGATTGCTATAAGTTCGAAGCCACCCTGAGACTACATAGTGAATTCCAGGTCAGCCTGGGCTAGAGCGAGACCCTACCTCGAAAAACCAAAAAACAAGCAAACAAAATATAGGAGTTAAGAAGTCATATTCTAGTAAATAGGTGATTAAATAAGCAGTGTACCATTTTTTCTGGTGTCACCTTGTACATCTGGCTTTACATGGATATTGGGGAATCAAACCCTGGTCCTTAGGCTTTACAGGCAAGCACCTTAACCACTGAACAATCTCTCTAGCCCAAGCACTGTAGCTCCTAAAGTACTCTAAGTATCAATTCTCTACAAAAGTATACTTCAACCACATTATTCAAATATTATTACATTGTATCACATTATCACATCAGAAGTAGCACATTTCATCTGGAGGGCTAAGGTAGATTACAGGTTTTTGTGGAGCCATAAACATGGAAGAAATCCTTCAACCCGTACAGTTAGAACACAAAACTATCTTTGTAAGTCCAGAGGCCTGAAACTCTGCTTCATTTGCCTAATGGAAAAGCTGACTGTGAAAGACATATCATATCATATTCATATCATATGAATATCCCCTCTACTCATCAGACATGTAAAGGAAAGGCTTGGGAACAAGGGAAAAGAGTGTTCACTGTCAAAAGTTTATAATGTACATGTAAAAGAGGTCTTTCAAATTGACCTTGAGGGGCTGAAGTGATGGCTTAGCGGTTAAGGCACTTGCCTGAGAAGCCTAAGGCCCAAGTTCGACTCCCCAGAAACCACGTAAGCCAGATGCACAAGGTGGCGCATGTGTCTGGAGTTCGTTTGCAGTGGTTAGAGGCCCTGTTGTGCCCATTCTCTCTCATTCTCTCATACATATAAACACACACACACACACACACACACATATATGAAACAAATTGACCTTGGCACTAGGAAGATAGGTCAGTTGGTAAAGTGTTTTCTTTGAGAGAATGAAGGCCAGAATTCAGTCCCCAAAATTCATGTACAAATGCCGGGTGTGGTGGTGCACACTGTAATCCCAGCACCAGGGAGGTGGAGACAAGACGACAGATCCCCTGGGGCTCACTAGCCAGGCAGTCTAGCCTAATTGGTGAGCTCCAGGCCACTGAGAGACTCTGTCTCAAGAAAAGGTGAATGGCATTGCTGAGGAGTGCCACCTGAGGTTGTCCTCTGGCCTCTACATGTATGGACACAAGCATGCATGTGAATGCACACACACACACACACACACACACACACATATTAAAAACTGACCTGAGGGGCTGGAGACATGGTTAAGCGGTTAAATGCTTGCCTGTGAAGCCTAAGGACCCCAGTTCAAGGCTTGATTCTCCAGGACCCATGTAAGCCAGATGCACAAGGGGGCACATGCATCTGCAGTTCATTTGAAGTGGCTGGAGGCCCTGGCGAGCCCATTCTCTCTCTCTACCTGCTTATTTCTGTATCTCTTTCTCTCTCTCAAATAAATAAATAAATTAAATATTTTTTTAAAAAACTGACCTGAGCCGGGTGTGGTGGTGCATGCCTTTATTCTCTCTCTCTCTCTGAAATAAATAAAACTTTAAAAATATATACCTTTTAGGGCTGGAGAGATGGCATAGCAGTTAAAGCACATGCCTGCAAAGCCTAAGTACCCTAGTTCAATTCTCCAGATCCCAGGTAAGCCAGTTGCACAAGGGGGTGCACACGTCTGGAGTTCGTGTGCAGTGGCTAGAGGCCCTGGCATGCCCATTCTTGCTCTCCCTGTCTCTCTTTCCCTTCCTCTGTCTCTAATAAATAAATAAAAATTTAAAAATATATAGCTTTTAGGAAAAAAATCTTTTTTGAGGCAGCTTAGGTTGGCTTTGCTATATGATCTTCCTGCCTGAACCTTCTGAGTGCTGGAATTACAGGCATGGGCCACCACAGCTGGTTTTTAAAAAAATTTTTTATGCATATAAAATTTTTATTTTTATTTATTTCACAGAGACAGAAAGAGGGAGGGGGGGAGAGAATGGGTTCATCAGGGTCTTCAGCCTCTGCAAATGAACTACAGATGCACGCACCACCTTGTTTCATCTGGCTTACATTGGTCCTGGGGAATAGAACCCGGGTCCTTTGGCTTTGCAGGCAAGCGCCTTAACCACTAAGCCATCTCTCTAGCCCCATACCTGATTTTATTCAGTGCTGTGGATCAAACATCAGAGTTTTATTTCAGCTCTAGAAATTTTACTTATTGATTGATTTATTATTTACCTATTCATTTGCTTATATATTGATTGATTAATTGATTGAAGTGCTAGCGATTGAACTCAGAGCCTCACTTGCTAGGCAAGTGCTGTAGCCGAGAGCTGCCCTCGCTCGGCCCTAGAAAATTCTGAACGACCTACAGAGCCACGTTATGTTTCTGTAGAAGGCGACTGCATTCAACACTGGCTGCTTTTCTCAAAGGGAGCCTGTGGTTTCGAAAACACAGACTTAAAGGGTGGACACTTTGGATTAAGCACGGGTCGGATGGACAGCACTGCCAACACATCACGCATGGGCCATTTTTACCTTACTTGAGGCGGTGGGATTCCTACCACTATGCAGTCCAACTGGACTCGGGTTCCTTCGGGAACTTCTCTGCTGCGTAACTTCTGCGTGAACCGGGGAGGCTGCCCCAGAGGTTCTTCGTAGTACAGAGAGGATGGGGAGGACCCTGGGCTGGTGTCTCCACCTGCAGCCTCACCGGCAGCCTGCTCAGCCGCCTGCCTCTTGGCTTCCTGCTCTTCCAGCGCGTGGTTCACCTCGTTATCCCTCATGTCCGCAGGGATGGAGATGGGAACAGAAGCTCGTTCTCGTCTTTCCGACAGAGCTGAGAAACCCGTGCTGTTTTCCTGCGTGGCTTTGCTTGCAGAGTCCACTTTACCCTTGTGGTTTTTGCAGACTCGAGGTCTGATCCTCTTGGAGCTGTGGGCCTTGAAAAGGGAGGAGAGTTCTTCAATGAAGTCAGCGGCCTTGTTTAGGAAAACTTTTTTGGACTGAGTTTCAGAGCTGTACTGTGGCTTTTTTGTCTCCTGGGGGCTCTCTTTAGAGCCGGCAGGACTTCCAGGACTATCCTGGCAGAAGTTAGGCTCAAAGCTTGGTGCAGGTGAAGGTCTTGTCTGATCAGAAGACAGATGTTTTCTGGCCTTAACTTCCTCGGCTTTCTCCAAAGGGTCGTGGTTGATGGCCAGCCTGGCCAGGTTGACGCTTTCATCTAATTCTTCTTGGCTCAGAAAGGCTGAAAGATCTGGAAGGTCATCTTGGCCGCCTCCTCCTCCCTCTGCAGCCCTGGAAGGATTGCCGAAGTGGAACGGGTTGGAGGAAGGTTCTGCGCGGCTCCTCTCATTGTTTCCCCGATGTCTGGTTTCAGCTAAGTAGCTTTCTCTTAGAAGTTGAGAAATGGACGTGGAAGCTTCTATGTTGTCGTCTTGCATGCTGTAAGGAAATAAAAGTCACAGCACGAAATTTGTGTCGTTGCTAGGGAATAACAAACCTATGTTATAGCACAGGTGGTTTCTTAAGAACTTCAAAGTTCAGCATTTTTTTAAAAATTGCCTAATTTTGATACCTTAATAAAATTTATTTTAAAGATCTAAAGGGTTCTCACCAGTTATAAAAGAAATAGGAACTTGAATGAAGTTTTTCTAAAATTGAAAATAAAAACCTGGGTTGGGGAAATGGCTTAGCGGTTAAGGCATTTGCCTGCGTAGCCTAAGGACCCTGGTTCGATCCCCCAGGACCCACATAAGCCAGATGCACAAGGGGGCGTGTGCGTCTGGAGTTTGTTTACATTGGCTAGAGGCCCTGGCGTGCCCATTCTCTCTTTCTCTCTATCTGCCTCTTTCTTTCTCTCTCAAATAAATAAATTAATAAAATTTATAAAAAAAAAAAACCTGAGCAATTACTATTTCATTAAATTCTTTAAATATAAGTCCAATTGTGAAAGCTATGATGTAACTGTAGAATGATATTATATGTAGTGTCAGAGGTGGGGATATAGTTCAATGGTAGGACACTTGCCTAACATTTTGATCTTCAGTACCAGAAAAAGAAAAAAAAAAAAAACGAAGTCTAATTTTGGCAATTTGCAATGTCCTTTTTATTATAGTGTAATGATGTACTTTAATGTGCAAAATGGAGATTTGCTCTGCACCCTCTTCTGTCACGGCTATAATAGAATTGTAGGAAGTTAAAAGATAAATGACCAGGGCTGGAGAGATGGCCAGCAATTAAGGCACTTGCCTGCAAAGTCTAACGAGCCAGGTTTGATTCCCCAGTACCTATGTAGGGCCAAATGCACAAACTGACACGGGAATCTGGAGTTTGCTTGCAATGGCTGGAGATCCTGGCATATCCATTCTCTCTTTCTCTCTCTCTCTGCTTGCAAATAAATAAACAAAATATTTTTTAAAAAGTTTTTTTTTTTTTTCAAGTGGGGACCAGACATGGTGGTGCACACTTTTTTTTTTAAAATATTTTATTTTATTTATTTATTTGAGAGAGATACAGAAATAGGCAGGTAGAGAGAGAGAGAGAGAGAGAGAGAGAATAGGTGCGCCAGGGCCTCCAGCCACTGCAAATGAACTCAGATGCATGCACCCCTTGTGCATCTGGCTTTACGTGGGTCCTGGAGAATCGAGCCTCGACCAGGGTCCTTAGACTTCATAGGCAAGCGTTTAACCGCTAAGCCATCTCTCCAGCCCTTAAAAAGTTTTAAAAAAGAAAAGCCGGGCGTGGTGGCGCACACCTTTAATCCCAGCACTCGGGAGGCAGAGGTAGGAGGATCGCCGAGAGTTCAAGGCCACCCTGAGACTACATAGTTAATTCCAGGTCAGCCTGGGCCAGAGTGAGACCCTACCTCGCAAAACCAAAAAAAAAAAAAAAAAAAAAGTTTTAAAAAAGATAATGACCAAAGCTGGGTGTGTTGGTGCTGCCTGTAATCCCAGCCCTTGGAAGGCAGAGGTAGCAGGGTCATTGTGAGTTCAAGGCCAGCCTGGGACTACAGAGTGAGTTCCAGGTCAGCTTGGGCTAGAGTGAGACCCTACCTCAAAACAAACAAACAAATGAAAGTTTTTTTTTTTTTTTTTTTCTTAGAGGTAGGGTCTCACTCTAGCTCAGACTGACTTGGAATTCACTCTGTAGTCTCAGGGTGGCCTCGAACTCACGGTGATCCTCCTCCCTCTGCCACCCTAGTGCTAGGATTAAAGGCGTGCGTCACCATGCCTGGCTTAAATGAAAGTTTTAAATTAACATTGGTGAAGAGAAGATATGGGAGACAGTAGAAAGCACCGCTGGGCAGGAGATTTTTTTCACTGATCTGAGCGCCCTTCCTAATTATTAAATTTTAAATACTTGAACATATTACTTATTAAAAATAAATATTTTGGGGCTGGAGAGATGGCTCAGTGGTTAAGGTGCTTGCCTGCAAAGCCAAAGGACCCAGGTTCAGTTCTCCAGTACCCATTTAAGGCAGACGCATAAGGATGCATGTGGTTGGAGGCCCTGGAGCACCCATTTTCTCTCTCTCTCTCACTCTCTCTCTCTCTGCCTCTTTCTTTCTCCCTTTAAATAAATAAATAAAAATATTAAAAAACTAATTTTTTTAAAGTTACAAGAAAATAGTATAAAGTATAGGTTTTCTACCAGTAATATGATGCCCATTAGTTCATTCAACTTCACTCCTGGGATGGCAAACTCGTGACTCATAGACTGTTAATTCTCTCTCATCCTGAATAGATCCAGCTCGTGGGTGACACTGTTCTTCCCATCGACCTTGACTTACTTAACACTCCCCTCCTTTGGCTGCCAGAGATGGCAATGGAATGAAGACTACTCGTCACTCTTTGCTGCTAGGTCTCGGGCCTTGTGCTGGGAAGATGGGGGAAGAAAACAATTCCCTACGTCTCTTTGGGAATTCTGCGACGATAGCCATTTCAATCTACCCATGTCTTTCTCTTGACATGGTGACTCCACCTATATCACACGTAAGGCTTCCTAGGGACTTCCCTAGTTCCAAACAAATACAGAGTTATCCCAAACTAACCTCTCAATGGACAAAGCCGGCCGTCACCTTGAGAGGGCAATTAGGGATCCCTGGCTGCAAGGATCACTTACAGCAAAATGTTTGCCACATGCTTGCCAGCGCCTGAGCGGTTCCTGCTAGAGCCACTGAATTAGGTGAGGCCGATAGTGCCTTAAAAAATAATTTAGAGCTGGGCATGGTGGTGCACACCTTTAATCCCAGTACTAGGGTGGCAGAGGGAGGAGGATCGCCGTGAGTTCAAGGCCACCCTGAGACTACATAGTGAATTCCAGGTTTGCCTGAGCTAGAGTGAGACGCTACCTCGAAAAACCAATAATAATTATTATTATTTTTATTTTAATATTTTATTTTAATAATTATTATTATTTAGGGGAGCCAGGTGTTGGAGTGCACACCTTTAATCCCAGTATTTGGGAGGCAGGGGTTGGATGATCACTGTGAGTTCAAGGCCAGCCTGAGACTACTACACAGTGAGTTCTGGGTCAGCCTGGGTTAGATTGAGGCCCTACATTGAAAACAATGATAACAATGATAACAATAATTTAGAGGCTGCAGACATTGCTCCATGGATGAAGTGCTTACTGCACAAGCATGAAGACCTGAGCCTGGATCTCCAGCACCTACATCGAAACTGGGCATTGCAATGTGCCTGTGATCCCAGCACTGGGCAGGCAGAGTCAGTGGGATCTCTGGGGCCTGCTGGCAGAATTAGTGAGCTCTTGGCTCAGTGAAAGACCTTGTTTCAAAAAGGAAGGTGGGGCTGGAGATATGGCTTATCCATTAAGGCACTTGCCTGCAAAGCCTAAGGACCAGGTTCAATTGCCCAGTACACACGTAAGCCAGATGCATAAGGTGGCATATGCATCTCGAGTTCATTTGCAATGGCTACAAGTCCTGGCGTGCCCATTCCTACCCCCCCCCAAACAAATAGAAAAAAACACACCAAATATGGTGCTGAGAAGAGGTGACAGTTGAGTGGTCATCATTAAAATGAGACATGTCTATCATATCCTCCAAGACTCAGGGAACATTACAAAAGTGGTGGTGGGAAGAATGTAAGAGCCAGCTGGGCATGGTGGGGCTTTCAATCCCAGTATTTAGGAGACTGAGGTCTGAGGATCACCATGAAACTATTAGAAAAAAGAAGCGGTTCAGTGGAAGGGGGACAGGGCAATGGAGAATGGGGACAGAAGAAAGTAATAAAAAGGGATTATGATCAAAATAATTATGTACATGTGTGAAAATTGTCAATAAAAAGTTTTAAGAGGGCTGGAGAGATGGCTTAGTGGTTAAGGTGCTTGTCTGCAAAGCCAAACAATCTGGGTTCAGTTCCCCAGTACCTACGTAAAGTCAGATGCACAAAGTGGCACATGCATCTGGAGTTCATTTGCAGCAGTTGGAGGCCCTGGCATGCCCATTCAGTCTGTCTCTCTTCTTTGTATCTCTCTCTGCTTACAAATAAATAAATAAGAATTTTTAAAAGCTTCTCTCTTTTTTCTTCAGTTTTTTTTTTTTTAAGTAGGGTCTGGCTCTAGTCCAGGATGACCTGGACTTCACTATGTAATCTCAGGGTGGCCTCGAACTCATGGCAATCCTCCTAGCTCTCTGTCTCCCAAGTGCTGGGATTAAAGGCATGTGTTACCATGCCTGGCTTAAAAAAAAAAAAAGTTTTAAGTGGTCTGGCCAAGGTGGCACACACCTTTAATCTCAGCACTCAGGAGGCAGAAGTAGGAGGATCGATGTGAGTTTGAGGATAGTTTTGAGATAGAGAGTGAGTTCCAGGCCAGCCAGGGCTACAATGCAATCCTACCTTGAAAACAAGCAAACAAAAAAGTTGTGGTTTTTTTTTTGTTTTGTTTTTTTTGTTTTGTTTTGTTTTTCGAGGTAAGGTCTCACTCTGGCTCAGGCTGACCTGGAATTCACTATGTAGTCTCAGGGTGGCCTCGAACTCTCGGCGATCCTCCTACCTCTGCCTCCCGAGTGCTGAGATTAAAGGCGTGCACCACCATGCCCAGCTACAAAAAAGTTTTAATAAAACTAAGGTGGAGAGAAATTGAGGAAGACACCAGACATTGATCCCTAGCCTCCATACACTCTCACACTTTTGCTTGTGTCCACACACATACAAACAAGCATACACAAATACATGCATGCCACATACATACATGCAAAAAGGAGATTCATTTAAAATTCGAAGGTAGGCGGCATGTGGTGATGCATGTTTTTAATCCAAGCACTTAGAAGGATAGCCATGAGTTTGAGACGAGCTTGGACTATACAGAGTCCAGCTAGAGTGAGACCCTACCTCAAAAAACAAAAACAGGGCTGGAGAGATTTGCCTGCAAAGCCAAAGGACCTCAGTTCATTTCCCCAGGACCCACATAAGCCAGATGCACAAGGGGGGGGCACATGCATCTGGAGTTCGTTTGCAGTGGCTAGAGGCCCTGGTGTGCCCAATTTCTCTCTCTCCCTCTCAAATAAGTCAATAAATAAATAAATAAATAAATAAATAAATAAATAAATATTAAAAACAAAAATAAATAAGAAATCAGTCAGAGAAAAAGGGAAAGGGGAATCGAGACATGGCTTAGCAGTTAAGGCATTTGCCTGCAAAACCTAACGACCCAGGTTCAATTCCCCAGTGCTCATGTAAAGCCAGATGCATCTGCAGGTGCATGCATTTGGAGTTTGTTTGCAGTGGCTGGAGGCCCTGAATACCCCACTCTTTCTCTCTCTTTCTTTCTCTCTCTGCTTGCAAATAAATGAATAAAATTATTTTTAAAAGAATCTACATGAACAAATTCACTTTAGTCATTCACCCAACATTTCTTTTTATCTGGTTCTGGAAATGAAACTCAAGGCCTTGTGCAGGCTGGGCAAACTCTCTGACACCGAGCTACAGCCCATCCCTGTCCCTGAGGTTCACAGAGCGTCTTCTGTACATCAGTCACCATTCTCAGTGCTGTGGCTTCAATGGCCAACAGGAAATAAAGCCACTGTTTTCATGGAGCTGATATCCTATGGGGATGCTATCAGTGCTAAGAAGAAAAATAAAGGGCTGCAGATATGGCTTAGTGGGTGAGAGCACTTGCTGCAGAAGCTGAGAACCTGAGATTGATCCCTAGCACCCATGTGAAAACCATGATGGGGCTGGAGAGATGGCTTAGCGGTTAAGGCACATGCCTGCAAAGCCAAAGGATCCCAGTTCGATTCTCCAGGACCCACGTAAGCCAGATGCACAAGGTGGCGCATGTGTCTGGAGTTCGTTTGCAGTGGCTGGAGGCCCAGGTGCGCCCATTCTCTCTCTCTCTCTCTGACTCTCTCAAACAAATAAAACTTAAAAAAAATGTTAAAGGGTAAAGGAGGATACTGAGTCCTAACTTCACGGGGAGACTGTCTGAAGGAGATAAGACAGAAGAGATGTCCTCTGGCCTCCACACGCACGTGCACATGGTGAGTGCATCTGCACATATACAAGCACATACCACATATGTCAAAAGAAGAAGAGGAGGAGAAAGAGCAGGAGGAGGAGGGAAAAGAAAATAGAGCACAAGATAGAAAATGATGGAGGTGAGGCTGGAGGCCACCCTGAGACTACAGAGTGAATTCCAGGTCAGCCTGGGCTAGAGCAAGACCCTACCTCAAAACAAGTAAATAAAAATTAAAAAATAAAACAGGCAACTATAGTAAGTTTGGTGGAGCACGCTCGTGCTTCCCCTGACCCTCCACTGCATCATATTTTGTGTGTTGCATGTTCATTTTGTACACTCCCAAGCACTGCTGGACAGGGAT
Source organism: Orientallactaga sibirica (assembly GCA_036365145.1). Taxonomy (NCBI): domain Eukaryota; kingdom Metazoa; phylum Chordata; class Mammalia; order Rodentia; family Dipodidae; genus Orientallactaga; species Orientallactaga sibirica. Next base: position 23,940,489 of record JAEOAD010000032.1, on the reverse strand, counting down.
AAAACCTCAAATGGATTTTTATCACGTATAAAAGGTAGCAAAACACTTTTAAAAATTGAGCCAGGCGTGGTGGCGCACACCTTTAATCCCAGCACTCGGGGAGGCAGAGGTAGGAGGATCACCGTGAGTTCAAGGCCACCCTGAGACTACATAGTGAATTCCAGGTCAGCCTGGGCTAGAGCAAGACCCTACCTGGAAAAAAAAAAAAAAAAGAAATGAGGTTAGCAACCACCAAGACCAGATCATGTTAGGCCTGGCAGACGGTGGAGATGACCTCAAATAAGTCAATAAATAAATAAATAAATAAATAAATAAATAAATAAATAAATATTAAAAACAAAAATAAATAAGAAATCAGTCAGAGAAAAAGGGAAAGGGGAATCGAGACATGGCTTAGCAGTTAAGGCATTTGCCTGCAAAACCTAACAACCCAGGTTCAATTCCCCAGTGCTCATGTAAAGCCAGATGCATCTGCAGGTGCATGCATTTGGAGTTTGTTTGCAGTGGCTGGAGGCCCTGGAATACCCCCACTCTTTCTCTCTCTCTTTCTCTCTCTCTGCTTGCAAATAAATGAATAAAATTATTTTTAAAAGAATCTACATGAACAAATTCACTTTAGTCATTCACCCAACATTTCTTTTTATCTGGTTCTGGAAATGAAACTCAAGGCCTTGTGCAGGCTGGGCAAACTCTCTGACACCGAGCTACAGCCCATCCCTGTCCCTGAGGTTCACAGAGCGTCTTCTGTACATCAGTCACCATTCTCAGTGCTGTGGCTTCAATGGCCAACAGGAAATAAAGCCACTGTTTTCATGGAGCTGATATCCTATGGGGATGCTATCAGTGCTAAGAAGAAAAATAAAGGGCTGCAGATATGGCTTAGTGGGTGAGAGCACTTGCTGCAGAAGCTGAGAACCTGAGATTGATCCCTAGCACCCATGTGAAAACCATGATGGGGCTGGAGAGATGGCTTAGCGGTTAAGGCACATGCCTGCAAAGCCAAAGGATCCCCGTTCGATTCTCCAGGACCCACGTAAGCCAGATGCACAAGGTGGCGCATGTGTCTGGAGTTCGTTTGCAGTGGCTGGAGGCCCAGGTGCGCCCATTCTCTCTCTCTCTCTCTCTGACTCTCTCAAACAAATAAAACTTAAAAAAAATGTTAAAGGGTAAAGGAGGATACTGAGTCCTAACTTCACGGGGAGACTGTCTGAAGGAGATAAGACAGAAGAGATGTCCTCTGGCCTCCACACGCACGTGCACATGGTGAGTGCATCTGCACATATACAAGCACATACCACATATGTCAAAAGAAGAAGAGGAGGAGAAAGAGCAGGAGGAGGAGGGAAAAGAAAATAGAGCACAAGATAGAAAATGATGGAGGTGAGGCTGGAGGCCACCCTGAGACTACAGAGTGAATTCCAGGTCAGCCTGGGCTAGAGCAAGACCCTACCTCAAAACAAGTAAATAAAAATTAAAAAATAAAACAGGCAAGTATAGTAAGTTTGGTGGAGCACTCTCGTGCTTCCCCTGACCCTCCACTGCATCATATTTTGTGTGTTGCATGTTCATTTTGTACACTCCCAAGCACTGCTGGACAGGGATAAAACCTCAAATGGATTTTTATCACGTATAAAAGGTAGCAAAACACTTTTAAAAAATTGAGCCAGGCGTGGTGGCGCACACCTTTAATCCCAGCACTCGGGAGGCAGAGGTAGGAGGATCACCGTGAGTTCAAGGCCACCCTGAGACTACATAGTGAATTCCAGGTCAGCCTGGGCTAGAGCAAGACCCTACCTGGAAAAAAAAAAAAAAAAAGAAATGAGGTTAGCAACCACCAAGACCAGATCATGTTAGGCCTGGCAGACGGTGGAGATGACTAAACTTGTGAACAGGAAACAACTTTGTATGATCTTGAGGACATTCAGACCCAGGGGCCTTGCAGAGTGGAGCTGGAAGAGGCCAGCCCAGCAAGGGAACAGTTCAGCAAGGTATCAACTGTGCTATGGGAGAGCTGCTGGCAGGGACCAAGGGGTGGCAGCAGCAGGAGCTGAGGAATTGTCACGTTTGAGATCTCTTTGAAAGCAGAGGCAAATGATTAGTTGAGGGTTGAATGGGATAAGAGAGAAAGAACAGAATCCAAGGTGTCTCCAATGTTTATGACCCAAGCAAGTGGGTTGTGGTGGGATTGTTGAGAGCGGGTTTCAGGGAAGGGGTTCATGTGGAGTGCTCAGTGACATTTGACCTTGTTCTCTCATTTCTGTCATTTACAAAAATTTGGAATGGAGATTTTTTTTGAGGGGGGAGGGGATGTTCAAGGTAGAGTCTTGCTCTAGCCCAGGCTGACCTGGAATTCACTATGTAGTTCCAGACTACACAGTGTATACATTATGTAGTTCGAGGCCACTCTGAGACTACAGAGTGAATTCCAGGTCACCTGGGCTAGAGTGAGACCCTAACTCAAAAAACAAAACAAAACAAATAAGAATGAGGGGCTGGAGAGATGGATTAGCAGTTAAGGCGTTTGCCTGCAAAGCTACAGAATCCCGGTTCGACTGTCCAGGACCCATGTAAACCAGATGCACAAGGGGGCACATGCGTCTGGAGTTCATTTGCAGTGGCTAGAGGCCCTGGCATGTCCATTCTCTCTCTCTCTCTTTTGCCTTTTCTCAAATGAATAAATAAATAAAGTATAGAAAAATAAGAATGAGTGATTGATCCTGAAAAGAGATTATGGGACTGGAGAGATGGTTCAGCAGTTAAAGGTGCTTGCTTGCAATGCCTCCTGGTCCAGGTTTGATTCCCTCCACCACAGTGAAGCCTGGTGCATAAAGTGACTCACGTGTCTGGAGTTCCTTTACAGAGGCAAGAGGCCATGCATACCAAATCTTTCTCTCAGAAATAAATAAATTAAATACGTATTTTAAAAAGCCAATTATGAGCCGGGCATGGTGGCGCATGCCTTTAATCCCAGCACTCAGGAGGCAGAGGTAGGAGGATCACTGTGAGTTCAAGGCCACCCTGAGACTACATAGTGAATTCCAGGTCAGGTCAGCCTGGGCCAGAGTGAGACCCTACCTCAAAAAAAAAAAAAAAAAAAAAAAAAAAAAAAAAAAAAGCCAATTATGGTATAGGTGAAATGGCACCAGGTTGGAAATGACAATTAATGTGTCATTCACTATCAAGCCAGACTTGGCCACAGTCATGAGAGAGGTATGGCCACATGGAAAACTTAACTTATTTGGCCAAATTTCTATTTTTTTCCCTAGGATTTTCCCTGAATACCTTAAACATATTTTTTTCCATTAATTTTTTTTTAAATTTTATTTATTTGCAAGGAGGAGAGAGAATAAGAATGGGTTTGCTAGGGCCTCTAGCCACTGCAAACAAACTCCAGATACATGCACCACTTTGTGCATCTGGTTTTACATAGGTAGTGGGGAATAGAACCCAGCTTGTTAGGTTTTGCAGGCAAGTTCATTAACTACTGAGCCATCTATCCAGCCCAATCTTTTATTTATTTATTTATTTATTTTGGTTTTTCGAGGTAGGGTCTCACTCTAGCCCAAGCTGACCTGGAATTCACGCCCGTCCAAGAACAAATCCCAGGGTGGCCTCGAACTCATGGCGATCCTCCTACCTCTGCTTCCCAAGTGCTGGGATTAAAGGCATGCGCCACTACACCGGCCAACCTTTTTATTTTTAAACACTAAATCTTAATAAAGCTACCAATGCCAAGTGTGATGGTGTACACCTTTAGTCCCAGCACTTGGGAGGCAGTGGTAGAAGGAGCGCTGTGAGTTTGAGACCAGCCTGAGACTACCAGGTCACCCTGGGCTAGAGCGACACTCTGCCTTGAAAAAAAAAAAAAAACCCTAAAGTGGAATGGGGGAGGGGAGGGAAATATCAGGTGGGTTTTTTTTTTGGTATGTAAGAATAAAAGTCAATAAAAAATAATAATTAAAAAAAAAAGAAAAAAACCCACCGTGTGTGTGTGTGTGTGTGTGTGTGTGTGTGTGTATACACAGATACACATTCATTGAAATAACAATAACAAAAGAAACTCATAAAATCCAAAGCTACTGTTTAGGCTGACACCAAACAGCCCGATATTTAATAATTATTTATGAAGAGAGCCAGGATAGCAGGATAGAAAAATACAATCATATTTATGTAACTCACCTTAAACTGGGATGAACAGAACGACTTTGCTTACTTCTAGGTTTTCTTTTGTTCAAGTATTTATAAAAATGTAGTGTACTGTGCAAATGCAAGATAATTCCTTCCTACTGAACTAGAACTTTCTTTAGCAGAATAAAAAAGGTGTTCACATTCGCTCATATTCTCTCTGTGCACGTGTGTGGACATGTGTGTGTTTTGAATCAGAGTTTCCCTGAAGAGCCCAGGCTGACCTCTAACTCTTAATTCTTCTGTCTCAGCTTCCTGAGTAATGGGATTACAGGCATGTACGCCACACCTGGCATAAGTGAATTCTTTTGGGGAAAAAAAAAACCAAAAAACTCCAGGCCAAGAACAAATCCCAACACACAGGCACCCATTCTGGAGAGCCGGGTACAGAGCACCTTCTTGAAGCCTGGCCACTGGTGGCATGCACTTTGACACCTTCACCATGTCCATCCCTCACTGCTACAATGATTAGCTTCCCCTTAATTTCATTGCTCATTTATTTGTGATGTGAACAGCATTAGTAATTTAGTAAATTAGTAGACTTAAGCTTGAGCTATGAGGAAATGGAAATAAGCCAGAAGTGCCAGAAGTGACACAAGGCTCGTGCTCTCAATGACCTAATTTGAAGGGGGACAAACAGTAAAGAAAGATAGATAAGGACAATGTATCCATTAGAAGAGTATGTTGAGGCTGAATGTACACACACCTGTCTAATCCCAGCACTCAGAAAGCTGAGGCAGGAGGATTATCAGTTTGAGGATAGCCTGAGCTAAGTGAAACCTTATCTTAAAAATAAATACCTTTAGGGGCTGGAGGGATTGCTTAGTGGTTAAGGCGTTTGCCTGCAAAGCCAAAGGACCCAGGTTTGATTCCCCAGGACCCACGTTAGCCAGATGCACAAAGTGGTGTATGCATCTGGAGTTCGTTTGCAGGGGCTGGAAGCCCTGGTGCACCCATTCTTTCTCTCTCTCTCTGTCAAATAAATAAATAAATAAATAAATAAATAAATAAATAAATAAAATATTTTAAAAAATAAATACCTTTGGGCTGTAGAGAAGACTTAGCAGTTAAGGTACATGTCTGCAAAGCCTAAGGACCCAGGTTAGATACTCCAGGTCCCACGTAAGCCAGATGCACATGGTGGCGCATGCGTCTGGAGTTTGTTTGCAGTGGCTAGAGGCCACTCTCTCTCTCCTCTACCACTCTCTCTGTCTCAAATAAATATAAATTTTTTTTTAAAAGAAATACCTTTGAGCTAGGTGTGCTGGCACATGACTTTAATCTCAGCACTCAGGAGGCCAAGGTAGGAAGATCATTGTGAGTTTGAGACTACACAGTGAATTCAGGTCACCCTGGGCTAGAGTGAAATGCTACCTTGAAAACAAACAAAAATACCAAAAAAATTTTTTTGCCAGGTGTGGTGGTACATACCTTCAGTCCTAGCAGTAGGGAGGCTGAGGTAGGAGGATCAGTGTGAGTTCAAAGTCAGCTTGGGACCCTATTTGGGGGAACAAAACACCACACACAAGGGCTGGAGAGATGGCTTAACAGTTAAGGTGCTTGCCTGTGAATCCTAAGGACCCAGGTTTGATTGCCCAGTACCACGTAAACCAGATGTACAAGGCGGTGAATGTGTCTGGAGCTCATTTGCAGTGGCTAGAGGCCCTGGCATGCCCTTTCTCTCCCTCTATCTATCTGCCTCTGTCTCTCAAATAAAAAAAATAAAATATATATTTTTTAAACTTCCAAAATTGAACCTGTTTTATCTGCTGTCTCATTTCTTTGAAAGTTAATTTGCAAAAGTCAGGCATGGTGGCACACACCTTGAGTCCCAGCACCAAGGAGGCAGAGGTAGGAGGATTGCTGTGAGCTCAAGGCCACCCTGAGACTACATAGTGAATTCCAAGTCAGCCTGGGCTAGAGTGAGACCCTACCTCGAAAAACAAAACACAAAACAAAACAAAACAAAACAAAACAAACAAACAAACAAAAAAACCCAGGCATGATGGTACATGCTTGGGAGGCAGAGGTAGAAGGATCACCATGAGTTCGAGGCCATCCTGAGACTACATATTGAATTCCAGGTCAGCCTGGGCTAGAGTGAGACTCTGCCTCAGAAAAAAAAAAAGAAACAAAGAAAGAAAGAAAGAAAGAAAGAAAGAAAGAAAGAAAGAAAGAAAGAAAGAAAGAAGGAAGGAAGAAAGAAAGAAAATTTGCCAAAGCTGTTTCCATGAATTTCAAAACCAGCTCAGATTTAAAAAAACAAAACTGTAAGTTTCTTGTGTCCATAAATTGTACTTTCTCAGTGTGTTCTACAGGATATGTACCCTTGTGGGCTCATGGTAATAGAAATGTATATGGAGGTGATATTAGAAATGATAGATGCATGGAAGTTTTGTGGTATTATAAGTTCCTATTCCATTAGCCATACATGATAGGTGGGGATAGAGACAACCTTTCTGAATTTGAACAGTGAGGCCAGGCGTGGTGGCGCACGCCTTTAATCCTACTCACTCAGGAGGCAGAGGGATCACTGTGAGTTTGAGGCCACCCTGAGATTTCATAGTGAATTCCAGGGAGACTCTACCTCAAAAAAACCAAACCAAACCAAACCAAAACAAAACCAAACCAAAACAAAACAAAACAAAAACCCAGAATTAGAATAGTGTCAAACTGTTTGTTTCATATTCCATTATTATAAGCTTTGGTAACACCTACTATTTGATCTCCCAACACTTCTGTGAGTATAATCTCCATATATTTCCTGTGGTGGCTTGTTTTTAAACAGTATCTGATTTCAAAAGTGTTCATTGTAGCTTTAAATAGAGACATTCTTGATTTTCTAAAGAAAGACTAAAGATCTTATGGGAGTCATTATTAAGAAAGGACTATAAAGTTGTGACAACTTTTTAATTTACATTCTATAGAACTCCCTTTATCATTGCTAAATTACTGCTAAAAGCGAGAGTGAGGAAAAACACTAGATTGCTATTTCATTTCTTTCAAATTGAATGATGCTAGCATCTCTAATAAGTATATGAAAATTTGTGGTACGATGATATAACATCTCTTAACACCACTAGTATAATGCTCTTTTTTTTTTTATTCTTTTTTTTTTTTAGGTAAGGTCTTTCTCTTGTCTAGGTTGACCTGGAATTCACTATGTAGTCTCAGGGTTGCCTCGAACTCACAGCAATCCTCCTACCTCTGCCTCCTGAGTACTGGGATTAAAGCCGTATGCCACCATGCCCAGCAATGTTCACTTTTGTGATTAGAAATATAGAGTCATGTCTGTTTTTCTTTGCTTGTATAGTTATTAAAATATTCAACATGTGCATCTAATTACTGCTAATAGTGCAATGTACCAGGCCAAACATTTGCCACTGGCTGTCAAGTGTCTCTGATGCAGCTGAAAAGAGAAAGAGAGAGGGAGAGAGAGAGAGAGAAAGGAGAAAGAAAGAGCAATGTCCCTTGAGCAAGACTTTCTGCAGCTGTTGTGTACATTAATCCAGGGAGCAGATCTCCCCACACTAAATATAGCAAGCGTATCCTTTTACACGATAAAAAAAATTTTAATGAAAGCCTTTAACTATAGAGTCACATTATTTTAGATTTGATTTCCTTTCAAAAGGAAATCGGCATTGCACACATATTCTCTATACAAAAGACATTACTTTAATAAATGAATGTGTAGAAAGAAGCCGGTAATATTCACAACACGCCACAAATTTCTCCATCAAAGTAGTTTTCCTTAGAACGCAAATAGGCCACTGTCTTCATGAGGGAGTTTCATCAAACCCCTCCAACAGCTTTACATGTAGAAAGCTTTGTTTTCCACTTAATTGAGTATCTCATCATACATAATTAGAAAGTTGTCCTAGGTTTCCCTCTAAGGAACAGTATTTAGCTCTCTGAAATATCCCTCTCCCCATTGTCAGTACTCTGTTATCAAGACACACTTGAGTTTAAAATCTGAATATTACCTTTCTTTTTTTAGTTGACCCAGATGAGGATGTCCAACCCAGGCAGGCCACGGCGATGATAATTATCCAAGGAGAACGCTTCGATGAAAGCAGAGGAAAGAAGGGAGCGAAGTCTTCACGTCCTTGGGAAGGGAGCGTCACCGTCCATAGAGAGCGAGGAGTTAACCTTAGGTTCAGGGAAGATGGCTGTAGGAGCTGGGCAACCTGTCACCGCCGGGGCAGAGCATTTGTCAGCTTACAGGTCCCAAGTTATTTTGAGCTGTGGAAACCATGTGCCTGTGAAACATTCCACCTGATTGGACAGGAGAAGACTGAGCAAAGGGATTCCGCAGCAGGACAGCACCTTTGGGGGCTGGGTGGGGGTCAGTTGGGTTTTTCTATCTGCGGAATTTCACTTACGGCTGGAGGCTCAAGGTGTTTATTGATAGGTTTTTGATTTTTTTGGAATTAATACAGAATGCACTATTTCACATTCCATCCGTCACAGAACATGACATTTTAAAATTAGGTTGAAATTTCTAAGTTACTCGAACTCATAATTATTTATTTATTTATTTATTTATTTATTTATTTATTTTGAGGTAGGGTCTCACTCTAGCTCAGGCTGACCTGGAATTCAGTCTGCAGTCTCAGGGTGGCCTCGAACTCATGATGATCCTCCTACCTCTGCCTCCTGAGTGCTGGGATTAAAGGCATGCACTACCACGCCTGGCCCTCATAAATGTTTAAAGTATTTTATTTATTTAAGACAGGGAGAAAGAGGGAGCTAGAGAGAGAGAGAGAGAGAAAGAAAACAAAAACAACCACAACAACAAACCCACCACAAATTGGGTACTGCTCAAAGGTCAAAATGACTATAAGAGTACAATACAACTCATATCAATCTTTTTATTTATTTTATTTTATTTTGTTTTGTTTTTTCAAGGGAGGATATCACTATAGTTTAGGCTGACCTGAAATTTACTCTGTAGTCTCAGGGTGGCCTCCTACCTAACTCACACCAATCCTCCTACCTCTGCCTCGTGAGTGCTGGTATTAAAGGCATGCGCCACCATGCCTGGCTTGTCAACTTGTATTAATCTATAGTATCTGGAGATAATGTTTTGTATATTGAAAACAATTCAATACTAGACATCTTCTTTCACATGCATTACCAGTCAGCAAGAAAACTACCCATAATGACCAACATCTGCTCAAATATTTATTGTAAAAATATAAGTTCTTCTTGGACTGGAGAGATGATATAGTGGTTAAGGCACTTGCCTGCAAAGCAAAGGACCCAGGTTCCATTCCTCAGGACCCACGTAAGACAGATGTACAAGGTGGTACATGTGTCTGGAGTTCATTTGCAGTGTCTGAAGGCCATTGTGTGTCTATTCTCTTTATTTGCCTCCTTCTTTCTCTCTCAAATAAATAAAAATTTAAATTTAAAAATTTATATAAGTTGTTCTCAGGCTGGGAAGTGGTTAAAGAAGCTTGCAAAACCTGCTGGCCCATGTTCGATTCCACAGTAACAATGTAAAGCCAGATGCACAAAGTGGCACATGCTTCTGGAGTTCATGTGCAGTGACAGGAAGCCCTGGTGCATCCATTCTCTCTATCTGCCTTTCTCTCTCTCTCTGTATGACAGTTCACAAATAAATATTTTAAATATATATATATATATATATGGAATATGGATTTTTAAAAACTTAACTCCAGGGCTGGAGAGATGGATTAGCAGCTAAGGCGTTTGCCTGCAAAACCAAAGGATCCTGGTTCGACTCTCCAGGACCCATGTAAGCCAGATGCACAAGGTGGTGCATGCATCTGGAGTTCGTTTGCAGTGGCTGGAGGCCCTGGCATGCCCATTCTCTCTCTCTTTTGCTCTCTCTCTCTCTCATAAATAAATAAATAAAAGAAAATAAAAAGTTAACTCCATTAAGTACAGATTAAGTGATGGCTGTCAATCTTGCCAGAAGCCTCCTTTTTTAAAATAAATTTTTATTTATTTATTTGTGACAGAGAGAAATAGGTAGGGAGAGATGTGGGGGGGGGGTGGGCGGGGAGAGAATGGATTCACCTGGGCCTCCAGCTGCTGCAAACGAACTCCAGATGTGTGCACTCCCTTGTGCATTTGGTTTTCATGGGTCCTGGGGAATCGAACCTGGATTCTTTGGTTTTGGAGACAAGCGCCTTAACCACTAAGCCATCTCTCCAGCCCCAGAAACCTCCATTTCGAAGATTCAGACTTGAATGCTAATGACGTTTTTTTTAGGATCATTTTCTGGTATCATGAAATACATTGGTTTAAATCTTTATTATAAAATCACAAAATGCTGCACATGGTGGTACACACCTCTAATCCCAGCACTTGGGAGGCAGAGGTAGGAATATCACCGTGAGTTCGAGGCCACCCTGAGACTACATAGTGAGTTCCAGGTCAGCCTGAGCTAGAGTGAGACCCTACCTCAACAAACAACAACAAACAACACCAACAACGAATTACACAACTGCTTGTAGGGTTTCTTCCTATTCCCTTGTTCAACAAATATTTCCTTAAGACTAAGTACCAGGTTCTGAGTAAAAGCAGAGCACACAGTGCACCACCATGCTGACCTCCTAGCGTTTACTGAGAGATCTTTATCCTCTGCGGTCCTCCTGAGACTCTGGCGCAGGAAACAGAGAGAACGTGTTTATTGTGATCACATCAGAGGTTTCATTATACCTTTTGTTATGGGGCTTTATGTTTACACAGGCAAAACAGAAAAAAAGGAGGAAAACTTTAAAATAATTCAGATAAGGCTGGAGAGAGGGCTTAGTGGTTTGGGTGCTTGCCTGTGAAGCCTAAGGATCTAGGTTCAATTCCCCAGTACCAATGTAAGCCAGATACACCGGGTAGTACATGTGTCTAGAGTTTGTATGCAGTGGCTGGAGGCCCTGGCATGCTCCCTATCTGCCTGTTTCTTTCTTTCTCTCTCTCACTCAAATAAACAAAAATAAAGAAAATTTAAAAATAATTCAGGTAAACTGGGTGTCTTTAATCCCAGCATTTGGGAGGCAGAGGTAGCAGGGTCGCAGTGAGTTGAAGGCCAGCCTGCAGCTACACAGTTCCAGCTCAGCCTTGGCTAGAGTTAAGACCCTACCACGAAACAAACAAACAAAGAAAGAAAGCAAGGGCTAGAGGGATGGCTTAGTGGTTAAGGCACTTGCCTGCAAAGCCAAAGGACCCAGGTTCAATTCTCCAGGACCCACGTTACCCAGATGCACAAGGGAGCGTACACATCTGGAGTTCGTTTGCTGTGGCTGGAGGCCATGGCGCGCCCATTCTCTCTCTCTTTCTCTCTCCCCCCTCCCTCTTTCTCTGTCAAGTAAATATATATATATTTAGACTCCAGTTACCATGGAGTTTATTTAATGTTTTCATGCAATACACACTTGGTTTTTTAAATAACAATTGCGACAAACAACAGAAAGAATTTTAGAATGCTGCACTTGTGATCCATACAAAACACCAACATTTTGGGTTGTACATAATTAAATATCTCACTTTTCGAAATACTGTGATAGCCAATACATAGAGGCATGCCTTTATGTGGACACAGTAATGCAGTTTAGAAAAGGGGGGAAATCACACTGGAACTGTTCAATTTCTTTAAAACCACTGAGCAAGGAAAGTAACACTGCACTTCCATACTGATTGTATACAACTTCTGTTCAGTACCTTGACTGAAATCCAAGAGCACAGTGAAGACTCTCCTCTATTTTTGGTAAACAACTGCAGGGTAAATTTAGATGACTCCCCCCTGGATTTTACCTGGGAGCAGCCTTTTAAATATTTTTAAATAAAAATATTTTTAAAAAAAATTTTTAAAAAGAAAAAGAAAAACAAAGAAGCTCTTCCTCTGCTATCCCATTTGAATCTTCAGTCATAAGCTGGACCAGTGCTGCTAGGCCTTGAGTGAAGATATGGGAAAATAGTATATCTCTTTTTGATAACTAATAGGTGTGCTACAAATTGACCTTTCTTTTCTTCTTCTTTTTTTTTTTTTCTTTTGAGGGTCTCAAGCACCCAGCAGCTGCCTCAGCCCGGAGGATGGAAGCACATGGACAAAGGAGTTCAGTGCAGGCCAAGCGGGGTGGGCAGCAGTTGGAGCCCAAGGCTGCAGGGTTCCCTCATCACCTGCAACATGCAAGTGCATGAACGAGACCTACAGCTTGCTCAACGCGTCCTGGAACGACCTGTACTGGCCGAGAAGTTTCCTGACAAGGTTCAGCAGCCCTGGGGAAGTGAGGGGAGAAGATGACAACATAGAGGCTGCCTTGAAGAAAGAAGTCGGTGACACCAAGGCTTCTACAGAGGTGAGACGAAGAAGATTCTAGTCAATGGAGAGTGGAGCAGATAATGTCGCTTTCATCAGGACACTTGGGATAGAACCTGGGAAATTGGTACATAATATTCTCCAGGATATGTACAAGATCAAGACCTAAAGAAGACCAGAGTCGTTCTACAAATGTTACCCATCTCAGGCACGGGCAAAGCTGTCTTAGAAGACATGAAAAAATACGCAGAAACACTTTTGGAACCTTGGTTTAAAGCTCTGAACAAGGGGACATTTCAGATTATATATAAATCACGAAATAACAGTCAAAGAGTTGGCAGGAATAGTGAGCAGCCTCAATACTGAAAAGAAAGTGGATCTCACTAATCCGCAGTACTCGGTGGTTGTAGAAATCGTCACAGCTGTCTGTTGCCCGAGTGTCGTGAAAGGTTACAGCAGTTCAGAAAAGACAACCTCGGGGCTGGACAGATGGCTCAGTGATTAAGGTGCTTGCCTGCTAAGGCTAAGGACTCAGGTTTGAATCTCCAGGACCCACGTAAGCTAGATACACAAGGTGGTGCATGTGTTTGGAGTTTGATTGCAGTGGCTAGAGGCCCTGGTATGCCCATTCTCTCTCTCTCTCTCTCTCTCTCTGCCTCTCTCTCTCTAAAATAAATAAATAAATAAATAATTTAAAAGAAAAAGACAAGAAAACTTCCAGGAGGTAGTGGAGAGTGTTAAGACTCAGCTCACCCAAAGCTGGGCAGCGGGAAAGAAGCAACACATTGGAACCTGACAACAAATTGAATCAAAATGATCCAGCAGAAAGGAAAAAAGAGAGAAAGAGAAAGAGAGGCAGAGAGAGAGAATGGACACACCAGGGCTTTCAGTCGCTGCAAACGAACTCCAGATGCATGCACCACCTTGTGCATCTGGCTTATGTGGGTTTATGTGGGTCTTGGGGAATTGAACCTGGTTCCTTTGGCTTTGCAGGCAAGCGCTTGAATGCTATACCATCTCTCCGGCCCACAAATTGATGTTCTAAAGGGAAATGCTTTACATATACTGTAAGGAAACTTCATTTTATGTTCCTACAAATTGCCATGATAAGCTTGGCATTCTATATTTTCTCGAGGCTTAAAATATTGAGTTTGAGCATTGGGAGGCAGAGTTAGAATTTCTGTGAGTTTGAGGCCAACCTGGAACAACAGAGTGAGTTCCAGGTCAGCCTGGTTTAGAGGGAGACTCTACCTTGAAAAACAAAGAAAAAAGAAAAAAAGAAAAAAAAAAAGTAATGTTGAGTGGGAAAAGACTCATACTAAAAGATAAACTAGAGCTGGAGAGATGGCTTAGTGGTTAAGGCACTGACCTGCCAAGCCTACGGATCCAGGTTCAACTCTCCAGGTCCTACGTAAGCCAGACACAAAGTGATACAAGTGCACAAAGTCACACATGTGCACAAGGTGGCACATGCATCTGGAGTTTGATTACAGTGGCCAGAGGCTCTGGCGTGCCAGTTCTCTCTCTCTCATCACACTCTTGCTGTCTTGCATAAAAAAAAAGCCTAGGCAAGGTGTGGTGGCGCACGCCTTTAATCCCAGCACTTGGGAGGCAGAGGTAGGAGAATTGCCATGAGTTCAAGGACACCCTGAGACTACATAGTGAATTCCAGGTCAGCCTGGGCCTCAGTGAGACCCTACCTTGAAAAACCAAAAAAAAAAAAAAAAAGAAAGAAAGAAAGAAAGAAAGAAAGAAAGAAAGAAAGAAAGAAGGAAGGAAGGAAGGAAGAAGAATTAGAAGAATTATAGAAGCAAGAAAAATTCTGGTTTCTACATTATTAGGAAAATTTTCAAATATAGGTAGAGTACAAAATGTTTGAGCTATTAAAAAATCTAGATCAGGTCCTAAACATTTGAACAATATCCAGTAATTACAAGTAGCTAGCTTACAAATATCTAATTCACATTCTAGATTTTGTTTATAAAGGCAGTAGTACTCCCTACCCTGATTATCAACAATAATTATACAAGATTATACCACAAACCTACCAGCTCAGACTACCAGAACTCACTGGCACAAAGAAAAATGTTTAAAACTTTTTTAAGCTGGGCGTGATGGCGCACACCTTTAATCCCAGCACTCGGGAGGCAGAGGTAGGAGGATCAACATGAGTTCAAGGCTACCCTGAGACTATATAGTGAATTCCAGGTCAGCCTGGGCTAGAGTGAGACACTACCTCGAAAAACCAAAATAAAGTTAAATTAAATTTAAAAATAAGAACTGTTATTTTTATTAAAAAACCACTTTTTAAATATGCAGCACAATTTCAAACAAACTTATTAGTGACAAGCCAACACCAGGTCACATCTTAAGCTTTCCCCGCAGAGCCTAGTGGCCCACCCAACACATGTGTTTATTGTGTTTTGAACACATGATCCTGTGTTTGCCCTCAGCTGTTTTCTTAATTCAGTCACTCAGCTGCAGAAAGAAACTTACGTTGGGAAGATCCCCAGGAATGCCGAAGACTCTGGAAAATGTACGACTGAGGAACTCTTCACTTGGAGAACACAGATGAGAGAATTTCCACACTAGTAGAGTCAGATAACACTTTTTTTATTTGCTAGTTTTCCACATGGTCATAGACTTTCATTCTCTAAAAGAAATTGCTCACATATACCAAAATTTCAATAACATTCGCTTAAATTTTATATAGATTTATATCCCCTGTAGCACCAGAAGAAAGAAAATTTTGTCTGTCTTTTTGAAAATAAAAGTCATGTCTTTATCTTCCAAACTTGTGTAATGAGAAAATTTTTCATACCAGAGACAAGGGAGACTGTCCAAAACAAGAGACATACAGATATAACTGAGACTAAGAATGAAATCCTTAGGTTTCTCTTTCATCTAAACCATCTGTTTTCCTGGGAAAACGAAAAACATTTTCAAACATAATTCCAAATCCATCTGGTTTTAAAAACTAAAGATTAAAAACAACAACAACAACAACAACAAAAAACCCACATTTTTTCCAAAGCAAGCAGAACACCTGTTTAAAACCGGATCCTGAACAGCGACGTTGTAGTTACCTGTCTCAGGAGAGGCACGGGCCTTTATCAATCAACCAGGATCATCTAAAGCCCAAATGTCACTGCCTGACTAGTGCCAGCCACCAAAGTAGCATGAGGGAAACAAGATACTGCCCCGCCGGAGTAATGAGGGTATTTACAGGGTTCCGCTGCCGATCCAGGGACAGTGGTTTAGAACAGATTGCTCCTTCGGGCCAGCTTTAATAACTCAGTCCGCCCGCTGTCCTCAGCCTGGAGGCGGGTGGGGGTGGGGAGTGACCACCATGACTAAGGGAACACACGCTTCCTCTCTCAGACCACATGGGAATGATGGTAAGAAGCAAAGTGCAAGGAATTCACAAGATATCCACGCGCAGGATGTGTAAATTGCTTATTTGGTACAAAAATGGAGACTATGGTTAATGCCTTTAGTTGGTACATGGGGGAAAACAATCAATTATAATACTTCATATTGGCTCCTCCAGTTTTAGGGTAATTAAAGTGTTACTGAATGGTTCGGATCAGAACACAAGGAAGAGAGGAGCCAGCTGGTGACTTAATGCCTTTAATCCCAGCACTCAGGAGGCTAAGGTAGGTGGGTTGCCAAATAATAGGAGGCCTGTGTGGCCTACTAAGAGAGTTCCAGGTCAGATGCGCACACACACACACACACACACACACACACACACACACACACACAAGGCTTCCTAAAGGTATATAGAACATATCAAAGTTTATACTGTCTAAAAAGTTATTTCCAAGAAAAAAAAATCTGTTCCCAGAACTTTTTAAATGAGTTGGGAAGAAGAAAGGAGTCAAGGGATTAGGGAGAGTGGAGTGGAGGGTGGAGAGGTAGAACAAGAGAAGGTAATGGGAAGGGTTTAAATTAAAAATGTTCTTTAGCCGGGCGTGGTGGCGCACACCTTTAATCCCAGCACTCAGGAGGCAGAGGTAGGAGGATTGCTGTGAGTTCAAGGCCACCCTGAGACTACAGAGTGAATTCCAGGTCAGCCTGAGCTAGAGTGAGACCCTACCTTGGAAAACAAACAAACAAACAAAAAATTCTCCAGGGCACAAGAGCAATAATTGTGAAGACTGTCACCTCATTTACTCATCCATCCATTCATTCACGAAACACTGGCTGCATGGTAAGGAAGATGAGGAGAAAGAGAAGGAATAGGAAGAAGAGCGTCCTGGGGCTGGGTATGTTACAGTGGTAGAGTGCTTGCATAACATGTATGAAGCCCTGGGTTCAATGGTACAGCATAAAGAAATGATAAAGGGCTGGAGAGATGGCTTAGCAGTTAAGGCGCATGCCTACAAAGCCTAAGGACCCAGGTTCAATTCTCCATGTCCCACATAAGCCAGATGCACATGGTGGTGCATGCGTCTGGACTTTGTATACAGTGGCCAAAGGCCCTGGTGAGCCCATTTTTCCTCTCTCTGTGTCTCTAATAAATAAATAAATATAAATAAATCTTAAAAAAAATAAGAAAAAGAAGTGATAGAGAAGCCCTTGGGTATGGTGGCACAAGCCTTTAATCCCAGCACTTGGGAGGCAGAGGTAGGAGGATCCCCATGAGTTTGAGGCTACCCTGCGAATACATAGTGAATTCCAGGTCAGCCTGGGCTAGAGTGAGACCCTACCTCAAAAAACTAAATAAAAATAATTAATTAGCCGGGTGTGGTGGCGCACGCCTTTAATCCCAGCACTCGGGAGGCAGAGGTAGGAGGATCACCATGAGTTCAAGGCCACCCTGAGACTACATAGTGAATTCCAGGTCAGCCTGGGCTAGAGTGAGACCCTACCTTGAAAAACGAAAAAAGAAAAATTAATTAATTTGTGTGTGTGCGTGTGCATGTGTGTGCGTGTGCGTGTGTGTGCGTGTGCATGTGTGTGTGTACTGGTGCAAATAATCACTGGTCTGACTTTACATGGCTGGGTGGAAAACTGAACCCAGGCTGGAAGGCTTTGTAAGCTCCTTTAGCTTCTGGGCCCCAAGTATATAGTTTTGTGGGAAGTAAGATATCATCTTGGTTGAACTAAGTTAACATTCCCTAGTGCTAGGAACTACCTAAGCTGTTTATTTAACATATTCCTTCAACAAATAACCTATAAAGTAGTTGGTTGATACAGGACTGGTGCTTGTATCATTTTACATGAGAATCTTCATAAGCTTCAAAAGAGGTTACGACCCTGCCCGAGGTCACACAAGTAAGCACCTGAGCCAAAACCGAATCTAAGGGTAAGTCTGTGCTCTTAAGTATTGCAGGTGTTTAAATGTTCACATTTTCAACAGTTTGTGGAAAAAATTAAGGGTAAAAATGATTATATAAAACATACTTGGATCTGGGCATGGTGGCATACACCTTTAATCCCAGCACTTGGGAGGCAGAGGTAGGAGGATTGCGGTGATTTCAAGGCCACCCTGAGACTAATCGTGAATTCCAGATCAGCCTGGGCTAGAGTGAGACCCTACCTCAAGAAAGAAAGAAAGAAAGAAAGAAAGAAAGAAAGAAAGAAAGAAAGAAAGAAAGAAAGAAAGAAAGAGAAGAGAGAGAGAGAGAGAGAAAGAAAGAAAGAAAGGGAGAGAAAGAAAGAGAGAGAGAGAGAGAGAGAGAAAGAAAGAAAGAA
This sequence comes from Orientallactaga sibirica, assembly GCA_036365145.1. NCBI lineage: Eukaryota > Metazoa > Chordata > Mammalia > Rodentia > Dipodidae > Orientallactaga > Orientallactaga sibirica. Next base: position 23,922,320 of record JAEOAD010000032.1, on the reverse strand, counting down.
AGAAAGAAAGAAAGAAAGAAAGAAAGAGAGAAAGAAAAAGAAAAGAAAAACCCAAAACCAACCAAACAAACATGCTTGGGCAAGAGAGAGAGAGAGAGAGCTCAGCAGGTAAAGGACTTGCTTGCAAAGCCTGATGGCCTGAGTTCAGTTCCCCAGAAACCACATAAAGCCAGATGCACAAAGTCTGTAGTTCATTTTCAGTGGCAAGAACCCTGGTGCTCCCATTCTCTCTCCCCTTCCCTCATAAAATGAATAAAAAATAAAAACAAGTAAAATAAACAAATGAAACATACTTTCTCAGACTGGAGTGTGGTGGTGCGTGCCTTTACTCCCAGCACTCTTAAGGCTGAAGTAGGAGGATCACTGTGAGTTTGAGGCTATCCCGGGTGACAGAGTAAGTTCCAGGTCAGCCTGGGCTAGAGTGAGACCCTGCTTCAAAGAAACAAAAGCGAGCCATGTGTGGTGGTGCACACCTATAATCCCAGCACTAGGAGGGCAGAGGTAGGAGGATTGCTGTGAGTTCAAGGCCACCTTGAGACTACGTAGCAAATTCCAGGTCAGCCTAGTCTAGAGCAAGACTCTACCTGGAAAGAAAAAAAAAGTATGCCTTAGTGGTTAAAGGTTCTTTCTTGGAAGACTGATGGTCTGGGTTTGATTCCTTTGTACCCATATAAAGCCAGATGCACAAAGTAGTACATGTATCTAGAGATCTGGAGTTCATTTCCAGGGGCAAGAGGACCTAGTCCACTCATTCTCTCTCTTTTCTTGAAAGTTAATAAATAAATAAAAATAAATAAAATTTTTAAGCCAGGCCTGGTGGCCTTTAATCCTAGCACTTGGAAGACAGAGGTAGGAGGATCACTGTGAGTTTAAAGCCACCCTGAGGCTTCATAGTTAATTCCAAGTCAGCCTGGACTAGAGTGAAACACTACCTCCAAAAACAAAACAAAACAAAACAAAACAAAACAAAACAAAACAAAACAAAACAAAACAAAACAAAAAAGTAAAATAGCATATGACCAACGTTAGGGCTATTCACACACACACACACACACACACACACACACACACACACGGCTTAATTAAGTTGTTTGAAATAGCCAGGGATAAAACACATTTCTGAGATGGTATCATCTTATTCCATATATATTATTATGAATTTAGTAAATGGGATACATGGCATGAACTTGCTGGAAAAGGGGGGAGAGTACAAAGTCACAGTGTGGAGAAAATTTAAAGGGAATTTATATTTTATGTTAATTTACGCTATATTTAAGTTCATATTTCTACTGGTATTTGGATCTCTGGTGGTTTTCTTGGTTTAGTCAACTTTCTATCAAATAAAGACAGTGTAAGCTGGGTGTGGTGGCGCACGCCTTTAATCCCAGCACTTGGGAGGCAGAGGTAGGAGGATTGTTGTGAGTTCGAGGCCACCCCAAGACTACATAGTGAGTTCCAGGTCCAGGTCAGTCTGGGCTAGAGCGAGACCCTACCTCGAAAAACTAAAAAACAAAACAAACAAACAAAAGGCAGTGCACCTTTACGTGGAAGAGCTGCAAAACCATGTTGTTATGTGATTGCACTCATTCTACTCCTGTCCAGATTGCTCTTCATTCCAAATTGAGAATGGGTATTTAAAGTCTAGTCTAAACAAAGTCTCCTGGTCCAAGGTAATTATCATGTGTGTTAATGCTTTAAAGTTCCTCTCCTTCCATCTCCTAGCCTAGGGAGCAAGCTTTCATTCAAAATGAGGCAATGTTGCAGAGAACTTCAACACAAAAGCTTACAACAGTGTAAAATGAGCTGGGGATGAATCTATTTGTAGGCACTGGCCTGACAATATTGTGCAAGTTTAATCGAGAATAAGATAAAATATATATTTAGATAATCACACTGTACCTCACAAATATGGGTAATTATGATGTGTTGCTTATTTTTATTCAGGGAGGAAGGAATTTTTTTATAGTTTTTCAAGGTAGGGTCTCACTCTAGCCCATGCTGACCTGGAATTCACTATGTAGTCTCAGGGTGGCCTCAAACTCATGGTGATCCTCCTATCTCTGCCTCCCAAGTACTGGGATTAAAGGCGTTTAAAGACGAACTCCAGACACAAGTCTGATTTTTCTTATTTGGTGTACTTAACTTTTCATTTATGATTTGTCTGCTCAATTAGGTAAATTCTTTGAGTATCAGTGCCATGCAATGGCTGGAGGCCCTGGTACACCCATTCTTTCTCTCGGGCTTGGTGGCACACACACACCTATAATCTCAGCCCTTTGGTAGGCTGAAGAAGCAGGAGGATTGCTGTGAGTTTCAGGCCAGCCTGACACTAATTCCAGGTAAGCCTGGGCTAAAGCAAGAGCAAGAACAAGATCCTACCTCAAAAAATAAAATATAAAATAAAATAAAATAAAATAAAATAAAATAAGCCACACAATTCTAATCTCAAGCCATATCACAAAATAGGCAGGTAATAAATATTTGTCTGGTTTGCAATAAAAATGATGCAAATAGCCAGGCGTGGTGGTACATGCATTTAATCCCAGCACTCGGGAGGCAGAGGTAGGAGGATCGCCGTGAGTTTGAGGCCACCCTGAGACTATATAGTGAATTCCAGGTCAACCTGGACCAGAGTGAGACCCTACCTCAAAAAAAAAAAAAAAAAAAAAAAAAAGATGCAAATAAATCCCAGGACTTGGGAGGTAGAGGCAAGAGGGGCAGAAGTTTGGGCTGGAGAGATGGCTTAGCAGTTAAGGCATTTGCCTACAAAGCCAAAGGATCCCGGTTTGACTCTCCAGGACCCACATAAGACAGATGCACAATTGGGCGCATGCATCTGGAGTTCGTTTGCAGTGGCTGAAGGCCCTGGCACACCCATTCTCTCTCTATCTCTCTCTGCCTCTTTTTGTCTCTCAAATAAATAAATAAAATAAAAATTTAAAAAGTCGGGCCTGGTAGCACCTTTAATCCCTTAAATCCCTGGTAGCACCTTTAATCGGGAGGCAGAGGTAGGAGTATCACCATGAGTTCAAGGCCACCCTGAGACTATAGAGTGAATTCCAGGTCAGCCTGGGCTAGAGTGAGGTCCTACCTTGAAAAAAAAAAAAAAAAAGAAGAGTTAAGGCATAGAGAGATGGCTAAGCAGTTAAGGCACTTTCATGTAATGCCTAATGACCTAGGTTCAATTCCCCAGTACCCATGGGAAGACAGATGCACAAAGTGGTGCACGCATTTGGAATTCATTTGCAGTGGCAAGAGGCTCTGGTGCACCTATACTCTCTCTGCTATACACACACAATGCACTAAACTCACACATGTACATTTACATCTTATGCAAAACACCCATACTATCAACCAAGACGCTTGCTATTGGCGTTGTCACCTGCTGGCGCCAACTGAACCTGTTTCCAGGTCCTGAATGACTGGTGCCGAGGAATTGAGCTGTGATGGGGCGAGTCAACAGAACCAGGGGACTTCAGGTGATTTCTTCAGTACAGGAGCCCAGAGGTAACAGCCTGCAAAACTTTTATTAGAACAGCTCTGTGTACAAGGTTCATGCAGAGTTTATTCAGCTAGTGAATTAAACAAAACAAAGTAGACCGCAACTCCCTATCTCAAGAGCAGGAGACACTCCGCCTAGCTTGGAACTATAGATGAACATTAAACTTTCTAACAACAGGAGAGCAGACATCACAAACTCTGTTCCCAGCATTCCGGGATAAGCACAGATGTCTTCTTTCCCAAAACATGGTCTCAGCAGAATCACAAAGTGTTCTTCAAACAGAAAGCTTTTACTACTACAGGTTAAAAGCCCCCTACACTCGCAAAACCTGACAACCCAGGGTTGATTCCCCAGTACCCATGTAAAGTGACCAACTTTAGTCTGGACTGACTTACTGAAAACCGGCTCTCCAAAGTGAGCTACTTATCTCTGTAGTGACACTAGCTAGGCCAGCATCTACATCAACCAAACTTTGTTTTTGTTTTCATACTTACTATATGACAATACAACATTATCCCCATTTTATGGAGAACGGGACTGAAAAAAAAAAAGTTATATGCTACTGTATTTTATTTTCAAATTCACAGATCTGGAAAGGTCTTCAGAAGTCCACTTTACAGTTGTCCCCGTGTGCTATGTCGTTATCGTCTTTTTATAGAGGGGGAAATTGAAGATCAGAGAAGACATTTACACAAAGCCTCTCAGGACTGTGATTCACACCCAAGGTGGACAGAACACCCAAACCCAAGCTCTTCCTGACGCCACCATCAAGCCTGCTCCCAGAGACATTCATGCTTATTAGTAGTGCATATAAGAAGCAATTTGGCTGGGCGTGGTGTGCACGCCTTTAATCCCAGCACCTGAGAGGCAGAGGTGGGAGGATAGGTGTGAGTTCGAAGCCACCCTGAGACTACTTAGTGAATTCCAGGTTAGCCTGGGCTAGAGTGAGACCCTACCTCAACCCCCCAAAAAAGAATCAATTTGGGAGCCGGGTGTGGTGGCATATGCTTTTAATCCCAGCATTCGGGAGGCAGAAATAGGAGGCTCGCCATGAGTTCAAGGCCACCCTGAGACTACATAATGAATTCTAGGTTAGCCTGGGTTAGAGTGAGACTCTGCCTTGAAAAACAAAACAAAACAAATAAATAATCAGTTTGGGGGCTTAGCAGTTAAGGCACTTGCCTGCAAAGCCAAAGGACCCAGGTAAGCCAGATGCACAAGAAGGCACATGTGTTTGGAGTTTGCAGCAGCTGGAGGCCCTGGTACACCATTCTCTCTCTCTGCTTCTCTCTCTCTCTCTCTCAAATAAATGAAAATAAAAAATAGTTTTAAAAATAAAAATAAGCCGGGCGTGGTGGCGCACGCCTTTAATCCCAGCACTCGGGAAGAGGTAGGAGGATCGCCGAGAGTTGAAGACTATAAAATTCCAGGTCAGCCTGGACTTGAGACCCTACCTCGAAAAAACGAAAAACCAAAAAAAAAAAAAAATAAATAAAAATAAAAATAAAAATAAAAATAAAAAAATAATAATCAATTTGGGCTGGGTTTGGTGGTGCACATCTTTGATCTCAAGCACTCAGGAGACAGAAGTAGGAGGATCACTGTGAGTTTGAGGCCAGCCTGGAACTACAGAGCAAGATCCAGGTCAGCCCTGGCTAGAGTGAAACCCTACCTTGAAGAAAAACAACAACAACAACAACAAAAAAAAAAAACCCAAAAAACAAAAAGAACCAACCAACCAAACAAAAAAAGCTGAGCTCAGTGGCTTGCACCTGAAACAACACTACTGACCTTGAAGCTGGTCTTTGTTGTGATTATTTTGTGTGTAGGAAAGTTAAGAGCAATGTGGCAAGGAAGTTTAAGACAGTAGTGAACCCCAGGTTTCCAAACTTACCTTATTTAGTTTAGTGAAAAGCTGTTTTGCGGAACACATCAACCTTTATCTATTAGCAAGACAGAACAACAAATGTATGCCAACGGTATTTAAAGCTGCCTTTCATTTATTATTCTGCTTCTGACTTCCAAAATGCTGGAACAGGAGGAATATATTTATTTATTATGGCCATGCTAGGGCCTCTAGCCACTGTAAATGAACTCCACTTTGTGCATCTGGCTTACATGGGCCTGCAAAGCCTAATAATCCCAGGTTCAATTCCCCAGTACCCATGTAAAGACAGGACCTCCAGCCACTGTAATTGAACTCCAGACACATGTGCCACCTTATGTGCGTATGCGACTTTGCACATGTGTCACCTTGTGTCTGGGGAGTCGAACATGAGTCCTCAGGCTTCACAGGCAAGCACCTTAACTGTTAAGCCATCTCTCCAGCCCTCATTGCTCTTTTTTTTTTTTTTCTTTTCTTTTTTTCAAGGTAGGGTCTCACTCTAGTTCAGGCTGACCTGGAATTCACTATGTAGTCTCAGGATGATCTTGAACTCATGGCAATCCTTCTACCTCTGCCTCCAGAGTGCTGGGATTAAAGGTGTGCACCACCACGCCCAGCCCATTGCTCTCTTTTTTTGTTGTTGTTGTTTAATTATTTATTTACTTGAGAGAGAGAATGGGTGCACCAGGGCCTCTAGCCACTGCAAATGAACTCCAGACACATGTGCCACCTTGTGTCTTTACATGGGTACTGGGGAATTGAACCTGGGTCCTTTGGCTTTGCTGGCAAGTGCTTTAACTGCTAAGCTATCTCTCCAGTTCTACATAGATTTAAAAAAATATTTTATTTAGCCGTGCGTGGCTGCACACGCCTTTAATCCCAGCACCCAGGAGGCAGAGGTAGGAGGATCACCGAGAGTTCAAGGTTACCCTGAGACTACATAGTGAATTCCAGGTCAGCCTGAGCTAGAGTGACACCCTACCTCAGAAAACCACAAAAAAATTATTTTTATTTATTTATTTATTTGACAGACAGAAAGATGGAGAGAGAAGGAAAAAGAGAGAGATTGGGTGTGCCAGGGCCTCCAGCCACTGAAAACATGCATCCAGACACATGCATCCCCTTGTGCACCTGGCTAACATAGATCCTGGGGAATTGAACCTGGGTCCTTTGGCTTTGCAGGCAAACGCCTTAACCACTAACCCATCCCTCCAGCCCTCCACATAGAACTGCATTTTCTTTCTTCCCTTCCTTCCTTCCTTCCTTCCTTCCTTCCTTCCTTCCTTCCTTTCTTTCTTTCTTTCTTTCTTTCTTTTTCGAGGTAGGGTCTCACTCTTGCTCAGGCTGACCTGGAATTCACTATGTATTCTCAGAGTGGCCTCAAACTTATGGTGATTCTCCTACCTCTGCCTCCTGAGTGTTGGGATTAAAGGCATGCGCCACCACGCCCAGCTAGAACTTCAATTTCTCCTCCTCCTCTCCCTACTTCTCTTCCTCCCCCTTCTTCTCTTGAGACAATGTCTCAGTCTAGTCCACACTGACTTTGAACTCAAGATGATCCTACTTCAGCCTCCCAAGTGCTCAGGTTATAGGTAGGCATGAACCACCATGCTCCATTATCATTATCTTTTTAAAAATATGTATTTATTTATGAGAGAGAGGGGATTAGGTAGAGAGAGAGAGAGATTTAGGTAGAGAGAGAGAGAATATGGGTGCTCCAGGGCCTCTAGCCTTGAAATGAATTCCAAACACATGCACCATCTTTTTTTTTTTTTTTTTTTTTGTGGTGGCCATTTCTTTCTTTCTTTCTTTCTTTCTTCTTAATCATTAATTTTTTTATTGACACCTTCTATACTTACATACAAAAAACATATGATATTCCCCCCCCCATTTGCACCATCTTTTGCATCTGGCTTACGTGGGTCCTGGGGAATTGAACCTGGGTCCTTAGGCTTTGCAGCAAGTGCCTTAACCGCTAAGCCATCTCTCGAGCCCCATTATCATTATCTTTATGAGAAAGCTCTTACCTACTTTGTCTCATTCCATGAGGCGTTAATATACACTGAACATCAGTCTACTAGACAGACAATTCAGGATCATGGGGAAAAAACTAAGAATTTCCCTACTTCAGCAGAAGTCTCTGCTCTGAATCACTTATGCTGAACAATAGTGTTATTTCTCTATGTTGAATACCACACATAGGCAGACATCCTCTTTTATATATATAAATAGATTGAATAAGAATAAGACATTCACCACCACCCCAATCATAATTTTCTTGTCACAAGGTGCATGCCACAGAGTGGATATACTGCTCTGATATTTGTCAGCACTCTATTTGGCTGAAGAAGTCTTGTTTGATACCTGTGTTGTCAGATCAAATTATAATTTAAAGCCTTTAGCTATGTTTAGCCCCTTGGCAGTGGGTGAGTTTAGAATTTAGGTTTCAGAAGCAGATGGCTCAGGAGTGCAGGAAGGAGACAGGAAGCATTTTGCTTGGGTCTCCTTGCTTTGAGTCTGAGTTTAGTTGATGGTAGGGGTGTATTGGACTAGATATAAGTGACCTGATTCACACCATCTCTAATGCAACAGCACCCCACCTTATAAAACTCATCACTCTTGGCACTAACTAGCATTGTTGTTGTCAGCCTCGGGAGAGATGCCAAGGACTGAACCAGTCTGGAAACATGACCTGTGGTGGCTGGGTCTGAGTCGTCAGTCTAGGTGGCCCATTCAGCCTTTGGCCTTTCCCGAAGCTCACAGCTCAGCGCAACTGCATGAACCTCACTCTGTGACTTCACAAAACAGACTAGATGGTGTCTATTTAAGAGATGTGTTTACTGACATTTACTGATCCCTTGCTAGGAGCCGGGCATTGTTCTAAGAGTATTAACAGCTCTTCGCAGCACTCCTATGAGGGAGTCACCAGGGTTTTTTCCCCTTTCAAGTTTTTATTTATATATTTACACTGGAGCTCACTGTATTGCCCAGGCTGGTCTTGAATTCTGGGTTTTGTTTGTTTTTATAATTTTATTTTATTTACTTGTTTGACAGAGAGAGAGGGAGAGAGAGAGAGAATTGTGCACCATGTCGTCTAAGCCATTGCAAACAAACTTCAGATGCATGTGCCACTTTATGCATCTGGCTTTATGTGGGTACTGGGGAATTGAATTCTAGGTTTTGTAGGCAAGTGCCTTAATCACGGCGCCATCTCTCCAGCCTAATTTTTAGGTGCAGTTTGTTTGTTTATGAGAGTGTATAGGCATGCCAGGGCCTCTTGCCACTGCAAACAAACTACAGATGCATGGGCCACTTTGTGCATCTTGTTTTGTATGGTTAGTGGGGAATCAAACCCAGGCTGACAGGCTCTCCAAGAAAGTGCCTTCAACCACTGAGCAATCTGCTAGCCCAGATTTTGTATAGATTTGTTCATTTGTTTTGGTTTTTTGAGGTAGGGTCTCATTCTAGCCTACGCTGACTTGGCACTCACTCTGTAGTCCCAGGCTGGCTTTGAACCCACAGTGATCCTACCTTTGCCTCCTGAGTACTATGATTAAAGCTGTGCACCACCACGTCTGGCCATCCAAAACATTTTACCCACACAACTCTCTACATTCTTCCCCCAAACTCCAGCAATTGTCATTCTACAATTGTCCCAATGAACTTGATTTCTCGTCCGCATCACCTAGCTTTGTGTGTGTGTGTGTGTGTGGTGTAGGGAATGGAATCTAAAGACCTTGTGCAGGCTAAGCAAGTGTTCTAGCACTAAGCTTCATCCCTAGCATGCCACAGAACTTATTCTGATAAACATTGTAATTTTTAAATATTTATTTATTTATTTATTTATTTATTTATTTATTTATGTGTGCTAAACTCCATCCCCAGCACTCCACATAACTTATTCTGATAAACATTTTATTATTTATTTATTTATTTATTTATTTATTTATTTATTTATTTATTTATGTGTGTTTGTGTGACACAAACAGTATGGGTATACCAGGGCCTCTTGCCACTGCAGGCACATGTGCCACTTTGTGCATCTGGCTTTATGTGGGAAGGAGGCTGGGCGTGGTGGTGCATGCCTTTAATCCCAGCACTCAGGAGGCAGAGGTAGGAGGGTCGCTGTGAGTTCGAGGCCACCCTGAGACTACGTAGTTAATTACAGGTTAGCCTGGTCCAGAGTGAGACTTTACCTTAAAAAACAAAACAAAACAAGAATAGAACTCATAATACTATGAGTAAATATAGTGAACTTCAGGTGGAAAACACCGTTTCCTCACCTTTTCTACAATGAGCACTCCTGGCACTCAGGAGGCTGAGGTAGGAGGGTCGCTGTGAGTTTGAGGCCAGCCTGGAACTACAGTGTGAGTTCCAGGTCAGCCTGGGCTACAGCAAGACTATCTCGTGAGACTCTTCTCAGGACTGGGGAGGTGGTGGAGAGGAATGGTATGGAACTTTCTAGTTGAGGACAATTGTAACTTTTTAACCTATTCATGTAGGAAATACAAAATAGCAAAAAGAAGCTATGAATTGGATACTTATTCCCAATAAATTGTCACTTTGCCAGTTGAAACACTATCTAACCAATATATTGGTTTTTCCCTTTCAGCTAATACTTGGTGGGATTTCGGGCACATGGTAATTGCTCTTCAGGGTCAAGTTCACGGGTTAGAAATCCCTGGCATAAGGAAAATCTAGGTTGTGGGCAGATCTCTGTCCCTCACTAGTACAACTTTGGGGAAAATCATTCTATATTCTTGAGTTACTTCATCTACTCAGACACAGAAATCTTGTTTTGCTCATTTCAGAAGGTTGTAATTCATACAAAAATGAGATAATTGGGCTGGAGAGATGGCTCAACGGTTTAGGTACTTGCCTGCAAAGCTTAACACCCTGGCATTTGATTCTTCAGTACCCATGTAAAACCAGATGCACAAGGTGGCACGTGTTTCTGGGAATTCCTTTGCAGTGGCTAGAGGCCCTGGCCTGCCCATTCAATCTGTCTCTATGCCACGTGTGGCTGCACAGGCCTTTAATCCCAACACTCTGGAGGCAGAGGTAGGAGGATTACTGTGAGTTCAATGCCAGCCTGAGACGACAGAGTGAATTCCAGGTCAGCCTGGGCTTCAGCAAAACAACCCTGCTTTGGAAAAAAAAAAAAAAGAATATTAAAAAAAAAGATAATACATTGAGTATTTAAAATTTCAATGTAAGAGTTGGGGAGATGACTCAAAGGTTAAGAGCACTTCCCGCACAAACATGAGGGCCTAAGGGGCCTAAGGAGACCTCTTAGTTCCGTCCCCTCTAACCTGCAACCCAAGTCCTGTAAGGAGCAGAGAGACTGGAGATTCTCTGGGGCTCCTGAAAACTACAAGTTCTAGAATGAATGAAGTGACACACTCTGTCTCAGGGAAACAAGCAAATAGATAAAAATATTTAAATAAATGGATTATTAAGGTGGATGTGATGGCACATGCCTTTAATCCCAGCACTCAGGAGGCTGAGGTAGGAGGATTGCTGTGAGTTTGAGGCCAACCTGGAACTACAATGTGAGTTCTAGATCAGTCTGGCTTGAGTGAGACCCTGTCTTGAAAAAAGAAAATAACAAAAATATTAGATTATTAAGCATGCTTGAGGCTCTGGGTTCAATCCCCAGTATTGCCAAAAGACAAAAAAAAAAAAAAAAAAAAAAAAATTGGATTACTGTAAGATTTTTTTTTTTTTTTTTTGAAAAAAAAAAGTTTCTAAGCCTGAACTTGGAAAGTTAAAGGCCAGACAGTGGAATCTGTCACTTCATCAAAGTAATTACAGGTTGCAAGGTCTATGACAGTCAACCAACTGGGCTTCCCTCAGAAGCAACTCTATAACTCAGTGTGTCATGCTTAGCATGAAATTAACAAAAGGCAGGTGAGTTGGAGACCTTGGACCTTGCCAAAAAATATTTCCATAGGTGCTGGAGAGATGGCTTAGAGGTTAAGGCTGCTAAGCCTAAGAATGGTGGTTCCAATCTCCAGGTCCCACGTTTAGCCAGATGCAAAGCAATGCAAAGGCACAATGTTGCACTTGCCCACAAGAGGGCGCACACGTCTGGAGTTTGTTCACAGTTGCTGAGAGGCTGCTGGGGCCCATCTCTATCTGTCTTCCTCTCCTTCTCTCTGACTCTCTCTGTGTCTTTCTCAAGAAAAAAAATTTCCACACTACAATCAGTGAGTGTGTTATTTCATGTATGATCCAACATTATTATTTCTAATTTAGAGCTACAGATGAATTGAGAATCCAAGAAAGTTAAATACAAGATTGTAGTTGATGTGAGTTCAAACTTGAAATTATATCTAGTGCATCCTGCTCCAACACATGAAATTATTTCCACAGACTGAAATATTACCACAGGGGCTGGAGAGATGGCTTAGTTGTTAAGGCACTTGCACTGGCAAACCAAAGGACCCAGGTTCAAGTCTCTGCTCCCCTCTGAGTCATCTCTTCAGACCCAAAGCTATTATTTTTTCTTTTGTTTTTTTGAGGTAGGGTCTTGCTCTAGCCCAGGGTGACCTGGAATTCACTATGTAATCTCAGGGTGGCCTTGAACTCATGGTGATCTTCCTTCCTTTGCCTCTCAAGGGCTGGGATTAAACGTGTTCACTACACCCAGCAAAAGTATTATTTTTTCAAAGTTCTGAATTTCTACTATTTGTTTGTACAATTTAGATTGAGAAACCATCTTACTACTAACTAGAGAATTTTACTTATGAGGCAAAGAGAGGACAGAGAAAGAATGGGTACACCAGGGCTTTTTGCCACGGTAAACAAACTCCAGATACATGCACTACTTTGTGCATCTGGCTTTATGTGGGAATTGAACTCAGGCTGTCAGCGTTTGCAAGCAAGTGCCTTTAACCACTGAGCAATCTCTTCAGTCTTAACTGGAGGGTTTTAATATTAGTGAGGAATTATAACTTCAAAACAAAAACAAAAACCATCAAAGCCAGGCATGGTGGTGCACGCCTTTAATCCCAGCACTCAGGAGGCAGAGGTAAGAGGATTGCCATGAGTTCAAGGCCACCCTGAGACTACAGAGTGAATTCCAGGTCAGCCTGGGATAGAGCAAAACCCTACCTTGAAGAAACACAAAACAAAACAAAATAAAACAAAAAAAACCCAAAACATCAGGCCGGGCATAATGGTACACACCTTTAATCCCAGTACTCAGGAGGCAGTGTTAGGAGGATCTCTGTGAGTTTGAGGCCAGCCTGGTACTACATAGTGAATTCCAGGTCACCTAGACTACCTAACCCTACCTCTAAAAACAAACAAACAAACAAACAAAAAACAAACAAACAAACAAAAATCAGTAATATAAAATGAATGTCAGGATGGGAGACAAAAATGTGTGTGTGTATTATGTGGTGTGTGTGTGCACAGTATGTGGTGTGTGTATGTGGCGTGTGTATGTGTGTGTGTAGTATGTGTGTGTGTGTGGTATGTGGTGTGGTCATGGGTGTGTATATGGTGTGTTTATGTATGTGAGATGTGTGTATGTGTGTGTAGTACATGGTTGTGTGGTGTGGGTGTGCATATGGGGGTGTATATGCACACTCATGTGGAGGCCAGAGGTGGGCATCAGGTGTCCTCCACAACTGTCCTGCTTTATTGTTCCAGGACAGTGTCTCACTGCACCTGGAAGCTGCAGTGGAGTCTTCTGTCTCTGCCCCTCAATGCTGATGTCCAGGTTTTTACACGAGTGCTGGGGATTGAACTCAGGTCCGAATGCTTACATAGTAAGTGCTCTTACATGCTGAGCCATTTCCCCAACCTCAGGAAACAAGAACTTACAGAAACAATGGAGAAAGTCTAGGAGTCATGGGCTGGAGAGATGATTCAGCAATTAAAGCACTTTCTTACAAAGCCTAACAACCAGAGTTCAATTCCCTAGTACCCATGAAAAGCCAGATGCACAAAAGTGGTCCATGCATTTGGAGTCCGTTTGCAGCAGCTAGAAGCCCTGGCCTGCCTATTCTGTCTCTCTTCTATCTCTCTCTGCTGGCAAATATCGAAAAATATTAAAAAGAAAGTCTCGGGGTCAGGTTCAGTGGTAGAGCACTTGCTAATGTGCTCGATATACTGGGTTTGATCCCTACCACCATAACAAACAAAACAGAAATAGTGGAAGCCTGGCATGGTGGTTCACAACTGTAATTTCAGCACTTGGAAGGCAGGAGGATGGTTAGTTCTGAGCCAGTCTGAGCTATATAGTGAGATCCTGTCTCAGGAACCAACCAGGGCTAGGGAAACGGCTGAGGGAATAAAGTACTTACCCTGCCACTTCTGAGTACCTAAGTTCACATCCCCCAGCCCCATGCAAAACCTGGAGGCTACGATAGGTTTCTGTGATCTGAGGGCACCGATGGCAAGGAGGGAGTCAGGGATAGGAGAATTCCCTGGGAGGTCACAAATGGAGTGAGACTCTGTCTCACAATGAGTTAGAGCCAGGTGTGGTGGTGCACGCCTCTAATCCTAGCAATTGGGAAGCAGAGGTAGGAGGATTGCTGAGAGTTTGAGGCCACCCTGAGACTACATAGTGAATTCCAGGTCAGCCTGGGCTAGAGCAAGATCCTATCTTGAAAAATCAGAAAAAAAAATTATTTACTATTATTTGCAAGCAGGGAGAGAAGGAGGGGGAGAGAGTGTACCAAGGCCTCCTTCCATGGTAAATGACTCCAGATGTGTGTGCCACCTTGTACATCTGGTTTTATATGGGTACTGGGGATTTGAACCTGGGCCATCAGGCTTGCAAGCAATCACCTTGACCACTAAGCCGCCTCTTTAGCCCCTGCCTGTATTATCTTTGAGAATTTGCATTGTTTTCACCCCCTTCTTGACATCATTTGGTGGTAGGCTTTCCTCACTCCACTTCTCACATGGTTTTACAGATTTTCTGAGACATCCTGCCATTTAACACTTGAAGAAAGCAACGGGAGAGCTCTAATTTGAGAAGTTGAAAGTGGTTTGGATGAATAACTTGAGTAAACATGGGTATAAGAATTTTTTTTGTGTGTAGAGTTTTTCGAGGTAGGGTCTTGCTCTAGCCCAAGCTGACCTGGAACTTGCTTTGTAGCCCCAGGCTGGCCTCAAACTCACAGCAATCCTCCTACCTCTGCCTCCCAGTGCTGGGACTAAAGGTGTGCGCCACCACGCCGATTTAAGAAATTTAAAATTGCGTTCATTTTCGTTTTTCAAGGTAGTGTCTCCCTCTAGTACAGGCTGACCTGACCTAGAATTCACTATGTAGTCTCAGGGTGGCCTTGAACTATGGCAATCCTCATACCACTGCCTCCCAAATGCTGGGATTAGAGGCATGCACCACCATGCCTGGCTTAGATTGCTTTCTTAATTAGATACCTGGAGACATTGCTTTACTGGGCACTATTAAATATTTCAGTTCTCTGCATATCCACTTTAAAAACTCTTGTTTGGGGGCTGGAGGAATGGCTTAGCAGTTAAGATGCTTGTCTGCAAAGCCAAAGGACCCAGGTTTGGTTCCCCAGGACCCACGTAAACCAGATGCACAAGGTGGCACATGTGTCTGGAGTTCATTTGCACTGTCTAGAGGCCCTTTGGCACACCCATTCTCTCTCTTCCTGTCTCTCTCTCTGTCTCTCTCTCTCTCTAAATAAATAAGTAAGTAAGTAAATAAACAATTGATTAAATAAATTTTAAAAACTCTTTATTTTTTAATTAATTTATTTATTTGAGAGAGAGAGGAGTAGAGAGAATGGATGCACCAAGGCTTCTAGCCACTGCAAACAAACTCCAGACTCATGCACCACCTTGTGCATCTGGCTTACCTGGGTTTTGGGGACTTGAACCTTGGTCCTCAGGCTTCACAGATCACCTTAAGCATTAAGCCATCTCTCCAGCCCAAAACTCTTGAGCTGGGACTGTAATCCCAGCACTTCGGAGACTGAGGCAGGAGGCTGGTCACTTCCAGGCTAGTTTGGGCTACAAAGTGAGACCCTGTCCCAAAAATAAAACAAACAAAATCAAAAGAAAATGAAGGAAAGAAGGAGGGCTGCAGAGATGGTTCAGCAGTTAGGTGCTTGCCTGCAAAGTCTAATGACCGTGATTCAATCCCTCAGTATCCACATAAAGCCAGGTGCACAATGTGGTTCATGAATCTGGAGTTCATTTGCAGTGTGGTTAGAGGCCCTGCTGCATCCATTCTCTCTCTCTTTTGTCTCCCTATGCTTGCAAATAAATAAATAAAAGCAAAAATAAAATAAAATAAAATAAAATAAAATAAAATAGAAAGGAAGGAAGGAAGGAAGGAAGAAAGGAAGAAAGGAAGGAAGGAAGGAAGGAAGGAAGATAGGAAAAAATAAGAGAGAAAATTCTTGCTTTGCTTCCCTTGATAAGGTTTGAGGGAGGGCCTTACCTGGCACAAGCAGCTTGGCACTCCAAAGGCTGAGGGGGTTCCGCTGGGGACTCCCAGCCCTGCCTGACTGTTCCAGGGCAGGGAAGCTCCCTGGCTTTCCCTTCTCGGGCTTACCCATCCTGCTAATTTTAGGCTGCTTCCTCATGCGGCTGCCATGGGTATGGGAGCATGTGGCTCCTCTCCGAGAAGCTATTTTCTCCTGTGAGTCTCATTTGTTTGTTTCCATCATGTCTTGCTTCTCCCCTCCTCCCCCACCCAACTCTGTGGAGGTGAGCATTAAGCTATTTATTTGTTTATTTTGGTTTTCTGAGGTAGGGTCTCACTCTAGCCCAGGCTGACCTGGAATTAACTATGTAGTCTCAGGGTGGCCTTGAACTCATGGTGATCCTCCTATCTCTGCCTCCCAAGTGCTGGGATTAAAGGCGTGCACCACCACGCCCAGTTTATTAAGCTATTTAATATTAAAAATAAAAAATTTTAAGGGACTGCTTATTATGTACAAGGTCCTGGGTTCAATGACCAGAACACACACACAACAACAACAAGGCTTTGAGAATTCTACTCACTCTGATCTGAATTTATTCCTGAATCCAAGATCAAGGAAAACTTTTCACATTAGATTTCAATTGTACCTGTCAGTAGCTGGGTTTCAAGTTATTGAAGTTTATCTAACAAATTTTTACTGGATTCTTACTACAAATAAAATGTTGCCCTAGGTCATATAAACAGGATGAAGACCAATGAAATCTTGATAACAGATCTATCAAGCTTCCAGTAGGTTCTGTGCCAATAAGTAGAGTGCTTTTAAGCAAGCTCATAGACATTTCAGTACACAGAGAGTCAAAAGCACATGTCTTGAGATTTCATTTTTATTTTTATTTATTTTTTATTTAAGACAGAGAGAGGGAGAGAGAGAAAGAGAGAAAATGGGCATGCCAGGGCCTCTAGCCATAGCAAACGAATTCCCCATGCATGTGTCACCTTGTACATCTGGCTTATGTGGGACCTGGGAATCAAACCTGGGTCCTTAGGCTTTGCAGGCAAGCACCTTAACTGCTAAGCCATCTCTCCAGCCCAAGATTTCATACACACACACACACACACACACACAGAGAGAGAGAGAGAGAGAGAGAGAGAATAGGTATGCCAGGGCCTCCTGCCACTATGAACTAACTCCAGACACATGGGCCACTTTGTGCATCTGGCTGCACGTAGGTACTGGGGACTCCAACCCAGGCCATCAGCTTTGCCAGTGTCTTTAACCAGTACCCATGTAAAGCCAGATGCACAAAATGGCACATGCATCTAGAGTTCATTTGCAGAGGCTAGAGGCCCTGGTGCTCCCATTTTTCTCTCTGTCTTTATGTCTCTTCTGTCTCCCCCTGTTTGCAAAGTCAGTCATTTTCAAAGTCAGCTGGATGTGGTGGTGCAAACCTTTAATCTCAGCACTCGGGAGGCAAAGGTAGAAGGATTTCTGTGAATTACAAGCCTGGGCTAGAGCTGAGACCCTATCTCAAAAACAAACAAACAAACAAACAAACAAACAAACAAAAAATAGAGGGACTAGGGATACTGTTTAGTATTTGTTTGACCCTCAGCATGACCGGAAAAAGACAGAAAAAAGAAAAGTTAAAATATATGTAATTATTATTATTGTTATTATTATTATTATTTTGGTTTTTCAAGGTAGGGACTCACTGTAGCCCAGGTTGACCTGGAATTCACTATGTATTCTCAGGGTGGCCTCGAACTCATAGCAATCCTACTACCTCTGCTTCTGGAGTGCTGGGATTAAAGGCATGCACCACCATGCCCAGCATAAATATTATTATTATTATTTTGGTTTTCCAAGGTAGTGTCTCACTCTAGCTAGCTCAGGCTGTCCTGGAATTCAGTATATAGTCTCAGGGTGGCCTTGAACTCTCTGCAATCCTCCTACCTCTGCTTTTGCTGGGATTAAAGGCCATGCCTGGCAATGTCTTTTTTTTTTTTTTTTTTTTTTTTTTTGAGGTAGCATCTCACTCTGGCCCAGGCTGACCTGGAATTAACTATGTAGTCTCAGGGTGGCCTTGAACTCACAGCGATCCTCCTACTTCTGCCTCCCGAGTGCTGGGATTAAAGGTGTGCGCCACCACACCCAGCTAATTTCTTGATTCCCTATTTCTGACAGCTAATTAGAACTTTCTAACAAATTATTTTTCTATCATCTGTCTATCAACTACCATCTATCTGTGCTGGGAATTGAGCCTAGAGCCTTATACATGTTCATTCTCCCACTGAACTACCTCTCTGGCCTCCAATTTCGAATACCTAACACCCTTCAAAATCAGTGGCTATGGGAGTGAATTTTTTTTCCTATCCAAAGATATAACTGACTAGGGCTAAAATGTGAGATCCTCCTTGTTATCCTTTTATTGCTTTCGCTTTATTATTAGCAGTATTATTGCAGGAAACACATTTCAAAGATATATGTAAACACAAACCCCACACTTTACATTGTGCTACTCTGGGGACACTCATTTTCTATAGTGTGTGAGTATAGAATATGTGGTGTGTATATGTACAATGTATGCACGTGTGTGTACAAATGGCATGCCCTGTGCACATGCAAGTAGAGACTTGGAGAATGTTGGGTGTTCCCCTCTATCGCCTATCCACATTGTTTTTCTAGAGAGGGGTCTCTCACTGAACTTGGGGCTTCTGTTTCCCACTAGACCAGGTGATCCTGGACCTTCAGTGACTTTCCAGTCTCCTCTTCCCATAGGACTGCACTTATAGATGGATGTGGCTATCCCCAGATTTTTACATGGGTGTTGGGGATGAAACACTGGACTTCTTAGGCCTTTATGCTTGCATGGCAAATGTTTTTACTTGCTGAGCCAAGTTGCCAGCTCCAACACTCATTATTAATTAGAATTTACACAATTCTCATCTTATAGCCGGGCATGGAGGTGCACGCCTGCAATCCCAGCACTTGGAAGGCAGAGGTAGGAGGATCACCATGAATTTGAGGCCACTCTGAGACTAATTCCAGGTCGGCCTGTGATGGAGAGAGACTCTACCTCAAAAAAAAAAAAAAAAAAAAAAAAAAAAAAAAGAATTCTCATCTTACAACAACAAGGGGACAGTTTTAAAACAGTTTGTCATGTGATTATGTCTTTGTTTCTAAATAAAAGCTTTGTCTTCTAACGTTATAAAGAAAATCAGTGTGAGAACTTTTCCCGATAAGAATTGTAACAAGCAAAGTGACCACACTGTAATTTCAAATGTATGAACACATCCCCACACACTGGTCAAGGACCACATTACATTTTGATTTTTCAAGTTTTTATATGTTTGAATGTCAATCTTCATTTCTGTAATTAGAGAATGGACAATGAACACAGAATCATGGAATTGTAAAAACTCATTTACAATATTTCTGGTATTCACAATGTAAACCTTACCATTGTTTTACATAGGTATACTGAGAGGGAAATTGAAGTCAGAAAATAAATTTTGAGTGACAAAGGAAACTAGAGGTAATTGTGATAGTAAAAGTCAAGAAGGATTCCAATAATAAATACTTCCCTTCCCTCCTGTCCTTTAGTTTTTCTTAATTTGGCCACAAGTAGGACATACATGCTTTTGTATCCCAATTAAAAATATTAGTACCATATAAATTTTGCATGGATATAATCTTTCAAATCAGAATTTAATCAGCAACATATTAAAATTTCCTTCTAGTTGGGTGTGGTGGTACACACTGTGAGTTCAAGGCCACCCTGAGACTATATAGTGAATTCCAGGGCAGCCTGGGCTAGAGTGAGACCCTACTTCAAAAAAACAAAAACAAAATTTCCTTCCCAGGTCCCCATTGTTGGAATTTGGGTTGTGTTTATTTATGATTATGATTATTATTATTAATTTTAGAAAGAGGCAGAGAAAAAATGGGCATTCCAGGGCTGTTAGCCACTGCAAATGAACTCCAGACACAATGCGCCACTTTGTGCATCTGGCTTATGTGAGTCTTGGAGAATTGAACCTAGGTCCTTACTTAGGCTTTGCAGGCAAGTGCCTTAACCTCTAAGCCATCTCTCCAGCCCTATTTTTTTTTTCCTGAGGCATGGTTTCACTCTAGTCCAGGCTGACCTGGAGCTCATTCTGTAGCCCAGGCTGGCCTTGAACTCATGACAACCCTTCTACCTCAGCCTCCCAAGTGCTTGGGTTAATGGTGTGCTCCACCGCATCCAGCTCATTTATTTAGTTTTATTTTTGAGACAGAGTCCCATATAATCCAGGCTGGCCTCAAGTTTACTATGTAGCTAAAGATAACCTTAAACTCA
This sequence comes from Orientallactaga sibirica, assembly GCA_036365145.1. Taxonomy (NCBI): domain Eukaryota; kingdom Metazoa; phylum Chordata; class Mammalia; order Rodentia; family Dipodidae; genus Orientallactaga; species Orientallactaga sibirica. Next base: position 23,902,176 of record JAEOAD010000032.1, on the reverse strand, counting down.
TAATCTTCTTACTTCCACTTCCTGAGGTGTGCTCCACCATGTCTGGCTGCTACATGTATGTACAAATAGGCTGTGCGAACTTACAATGCTGCTAACACCACTAATTAATTCAATAACTAGTTTTTGAGTACATGCTCTAGTTCATGGACTGCTTAAGGTACTGGAGAACTGAGCACCGAGCAAAACAGACAAATTTCCTGCTTTTGTAGAATTTCCAGTCTAGTCTAGGAGACAAAGTGATATATCTATTTATATATGATAATCACACCTCCATTTTCTTTCTTTCTTTTTTTTTTTTTTTTTTTTTTTTTTTGGTTTTCCAAGGTAGGGTCTCATTCTAGCTCAGGCTGACCTGGAATTTACTCTGTAGTCTCAGGGTGGCCTCAAACTCACAGTGTTCCTCTCCCCTCTGCCTCCCAAGTGCTGGGATTAAAGGCATGCGCCACCATGCCTGGCTCTTTTTTCTTATTTTATTTTATTTAAATTATTTTTATTTATTTGAGAGCCACACAGAGAGAGAGAAAGAGAGAGAGAGAGGGTGCACCAGAGCCTCCAGCCACTGCTAATGAACTCCAGATGCAAGTGCCCACTTGTGCATCTGGCTTATGTGGGTTCTGGGGAATCAAGCCTCGAACTGGGGTCCTTAGGCTTCACAGGCAAGCACTTAACTGCTAAACCATCTCTTCAGCCCCTTTTCTTTTTTTAATATATTTTCTTTATTTATTTGAAAGAGAGAAAGAGGCAGAGAGAGAATGGGCGTGCCAGGGCCTCTAGCCACTGCAAACAAACTCCAGATGCATGCACTACCTTGTGCGTCTGGCTTATGTGGGACTGGGAGAATCTAACTGGGATCCTTTGGCTTTGCAGGCAAATGCATTAACTGCTAAGCCATCTCTCCAGCCCCAACACCGCCATTTTCTTATGGATCTAGTACATATACTGAATGTAATATTATGTATTTATTTTTTTATTTTATTTATTTATTTGACAGTGAGAGAGAGAGAGAAAGGGAGAGAGGGAGGGAGGGAGGGAGAGAATGGGCACACCAGGGCCTCCAGCCACTGAAAATGAACTCCAGATGCATGTGCCACCTTGTACATTTGGTTTATGTGGGTCTTGAGAAATCAAACTGGTTCCTTTGGCTTTGTAGGCAAGCACCTTAACCACTAATTCATCCCTCCAGGCCCCAAGAATCTTTTTAAACCCTGGCAAACTCTGGAATTAATAAAAAGGAAGACTCCAGCTCAAAACATGACCAGGAGGAAGAGCGATGAGAAACAATCTGAGGTTATATGTTATAGCAGCCTACGAAACTAATACACACTAATACACATATACCAACATTTACTAGCATATGATATTTTTGTTTTTGGAGGTAGGGTCTCACTTTAGCCCAAGCTGACCTGAATTAAAGGCCTGTACCACCTCGACCAGCTACAGCCTCCCTTTTTTTTTTTTTTTTTTTTTTAGGCAGGGTCTCACTCTAGCCCAGGCTGACCTGGAATTCACTGTGTAGTCTCAGGGTGTACTTGGACTCAAGGCAATCCTCCTACCTCTGCCTCCCAAGTGCTGGGATTAAAGATTAAAGGCGTGTGCCACCACCCCTGGCTCCTGATCTAGTCTTCTTGATGGTCTATGCGGCAATCCTCCCTTTTTTTTTTTTCTCGAGGTAGGGTCTCACTCTCGTCCAGGCTGACCTGGTATTCACTATGTAGTCTCAGGACGGCCTCAAACTCATGGCAATCCTACCTCTGCTTCCCAAATGCTGGGATTAAAGGCGTGCGCCACTACACCCTGATAATCCTCCTGTTTTTAAGAGACTGTGGTTGTGTTTATAGTTACTCTTAGCTGGAAAGGTTTTGTGCCTCCTTGATCACCCAGCCTTCTTAAATCATTTAAACTAGCAGCACAGCTGATCTGTAGACCTCTCTGCTTTCTTCAAGTCTGAGGCAGCAGCCAGCTACCAGGTTTCCTCAATCTTTTCCTCTAAGGAGAAAAGGAGCGTTGAACCTGTGTTAGTTAAGAAGGCTAAGATGTTAACAAGCTACTCCATCATTCTTGGTTGCTGGCTTATGGAATAAATCTTGTTCCTTTCCCCGGCCACTTGCTGTCTATTTAGTCACTGGGTCCTTTTTGAGAGAAAACAGATGGGTTTGGTAAGCAAGTTATTTAAACTGGCCTATGAAATCTGGAGATCACTTTTTCCTGAAGCAGAAATTCTAGCCATATGCTTTATTTTGCTCTGGCTGAAAGAGGCCCTGCAACTTAACCTTATCTTCCAGAGAGCAGACAATGTGAGCCAACACTATGAGGACCCTGAACTTATGGTATCGACATTTAATGTGATTTGCTTCAGCTATTGCTATAACAGAACTCATCAGCTTGTCTTGCGTTTAAAAGGTAAAATAATCCATCTACGTGTATATGTACGGGTGTGCCTGGGCGTCTCGCCACTACCAATGCATTTGCACTCCAGACACGTGCCACTTTGGTGTCTGGCTTTATGTGGGTACTGGGTTATAGAACCTAGCCCTGCAGGCTTTGTAAGGAAGGGCCTTTAACCACTGAGCTTTTTTCCAGCCCTACCATTCACTTTTTTTTTTTTTTTTTGGTGTTTCGAGGTAGGGTCTCACTCTAGCTCAGGCTGACCTGGAATTAACTATGTAGTCTCAGGGTGGCCTCAAAATCACGGCGACCCTCCTACCTCTGCCTCCCGAGTGCTGGGATTAAAGGCGCGCAGCACCACGCCCGGCTCCAACCATTCAGTTTTATTTATATGCATACTTGTGATGGTTTCATCTGCTACTTCAACATCTCCATGGGGAAGGAAGAATAATGACAGGACTAGAATCCTTGGGTAGAAAGACAAATCCAAAAAAGGAAAAAAAAAAAAAAATAGGAAAGGGCTGGGGAGACAGCTCAGCCGTTCATGGCGCTTGCTTGCAGTGCGCAGGCGCGCGGGTCGGAGGAGGGCGGGGGTGGAGAAGAACGACTATGGCGCAGGCGCGCCGACCGGGAGGTGAGCGGGCTCGTGCGCATGCTCCGTGGCTCACTTCCGCCCGGCCCGTCCTCTTCCCTCCCTCGTCCCCCGCCCCCACCCAGGTCTCCGCGAAGTCACCTCCCCTCTCAGTCTCTCCGCGCTCTCGCTCGCTCTCTCCGTCCACGCCCGCCCGTGCCGTCAACTCTGCGTGCGCCCCGCTCGCTCCCAGTCCCTTCCCGTCGCGCTCCATCCGGGTTGCTGGGCGTCTGCGTCGGGGACGCGAGGGAGGGCGTCGTGTGGAGCGGCGGCAGCGGCGGCGGCGGCTTCTTTCCTCTCCGAGGCACCGGGTTAAAGTTTTTCGCCCGGGGGCCGCCGGGTGAAGCGGAGGGGAGGCGCCTTGGGGTGAACGCCCCTCGTCGCCGCGAGCTCGGGGAGACGCCGCGCTCGGGGGCCGCGGACGGCCGGGGTGAGTCGTTGCTCGTCCGCTGTCCTGGTGCGGGGCGGCGGGCGTGTGACGGTGGCCGCGTTGGGCCAAGCTGCCGGAGGACGCCGTCTCCGCGCCGCCTGCGGGTGCGCAGGGTCCGGTCGCCGGTCCCCGGGCTGGGCTGGGGTGGGGTGCGGTGGGGACAGAGCGGCCCTGGCGCCTCGCCCGCCCGCCCGAGAGCCGAGGTGGTTTGGCCGGTGGGGTCCCCGCGAGCCCGAGGTTGTGTTCTATTCTGCACACAGACAGCTCGCGCTCTCTCCCCACCACCACCACCACCCCACCCCGGCCCGCGTGATCGGGGCGCACGTTCGCGGTGGGGGAAGAGGAGGCTCAGCTGCTTCTCCTCCTCCTCTTCCTCCTACCTGTTGCCTGCCGGGAGCTCGGCCTTTCAAACCAGCCCCCTTCTGACTTGGGAAAGACATCAGGGACTCGTCCCCATCCTTCCTCCTCCTATTCCGCCTTCCTTTTTTTAAAAATAAGAGAAGACAATGCAGAACTCTTAACCAAGTAGCCACAGGGATGAAACGAAACTTTAGCATGTTAATGAATGGGATCTTCGTGGAATGGGACACCGTAGGCATTGACCTAACCGCAACGCAAGGAGATGGGGCGTTTGAAATCTCCCAACAGGGGTGAAGGGGGATCTGTAGCAATGATTTGTATTTGTTCTCGTTGGTTTGGTGTGTATGCAGGTTTACATGAACAGGGCTCTGGTGCCTATTGATGTCTTTACAAGCGAAGCGGTACTCAGCCAATGTGCTGGAAAGTTCTACACACTTCGCTACCGAACGATATGTCCCAACCCCCACTCCTAGTCTTGAAAAGCCAACAGTCCAGGGGTTATTTGCAAATTATTTTTCCATCTTCGAGTAGTTGCCCTCACAGAGGTATAAATATTGATAGCCCAAAGACAATTTTTTTACTCATAGTGATCACCTGTTATAGAAAATGTTGTGTTTGGGGGAGATTGATATTTAAACTGCATATTTTTTCTGTATTAATATTTTTATGTGCTTATTTGAGAGAGATAGAGAAATAAGCAGGTAGAGAGAATGGGCGCGCCAGTGCCTCTAGCCACTGCATACAAACTCCAGATGTATGCTCCCCCTTGTGTATATGTCTTATGTGTAGAATCTGGTCCAGGCTGAACCTGGGTCCTTTCTGCCTTTGGGAGGCAAGCGCTTTAATGTCTTATGTGTAGCTAAGCCATTTCTCCAGGCAAGCGCCCACTAAGCCATTTCTTTTTCTGCTACTGATTTAATTTTAAAATATAGAGGTTGGGGTGATAGTATTTTGACTTGTAAAGTAGAGGTGATTGCTTTAAGGTTATGGCTTGTAGCTGTGCGTGGTGGAGCATGCCTTTAATCTCAGCACTCGGGAGGCAGAGGTAGGAGGATGGCCATGAGTTCAAGGCCACCCTGACACTACATAGTGAATTCCAGGTCAGCCTGGGTTAGAGTGAAACCCTACCTCAAAAAAAAAAAGATTATGGCTTGATAAATCCTAATTTTGTACATAGCCCATTAGTATAGGTAATTAATTTAAAATGTGAGAAATTAAAAGAATATTTATTATTGCTTTTATTTCTGTTACAGGTAAGAACTTGAGTTTTCTGTTGATGTGGAGGTAGGTATTAAGTTGTTTAATTCTATGAGTTGAGGGGGTTTGTAAGGTTGTGTTTTTGCATTTGGTTGTGAGCTTGATTTTGTTTTGGACATGAACAATTATCTTATATCCTGCTCCCATTGAATTACTTAAAGCAGAAAGAAAGAAAGACCAACTGACACTGTGATTCATTTTATTAGGATACTAATCACTTCCCTTAGTTACAAGTTAACATGGTCAAAGCCAAAGCTTTCAGTTTTGTAAAGAGTCATGGACAGTGACACATAGGTTCCCATAACATGGTTCCTTGAAACAAAATGATAGATTATACAGCCTGTAACAATTACAGTGATCGGTGTAGCCTAGCTGATGATGAAAGGGCCACTCTGCATCATGCTTTCTTTGAAGTCATTAACTTTTGTCTGTCTCCTCAGATTCAGGGTACCTCCAAGTTTCCAGTGTTTCAGAAAGGACTTTTGTATTGAAACTGGAAGACCAAAATAATTACAAGCATGTTGTGCTGGGGAAATGCATCCTTTGGACAACTAGGTTTGGGTGGAATTGATGAAGAAATTGTTCTAGAACCCAGAAAAAGTGACTTTTTTGTAAATAAAAAGGTTCAAGATGTAGGATGTGGACTCAGACACACTGTGTTTGTTCTGGATGATGGAACTGTGTACACGTGTGGATGCAATGATCTAGGTCAGCTAGGTCATGAAAAGTCCCGGAAGAAACCAGGTAAGTTTGAAAAACAAAATTTGCTTTTTCTAATAATTCTGTCATCTTAAGCTTGAAGTGTCATATAATTTCTGGAAATCCTAAACCTATATTCTTTTTTGGTTTTTCAAGGTAGGGTCTCACTCTGGCCCAGGCTGACCTGGAATTCACTATGTAGTCTCAGGGTGGCCTCGAACTCACGGCAATCCTCTTACTTCTGCCTCCCGAGTGCTGGGATTAAAGGTGTGCACTACCATGCTTGGCTCAAAACCTATATTTATCAAGTTTTAAAAGCAAATCAGGAGTTAAATATATCCTGTTAAACATAAACATCTGCATGCTTCTTAGTGCTTTAGTTTGTAGCTGCATTTTATTCTCATAAGCCCACAATGGGTGGTGTTAAGCAATGGAGAAAACTCCTTTCTGTGTGTCTGCCTTTGGAATAGTATATAAGATATCAGGATCTTCATTAATAAGTTCAGCCACTTTGCACAGGTTTTAAAATTCTAATTTGCTTTGGTGTTTTTGTACATATGGAGGGAAAAACCCCAAAGATTAAAGCTCTGTACTTTGATTTATTTGCCTAAATTTCATCTTAATTCTTTTATTTATCCTTCTATCATATTGAAAGACCTTTTGGTCTTTTAATTGTCTACTTTCAGTTATCAGTGCTAGCACTGAAAGAGTTTGTGAATATGAGTCTTGATTTTTGTAGCAGGTATCTAACAGAATTTAAAATAATTTGTCATGAAATGAGATTTTGAAATAATTTGGTAAAATTTCATAAAATGTTTTTCCTGGATGCTATATTTTAAATATCACATTTAGGGATATTATTGGTAGGGATTTTGCTTTCAATTATGATAACCCAAAGTAAAGGTGTAAAGGTGTTAAATTTAAGAGAGACTGCAGCTATATTAACTAGTTTCTTTTAACTTGAGTAGTAATGGTACTTAAGTTCTTTTTGTTTGTTTGGTTTTTCAAGGTAGGTTCTCTCTCTAGTTCAGGCTGACCTGGAATTTACTATGTAGTGTCAGGGTGGCCTCGAACTCTCGGTGATTCCTACCTCTGCCCTCCCCGTGCTGGGATTAAAGGCGTGCACCACCATGCTCAGCTGCACTGGCTGTACTTAAAGTATTTTTAAGGCAATTAATTTTTTAAAATATTTATTTATTTGAGAGAGGGGGCAGAGAGAGAGAGGGAGAAAGAATGGGTGTGCCAGTGTCTCTAGCATTCACCACCTTGTGCATCTGGCTTATGTAGGTACTAGGGAATCGAACCTGGGTTCTTAGGCTTCTCAGGCAAGCACCTTAACCATGGAAGTATCTCTCCAGCCCCAGTTAGTTTTTTGTTTGTTTTTCAAGGTAGGGTGTCACTCTAGCCTAGGCTGACCTGGAATTCACCCTGTATTCTCAGGGTGGCCTTGAACTCATGGTGATCCTCTTACCTCTGCCTCCTGAGTGCTGGGATTAAAGACAGGCATCACCACACCCGACTCCCAGTTAGTTTTGTCAGTTCATTATACAGGTGTTTTTTATTGTTAGTCTTCTTTTGAGAGACTGATACAGATATAAAATATTCAAGCATTAAATTGAGGTATCTTTCATACCATGTCATCACCATGCCATACTTCACTTTCAGAATTTGCAAACGCTACAGTTTTCATTCTTTTTAGTTCGTCCCTTAATCTCTTCTCTTCTGGCATAATTTGTAACTTCGTTTTTAAAATGACAGTAGGTTTTATTAAGCAAATGGCAGCTTTCTTGTACTTAACTAAGTATATTTTATTTGAGGCAAGTGGGCCTCTTAACTGTTTTGTTGGTTATTTATTTATTTATTTATTTATTTTTTGCTTATCATTGAAATGCTGCCTCAGGTTGAGATTATCATGCTGGGGCTTCTGCTACTTATTCTTTGTACTTAAATAATTAAACACTTTTGTATTGCATTAATAATCTTTTGTTTGGTTTTTCTAGATAGGGTCTCACTCTAGCCCAGGCTGACCTGGAATTCACTCTGTAGTCTCAGGGTGGCCTTGATCTCATGGCAATCCTCCTACCTCTGCTTCCCAAGTGTTGGGATTAAAGGCATGTGCCACCACACCTGGCTCATAATCTCTTTTTTAAAAAATATTTTTATTTATTTGAGACAGAGAGAGAATGGCATGCCAGGGCCTCTAGCCACTGCAGATAAACTCCAGATGCATGCATCACCATGTCCATCTGGCTTACGTGGGTCCTGGGGAATCGAACCTGGGTCCTTTCTCTGTGCAGACAAGCACCTTAACAGCTAAGCCATCCCTCCAGCCCACTTTAATAATTTCTGAAAAGAAGCAGGGCCTGGTGGTTGATGCCATTAATCCCCAGCAGAGATAGGAGGATGACCTTGATTTTGAGACCAGCATGGAACTACAGAGTGAGTTCCAGGTCAGTCTGGGCTAGAGTGAGACCCTACCTTGAAAACAAAGTTCTGAAAGGAGAGAGGACAGTAAAAAGTACAAAGTTAGCAAGTTGTGAGGTCTGTGTCATCCCGTTGAGTATTACTGGAAGCATTACTTAGTAATGCAAAGTTGGAAAATGTGTTTATTCTTTCTTTCTTTTTTTTTTTCTTTTTGTGTTTTGAGATTGGGTCTCATTCTAACCTAAGCTGAACTGGAATTCACTATGTAATCTCAGGGTAATCCTCCTACCTCTGCCTCCCAAGTGCTGGAATTGAAGGTGTATGCCACCATGCCCAGCTAAACTACTTTTCTAGAGGAGGGAAGATTCTGATCCAGAAGAAAACCTTTTTTTTATCAAAAGTCTTGGTTCAAGACTAGGTTACAGAGATAAGGAAAAGTAGAAGTCCAAATAGGAGTGATTGCTATGATTGGGTTTTGCTTTCAATCTTGGTCTTGATTTAAGGTGCATGAGTGGCAAATTTTAATAATGTTTTTAATTTAAATTATCTCTATTTGGAATAATTTCTTATCCATTTCCTACCCCAGTTTTAAATTTGTGAATTTGAGGACTGAATTTGAAGATGATAAACTTTTAGAACTTACTTAATAGCTTTTAGTCTTCTGGTAATTGAGCAGTCAGGTGTGTTTTTGTGTAACAAATAGTTTTCTTCATCAGAGCTTACATTTGAGTCACAAAGTAGGAAGAGAGGATCTAAAAACTGCTTCTTCACATAGACTGGCTTTATAACCGAAGAGACACTTTGTAAGAGACAGCCTCGTGAAGGACAAGTTGCTCTTGTCATGAGAACTTACTGTAAGAGTTGGCCTTGCAGCGTAGTAAATAGTTTGTCTGTGGCCTTTTGAGAATGTTTTCATCTAAAAATTTTAGGAATCATATTGAAAAAGGTTTAGCTGATTTCTTTCATTATATCAAGAGTGTATATTGTTTATATTCAGTTCTGTTCTCATATAGGTGTGACCCTTGCTATCTAGCTTTTTCCAAATTAATTTCTGGAAGAATGGATGTCATTGGGTGTGGTGGTGCATGTCTTTGGGAGGCAGAAGTAGGAGGATCACTGAGTTCCAGGCCAACCTGAGACTACACATAGTGAATTCCAGATCAGCCTGGGCTAGAGTGAAACCCTCCTTGGGGCTGGGGGCAGTGGGGCGTGGAAGTGAATGTGTATTTTACTTTCATGTATTTTTTTTCCATGTAAGAACCTTATAATACTTTTTTAAAAAAATGTTTTTTTATTTTTTGAGAGAAAAAAGGGGAGAGAAAATGGGCTCACCAGGTGTGCCAGCCACTGCAAATGAACTCCAGATGCATGTGCCACCTTGTGCATCTGGCTTACGTGGGTCCTGGAGAATCAAACCTGAGTCCTTTGGCATTGCAGGCAAGTGCCTTAACCACTAAGCCATCTCTCCAGCCTTAAAATACTTTTAAACAATATTTTTATTTTATTTTATTTTATTTTGGTTTTTCGAGGTAGGGTCTCACTCTGGTCCAGGCTGACCTGGAATTAACTATGTAGTCTCAGGGTGGCCTCGAACTCTGGGTGATCCTCCTACCTCTGCCTCCCAAGTGCTGGGATTAAAGGCGTGCACCACCACGCCCGGCAATTTTTATTTTTTATTTTTATTTTTATTTTATTTTATTGAGAGATGGACAGACAAAGAATGAGTATGGGTGTGCCAGGGTATTGTGCCACTGCAGATGAACTCTAGACACCTGCACCAGTTTATGCATCTGGCTTTATGTACGTACTGGGGAATAGAACCCAGGCCATCAGGCTTTGCAAGCAAGCACTTTTAACTACTCAGCCATCTTTCTAGCCCTTAAATACTTTTTAAAGCTAGTGTCTTTTTTTTTGAAGGTAGGGTCTCACTCTAGTTGAGGCTGACCTGGAATTTACTATGTAGTCTCAGGGTGGCCTTGAACTCTTGCCAATCCTTTTACTTCTGCCTCCTGAGTGCTGGGATTAAAAGCATGGGCCACCATGCCTGGCAAGAAACCATGTTTTATTATCCCCTCTGCCTTGGGTAGAAATTAAAAAATCATTTTAAGAACTGCGTAAGATTGAGATTTCTATTTTTAGAATACAGTATTGTAACAACATAAAAAGTCAAATATCTGGTTTGTTATTGAATGGAAGAATAACTTGATTAGCAAAGCCAGTAGTAATAGGTTAAAGTTTTGAATAGTTTGATAAAGTTTATTATAGTTTATATTTAGCTGTTTCATAAAGATAGAGATTGGTAAAGATTCTCATAAAGATGAGAATTGATTGGAACTACCCATATCCTAAAATGATAGTTTCTGCTGTTGGTCGTTCCATTGAAAGCATTTTGATCCCATTCAGTCCCTAATTACTTGCTTACCTTTCTTCATTTTCTGATCTATTTTCTCTATTCATAAAACATAAATCTATAAATGAACTGTCATTTTAAATAAACTTGGAATTTAAAATACAGTATAGGAAAATAAATGTGTAAATATAGTAAATAAAGTTGTTTGCTAAAGAGCAGATTAAATTTTATTTATTTGCAAGGAGAAAGTGAGAAAGAGAAAATGGGTACACCAGGGCCTCTTGACACTGAAAAACTAACTCCAGACGCATGGGCCACTTTGTACATCTGGCTTTATGTGGGTACTGAGGAATTGAACCTGGGCCAGCAGGCTTTGCAAACCAAGAGCCTTTGGCCACTGAACCATCTCTCTAGCCCAAGAGCAGGTTAGAAATACCAAATTGCCTCACATAGTTCCTGTTTTACCAAAATATATGAAACCAAAGAAACTCATTGTTTTTTTTTTTTTTTTTTTTTTTTTGGTCTTTTTGTTTTTTTGAGGTAGGTTCTCACTCTAGCCCAGGCTGACCTGGAATTCACTATGTAGTCCCAGGGTGGCCTTGAACTTAGAGTGATCCTCCTACTTCTGCCTCCTGAGTGCTGGGATTAAAGGCGTGTGCCACTATGCCCGGCGTCATGTTTTTTTAAAAAATTTATTTGCAAGCAGAGAGAGTAGAAAAGAAAGTGAGAGAGACTGTGAATGAATATGGGAGTACCAGGGCCTCCAGCTGCTGCAGATAAACTCCAGGTACATGTGCCAGAGTGCATCTGGCTTTATTTTCACAAAACCTTCTAAGGAAGAGAAAGATGAGGATGATATGAAGACTTGAAAAAAAAAAATTACTTGGGTCAGGACTTCAGGCTTGCTTTGAACACTACTTTGAGAAAGGTCAGTGCCCAAGAGGATTCAGTGTGAAGTGTAGAGGAAAAAAATCATAATGCAAACAGATGCTACTGGTAGAGAGATGTATAATAATACTTTACTTTGTGTAGGATCCCACATCTGAGGAATTTCAAGAGCATTACACAATAATTCATGGTTCCTTTCAAAATGCTTGTGACACAAATTGCAAGAATTATCCTCATCTTAGGGGATAAGTGTACGGAGAAAAGGCAGCCCAAGTTGGTAAGTAGCTTGTCAACACAGCAGCGGACTGGTTAACAGCTGTAAATAGAACTGAAAGTTTAAGCCTACCAGTCTCCTACCTTTTCACTAAGTTGTGCTTGTGTTCAGTGTGATTTCTGTTGGAGGCAGCTTAAAATCTGATGCACAGATGGTTTCCTTGATATTCTGTTTGAAGGTCTAGTGAAATAAATCAATATTTTACCAAGATAATTGCATTATTAATACCACTTTGGTATTTCATTATAAGCCCGTGTGTTATAAAGAATGTTATTTATTTATTTATTTATTTATTTATTTATTTATTTATTTAGTGGTCAAACCAGGGGCTCATGCATGCCAAGCAGACACTCTGACACTCAGTTTCACCTCTAGCCCAAGAATAATAATAGGCAGACAGAGCTGACTCTTACAGTACCTGTTGTCTCAATTTTCTGTTATGTAGCATATATATGTATATGTATATGTATCCTTTCATGGTCTTGACTGCTGTGCTGTTCTGCTACCAGAAGTCCATAGTAGTTACCATGCAAGGTTGATTTGGTAACTCCTATTAGCATTTGGGTTAGTGACTAGTGATGTTTCAAGGCTGCCATTCATCTGTCTAGGGTGCCTTGGTTTGGTGATGGTTTATAAAACTCTTAACCTATACAGAAATAATAGCAGTAGATTCCTAATCTGAGCAGTCTAAAAATAGTGTCTTCTTTAAGACCTTTTTTTCTTTGTTTGGTATAATAATGTTTTTATGATTGGCCTACAATTCCAACATGCAGGAGGCTGAGGCACAAGAATCACAAGTTGGAGGGCTACCTGGGCTGTGTAGTAAGACCCTGTCTCAAAAAGCAAAACAAAGACAAAATACTACCAGTACAACAAAAACAGTCAGTTTGACAGTTTGGGCAATTACCCAGGATTCTTGTTGCAGGATGATAGCCTAGGTGGTCAGTTGGCATCATCTACTTAGGAGAGGTTTTTAGGGTTCCATGTTCTCAGTATGCTGTATGCTTGTCTCACAGTTATTAAGGCTCATTCTCACAAACTCCATGTATTTTAAAGATTACTTTGAGTAAACAAAAGCAACTTCTGTTTTCTTAAACTTAAAACATATTGGTTACTTGGGATATTAAAAATGATAAGAGGCTGCATGTGGCACACACCTTAAATCCCAGCACTTGGGAGGCTGAGGTAGGAGGATTGTATGAGTTCAAGGCCACCCTGAGACTACAGAGTGAATTCCAGGTCAGCCTGGGCTAGAGAGAGACCCTACCTCGAAAAACCAAAAGAAGAAAAAACAGGGCCGGGCTTGGTGGAGCATGCCTTTAATCCCGTCACTCAGGAAGCTGAGGATCACCGAGTTTACTGAGACTACATAGTGAATTCCAGGTCAACCTGGGCTAGAGTGAGACCCTACCTCAGAAAACCAAACCAAAGGGCTGGAGAGATGGCGTAGCAGTTAAGTGCTTGTCTGTGAAGCCTAAGGACCCCAGTACAAGGCTCGATTCCCCAGGACCCACGTAAGCCAGATACACGAGGTGGTGCATGTGTCTGGAGTTCGTTTGCAGTGGCTGGAGGCCCTGGTGTGCCCATTCTCTATCTGCCTCTTTCTCTCCGTTCCTCATAAATAAATAAATAAATAAATAAATAAATAAATAAATAAATAAAATAAAATAAACAAAAAATTAAAAAGAAAAACCAGGGCTGGAGAGATGGCTTAGGGGTTAAGGCACCTGCCTCCTAAGCCTAAGAACGCTGGTTCCAATCTCCAGGTCCCACATTTAGCCAGATGCAGTGACGCAAGGGCGCGATGCCGCACTTGACCACAAGGGGGCGCACGCATCTGGATTTCATTCACAGCAGCTGAGAGACTGCTGGTGCGCCCATTTTCTATCTTTCTCTCTCTCTCTCTGTCTCTCTCCAAAAAAAAAAAAAAAAAAAAAGAAAGAAAGAAACAAAACCAACAACAAAAAAACAATCAGAGGTGTTGTATTCAGATGAGGATTTATCTGGGCTAGCATTTTGTAGAAAAATGGGTAGTATTTATGAAGAAACTATATTGATGAGCCCATGTTTTATGTCCTTTCTGTTTCTCTAGACTTGTTTTCCCCATGCTGATAGAATTTTAAAAATAGTGATTATTTTTTAGCTCTCAGTGACTTGTGATAATTACTATATGTGGCAAGAAAAACTTGTGCTGTATGTAACAAAAACTGGCCATGTGTGCTGGCCGAGGGAGGAGTATCAAGAATTTGAGGTCATGGGCTGGGGAGATGGCTTAGTGGTTAAGGCGCTTGCCTATGAAGCCAAAGGACCAGGTTCAATTTCCCAGGACCCATGTAAGCCAGATGCACAAGGGGCACATGCATCTGGAGTTGGTTTGCAGTGGTTGGAGGCTTTGGCGTGCCCATTCTTTGTCTCTCTCTTCTGTCTCCCTCTTTCTGCTTGCAAATAAATAAAATTAAATTAATCATTAAAAAAAAAGTTTGGAGTCAGTCTGGCAATATATTGTTCCAGGCCAGTATGATATCTTTTTTAAAATTATTTTTATTTTTATTTATTTATTAGAGACAGGGAAAGAGAGTGAGGGAGAGGGAGAATGGGCGCACCAGGGCCTCTAGCCACTGCAAAGGAGCTCCAGACATGTGCACTCCCTTGTGCATCTGGCTTATGTGGGACCTGGAAAATTGAACTGGGGGTCCTTAGGCTTGGCAGGCTTGTGCCCCCCGCCCCCCCCCCCGAAATAAACATTTTGTTTTGGTTTGGTTTTTTGAGGTTGGTTCTTGTTGTAACTTGGAATTCACTATGTAGTCTCAGTCTGGTCTCAAACTCATAGTGATCTTCCTACCCAGGCCTTCTGAGTGCTGGGATTAAAGGCATGTGCTACCATGCCCAACAAAATACATATTTAAAAAGTATGCTTGGAATTAAAGAATTTGTATACTATCTTGCTCTGTTGCTTATATATTGTCTTGGGCACATAAACTTAACCTCTTGGGTGTCTGTAAGCGTTCTCTAAAATTAGGTATATTCATAACTCCTAGGGTGTAAGTGAGAACACCATGCAGTGCAAACAACCATGCTTGGCATGTAGTGAGCGTCCAGTAATGTATGCTTAAAAGGAAAGGATATTATGGGCTGGGGAGATGGCTCAGTGAGTAAAGCACTTCTCTTGCAATATGAGTACCTGAGTGTGGATCCCTGGAACCTGGTATCTGTATTCCCAGTGTTCCTATGCTGAACAGGGAGGTGGAGACAATTTCTTGGAAGTTCACCAGCCAGCCAGCCTGGTAAGCACGACAGAGAGCAAGATCCTGCCTCCAACAAAACGGAAGGCAAGGAACAACGCCGGAGCCTCCACACGCATGCTGTGGCATGCATACACCTGTGCTCATATATATGAATGCACACACCAAATGCACACCCCACCTCTCCTCTCCAAAATAAAAGAAAAAAGTGTTGCCGTCAGGTTCACATTGCTGGCAGAAAACACCTGACCAAGAGCAGCTTGTGGGGAAGAAAGGTTTATTTTAGGTTACAGACCTGAGGGGAAGCTCCATGATGGCAGGGGGAAATGATGATATGAGCAGAGGGTGTATTTCACCTCCTGGGCAGCATCAGATGGACAACAGGATCAGGAGAGTGTGCCAGACGCTGGCAAGGGGAAACTGGCTATAATTCCTATAAGCCCACCTCCAACTATAGGCTGCTTCCAGGAGGCTTTAATTCCAAATTGCCATCAGCTAGGGGCCTAGCATTCAGAACACCTAAGTTTGTGAAGAACACTTGAGTCAAACCACAAAAGCTATTAATGTGAGATGGGGACTTCAATAAGCAGGTCTGCCTAATGAAGAGTGAGTATTTTGCTGTTTGTCATATTTGCATAATAGCCTGTTAGATTGTCCTACGTGGAAAATGTTAGTCATACATATATATGCTTTTCACTGCAGTTGAAATTTAGGCATGTGGTCAACAACTGTCTTTGCAGTTTCTCTCACATGTGCTAGACATGAAAACACTTCTGGCCTTTAGACTTTAAAGACCTTGTTGGAACTCTTATTCAAGGACTATACCAAAACATTAAGAGAAATTGTATGATTTTAGAGGTGTTACTATATTAGAATAAGAAACAAGACTTCAAATGGATGGGATTTCTTTCTTTCTCTCTCTCTCTCCCTCCCTCCCTCCCTCCCTCCTCCCTGCCTGCCTGCCTGCCTGCCCTCCCTCCCCCCCCCCCCCCCTCCCCCCCTCCCTCCCTCCCTCCCTTCCTTCCTTCCTTCCTTCCTTTCTTTTTTTGGTATTCCGAGGTAGGGTCTCACTCTAGCCCAGCCCAGGCTGACCTTGAATTCACTCTGTATTCTCAGGGTGGCCTCGAACTCACAGCAATCCTCCTACCTCTGCCTCTGAGGACTACAGATAATTGAATCATTACTACTTATTTAAGCTTTTAAACTCAGCCCAACCCAAAATGGTGAGCTTGACTTGTAAAATTTAAAAACTAAATGCATTTGGCCAGGTTTAGTGACTCAAGCTTATCATCCCAGTACTCAGGAGGCTGAGGTAGGACCAGCATCATGTGTTCTGGGATAGCCTGGGTTAGGGTGAGACCGCCTCACTCCTCCTCCCCCTTTTGACTATGTCTCTTGTACTTTGCAATTATTTTCATACTGATCTGAGTAAATTTTTGCATAGTATGTAAGCAACCTCTATTTTGATGCTTTAATAGAGGAGAAATTTACACATCAAGATAATTTAGGAAGACATTTGTCTGAAATTTAAAACTTAATTGTGGAGTAACAAGGGAACATTAAAGTGGAAACCCTTGTGGTATAGGTTAGCTTCTATCCCTGTGAGTAAGTACTTCTTGAACTCAGCTAGATTCAAAGTGTGATCCATTTTGGTCTCTGGTGCCAGATGTTGGCTTTTTCTCAGCTTCTGTTTCCTTGCACATGGCTATGTGATCTTGAGCTAGTGACTTGAAACACTTTGTTTTCTATCACTGTCAAGAAGTCTTTGTGGGGCTGGAAAGATGGCTTAGCTGTTAAGGAGCTTGCCTGCAAACCCAGGTCTAGCTCCCCAGTACACACATAAAGCAGATGCACAAGGTGGCACATGCATCTGGAGTTTGCAGTGGCTAGAGGTCCTGGTGCAGCCATTCACTCCATCTGCCTCTTTCTCTTTCTCAAATAAATATTTTTTAAAAGGTCTTTGTTTTCATTCTAGTTAGGCCATTTCTGTTCTGTGCAAAAACTGTTACAATTTTCTGGTTTCTCAGCTTCAATCTATTCTTACTATTTCCTCATTAATGTTTCTCGGGTATATTTCATTTTTGTCTTTTGAAGTTTCCCAGTTAAAATGCTATTTTCCTCATTATGCTTTAGTCACTCCTGTAAGAACTAAAAAAAAAAAACTGAAAACCCTAAGTATTTATAAAATTATAAGTATATTAAAAAATAAACTGCATAAACATAACCTTATATGTATTAGCATTGCAGTACAAAGGAAAATGTTTAGGACATAGTAATTTATCTATGAAGTACGGATGGTTTGGACACTTGTTTCATGCTGTCATGAGCTAAGGAGTAAGTAAAGTCTATAGCACAGTCCTAGGTTAATTGTATGCATAAAAGGGATGCAACAAAGTAGTACATGCATTTGAAGTTGATTTACAGCAGCCAAGAGCCCTAGTGCTGTCATTCATCCCCCCCCTCCTCTCTGTCTTTCTATGCTTGCAAATATATAAATAAATAATAAAAACACTTTTAAAAATCCTAACAAGGTTTTAAAAGATGGTGCAAACTTGTGAACATACTTATAATAGATGTCATAGGCTAGTTAGCTGTATCTCCACTAGGCATTATTTTGTTTGCTATCGATTAAGACAGGTAAGTTACTTTTTGTTTGGTTGGTTGGTTTTTGGTAACTTTGAACTTTGCTATGTTGATCTTCTAGTCTTTACCTCCTAAGTGTTAAAATTATAAGTGTGCTCTATCATACCTGGGTATAAATTACTTTCTGTTAACTTCAGAACCTTTTTACAGTGCTGAAACTTGTATGCTAAGCAAATGCTGCCGTACTATTAGCCCCTAACTTTATATGTTGTCAGGGAGTTCATTCAAATACTTTCTTTTTTAATTTTTTTAAAAGATATTTATTTATTTATTATTTATTTATTTATTTATTTATTTATTTGTTTGTTTGTTTGAGAGAGAGAGCAAATGGGTGCTCCAGGGCCTCCAGCCACTGCAAACGAACTCCAGACGCATGCACCCCCTAGTGCATCTGGCTTATGGGGGTCCTGGGGAATCGAACCTGGGTCCTTAGGCTGCGCATGCAAACACCTTAACCATTAAGCCATTTCCCCAACCCCAATATTTTCTTTTTAAAAATATATTTTATTTTTATTTATTTATTTGGGAGACAGAGATAGACAGAGGCATAGAGAATGGGTACTCCAGGGCCTCCAGCCACTGCACATAAACTCCAGATGCATGTGCCACTTTGTGCAGCTTACATGGGTCCTAGGGAATCAAACCTGGGTCCTTTGGCTTTACAGGCAAGAGCCTTAACTGTTAAGCCATCTCTCCACCCTAAAATATTTTCTCAAAGCCAGGTGTGGTGGCTCATGCCTTGCAGATGCATGCCACTTTGTGGGCCCATGTTTGTTTTTGTTTTTTCAAGAGTTTCACTCTAGTCCAGGCTGACCTAGAATTCAGTATGTAGTCTCAGGGTGGCCTCAAACTCAGTGATCCTCCTCTCTCTACCTCCCAACTGCTGGGATTAAAGGCGTGCACCACCATGCCCGGCCATTGTTGTTTTTTTTTTAAATATTTTATTTATTATTTGATGGGGGGGGCAGATAGAGAATGGGCATACCAGAGCCAGCCACTGCAAATGAACTCCAGATGGACCTTGTGCATCTGGCTCTGTGTGGATACTGGGGAATTGAACCTGGCTTCTTAGGCTTTTTGTAGGCAAGCATTTTAACTGCTAAACCATCTCTCCAGTCCTCATTGTTTTATATATTATTTTTTCTACAACATAATATTATAAAAGCATATACTAAATAATACAAAAATAAGAGATTAGTGTGATGAACTTTACTGACCACCAGCTTAAAAGTGTTATAAACAGACAAACTGTGATGGTGTGTGCCTGTAATCCCAGCACTTTGGAGGTAGAGGCAGGAGGATTGCTGCCTGCTTAAAGCCTGCCAAAAGATACATCATGATAGACTGTCTCAAAAGGAACATCTTATCTTCTCTAGGTACTTTAAGGTACATACTTAACATAGCAGAGTTGTACAGGTTCCTAGAGGCAATTCAATAGTCACCTCCTACTCGAAAAATGCCAGCTAGCAATCTAGATGCTATGTGAATTGAGGTGCATGTAGGAATGTCAGCTGTCTTGATGCAGCCTGTTCTTTATTGGCTAGCAACAGATTATACTAAAATATGCCAAGAAATTGATCACTTATCATGTAACATGAGGCTTTAGTGGACTGCAGACAGCGAATGTGGCTTTAAAAAATTTTTTTTTATTGACAACTTCTATAGTTACATGCAAAAAATGCATATTTCCCTCCCCTGCCCCCATACCCCTTTAGAACTCCAGTCTCCATCATATCCCTTCCCTCTCTCCATTAGTCTCTCTTTTAATTTGTTGTCATCATCTTTTTCTTCTATTTTGAGGGTCTTACGGAGGTATTGCTAGGCACTGCAAGGTCATGGATATCAAGGCCAATTTCTGTCTAGACAGTTGCATTGTAAGGAGTCGTACCCTTCCTTTGGCTCTTCCATTCTATCTGTCCCCTCGTGGCTTTCTTATTAAGCTAATGAAGTTGATTTCACATGGCATGTTAATAGAAAAATTTGTACCAGTGAAACACTGACAAGTCACACTTTTAAAGAAACTTTGGAGATACAATTTCACTTTGCTCACTTATTTGTCTGTTGCTGGTTACTCTAGTTTTGGCTAGGAACTCAGCGATCCTCCTACCTCTGCTTCCCAAGCACTAGGATTAAAGGCATGCGCCACCACGTCTGGCTACTCTAGTCTTTTGAACCTCTAGTATGTATTTGAGACAGAGAGAAAGGGAGAGGGAGAGAGAGTAGGTGTGCCAGGGCCTCTAGCCACTGCAAACAAACTCCTGATGCATGCGCCACTTTGTGCATTTGGCTTACATGGTACCTGGAGAATTGAATCTGGGCCCTTAGACTTCGCAGGCAAGTGCCTTAACCACTAAGCCATCTCTCCAGTCCCACCTCTAGTATTTTATCTTTAATTTTTTTGGGAGGGTTTCAAGGTAGGGTCTCACTCTAGCTGACCTGGAATTCACTATGTAGTCTCAGGGTGGCCTTGAACTCACAGTGATCCTCCTACCTCTGCCTCTCGAGTGCTGGGATTAAAGGCATGTACACCACGCCCAGCTCCAGTTCTAGTATTTTAAATTAACTCTAGAGTTAAAACTTGTACATGTTATAAGCCGGGTGTGGTGGCGCACGCCTTTAATCCCAGCACTCGGGAGGCAGAAGTAGGAGGATCGCTGAGAGTTCAAGGCCACCCTGAGATGACAGTGAAGTCCAGGTCAGCCTGAGCCAGAGTGAGACCCTACCTCGAAAAACCAAAAAAACAACAACAACAACAAAAAACAACCTTGTACATGTTTTAACCACATGTGGGGGTGTTTATAACTATGGGGTTAAAATGGAAGTCCATGGCTGGAGAGATGGCTTAGCGGTTAAACGCTTGCCTATGAAGTCTAAGGACCCCGGTTTGAGGCTTGATTCTCCAGGACCCACGTAAGCCAGATGCACAAGGGGGTGCATGCATCTGGAGTTCATTTGCAGTGGCTGGAGGCCCTGACGCACCCATTCTCTCCCTCTCTCTACCTGCCTATTTCTGTATCTCTCTCTCTCAAATAAATAAATAAAATAAAATATTTTTTAAAAAAATGGAAGTCCATGAGCTGGGACATACCAGTTACCATGGTCATGCTGCCTTTCAGTTCATCAGTATGTCAAGTACGTGCATTTGTGAGAGCTCTACTGGTCATGCTAATGCATGCCTGCAACCCCTGCACTTGGACAGCAGAGGCAGAAGAATTATAAGCTTGAGGCCAATCTGGGCTACATATCAAGACCCTATCTCCTGAAAACAACAAAGAAAAAGAAATTTGTAAAGAAATAGCCAATTCATATTATTCTTTTAGAATCTTTCCCCAGTAGTATCTGTCTGGTAAGCTGTGTGGCATAGTTGCATACTGTGTTGTGAAAATCAAGTAGGCCACATTTTTCGGATCATTCCTTTATTCCCTGTGGTTTTGAATGGAGACTACATTCTTGAGATAATTTTTATGAACCCTTAACTTCTCCAAGATGTTCAGGTCAATTATTATCTATATGGGTTATACTCTATGACATCTGTATTTCACCACAATGAGAATTATGTATGGAACATACATGTTAGGGTTTTCAACATAACTGGTTGTATTTATTGTATGTTTCAGGATTTCCTTAGCTTTTTAATATGAAATGACATTTGAATATATTTTATTTTCATTGGAAGCTCAAAACTAGAATGTAATATTTCTTTTCTTGACTTCTGTTCTGTAGAGCAGGTTGTTGCCCTGGATGCCCAAAATATCGTAGCTGTTTCATGTGGAGAAGCTCATACATTAGCACTTAATGACAAGGGCCAGGTGTATGCTTGGGGTCTCGATTCTGATGGACAACTTGGCCTTCTAGGATCAGAGGAGTGTATCAGAGTACCCAGGTAACAAAGATGTCCACAAAGAGGTCCTTAATCTTTTACAATAAGTAGGTTCTGGCTTTTAATTTGGATTGAGCTGTTAATTTAGTTGGTTATTTTTTTATATACTTAATTTTTTTAATTTAAATTTTTTTATTGACAACTTCTATACTTATATACAAAAAATGCATATTTCCCTCCCCTGCCTCCATATATATATATATATATATAATAATTTTTTATAGTCAGTTGAATTTGTTAAGAAAAGAGATAGGGATAATAAAGAGATAAGTTAACCTTACAAATTTTCTCTTAGTAGGTTAAGTTATGCTGTCGAGTTCTGATGGGTTATTGAAATATTTATTAAATATTGATTGGTGGTAAAACAATAAAAAACAAAAAATATTGATTGGTTGCACTTTTTTCTAACTTGTTTTATGGCTTTTTTTTTTTTATTGAATGTGGTCCATTAGAAGTAGACTTAGTGTGGAATGGATTTAGTTACCTTCCACTTTTTTTCTCTTAATTTTCTTTAATTATGAACTTTACTGTATGAACAAATCGTGTGTTAGTGCCATTCCCCTTGTGTTATCCTCTTATACATCCTCTTCCTGCCTCCGTCCCCTGAAGGTCCTCGGTGGAGTTGCTGGTATTTACCAAGGGTTATGAATGCAACAGTCAGTCTCGTAGGGGTGGGGGGAGTAGAAATGCCTCAGGACACTCCTTCCTACCCTGTGGCTCTTCCTTCCTTCCATACATATAACAGTGACTACAATTGTATTTATTTTGACCTTGGAATTAGAGAATTATTTCAAAAATTTAGTTGTTACTTCAGTATTGTATTCTTACAGATTTGTATATAACATAGCTATTGCATTAAAATTAGACTGTTAAGAGCAAGCAAAAAAAAAACCCTTTTAGGGCTGGAGGGATGGCTTAGCTGTTAAGGCGTTTGCCTGCAAAGCCAAAGGACCCAGGTTTGATTCTCCAGGACGCACGTTAGCCAGATGCACAAGGGGGCACACGTCTGGAGTTCATTTGCAGTGCTGGAGGCCCTTATGCGCCCATTCTCTCTCTCTCCCCCCCTCCCCCTACCTCCTTCTCCCTCTTTCTATGTCAAATAAATAAATAAAAATAAAAACATTTTTTAAAAACCCTTTTAAACAACAAATAGTTTCAAAATGGAAAATATTTGAAATTTCCCTAAAGAAGACATACAGGGGACCGGAGAGGTGGCTTAGCGGTTAAGGTGTTTGCCTGAAAAGCCAAAGGATCACGGTTCAACTCTCCAGGACCCATTTAAGCGAGATGCGCAAGAGGGCGTATGCATATGGTGTTTTTTGCAGTGGTGCACCCATTCTCTTGCTCTCTGTCTGCCTTTTTCTATCAAATAAATTTTAAAAAATTTTTGTTTTGTTTTTTTGAGGTAGGGTCTCACTCCAGCCCAGGCTGACCTGGAATTCACTATGTAGTCTCAGGGTGGCCTCAAACTCATGGCGATCCTCCTACCTCTGCCTCTCAAGTGCTGGGATTAAAGGCGTGCGCCATCACGCCCAGCTAAGTAAAATATTTTTTTAAAAAAAAGATGTACAGGGCTGGAGAGATGGCTTAGTGGTCAAGGCACTTGCCTGGAAAGACCAAGGACCCAGGTCCAGTTCCCCAGTAGTCATGTAAGCCAGATGCACAAGGTGACGCATACTTCTGGAGTTCATTTGCAGTGGCTAAAGGCCCTGGCATACCCATTCTCGCCCCCCCCCCCAAAACAAATAAATAAATATATTTTTAAGAAACTGTAAGAACATGAACAGAACTAGGTAAAATATAAAGGTTTAAAGAAAAGTATTTATTTCTTTAGGTAAATAATATGCTACCTTACACTTTTTAATTATGCAAGGTCTGGCATCCTTAAACTCTCCTTTTTCTTTTCTTTTTCTTTTTCTTTTTTTTTTTTTGAGAGAGACAGAATGGGCGGCCTCTCAGCTGCTGTGAACTAACTCCAGAAACGTGCACCCCCTTGTGGGCATATGTGACATTACATGCTTGCATCACTTTTTGCATCTGGCTAAACGTGGTATCTGGAGATTTGATTAAGCTTTCTTAGGCCTCGCAGGCAGGCGCCTTAACCACTGAGCCATCTCTCCAGCCCTCCTTTTTCTTTTTAGTAATAGTTATAGGGATATTCTTTTTAGTAATAATTATAGGGATATTCTTTTTAGTAATTATAGAAATTTCTAGAAAACCAAGATATTCATAAATTAATTTTAGGTTTATTCCAGGTAGAATTTTTTTACTTACGTATATATGTATGTGTGTATTTTGTTTTTACGATTGGTAAGAGATTTGTTTTAATACCAGAATGTAGTTACTAGTATAATTGCTGAGCTATCTCTCCAGCCCCTGGTGTGTTTTTTGCTATGGTCGTCTTTTTTTTTTTTTTTTTTAAGATATATGTTTTTTTAATTTTTAAGCTTTTATTTTATTTTTTAATGAGAGAAAGGCAGATAGAGAATGGGTATGCCATAGCCTTCACCCGCTGCAAAAGTACTCCAGATGTGTGCACCACCTTGTGCAGTTGGCTTACATGGGTCCTGGGGAATTGAACCTGGGTTCTTTGGCTTTGCAGACAAGTGCCTTAACCACTAAGCCATCTCTCTAGCCCTACTATGTTTTTTAAAAAAATATTTTTTATTTATTTATTTGAGAGAAAGAGGCAGAGAGAGAGAGAGAGGGAGGGAGGGAGGGAGGAAGGGAGAGAATGGGCATGCCAGGGCCTCCAGCCACTGCAAGCAAACTCCAGATGCATGTGCCCCCTTGTGCATCATCTGGCTTATGTGAGGCCTGGAGAGTCGAACCGGGATCCTTTGGCTTTGCAGGCAAAGGCCTTAACCGTTAAGCCATCTCTCCAACCTGTTTATTTTCTTTTTTTTAATTTGAGAGAGAAAGAGAGAGAATGGGTGCGTCAGTTGCTGTGAATGAACTCCAGATGCATGCATCTCCTTGTGGGCAAGTGTGGTATTGTGCCCTGTGTCACTTTTTGCATCTGGCTAAACGTGGGACCTGGAGATTGGAACTGGTGTTCTTAGGCTTGGCAGGCAGGCTCATTCACCACAAAGCCATCTCTCCAGCCCTGGTTTTTTAATAATTCTTTTTATCTGTTAATACAGAGTTTTTCTTTTCATTTTTCTTGTTCTTTGAGATTCAGGAATAAATATTTTTAAATCTTTTCTGTTTTATTGACCTAGTTGCTGATTGCTAAAAACTGCAGTTAGTATTGCCTTTGCTGTATCCCATAGCCCATAATTGTTTTAACTTTTTGGGGGGCGGGGTTTGAGGTGGGGCCTCACTAGCTCAAACTGACTTCATTTCAAAAAAAGAAAGCAAAATAAAAACTTGAGCTAGGTGTGATGTCACATGTCTTTAATCCTAGCACTCGAGAGGCAGAGGTGGGAGGATGACTATGAGTTTGAAGCCAGCCTGATGCTACATAGTGAATTCTAGGTCAGCCTGGGCTAGAGTGAGACCCTAAACAAACAAACTTGAGGCCTGGAGAGGTAGTTAAAGATGTTTGCTTGCAAAACCTGATGCTTGGGTTTGGTTGCCAGGTACTCCTTTAAAGCCAGATACATGGAATGCTGCATGCATCTGGTGTTTGTTTGCAGTGGTAGGAGGCCCTGACATTCCCATACTCTTTCTCTCAGATAAATAAATATATATATATATAAAATGAGACTTGTTTTGTGATTCATCCTGAAGAATGTTCCATGTGCTGATGAAATGAATGCATAGTCTGTAGATAGATGGAATCTTGTTTAGATGTCTGTAGGGTCCATTCATTTTACCAGCTTTTTGTTGACTTTTGTCTGAATGTTCTGTCCATTGCTGAAAGTGGCGTATTGAAGTCCTCTGTTATAGTGTTGGAGTCTGTCTCACCTTAGGTCTGTGAAGATTTGTTTGACATGTTTGGGTTCTACAGTATTGCATGCTTTGTGTGATTAGAATTCCATGTTGCTGGGCTGGAGAGATAGCTTAGCAGTTAAGGTGCTTGTCTGCGAAGCCTAAGAATGCTTGTTCGAATCTACACATCCCATGTAGTAAGTAGCCAGATGTCAAAAGTGCCACGTATGCAATGTTGCACATGTGCACAAAGGGGCACACACATCTGCAGTTCATTCACAGTGGCTGAAAGGCCCTGGCTTTCCCATTCTCTCTGTGTGTGTCCCTCTCTCAAAAATAAAATAATAATAATAAAAAGAACTTCTTGCTGCTGAGTTGAGCCTTTATCATCATCTTTCTTTTTTTTTATTTTTTATTTTATTTTATTTTTTTTGGTTTTTCGAGGTAGGGTTTCACTCTAATCCAGGCTGACCTGGAATTAACTATGTAGTCTCAGGGTGGCCTCGAACTCTCGGTGATCCTCCTACCTCTGCCTCCCGAGTGCTGGGATTAAAGGCCTGTGCCACCACGCCCGGCATCTTTTTTTTTACTGTTGTTGTTTTGTATGTATATGTGTGATTTGTGTACATGTTCATATTTGTGTGGGCTCACATGCATGTGTGTGTGAGTGGAGGCCAGTGGTTGACTTCAAGCATCTTCCTCAGTTGCTCTCAACGTTAATTTTTGTCTGAACCTGGTGCTCATTGATTGGACTATACTAGCTTGCCATCAAGCCCCCGGGATCTTTTGTCTCCACTTCTCCAGTGCTGATGTTACAGGCGCTTGGCTTTTATGTGGATGGATGCTGGGGATCTGAACTCAGATTCTCATGTGTTCATGGTAAGCAGGTAAAGTGAGTTGTTTATAAGCAACTCTATGTGAACTGGGTATGCTGGTTCACACTTGTTCATACTTGTAATCAGAGCACTTGGGAGACTGATGCAGAAGGGTCTGAGTTCCAGACTAGCCTTAGCTACAGAATGAGACCCTGTCATAAATAATCAAATAAAACCAAATGAAAAGCAACAGAGTTAAGGGTTTGGGTTTAGTTATTTACTCGGTCACTGGTCATTTGGAGAACTTAGTCCGTTGTCTTTTAAAAAACATGTATTTATTTTTACTTTATAAAAATTTATTTGTGAAATAGAGAGAATGGGTACACCAGGGCCTCCAGCCTCTGCAAACAAATTCCAGAAGCATGCGCCACCTTGTACATCTGGCTTATGTGGGTCCTGGGGAATTGAACCTGGGTTCTTAGGTTTTGCAGGCAAGTACCTTAACTGCCAAGCCATTTCTCCAGCCCCATTGTCTTTTTTTTTTTTTTTGAGTGAGACAGAGGGAGAGGAAAACAGATAGAGATGAGTGCGCCAGCAGTCTCTCAGCTGCTGCCAACGAAATCCAGATACATGCGCCCCCTTGTGGTCAAGTGCGGCATTGAGCCCTTGCATCACTTTGCATCTGGCTAAACGTGGGACCTGGAGATTGGAACCAGCATTCTTAGGCTTAGGAGGTAGGCGCCTTAACCGCTAAGCCATCTCTCCAGCCCCCCCATTGTCTTTTTTAAAAAATATTTATTTGCAAGCTGAAAGAGACACTGACAGAGAAAGAGAATGTATGCACCAGGGTCTAGCACTGCAAACAAACTCAAAGTGCATGAGCCACTCTGTGCATCTGGCTTCCTATGAGTAGTGGGGAATTGAACCTTGGGTTGTTAGTCTCTGCAGGTAAGCACCTTAACTGCTGAGCCCTCTTCCAGCCCACATTTTGGATTTTTAATGTCCTGTATTATGTCTATATATATTGTCTGTCTTTTATTACTTTTGATTTGTTTGGCTTTTAGTCTTCATTGTAAGAGTATTTACTTTATGTTGAAGTCTATGAAATTCAGTTTTAGTTATTTTATAATTTGTTGTTCATTTAGTGAAAATGAAACTAGAGAAACCAATTTGGTAAATTAAATTTTATCATTCACAGTATTTCCTTTTCCTTCCCAAGTCAAGCAAGCAGAGCAACATGTAGTAAATCTGCCTGGCCTTCTACTGGAGTAAAGACAGTGTTTTTAAAGAGTCACTGAGTATAAATTGTGGAAATTTAAGTGTGTGTGTGTGTGTTTTTGAGGTAGAGTCTCTCTAGCCCAGGCTGACTTGGAATTCAGTGTCAGGGTGGCCTGAAACTCACAGTGATCCTCCTATCTCTGCCTCCCAAATACTGGGATTAAAGGCATGTGCCATCATGCCCAGCATAAAAAATTTTATTTGCAAAGTTTATGGATTATGTATTTATTTATTTTTATTTGAGAGACAGAAGGAGAGGAGAGAGAAAATTGGCGCGCCAAGGCCTCAGCCATTGCATTTGAACTCCAGATGCTTGTGCCACCTAGAGGGCATGTGCGACCTTGGCACTTGCCTCACCTTTGTGCGTCTGGCTTATGTGAGATCTGGAGATCAAACATGGGTCCTTATGCTTCACAGCCAGGTTCCTTAACTACTAAGCAATCTCTCCAGCCCTGGATTATTTAATACAATGACTTTAAAAAAACTTATTTATATTTTATTTATTTATCTGAGAGACAGAGAAAGAGGCAGGGGTGGGGGGAGGGAGAGAATGGGTGCACCAGGGCCTCCAGACACATGCACCACCTTGTGCATCTGATTTATGTGGGTACTGTGGAATTGAACCTGGGTCCTTAGGCTTCTTATAGGTAAGCACCTTAACCACTAAGCCATCGCTCCAGCTGTGTAATGACTTTAATACCGTACCAGCTGATTTATCTTTACCATTGTATTCATTACATAGTGTTTGCCAAGCAATGTTAGGGTTAGATGTCATGCGTACAAGACACATAATTTGACTTCTGGAGTGTTTTGTTTAGCAGAAGACTCAACATTAAATAAATAAGGATATCAGGGCCAGGTATGGTGGTGCACGCCTTTAATCCCAGCACTTGGGAGGCAGAGGTAGGAGGATCGCCGTGAGTTTGAGGCCACCCTGAGAATACGGTGAATTCCAGGTCAGCCTGAGCTAGAGCGAGACCTTACCTCGAAAAACAAAAAAATAAAAAGAATATCATGGTGGGTGTGGTGGTGCTGCATGCCTTTAATCCCAGCACTTGGAAAGCAGAGGTAGGAGGATCACTGAGTTCAAGGCCACCCTGAGATAACATAGTGAATTCCAGGTCAGCCTGAGTTATAACTAGACCCTATCTCAAAAAACAAGTGTGTGTGTGTGTGTGTGTGTGTGTGTGTGTGTACACCTAAGTACACATGTGTAAATTCTACAGGGAGAAAAATAAAGGGTTCTATCAAAATGTATTTTTTAATCCAAAATATAGTAAAAAGGTCAGTGTAGTGTAAGGATATAGGTCAGTGGTAAAGTGCTTGTTTACCATGTGCAGGACCCTAGGTTCAATCCCTAGTAAACACCCAAAAACTAACTCGGGTGCTGGGAAGGATGGCTGAGAGCTTGCTTTGCAAGCATGAGGAGTTTGATCCATAGCATCCATGATAAAAACAAAGTTGGGTTGCCGCACATGCTGTAATCCCAGGGCTGAGGGGTACAGAGATGGGAGTGTTGCTGAGGCTTGATGATCAGTCAGTCTAACTGTGAAATGAAAAATGATGAGTTCCAGGTTCAGTGAGATACTGTCTCAAGGAAATAAGGTGGAAGAGCAGGAGACACTTGGCCTTTTCCTCTGATCTTTGCATGGGTGTGCATGGGGCACACATTTGCACATATACATATGTACACATCCTAAAAAGATCAATGCATACTATTGTGGATTCATAAACAGTTAATCTTTGTTGATTCAGCACGTAAATGTCTGTCTTTTCTTTTCTTTTCTTTTCTTTTCTTTTCTTCTCTTCTCTTTCTTTTCTTTTCTCTTCTTTTCTTTTCTTTTCTCTTCTTTGAGATAGAGTCTCACTTTAGCACAGGCTGGTCTGGAACTCACTCTAGTCCCTGGTTGGCCCTGAACTCACAGCAATCCTCCTACCTCTGCCTCCAGAGTGCTGTGATTAATGGTGCTGCCACCACGCCTAGCCCATGTGTCTTTTATTTTAGATATACTTATTAGCTTCAGCAGTCACACGTGTCCATGCATCTTTTACTTCTGTTTTTGCATGGCCAGTGTTTGCTTTTGCTATGGTAGAAAAATGGAATTCTGTTATTTCTGAAAATTTTAAGTGCATTGGATCCTACTAATATATAGCAGCACAACACTTAGGTTCTATAGTTAAGAACATAAACCCGGGCTGGAGAGATAGCTTAGCGGTTAGGATATTTGCCTGCAAAGCCAAAGGACCCCGGTTCAATTCTCTAGGAACCATGTAAGCCAGATGCACAAGGGGGTGCTAAATATTTTTTTTTTTAAAAAAACATAAACCCACTAAATAAACGTAGCTTTTAACACAACAGTATGGAATTAGGATAACTGTCCTTTTTCCTGCTCACATTTGGTTTGTTGAAGCTCCTCCGGAAAATCATGGTTATCAGCACTATTGAAAACTTGCTCCAAACTTATTGGGCAGAATTGAGTCTGGTGGCAGTGTCAGGTAAAAGGAATATGAAATGTGTCCCCTCCCCCTTTTCTTATAAACATTCATTCAGGAAAAACAGAAAAGGTTGATCAGATGTTGGGAAGTACATAAGAACATTCTGGGAAGAATGATGATCAGAGTTACAATTTTTTTAAAGTTAGCCCCTAGAGTTGCATTGCAGTTAAGCAGATTTACAAGGGGGAATTATAAAAGTATAAGGACAAAACACAAAATGACAGAAAATAAGACTTAGCTCATCACTGTTTATCATAAATGTGAATTGATTAAATTTCTTGGTGAAAAAAATGAATGCCACTAATTTAAATGTAAATGAAAAGAGATCACCTAAAATGAGTTGTTCCCATAATTTGTGATGTAGATGAATGTGATAGGAATCCCTATGGATTGTTTTTTTAAGAGCTTTTTTTTTTTTTTTTTTTAATCTTTAAAATTAATTTATTAGCAACAGACAGAGAAAGAGGCAGAGAGAGAACAGGTGTACTCCCGTTCTCCAGGTGCATGCACCACCTTGTGCATCTGGCTTCTGTGGGTACTGGGGAATTGAGCCTCGAACCGGGGTCCTTAGGTTTCACAGGCAAGTGCTTAACCACCAAGCCATCTCTCCAGCCCAAGAGCTTTTTAAAATTTATTTCATTTATAATGTATTTAATTATTTTGGTGGAAAGAGTAAAGAGGGAGTGTGAGCTGGAGAGCACAAGACAGTGAGCCAGTGTCACTCCAAACATGCATCACTTCGTGTGTCTGACTCTGTGGGGAGTGGAACCTGGGCCAGCAGGTTTTGTAAATAAGAACATGTAATTAGCCATCTTTCAAGCCCCTTATTGATTCTTAGTAACCTGAAAGAGGGGAATGCGTATTAAACTAGATAAAGATGCCAGTTTTAGAAAAAGTATGATATCATATGTATATATATATGTATTCCAAATATATTATGTTTCACAAGCTTAAAAGAAAATTTAATAATGTTAAATCTGAATTAGAAGAACACTGAAGAATATTTGA
The DNA here is from genome assembly GCA_036365145.1 of Orientallactaga sibirica. Taxonomy (NCBI): domain Eukaryota; kingdom Metazoa; phylum Chordata; class Mammalia; order Rodentia; family Dipodidae; genus Orientallactaga; species Orientallactaga sibirica. Next base: position 23,871,243 of record JAEOAD010000032.1, on the reverse strand, counting down.
CATAATTCACTGTGCTTCAGTACTGTTTTTTCAAGGTATTTTCTTATCATACCTTTTATTTATATATATATTATTTTAACATAAATTTTGATAAACTAGACCTAATTGAAAAATAGCATGCTATGTCGGTAGACAACTTTGCATGTAATTGGTGGCTAATAAATAGTATATATAAGTAGCATTCAAGATTTGTTTGTTAAATGGAATGAACTGATGTGCTCTCTCTTCTTGTTTTCTAGAAACATTAAAAGTTTGTCAGACATCCAGGTAGTACAGGTTGCATGTGGTTACTATCATTCGCTTGCACTTTCTAAAGGTAAGCACTGAGGTTTTTTCTTTTCTTTTTTGAAATTATTATTTGGTACATTGAACAAAAAGGTCTTTAGCTTTATTCTTTTTCCAAGATTGTCCTGCTTCTTCTTGATCCCTTGCCATATGTATTTTAAGTTGTTAATTTTCACATACACAGAAATTGTTGAAATTTTAATTGAGATTATACTGTCTGCAAATCAATTTGAAGAAAATCTTTATAATATTGAGTCTTTGAATTATTGAACATGGTATCTTTCAACTTAGATCTCCGTTTAATTCTTAATATTTTCTGTGCAAAACCATTATTTTTTTTTATTTTTTTAAAATTTATTTATTTTGTTTTTTCGAGGTAGGGTCTCACTCTGGCTCAGGCTGACCTGGAATTCACTATGTAGTCTGAGGGTGGCCTCGAACTCTTGGCGAACCTCCTACCTCTCATTATCTTTTTTTAAAATTAATTATTTATTTGAGAGAGAGAGAGGAAGAGGTAGAGAAAAAGAGAGAATGGGCATGCTAGGGCCTCCAGCCACTGCAAACTCTCCAGACACTTGCGCTCCCTTGTGCATCTGGCTTATGTGGGTCCTGGGGAATTGAACCAGGGTCCTTAGGCTTCACAGACAAACACCTTAACCGCTAAGCCATTTCCCCAGCCCACCATTATCTTTTATTATGTTTTCCCATAGGTATTTAAGTACTGAGAACAATAAACACAGTCAGCTTTTGTTTCCTCTATCTGATTTAACTTATTCATGTGCTTGCTGGGGATTGGAACATGAATTAGAGAATCTGTCATGGTTATTATTGTTAACATTTAGAAAATGCTTGGAAAAGAAAGAAAGTCATTTGGTCATGGTGGTACACATCTGTAATCCCACCATTTGAAACACTAAGGCAAGAGCATTGCCATGAGTTTGAGGTCATCCTCATAATGAGCTCCAGACCAGCTTGTGCTATAGAATGAGACCCTTGTCTTAACAAAATGAAATAAAAAGCATTGTAATGGCTATGTCATTGTTGACAATTTCAGTAAATGTTTAGTGAAGTCTACTGTGAATGAAACATTAGGCCATAGCTTAATAAAACTGATAAATTGAGATAGCTTTCCATTTTGACCTGTTCCCCCCCCCTTTCTGCATTGTGTATCATCACACAGTATTGTAATCATTTTAACAAACTTTTTGAGCTCTTAAAAAAGTATTTATAAGCCGGGCATGGTGGCACATGCCTTTAATCCCAGCACTTGGGAGGCAGGGGTAGGAGGATCACCATGAGTTCAAGGCCACCCTGAGACTACATAGTGAATTCCAGGTCAGCCTGGGCTAGAGTGAGACCCTACCTCGAAAACCCCCCTAAAAAAAAAAAAGTATTTATTTATTTGCAAGGAAGGGTGAGGGTGGCTGCGCCAGGACCTCTTGCCATTGCAAATGAACTCCAGATGCATATGCCACTTTGTGCATCTGGCGTTACATGGGTACTGGGGAATCAAACCCAGGTCATTAAGCATTGCAGGCAAGCAGCTTAGTCACTGAGCCATCTTTCTAGCCTCCTTTTGAGTATTTTGTATGAGCAAGGCACATAGTGTACTGTGATAAGTACCACACTGTTGGTCCTCATGATAAAGTCAAACAAAAATCAAGATCAATTATACACTATGGTAAGAACTGTAAAGAAAAAGACTTAAAGGTATTTGGAGTGCTTAATGGAAATTAGACTAAATCTGAGATAATTGGGGGTTGAAGATTAGATGTGAACTGGACAAAAGTTAGGGGAAGGTTTAGGCAGAAAGAAGTGGCAAGGTGTGGTGGCACACACCTTTACTCCTAGCACTCAGGAGGCAGAGGTTGAAGGATCACTATGAGTCCTAGGCCAGCCTGGGCTAGAGTGAGACCCTGCCTGGAAAAAGATGGGCTGGAGGGGAGAAGGTAAGAAGTAACAATTGAAGAATCTGAAGGAAGGCAAATGTGGCAGAAATAGGGAGACTGAAGGAAGAGACAAGTATGAAATGAAATTGGGAACAAGTGGGACATACAAAGCCTCATGGGTGTTCTTGAAACTTTATACCAAGAGCAGTGAGAATGCACTGAGCTATTTTTTTGCTCTTGAATTTTTCCCCTTCCCTCCCTTCCTCCCTCCCTCTCCCCTCCCTTTTTTAAAAAATATTTTTTATTTATTTGGAAACATAGAGCAATAGAAGAGAGAGAGACAGAATGTGTGTGCCAAGGTCTCCAGCTGCTGCAGGTGAACTCCAGATGCATGCACCACTTTGTGTATATGCCTTTATGTGGGCACTGGGCAATTGAACCTGGGTCCTTTGGCTTTGCCAGCAAGCACCTTAACCATTAAGCCATTTCTCCAGTCCTTTTTTTTTTTTTAATTTTTAAAAATTATTTTATTCATTTTGGAGAGAGAGAAAGAGAGAAACAGAGAGGGAGAGGTAGACAGAGATGGGCGCACCAGCAGTCTCAGCTGCTGTGAACGAAATCCAGATGTGTGCGCTCCCTTGTGGTCAAGTGTGGCATTGCGCCCTTGTGTCACTTTGCATCTGGCTAAACGTGGGACCTGGAGATTGGAACCGCTGGAGATTGGAACCAGCCTTCTTAGGCTTAGCAGGCAGGCGCCTTAACCGCTAAGTCATCTCTCCAGCCCTCCAGTCCTCTTTTGAGGCAAGCCCGACAGACCTTTTTTTTGTTGTTGTTTAATGCGAGAGAGAGAGAGAGAGAGAGAGAGAGAGAGAGGGGGAGAATTGGCCACCAGCCACTGCAGTCAAACTTCAGATGTGTGCACCATCTCGTGCACTTGCATTACCTTGTGCATCTGGCTTCCATGGGACCTGAAGAATTGAACATGGGTCCTTAGGCTTCACAGGCAAGTGCCTTAACTGCTAAGCCATCTCTCCAACCACACCCTCCCTTTCTTTTGACAAGGTCTCACTTTGTAGCTTTTGCTGGCCTTGAACTCAGAGAAATCCTGTCTCAATCTCCTGAATACTGAGGTTACAGGCATGAATCACACCTAACTGCATTTTTATAACCTTATGCATGTATACATTGTATGTATACAAACCATTTCTGAATGGACTTGCCAGTAATTGGTGAGAATTGTCTCTTTGAAGAAGGGCCATGTGTCTCATAATTTAGACACATGTTTACTTTTAAATGTATACTTTTTGGAGGCTGGAGAGATGACTCAGCATTTAAATACACTTGCTTGGAAAACCTGCCAGCCTGGGTTCAGTTTCCCAGCTATCTATGTATATCTGGACCCCCAAAATGTCAGAAGCATCTGATGTTTTACTTGCAGAGGCTAGAGGCCTCTGGGCCCCCCCACACACATGCAAATACATAAGGAAGAGAAAAATGTTTTATTTTTATTTTTTTAAATAATTTTTAAAAAATATTTATAAGCTGGGTGTGGTGGCGCACGCCTTTAATCCCAGCACTCGGGAGGCAGAGGTAGGAGGATTGCCGAGAGTTCGAGGCCATCCTGAGACTACATAGTTAATTCCAGGTCAGCCTGAGCCAGAGTGAGACCCAACCTCGAAAAACCAAAAAAAAAAAAAATTATATATTTATTTGAGAGAGAGGAAGAGGCAGAGAGAAAGAAAGAATGGGTGCCCCAGGGCCTCTAGCCAGTACAAACGAACTCCAGACACATGCAACCCCTTGTGCATCTGACTTACGTGGGTCCTGGGGAATGGAATTGGATTGGGGTCCTTAGGCTTTGCAGGCAAACGCCTTAACTGCTAAGCCATTTCCCCAGGCCCCTTTTTTGGATTTTCGAAGTAGGATTTCTCTCTAGCCCAGGTTGACCTGGAATTCACTGTGTAATCTCAGGGTGGCCTCAAACTCAAGGTGATTCTCCTACATCTGTCTCCTGAGTGCTGGGATTATAGGTGTGTGCCACCTCACCTGGTTTAGTAAAAAATCATTTAGCCAGGTGTGGTGGCACACGCTTTTAATCCCAGCACTCGGGAGACAGAGGTAGGAAAATCACCTTAAGTTTGAGGCCACCCTGAGATTACATAGTGAATTCCAGGTCAGCCTGAGCTAGAGAGAAACCCTAAAAAATTAAAAATAAATAAAAAAGAATGTTTTTCTTCCTTATGTATTTATATGTGTGTGTTGGCGGGAGGGGGGTGGCACCAGGGGCCTCTAGCCTCTGCAAACAAAACATCAGATGCTTCTGACATTTTTGGGGTCCAGAAAAACAAAAACAAAAAAAAATTAAATGTATACATTCTTGTAGTGTGAACATTAAAATCAATTATTTAGTATAGCACTTACTAGTTCATTGCAAATTATTGGTTTAATAAAAATAAAGGATGTTTAAAGTTACAAAATAGGTTGGCAATAGAAGGATCAAAATATTTCAGGAACTAGGTAAGGTGGTGAAAATCTATTTGTTGTCATTCTTTGGAAAGAAAGCTGTGTAACAGACTTGGATTTGTATGAAATCAGAGGAAGATATATTACAAGAGGGATGACTCTCCTAGGTTTATTGTTGTTTACCAAGATAAACAACACTGGAAAGAGAAGTAGGGGTATCAGATGGGTGGAAGTCCAGAATTCAGTTTGGGGCATGCTGAATTAGAAATATCTTAGAAATATCTGAGAATAGATGTCATGTAACCTTTGGATTACATAGGATTGTTACTGCTTAGGAGAGATTTGTGCTAGTAATAAAATTTTGAATGTGATCAGCATAGAGTTAGTTGATAACTGAAGATTTGAGGTTAGATGATTGTCTCTTAGAAATTATGGAAGAGTGAAACTTGAGGAATATTAGAGACAGTCCTCTGTAAATTAGCAGAAGAAAGAAAAAAGGAAGGAAGGAAAAGAAAATAAAGAAATAATGGCTAATGAGAAAAGGAGTGTTCCAAAATAGCAGGTGGTCTTCAAGCAATTTTTGTGTTTATAAAGAAAATAATTTTAATTTTTATCTTACAGCAAGTGAAGTTTTCTGTTGGGGACAGAATAAATATGGCCAATTGGGTTTAGGCATTGACTGTAAAAGGCAATCGTCACCCCAGCTGATTAAGTCTTTGCTTGGAATCCCGTTCATGCAAGTTGCAGCAGGAGGAGCCCATAGTTTTGTACTCACCCTTTCTGGAGCTATCTTTGGATGGGGACGCAACAAATTTGGACAGCTAGGTCTTAATGATGAAAATGGTAGGTTCTCATTGTAGTTCAATGTACTTTTAAAAAGATGGTCTTTTGAGATGAATGAGTGGTTCTTGGTATATCAGAAAAGCATACCTAGAAAGCCAGTTCTACTAAAGGTGGGGTTAAGGCTGTTAATTTTAACATTTTTTTATCCCCCATAACTCTTGACAATGCATGACCCACATTCCCAATTGATGAGGGTCCCTTTGGAAGAGGGAAGACAGGGAGGAGGATAATGGAGTCACCATTATGAATGTAAAATTAGAATAATATAAATAAATTAATTTTTAAAAATTAATTTTTTTTTATTTCAGACGGGCCGGGGTGGGGGAGAGAGAATGGTACACCAGGGCCTCTAGCCACTGCAAATGAACTCCAAACGTGTGTGCCACCATGTGCATCTGGCTTATGTGGGACTTGGAGAATTGAACCTGGGTCCTTAGGCTTCGCAGGCATGCACCTTAACCGCTAAACCATCTCTCCAGTCCTAACGTTTTGATTGGATAATATTTTAGGAGGATAGTAGGGATGCAAAAAAATTATTTTTTCAGAATAAAATAAACTAGAAAGTTTACGATTGCTGGGGATCTAGTTCAGTGGCAAAGCTGTTGTCCAGCATGCACAAAGCTCTAAGTTCGATACCCAGCACAGTGCTATAGTCAGTCGTTCAATTCTTTGGAACATGTGGGCTAAAGATACAGTGCTGTAAGAGAAAAAAAAAGATCATGTGGATAAAATCTATTATTTGGTATCATAAAAAGACAATGAAGCCGGGCGTTGTGGCGCACGCCTTTAATCCCAGCACTCGGGAGGCAGAGGTAGGAGGATCTAGGAGGATCGCCAAGAGTTCGAGGCCACCCTGAGACTACATAGTTAATTCCAGGTCAGCCTGGACCAGAGTGAGACCCTACCTTGCAAAACCAAAAAAAAAAAAAAAAAAAAAGACAATGAATGGTAAACCGGGCGTGGTGGCTCATGCCTTTAATCTCAGCACTCAGGAGGCAGAGGTAGGAGGGATCACTGTGAGTTTGAGGCCACCCTGTGACTACACAGTGAATTCCAGGTCACCCTGAGCTAGAGTGGAACCCTACCTTAAAAAAAAAAAAAAAAAAAAAGGCTCTTGTTTGTAGCTCTAGCACTTGGGAAGTGAAATTGGTCATTCTCTGCTAGTGAGTTTGAGGCCAACCTGGACTATATGAGACCTTGTCTGAAAAAAAAAAAAAAAAAGCATTGCTTTAGTTGGTAACCAGTGTTGTCCCATGATTGCTCACCATCAATGGAGAGGAACTGGAACACAGCCTACTGGTGGAGCTCAGGCATGGGGTAGGAAAGTACTATGAAGAGTTCAATCTGAGTATCTCAAGGGACTTTTTGCACAATCTGGGGTTCTCTTACACTGATTCTAAAGTCTTGAAAATAAGCATTTTGTATTTTAATAAATTGTGATTTGGAACAGGTTGGTATCTTATATCTGACCTTTCATAATTGCCAATATTTTGAATGCAAGTATTTGACATTAAAATGATAATTTCATAAAGTTCAATATACTTGTAATGAGTAAAGTGGCCAAAGTGAGTTTACCTGGAACAGCTGTTAATGATAAGCAAACAATATATGCCTTCATAGAATTAAATAATAGTTCTGCATAAGAAAAATGTGTATATATTGTGACATTGTTATTGTTTCTGCTACAAAATAACAAAGTAAGATTTTCAGGCTATTGAGTAAAATATTTTGAATGTAAAAATAAAGATTGATGCATATATAGAAAATTAGAAACACTGAAATAGGTTTGTAATTTTTGATTGCTGTGCTGTGTATAGACTGGTACATAGGCATTTAATTCTTTAAATCTTGACTTTATCATAGCACAGATAGGAGCCCACATTAATAGACTTTGTGTTATGAAATTATTAATTTATAATTAAGATTAGTCATTCTGTCTGGTGAACTTGTGAAGTTGTAGAGGAAACACATTTTAGAAGAATTATAATTTTACAAATATCATTAACATCTTTTATTGGAATTTTCAGATAGGTATGTTCCTAACTTACTAAAGTCACTAAGATCTCAGAAAATAGTTTATATTTGTTGCGGAGAAGATCACACTGCTGCATTAACCAAGGTACTGTACTTGTGAAGCTTTGTTTTTACTACTCAGTAGTGCTTTCTTCATTATTTCCGTTAAAAATGGAATGTTGTTGGTGTCTCAAAAGTAATACGTCTTGGGCTGGAGAGATGGTTTAGTGGTTAAGGTGCCTGCCTGCGAAGGATAAGAATGCCCATTTGAATCTCCAGGTCCCATGTTTAGCCAGACGCAAAAGTGACACAAGTGTGCAACGTTGCACATGCGCACAAGGGGGAGCATGTGTCTGGAGTCTGTTCACAGCGGCTGAGAGGCCGCTGGCCATTCCATTCTCTCTCTCTCTCTTTCAAATTAAAAAAAAAGGAATATGTCTTGAAAATAAAAAGATCTATAATGGACCCTTTCAGTTTTGTTTACTATTAGGAAATTTGAATTTTGATACACTCTCATGTGATGATTATATATATAGTTTCTCTTGAAATATTGTTTAATTTTTAAGAAAAAAATATATATATAAGCACTGAGCCAATGAGACACTTCCTAGCTCTTTATTTAATTTTTTAAAAAAGATTTTATTAAAAAAAGATTTTATTTTTATTTGTTTACTTATTAGAGAGGGAAAGAGAAGGAAAGTGAGAATGAGTGTGCCATGGCCTGTAGCCACTGAAAATGAACTCCAGACATGTGCACCACCTTGTGCATCTGGCTTACATGGGACCTGGAGAATTGAACCAGGGTCTTTAGGCTTCGCAGGCAAACGCCTTAACGGCTAAGCCATCTCTCCAGCCCCATTTAATTTAATTTAATTTATTTATTTGAGAGAGAGAGAATGGGTGCACCAGGGCCTCCAGCCACTGCAAACAAATTCTAGTTGCATGTACCACTTGTGCATCTGGCTTATGTGGGTCCTGGAGAATTGAACTGGGATCCTTTGGCTTTGCAGGCAAACACCGTAACTGCTAAGCCATCTGTGCAGCACCCCAGCTCTTTTTTTTTTTTTTTTTTTTTTTTTTTTGCTGGGTCTCACTCTGGTCCAGGCTGACCTGGAATTAACTATGTAGTCTCAGGGTGGCCTCGAACTCTCAGCGATCCTCCTACCTCTGCCTCCCGAGTGCTGGGATTAAAGGCATGCGCCACCACGCCCGGCTTTTTTTGGTTTTTTTGAAGTAGGGTCTCATTCTGGCCCAGGCTGACCACCTGGAATACACTATGTAGTCTCAGGGTGGCCTCAAACTCAGGGCAATCCTCCTACCTCTGCCTCCCAAGTGCTGGTATTAAAGGCATGCATCACCACGCCTGGCTGGCCTCAAATTTTTAATTCTCTTCCCTTAGCCTCCCAAGCAGCTTGTATGATGAAATATTGTGAATAAAATGGTTTCGTTTCAGGTCATCAAGCTTACCATGCCAAGTGTATCAATCAATCCTTTTTGTATTTTATAGCTCTGCCTAATCTGAATTTGATTTCCATTGGCTTATAAATACTTTATAACAAGTAACGAGTGGCTGAATTCTGGTCATCCATAGTCTGAGTGTTGTGCAAGCTGTTGTGAACTTTCACAATCTTAACATGGCTTTAACTCTCGTCTTTCCCTTTCTTGGCTGTGTGCTGATTGAGTATCAGTACTGCTTTCTTCTGTGGTGACTGGATGTTGGGTATGACTCAGTTGTAGAGTGCTTAAGCACTGCACTAAGAAAATATTTATTATACCCAGTTATGTAAACATAAAGTAGCCGAGAAATTGTTCTTTGCCCCAATTACAATTTTGGGGGTGGCTGGAGATGAAGTAGTTCAATTAGCAGAGTGCTTATCTAGCATGTACAAGGCTTTGGGTTCAATCCCTAGCACTGTGAAAAGCAGGTGTGGTGGTACATGCCTGCAATCCCAGCATTTGGGAGGTAGAAGCCAGAAATTCAGGTCATTCGGTTACTCTGGGAGTCTGAGGCTAGCCTGGGCTAGAGACCTTTTATCAAAAACTGAAAAAAATTAATTGATTATCTTTTTTCTTTGTCTTCGATAGTAGATGATGAAATTAACTTTTTTTTTTTGAAGAATTTTTTATTTATTTATTTATTTATTTATTTTGAGGTAGGATTTCACACTAGCTCAGGCTGACCTGGAATTCACTATGTAGTCTCAGAGTGGCCTTGAACTCACAGTGATCCTCCTATCTCTGCCTCTCAAGTGCTGGGATCAAAGGTGTGCTCCTCCACACCCAGTAATTTTTATTTTTTTAATTGACAATTTCCATAATTATATACAGTAAACCATGATAACTCCTCCCCCCACACATTCCTCTTCACAACTCCACTCTCCATCATATCCCCTCTCAATCAATCTCTATCTCTGTTTTTTTTTGTTGTTGTTGTTGTTGTTGATGTTTTTGTTTTTCCAAGGTAGGGTTTCACTCTAGCTCAAGCTGACCTGGAATACACTATGTAGTCTCAGGGTGGCCTTGAACTCTCGGGGATCCTCCTACCTCTGCTTCCAAGTGCTGGGATTAAAGGCGTGCACCACTACGCCCAGCCTCAATCTCTTATTTTATTTTTGATGTCATCATCTTTTCCTCCTATTATTGGTCTTGTGTAGGTAGTGTCAGGCACTGTGAGGTCATGGATAGCCAGGTCATTTTGTGTTTGGAGGAGAGCATTGTAAGGAGTCCTCCCCCTTTCCTTTGGCTCTTTAATTCTTTCTGCTACCTCTTCTGTAATGGACCCTGAGCCTTGGAAGGTGTGATAAAGATGTTTCAGTGTTAAGCACTCCTCTGTCACTTCTTCTCAGCACTGTGGTGCTTCTGAGTCTTCCCAGTGGTCACTGCCGTCAGAAAAGAGAAGCTTCCGTTAGCCTGCTGTGGATTCTACATAGTGAATAACAGGTCAGCCTCAGCCTGAGCTAGAGTGAAACCTTACCTCCCAAAAACAAGAGAGGAGAAGCTTCTCTAACCAAAAGTGAGAATAGTATTAATATATGGGTGTGAACATTAAGAGAAGTGCTTACCAGGCAGCTTAGTTAGCATAATATATACATTTAGCCAGATACCAACAGTCATCACACCACTAGGGCTCATGACTTCCCTTCTCATAGGTTTTCAGTATTAGGCATGTATTCCCTCCTGTGAAGCAGGCTTCTGGTCCAATTGGTTTCCCCCATAACGGACATGCCACTATTGCACCCATTTGCTCCTTTGGCCTGGCTAGCCAAACTTAAGGCTTAAGGCTGTTGTTTATCTCTCCCGGTGACTTAATTCTCTCCCATGGAGCTGTGGGCAGTGTACTTTTTTCAGCTTTCTGTCATGTGGTCTATAGGGAGGAGGCTTTCAGCTCAGCTCCAGCAGGATTTCTTAGTGTCCTTGCAGCCCACGCTTGTGGAGTCTTGCAGCAATAGGGTCTTACCATCTTTTTCTGGTGGGAATCCAAGAGCCTTGGCAGTGGCATGTAATGTGTTGGGGGCACCAGAGACCTCCCTGGCCAGCAGCTCACTGGAAGGTATCCTATCCCTGGCACTGAAATTTTTTTATTAACAATTGATGGCTTCTGGGTATGCCATTGTCCAAAAATGTAGGTTTCCATATGGTTTCTTCATACCCGCTTAGATTTTGATTAACCCTCTGGCCTCCTTTCTTTTACTCAGAAATTAACTTCTATTCCAGACAAAATTGTACATGTTTGGGCTGGAGATGCATGTAGTTCAGTGGGATAGCACTCACCTAGCATATATAAAGTGCTGGAATTGATTCCCAGTATACAAAAGAAGGAAAAGAAAATTCTATGCTCACTGAAATTGTTTTTGAGACTCTGTAGTCCCAGGGTGCCCTCGAACTCGCTGCAATCCTCCTACATCTGCCTCCCATGTATTAGGATTAAAGGCATCCACCACCATACCCAGCAGTAGTGTTTTTTTTTTAATATTTTATTTGTATTTATTTATTTGACAGAGAAATTGGTGGGGGGGGGAGAGAGTGAGAATGGGTGTGCCAGGGCCTCCAGCCACTGCAAACAAACTCGACACATGCGCCCCTTTGTGCATCTGGCTAACATGGGTCCTTTGGCTTTGCAGGCAAACACCTTAACCACTAAGCCATCCTTCCAGCCCTTGTTTTGTTTTTCTGAGGTAGGGTCTCACTCTAGCCCAGGCTGACCTGGGATTCACTATGTAGTCTCGGGTATCCTTAAATCTTCTACCACCTCTGCCTCTGAGTGCTGGAATTTAAGGTGTTCTCCACCATACCCGACAGTTATTAGTTCTTTAATGAGGACTTAAACTGAATATTTTTATAATAATGGAAATATTAAGTACTTTAAAAATATGGGAATGCCTGCCTGGTGGTTCAGGCCTAGAATCTTAATTGCTGGGAAAGCTAAGGCAGGAGAATCATAAGTTAAAGACTTGTCTGGGCTACAGAGCAAATTCTTGGCAACTTAGATACTATCTCAAAAAAGAAGTGAATAAATAGCCTGGAGGTGTAGCTCAAATTGTAAAATGTGGTAAAGCTCTTTCTCTCATGCATAAGGCTAGACCTGAGTGTGTTATTGTCCCCCCCCCAAAGTCTTAATTTTAAGACATTTTACCTTAAAAAGTCAGAAAAAAATTAAATTAGTCCATATTAAAGGTCAGTGTAGGGGCTGGAGAGATGACTCAGTGAATGAAGACACTTGCTTATAAGACCTGCTGTCCTTGGTTTGATTCCCAGCACCCACGTAAAGCCAGTTACACAAAATGGTGCATGTGTCTGGTGTCTGTTTACAGTTGCAAGAGGCCTTCGCACACCCATAATGTCTGTCAGTCTTTCTCAAATAAATAAAATAAATTTTTTAAAGGCAAGAATTTTCTTTAAAAATATAATAATAAGGTCAGCTTATATTCTGAAAATTAGTTTATTTTTATCATGCTTTCTAATAAGTTGGGGCTTTTTGTTGTCGTTCCCCCCTGCCCCCCCAGGAAGGTGGAGTGTTTACTTTTGGAGCCGGAGGGTATGGCCAGTTAGGTCATAATTCCACCAGTCATGAAATAAACCCAAGGAAAGTTTTTGAACTTATGGGAAGCATTGTCACTCAGATTGCTTGTGGAAGGTAAGCTGGGGTAAAGAAAAGACTGGGATTATTGAGCTGCTGAGCACACTTGTGATTTTAGCACTAAGAGGCCCTGGGATTGGTTAGGGGTCTACTAGTCTGAGATAAAATCTTTTCCTCCAAATGTCTGATTTGCTGTTGAGGAGTAACAAAACACTTTCTTTTTTTTTTTGGTAGGGTCTCGCTCTCACTCAGGGTGGTCTTAAACTTTCTACCTCTGCTTCCCAAGTGCTGGGATTAAAGGTGTGTGCCACCAGGCCCAGCAGGCCTTTTAAAATTTTATTTTAATATTATTTATTTATTTGAGAGAGAGAGAAAGAGAGGTAGAGTAGAGAGAGAATGGCGCATCAGGGCCTCCTGCAACTGCAAACGAACTCCAGATGTATGTACCATCTTGTGCATCTGGCTTATGTGGGTACTAGGGAATTGAACCTGGGTCCTTACACTTTGCAGGCAAGCAAGCACCTTAACTATTAAGCCATCTCTCCAGCCCAAAAAAAGAATTTAGGGCTGGAGGGATGGCTTAGTGGTTAAGGCATTTGCCTGCAAAGCCAAAGGACCCAGGTTCAATTCCCAGGTCCCACGTTAGCCAGATGACAAGGGGGCACATGTGTCTGGAGTTCATTTGTAGTGGCTAGAGGCCCTGACACACCCATTCTCTCCCTCCTCCCTCTGTCTCTGTCAAATAAATAAGATATATTTTTTTAATTTGTATTTATTTGCAAGCAGCAGAGAGAGATAGAAGATCTGCTGAACCATCTCTCCAGCCTCAATACTTTTATTTATTTGAGAGAGCATATTGGCAAGAAAGCACCATTAACTGCTGATCCATCTTTCCAGCCTCTTTACTTTCTTTTTGTCTTGGGACAGGATGACCTCAAACTCACAAACCTCCTTCCTCAGCCTCCTCAGTACTGGTGGTTATATGCCTAAGCCACTATGCCTGACTCCAGTTTTGTAGGTTTATTTTGTATATACGCATGGTGTACATATGTGTGCAAATGCACGTGCACTGTTCACACCTGTGTGGGGACCAGAGCACCTTTTTTCTTTTTTAAATTACACCCCTCTGTTTTTATTTAGTTATTTATTTTGAGAGAGAGATACAAAAATAGGCAGGTAGAGAGAATGTAGAGAAAGAATGGACACTCCAGGGCCTCCAACCACCGCAAACGAACTCCAGATGCATGCACCCCTTTGTGCATCTGGCTTACATGGATACTGGGGAATTGAGCCTCGAACCAGGGTCTTTAGGCTTCACAGGCAAGTGTTTAACTGCTAAGCCATCTCTCCAGCTCCAGAGCACCTTTTAAATTGAATTTATATTTAAAATAATAGTAGTAATTAATAATAATAATAAAAGTTAGAGTTCATGACCAAGCATGGTGACACATGTCTTTGTTCCCAGCACTGGGGAGATTGAGGTAGGAGGATCACTGAAATTGATTGTAGCTGGGGCTACTGAATGAGTTCCAAGTCAGCCTGGACTAGAGTGAGACCCTGCCTTGAAAAACATAGAAAAATAAAAATTTAAGAGTTTTCTGGACTATACTTAAACAGCTTGCCTCTATAGAATTCATTCTGTATAGATTAAGGTTATTAATGAATATTTTCTTCAGACGTTTTATAATTACAATGATTTTGTTTCTAAAGAGAAAAATTAGCAGTTCATATTTGTGACTTTTCTCAATATAAATAGACTGAGGTTTTCTATCATTTTATTCCAGGCAGCATACCTCTGCATTTGTTCCTTCTTCAGGACGAATATACTCCTTTGGACTTGGTGGTAATGGGCAGCTGGGAACTGGTTCAACAAGCAACCGGAAAAGTCCTTTCACTGTAAAAGGCAATTGGTTTCCTTATAATGGGCAATGTCCACCAGATACTAGTAAGTTCTAGTATATTGAAGCTTCACTACGGCACATATTGCAGATCTTACTAAAATGTGTCTCAGGGCCTGGAGACATGGCTCAATAGTTATAGACACTTGTTTAGAAAACCTCCTGGCCCAAGTTCAACTCCTCAGTACTTACATAAAGCCAGATACATGATGTGGTGCTGCATGTGTCTAAAGTTTGTTTGCAGTAGCAAGAGACCCGGCATGCTCATACACATACTGACATATTCTCTGTTTCTCATATAAATAAATAAAAATTTTAAAAATGTTACTCTTAAATGATAAAATTTTCTGTGTTTCTAAGAATTCTGAGATATTGGATATTATTATAAATATAAATGTATTTAGTACAAAATAAATGAATAAAGTAACAAAAGTGATTTCAGAGGGTGGGTCATATGGGAACTAGGATACCATGCCTGGTTTTATGTGGTTCTGGGGATCAACACTTGAGGCTGGTACTCTACCAACCGAACTATGTCTCCATTTAAAATGCCATCACACATGGCATTATGTACATCTGTAATCCCAGCATTGGGAAGGTGAAGATAGGATCCCAGGAGCTCACTGGCCAGGCATTCTTGCCCAATTGGTGAGGCTCAGGCCAATGAGAATAATCAAAACTTTCTGTCATTGTGTGTATGGAGTAAATGGGAACCTAATTAGATGATCAAGATACATCTAATAGCAAATTTGTTCTGAGAATTCTGGTGTAAATCTTAGAATATTAATTTTGTACATTTCATTTTTATTACAGATTCTGGAGAATATTTCTGTGTAAAAAGAATTTTCTCAGGTGGAGATCAAAGCTTTTCACATTATTCTAGTCCTCAGGTATGAATATAGTCATGTAAATACTCAGTTTCAAAATCTTAAGGAATTTAAACCTCCTAGCAGTGTGTGTACTGTGTGTGGTGTATGCATGTATATGTGTTCTTGCCATGCCCCATGTGCTCACCTGCGGTGGGGAACTCACCTGTAGTGGCCAGAGCCAAACATCGGGTGTCTCTCTCTATCAGTCTTCTGTCTGTTATTTATTTGTGCCCAAGTCTCTGATTGATACTGGCACTGGCTGTTTTTCACCAGTCTGAGTGATTCCCTGATCTCTGTCCCACCTTGCAGAACTGGGGTTATAGCCACACCCAGCTGTTAACTTGAGATCTGGAGATTCAAGCTCAGATGGTCTCAGGACCCCTTGGGCCTCATGCTTGCACAGGAAGCTACTTAACAACTAGGCCATCTCTCTAGCCCAGTGTTCTTTATATATTACAAATTATCTTAATTTTATTTCCCCTCAAGTCTTCAGAATGAATTCTTTTTCTTTTCTTTTTTTAAATTTATTTATTTATTTATTTATTTATTTATTTATTTGTTTGTTTATTTATTTGAGGGAGAGAAAGAGGCAGAGAGGGAGAGAATGGCAGTGCCAGGGCCTCCAGCTACTACAAACGAACTCTGGATGCATGCGTCCCCTTACGCATCTGGCTTATGTGGGTCCTGGAGAATCAAACCGGGATCCTTTGGCTTTGCAGGCAAATGCCTTAACTGCGAAGCCATCTCTCTAGCCCTAAATAAATATTTTTTTTAAAAAAGAAAGAAAAGTAAATAAAATATTTTTTTAAAAGAAAATAAAGTAAAGAAAGAAAAGAGGGCTGGAGAGATGACTTAGCGGTTAAGGCATTTGCCTGAAAAGCCAAGGAATCCTGGTTCAATTCTCCAGGACCCACTTAAGCCAGATGCATAACATGGCACATGTGACTGGAGTTCCTTTGCAGTGGCTAGAGGCCTGGGCATGCCTATTTATTCTCTCTCTGTCTCTCCATCTCTCTATTTATTTATTGATTTGAGAGAACCTGGGTCCTTAAGCTTTGCAGGCAAGTACCTTAGCTGCTAATCTCTCCAAACCACCATGAAATCTTTTTGTAATCTGCTTGCTAAGTTTTTGTTTCAGATGTTTAGGAGAAACTGACTTCTCTTTTTTTAATATAAAAACCATACATAACATAAATAAGCCAAAATGTTTTCAAAAATACATACAGGATGGTTCTTGTTTTTTGTGTTATAAATAATATCACTTTCTCAGGCAAATCTCTTTGATTTTGACATTTAGAACTGTGGGCCACCAGATGACTTTCGATGTCCTGATCCTTCCAAGCAGATCTGGACAGTGAGTGAAGCTCTCATCCAAAAGTGGTTGAGCTGTCCCTCTGGAAGACTTCCTGTGGAGATAGCCAAGTAAGGAGAGCATGTCACCCCTGCAAACTAAGGCACACAACCTTCAATATTTATTTCATAGACTATACTTACCATGTGGTTTACAAGTAGAAATTTAAATCCCTATAGTTTTCATAACAGGTGTTTTTAAAAATCTCATTTAAGTTTCTATAAGTTACAGTTCTTTTATACATATAGATTAAGTTAAAAAATATAATACAGAGTATGACCATCTTAAGATTCTGCTTGAAATTTATTCCTCTGGTGCCATATTGCTCACTGTTGTTCATAGTCTCTGGAAGAATTGAGTATTACTTCTTTCTTGAATGGTATTATAAATAACCTAATTTATCTAGTACTAGGATTTTGTTGGTTCATTTGTTTTTTGTTTGTCTTGGTATTTGGGAAGAATAAGGTTATGTAGTCATGTTGTGCATAATGACATTTTGGTCAGTAATCACATATAGTTAGGTAGTTGATAAATGTCTGTTTTACTGGTGTTTGTGTTTTGTACTCTCTTTCTGTTATTTATTTTGGTTTTCCGAGGTAGCTCAGAACTCTAGCTCAGGCCTATCTGGAATTCACTGTGTAATCTCAGGGTGGCCTTGAATTCTCGGCAATCTTCCTACCTCTGCCTTCCAAGTGCTGGGATTGAAGGCGTGCGCTACCACACCTGGCTACTCTGTATTTATTTAGAAGGTATCTTAAAAAAAAGTTCACAGTGCAATATTGTATTATACTGGCAGCAGCCTTATACATCTCATGCTTACAGTTTCCTGAGTGCACTAGACTTTACTTAATCTTTAAAAAAATTTTTTTTTTTTTAATTTATGTACTTGTTTGACAGAGAAAGAGGCAGGGTCGGGGGGGGGTGGTTGAGAATGGGCACACCAGAGCCTCCAGCCGCTGCAAATGAACTCCAGACACATGCACCACCTTATACATCTGGCTTACGTGGGTCCTGGGGAATCAAACTGTGGTCCTTTGGCTTTGTAGGCAAGTGCCTTAATAGCTAAGCTATCCCTCCAGCCTTAGATTTCATTATATATATATATAATTTATTTATTTGAGAGAGGAGAGAGAGAAATGTGTGTGCCAGGGCCTCCAACCACTACAAACAAACTCCAGATGCATGGGCATCTGGCTTACATGGGTCCTGGGGAATCGAACCAAGGCACTTTGGCTTTGCAGGCAAATGCCTTAACCACTAAGCTATTTCTCCCATATGTATATTATTTATTTATTTGAGAAGAAAGTGGCAGATAGGTAGAAAGGAAGAAAAAAAAAATGAATGAATGGGCACACCAGGGTCTCTAGCCACTGTAAATGAACTCAGGCATTTGTACTACCTTGTATATGTGGGGACTGGGGGAGACTTGAACCTGGTTCCTTAGGCTTTGCAGGTAAATGTCTTAATTGCTAAGCCATCTCTCCAGTCCTTATGTTGTTTTCTTCATCATAGCCTTACGGGAATAAGCCATATACATACCTTAGAGACTAGGTTTGTAATGGGATATACCATCTGAGTTTTTTGATGTAGTTTTTGTTTTGTTTTTAGTTTTTTATTTTCCATTTAGGTCTGTATAAGAACAATCTATGCTCCCACAGGAATGAAATTGCCTCATGACTCAATTGTCAACATAGTGTCATTAAGTGATGCATAAGTATTACTTATGCATCTGGCTTCATGTGGGTACGTGGGGATCTATTTCAGGCTAATAGGCTTGCAAGCAAGCAACTTTAACTGCTGAGCCATCTTCCCACTCTTGTACTATATTTAAAATATTTTATTTATTTATTTATTTTAATTATTTGAGAGAGAGAGAGAAGCATCTTGCAGTCAGGTTCACATTGCTGACAGAAATCACCTGACAAAGAGCAGCTTTTGGGGAAAAGGGCTTACAGACTCAAGGGGACATTCCATGATGGCAGGGAAAACGATAGCATGAGCAGAGGGTGGACATCACCCCCTGGCCAACATAAGGTGGACAATAGCAACAGGAGGGTGTGCCAAACACTGGCAAGGGCATACTGGCTATAATACCCATAAGCCTGCCACCAGCAATGAACTGCCTCCAGGAGATGTTAATTCCCAAATCTCTATCAGCTGGGAACCTAGCATTCAGAACACCTAAGTTTATGGGGTACACCTCAATCAATCCATCACAAAGCAGATAGAATGGGTGTGCCAGGACCTCTAGCCACTGCAAATGAACTACAGACACATGTGCCACCTAGTGCATCTGGCTTTACATGGGTACTGGGGAATTGAACCTGGGTCCTTTGGCTTTGCCAGCAAGGACCTTAACCGGTAAGCCATCTCTCCAACCCCCTTGTATTATATTTAAATATAGTCAATAAGCACTTTGCTTTTCCAAACTGAAAATTTCAGAAAATCCTACAGATTAGGCCTTAAGAATATCACCTAAGATTGCCAAAGATCCAAAATTAATATTACCTTGTAGAATTTGAGAGGAGGGGGGAATAAGACTGGGGAGATGGTTGAGATGGTAAAATGCTTGCCTCACACACATAATGATGAGTTCAATCCCTAGTACCCATGTAGAAATGCCAGGTTCATGCTGATAGCTTGCTTGTAGAGCCTGACAACCTGGATTTGATTTCCCCGGTATCCCCAGAAAGCCAGATGCACAAAGTGTTGTATGCATCTGGAGTTTGTTTGCACTATCAAGAAGCTGTGGTGCACCCATATTGCCTCCCCACCTCTGCTTGTAAATAAGTTAATAAAAATATTTCTTTTAAAATGCCAGGTTTGGGCTGGAGAGATGGCTTAGGGGTTAAGGCGCCTGCCTGTGAAGCCTAAGGACCCAGGCTTGATTCCCAGTACCCAAATAAGCCAGATGTACAAGGTGGTGTGCGTGTCTGAAGTTTGTTTGCAGTGGCTGGAAGCCCTGTTGTATCCATTCTCTCTCTCTCTCTCTCTCCTCTCTCTATCTGCCCCCTTTCTTTCTCTCTCAAATAAGTAAATAAAATAAAAATGCCAGGATCGCCAGGCATAGCGGTACACGCCTTTAATCCCAGCACTTGGGAGGCAGAGGTAGGATTGCCAAGAATTCGAGGCCACCCTGGGACTACATAGTGAATTCCAGCTTAACCTGAGCTAGAGTGAGACCCTACCTCGGGGGTGTAGTCTCAGAGTGGCCTCAGACTCAGTGATCCTTCTACTCTGCCTATCATACCTGGCCTGAAAATTTTTTTAAATTTAAAAATTTTTTTTTATTGACAACTTCCATAATTGTAGACAATAACCCATGGTAATTCCCTCCCCCACCACCACTTTCCCATTTGAAACTCCACTCTCTCATATCCCCTTCCCCTCTCAATCACTCTTATTTTGATGTCATGATATTTTCCTCCTATTATGATGGTCTTGTGCAGGTAGTGTCAGGCACTGTGAGGTCATGGATATACAGGCCATTTTGTGTCTGGAGGAGCACGTTGAAAGGAGTCCTACCCTTCCCTTGGCTCTTACATTCTTTCCGCCACCTCTTCCGCAATGGACCCTGAGGCTTAGAAGGTGTGATAGAGATGTTTCAGTGCTGAGTGCGCCTCTGTCCCTTCCTCTCAGCACCATGGTGCCTTCTGAGTCGTCCCAAGGTCAATACCATCTGAAAAGAGAAGCTTCTCTAACCAAAAGTGAGAGTAGCATTAATATATGGGTGTGGACATTAAGAGAAGTGCTTACTGGGCAGTTAGGTAAGTATAGTATATACATTTAGTGTGACACCAGCAGACGTTACACCCCTAGGACTCATGACTACCCCTGTCATAGGTTTTTAGTATCAGGGATGTATTCCCTCTCATGGAGTGGGCCTTCAGTCCAATTAGAGAGCTGTTGGTTTCCCCCATAGCAGACATGCCACTATGGCATCTGTTGGCTCATTTGGCCTGGCTGGCCAAATTTAAGGCTTGCAGTGTCTACAGTTGAGTGTCTCCACTGGTGATTTCTCTCTCTCCCATTGAACTGCATGCAGCATAGCTTTTTCCAGCTTTCTGTCAGCTGGTCTACAGGGAGGAGGTTTTCAGCTCAGCTCCAGCAGGATTTCGCAGTGACCTCTCAGCCCAAGTATGTGGAATCTTTAGGAATAGGGTTGGTCTTACCATCTATTCCTGGTGGGAAACTAAGACTGGCCTGAGATTTTATTAAACAAGATTAAGAAAGTCAAACACTAACATTCCTCATTATTATTTTTTTTTTCTTTTTAGTGAGATAGATGGAACATTTTCTTCATCTGGTTGCCTAAATGGAAGTTTTTTAGCTGTTAGGTAAGTGACAGTTTCTTGGTTAGCTGGAACTTTAAGATG
Organism: Orientallactaga sibirica; assembly: GCA_036365145.1. Lineage (NCBI taxonomy): Eukaryota > Metazoa > Chordata > Mammalia > Rodentia > Dipodidae > Orientallactaga > Orientallactaga sibirica. Next base: position 23,850,179 of record JAEOAD010000032.1, on the reverse strand, counting down.
TATTGAATTAGATAATGATTTGAAGAAATGAGTATAGTTCATGTACACCAGTGGAAAACACACACACACACACACACACACAAAATGTCAGGTATTTATTTGTAAGTAGAAAAAGGGTGGAGGACAAATGGGCCGCTTGCCACTGCAAATGAACTCCAGGTTCATTTACCACTTTGTGCATCTGGCTTTACATGGGTACTGGGAATCAAACTAAGGCTAAAAGGCTTTGTAAGCAAGTGTCTTTAATTGTTGCACCATCTCTCTAGCCCCATTGGTTTATTTTCTTTTTCAGCAACGATGATCACTATAGAACAGGCACCAGATTCTCAGGAGTTGACATGAATACTGCCAGGCTTTTATTTCACAAACTTATACAACCTGATCACCCTCAGATATCTCAGCAGGTTTGTTTTAAGTAATTTTTTATTTATGTTTACTTAGCTGCTGAACTTTTACATGTTATTTTATGTTTGCAATGTAATTTACCTTGTAGTTTCATTGACTTAGGACATACTTTATATGGTTTTATTAGCTAAACTAATGTAAGAATTTAAAAAAAGATTTTTATTTTAAAACATTTATAATCTGAATTAAAGATCTATAAACATGGAGGAATCCATGAGACCCTTAACTCCCAGAGTACATAGTAGGATCTGTAGATTGCTGGGAGAGGGGCCTCCGGTCTTCAGTGGTCTAGTCACTGGAGGATTGCTCACTTGCCAGTAAACAGTCTACCCATGATGAACCAAGTGATCCTAATTTGAATCAGTGGGTCAAAAAGAAAAAAAAATAGTGCTGGAGAGATGGCTTAGCTGTTAAGATGTTTGCTTGCAAAGCTAAAGGACCCAGGTTCACTTGCCCAGACCCACTTAAGCCATATGTACAAGGTGGCGCGTGCATCTAGAGTTCATTTGCAGTGGCTAGAGGCCTTGGCATGCCCATTCTCTCTTTCTTTTAAATAATTTTTTTTTAAGTTTAAAATACTAAAAAAATTAGAAAATAGACAAGGCATGCAAATAGGATAGGATCGAATGAGAAAAACAAGGGTTTGGGAGGGTGAAGGGAGAGAAAGGATAAATGTCAGGGAATGAGATCAAAATGCATTGTCTGCATGTATGGAAGTGCCAAAAGATGTATAAATCTTCCCAGGTGTTTGTAGCCATCCTTAAATTGCCTAATATTACTGTGTGAGGAATTTATGAATTGAGACTGTATACTAGATCTTGTGAATTCTCTAAGCAATGCATAGGGTTAGTTTTCTACTCTACAGTACATTCTTTGTAGGATTCTACCCTCTTCTAGTATTCTTCACTATTTCATGTTTCTTTTACTGCTGGATTTTCATTTTTCTTTTGTTTCTCTTGTGTGTATCTTCTAAGTGCATTCACTTTTAATGAAGGTAGGTTTTGCTTTTTTGTCAAAATATAGGTGGCAGCTAGTTTGGAAAAGAATCTTATACCTAAGCTGACTTGCTCCTTACCTGATGTTGAAGCATTGAGGTTTTATCTTACTCTACCTGAATGTCCCCTGATGAGTGACTCCAACAATTTCACGACAATAGCAATCCCCTTTGGGACAGCTCTTGTGAACCTAGACAAGGCACCGCTAAAAGTACTTGGTAAGAATTTTAATGTTTCTCCTTTGAAACTTTTCCTCTTTAGATTAAAATGTTCATAAGGTCTTTCTTTTGCCTGCCTTATTTGACATTGTTCTAGGTGGAAAATAAAACTTTTTCATTGATTTTTTTTTTTTTTCTGGTCATTTGATTCTAATTGTTGGACTAGTATGGCATAGTATGCTAGATACAGAATATCCATCAAACTTAGCAGCAAATATTGAACATCAAGAAAGATTAAACCTGCCCTTATTTTTCTCCCGTGTCACCCCAAGAGCGATTTTGTTGTTGAGGAACTAAAGGAGAGGAGGAATTAAAACTGACAAACGGGGCTAGAGGGATGGCTTAGTGGTTAAGGTGTTTGCCTGTGAAGCCAAAGGACCCAAGTTTGATTCCCCAGGACCCACATAAGCCAGATGCACAAGGTGGCACATGTGTCTGGAGTTCATTTGCAGTGGCTAGAGGCCCTAGTGCACACCTGCACGTGCACACACACACACACACACACACATTCTCTCTCTCTCTCTCTCTACACCTCTTTCTCTCTCAAATAAATAAATAAATAAAATATTTTTAAAAACTGACAAACGGGGATATTCATTCGTCCTGGAGCCCTAATGGCAGCTCTTTTCCTCCTATTTCTTTCACCTGCTAATTTTCTTGTGTTTGATTTTTATATCTCTTCTTGTAGACAGATTTCATTACTCATCTGATCTTACAGTTTGGTCTTTAATTTCTCTGATTTTATTTTTTGGCCTGGAACTTCACTCACTTTAATCTTTCTAATTGTATGGATTCACCTCTAACTCCTTGGCCTTTGTAGTTGACTTGCTGCATTTAATTCAGTATTTTACCTCCTAATAGTATTTGCTAGATGTATGGAACTGCAGTATATTGAATAAAATCACTACAAGGATTTGAAGGCTGGGTATGAGTGAAAGAAGCAACAAGCAAGGGGTTGAATGGTGGATCCAAGGGATTAGCCAGGAACAGAGAAATGAATCAGAGACTCACCAGAGTTACTGCCCTGTTTAGAAGTTTTTGTGTGATTTCTACTACTTCAGATGATTTGTAGTTACTAACTACAGATAATAAATATGGGTAAGGAGATACATGCTGCAACTTGAAGCTTTATGTGATTTTTCCAGAATTCCTTCACTCTTAAAGGTATTACTTCACAATATTTCAGTTTGATATAAGTAGAATGGCAAAAATTCGGAGGATTCTTAAATATTTGAGCAATACAACTTTAAAGTATTACTTTGTATATTAATAAAGTTCTGGTTTCTAAAACTTTAATAACTTGTTTTAATATTTAATATGCAACTGGTTTTAACATTAGGTAATATTAGATGAGTTTTTAATGCAATGTAAGAAACCAAGAATATGAAGTTCAGTAGGCTTCTCATACTGTATTTTCACTTTCAAGAGCTTTTAGAACAGTATGATTTGGTTTGATGGTGGTGAAGGCTATCTGTACCCCTAGAAATATCATATAATGTTATATAATACAGTATGCTTTAGTTCAGTGGTAGGGAATGTTAACTGTAGCCCTAGAAATGTTATAATAAAATATGCTTTAGTTTGATGGTGGTGAAGGTCATCTATAACCCCTAGAAATGTTATATAATGTTTTATATAGATACATAATAAAAGTTGCTTTGTTCATCTTCCTGGAATTTTCAAAAGGCTAAGAACTAATCTAGAAGAAAAGTCAGTGTGATTTTGAAAAATGTGATTTTAAAAAAAAATTTATTTTAATTTACATGTTCACCTTTAATAACAGAAAACTGGTGGTCAATACTTGAACCTCCACTATTCCTCAAGATAGTGGAACTTTTTAAGGAAGTTGTGGTACATCTTTTGAAACTCTACAAGATCGGCATTCCCCCTTCTGAAAGAAGAATTTTCAACAGTTTTCTTCATACTGCATTAAAGGTTTTAGAAATATTACATAGGGTATGTCCAATAGTTCCTTTATTTTCCTCTTTCCCCATTCCTACTAACAGAGTGATAATGTTCAGTTTAACATTAATATTAGAATTGCATAAAAGATACACTTTAAAGAAATTAGCAAACGTTATTCATAGTTTCCTTTAAAAGAAATAATTATCTGTACTATAGAACTTTGGACTTACTTGACTTAGGCAATTATAGCCTATAGTTGGGCAGAACAATAGCATATTAATGAATTAGAATTCTTATGTTTTCATGCAAAGAACATACGTTAATTTAATAATTTTTTGTTCATTATAAATGGCTATCATATAAAAGTGACTGAGCCCTTATTATGAATATCTAAACTCATATTCTTTTGGTATCAGGTACTAATGGCCTCAATCAAAGTAGAATGTTTCATGTGAAACAAATGACTGATTTGAAACTCACACCATATATATAATTCATTAATTTGCCTATTGTTCTTTCCTGCCCTTTTTCCCAGTGTAAGAAATAGTACCCTTTACACTGTAGAAGTACAAAGGTATGTGAAGAAATAGAGACTCACCTGTTTCATTAAAGATGGATTTGAGTCATCCCTGACAGTTGGTAGGTATATCTCTGTTATGCCATTTGGTATTCTTGAATTGCTATTTAGATGAGACATGACCTAAGGGAGAAGCATACATATGTAGCCTATAGAGTGACTCAAAACTCCATTTGAACTTAGTTTCTTTCCCATTACAGAATCTTCATGCTCTCAGACCCTTCTTTTCCAGTACTAAGATAAACAATAAAGGGACAAAGGAAGTGCACTTTCTGTTCTCTGTACTAAAGAACCCTTATGGATCGTTTATTTTCCTTTTTATTTTTGTAGCTAAGCTCCTGGCCATTTCCTAACTACTTCCTGAACTTTTCATTTTGTACTGAGCATGTTCACAATCTTAGCAACTACTAACTCTTCTCATTATAATTAAAGAAATGATAGCAATTTTTTCCCTAGGAAAACAAGACATTCAGAAGCAGTGCATCAGGGCCTGGTGTGCAGCAGACTGCTATGCTACTGTGAAGATCTAACTTCATGAGGTGGCTGGCTGCCTCTTGGTCTACCTTTTGCCTAGGATTCAAGAGATTGTTTTTCCTTTCCTCTGAACTCTTCAGTGAACCATGCTTTTTCAGCTGGACCTATTTCTAAATAATTGCTCTTTCTTTCCATTGGCTGCTGCTTAATGCTCTGGAAGAATACTGTCCCTGAATTTTTAATTTAAGAATTAGGGGCTAGAGGGCTGGAGAGATGGCTTAGCAGTTAAGGTGCTTGCCTGCGAAGCCTAAGGACCCATGTTCAATTCCCCAGATCCTACATAAGCCACACGCACAAGGTGGAACACACATCTGGAATTTGATTGCAGTGGATGGAGGCCCCAGTGTGCCAATTCATTCTCATATTCTCTCTCTCTGGGGGGGGGGGTGATTAGGAAGTAGGCGTAGTGGTACACACATTTAATCTCAGCACTTGGGGGACAGGTAGGAGGATTACTATGAGTTTGAGGCCAACCTGAGACTACATAGTGACTTCTAGGTAGCCTGGGCTAGAGTGAGACCCTACCTCAAACCCTCCCCTCCCCAAAAAAAGGTGTGAGGACACACCTTTAATCCCAGCACTCAGGAGGCAGAGGTAGGAAGATCACTGTGAGTTCGAGGCCACCGTGAGATTACATAGTGAATTCCAGGTCAGCCTGGACTATAGAGAAAGACCCTACCTCAAAACAAAAAAAAAAAAAAAAAAAAGGAGCTGGAGAGACAGATGGCTTAGCAATTAAGGTGCTTACCTGCAAAGCCTAAGGACCCAGGTTCAATTCCCAAGAACGCACATAAACCAGATACACATGGTGGGACATGCATCTAGAGTTGGTTTGCAGTGGCTGGAGACCCTGGTGTGCCCATATTCTCTATCTCTCTTTTTAAAAATTATTTATTTATTTATTTGAGAGAGAGAGAAAACAGGCATGTCAGGGCATCCATCTACTACAGACGAACTCCAAATGCATGCATCCCCTTCTGCATCTGGCTTACGTGGGTCCTGGAGAATCGAATTGGGGTCCTTTGGCTTTGCAGGCAAACACCTTTAACCGCTAAGCCATCTCTCCAGTACCCCCCTTTTTAATAAATAAAAAAAATGTTTTAAAAGTTTTTAAAGAGTTGGGTAGTACTTTATTTCATAAAATAGAATATATATTTCCTAGAGAAACAGTTGGGGATTGAACTTGGGGTCTTGTTACATTCTAGTCTCACTCTAGCCCAGGCTGACCTGGAATTCACTCTCTATTCTCAGTGTGGCCTCGAACTCACAGTGATCATCCTACCTCTGCCTCCCGAGTGCTGGGATTAAAGGTGTACACCACCACACCCAGCTTTAGTTTTTATTATTTATTTATTTATTTATTTATTTATTTTTTATTTATTTTTATTTTGACAAACACTTTTTGAGATGGTATCTCTCTCTGGGTTTGAACTCACTATCCTCCTGCCTCAGCCTACTGTGAGCTAGGATTATAGGCAAATACCACCATCCCTGGCTAGTTTGCTAACAATATCTAGTAGTGAAACCCTCTTTGTACAAAGTGTATCAACTCTTTCTTTCTTTTTTTTTTTTCCCCCGAGGTGGGGTCTCGCTGTAGTCCAGGCTGACCTGAAATTCACTATGTAGTCTCAGGATGGCCTCAAACTCACTGTGATCCTCCTACCTTTACCTCCCAAGTGCTGAGATTAAAGGCATGCGCCACCATGCCTGGCCATATCAACACTTTTATCTATTAGGCATTTAACTTTGTATAGTAGGTATTTTGTCCCTTTTTAAGAAATAGAGAACTGAAAAGTCTCAGTACCCTAAGCCAGTCTGTCATTAAGTAGTATTTAAAATTCAAGCCCAAGTCTGTTTTGAGAGTTGCTGCTGTTTTGAATGTTGTTCTGTCATAGAAATGTAATAGCATAATGCTAAGTAGCTCAGGTGTGCTTTTACTATGTCCCTAGACCTAGAATTGATACGCTAGAGCAGATCATATGGTATGTGATGTTTAAGCTCTCAAATGGTAATGAAATAATCATGTTTTAATCTCCTTTGTTCTATTTCTTATCAGTGTGATTTTAAATGTCTTTCTCTTTTATCACATGCAAATAACAGTTACCTATAAAATCAAGTATCAGTCCTGATAGTTTCCCAGGCTTGATGTGTTACTTAAATTATGTAACTTTTAAAGCTGTTGTGTACCAGAGGACACCATCACCACGTGGATGGGAAACTATTTACTGGGTTATAAGGAAACTAGGCTATGGTTTGAAGTTGTTGAAAGCAGAATTGAAGATACTGGGATGAATTCTTTCTTTCTTTTTCGTTATGCTGGCATGATCGAGCCCAGCGCAGCTCATGCTAGACAAGTTGTGCACCGCTGAGCAGTGTCCCCGCCTATGCGTCCTTGGAGTAGTAAGGAATGTCTTCAAAGGCACCTTAGGACGTCTGTACATATGCCTGCTCTCTGCTCCATGGTTAAGAATTAGGGAACGTTTTCTCAAACTGTTTACTTCTTTTCTCACCTGGGAGTACGGCTAAGAACCAGAAAGCTGGGTTTGTGTTTGCTGGTCCCTTCAGAATGTGTGGATGTGCTTGTTCCTCCCATATGTCATGTTCTTTGGGAAATTTTTGATTAAAAATATTCCCAGTGCTCCAAATGGCATCCTAAGGAAAATACCTTTGGTACCTGCTGTCAGGAATGGGTATATAATTAGATAGATGAGTTTACTGGCAAGTAATTGTATTGTCTGTGAATTTTCACGCAGTGCATTGTAGCAGTATTAGTCTGCCAAAAGCAGTGGCTTTCTTGGTCTATCTAGCTGAGTTGCTACATATTGTGTTGGTTTTCAAACCTTTTTTTTTTTTTTTTTTTTTTTTTTTTTTTACAAGGAATCCTTAAGTTGACCAAATGGATAAGACATAAGCATTATTCACCATAACCACCTGTGAACTAAAGTTCATTAACCAAAATATTAAGCTAGCTAAAATGTAAAATATGTGATCAGAATTTATAGATTTCATTTTTAATATTTTAAGTAAAAAAGTAGGTTCTTTTGAACTTCTATCATGTGTTTTACAAATATTTATTGAGTGCCTACTGTATACTTAACCTTATGTTAGATATTAGAGATGCAATAATAAGGAAATGATGTGATTTATGCCCTTATTGAACTTACAATCTAGAAAAAACACACACAGTTAAATAAACATTTATTATATAATGTGGTACATATTAAATAAAAAAACTTAAATAGTGTACTAACAAGGATTAAAGAAAACTGGAGGGCTGGAGAGATGGCTTAGCAGTTAAGGTACATACATGCCTGCGAAGCCTAAGGATCCAGGTTTGATTCTCCAGGTCCCACATAAGCCAGATGCAAATGGTGACACACGTGTTTGGAGTTCATTTGCAGTGGCTAGAGGCCCTGATGTACCATTCTCTCTCCCTCTCCCTCCATCCCTCTCTCCCTGTAATAAACAAAAATAAATCTTAAAAAAAAAAAAAAACTGAAAAAAGGAATGCCTTGTTAAATCTTAACTACCATAAATACATGCATTTGTATGTTTGATTAGGCTCTGGATTTTGAATGCAGATCCTTCAATACCTTATTTTGTTATTTTAAAGGCTGTGTGTCTTGTTTCCCCTTTAGTTACCAAATCACCGTATGTGACACTAACTATCAGATATAAGTCAGCCAAAGGTTGACTGAAGTTTTTTGAGGTCAGGCACTAGGATTAAAGCGTGTACTATCCCACTTGATTTATGTAGTGCTCTATACCGAACCCAGGCCTTCATGCATGCTAGACAGCACTGTGCCAGCTAAGATATCTTTCATTTATTGATTGATTCATTTGCTTGCAAGCTGAAAAGAGTGACAGAGAGAGAATGGGCGCGCCAGCACCTCCAGCCACTGCAACCGAACTCCAGAGGCATGTGCCACTGTGCATCTGGCTTTACATGGGTACTGGGGAATCAAACCCCAGTTGTTATGTTTTGCAGGCAACCACCTTAACTGCTAATCCATCTCTCCAGCCCTAATTGTTAGTTTTTATTGTAGATGTTAGCATTTCTCTTGAAAATCTTACATATCTCACTGGCTGCAGTGGTGTACCCCTTTAATCCCAGCACTTTGGAAGCAGAGGTTGGAGGATTGCCGTGAATTGGAGGCCAGTCTGAGACTCCACAGTGATGAAGCCCAGGTCAGCCTGGGCTAGAGTGAGACCCTACCTCGAAAAACCAAAAAAAAAAAAACCTTATATATCCCATGTTTACATAATGTATAGACTGCAAATACTGGCTGATTTTTGGTAAGGAAACAACAGTTTACCTTTTTGAATTTTTAAATCTTTTTTTTTTTTTTTTCCGAGGTAGGGTCTTACTCTTGTCCAGGCTGACCTGGAACTCACCCTGTAGTCCCAGGCTGGCCTTGAGCTCACAGTGATCCTCCTACCTCTGCCTCCTGAGTGCTGGAATTAAAAGTGTGCACCACAACACCCACCTTAAGTTTTAAGTTTTTAAAAATATATGTATATTAGAGCTCAAGAGATGGCTTAGCAGTGGAGTGCTTGCCTGGGGAGACTAAGGATACAGATTGGGCTCCCCAGAACCAATATAAACCAGATACACATGGTGGCACAAGCTGCATCTGGAGTTCATTTACAGTGGTGGAGGCCTTGGCATGCCCATTCTCTAATAAATAAATAAATAAAAAGAAAATAAAGTTTTAAAATGTGTATATTACATAGTAATAGGAGGCAGGGTGTGGTGGCTCATGCCTTTAATCCCAGGCACAGGTAGGAGGATCGCCATGAGTTCAAGGCCACCCTGAGACTACATAGTGAATTCCAGGTCAGTCTGGACTAGAGTGAAACCCTACCTCGAAAAACAAACAAAAATGAATGAATAAAATAGCCGGGCATGGTAGCACACGCCTTTAATCCTAGCACTCAGGAGGCAGAGGTAGGAGGATCACCATGAGTTCAAGGCCACCCTGAGAATACAGAGCAAATTTCAGGTCAGCCTGGGCTAGAGCGAGACCCTATCTTGAAAAACAAATAACTAGTAATAGGGTCTGAATCATTTTCTATAAGAATCATTACATTTTTTGGCTGGAGAGATGGCTTAGCGGTTAAGCGCTTGCCTGTGAAGCCTAAGGACCCTGGTTTGAGGCTCGATTCCCCAGTACCCACATAAGCCAGATGTACATGGTGGCACATGTATCTGGAGTACGTTTGCAGTGGCTAGAGTCCCTGGCATTCCCACTCTCTCTCCCTTTCTCTGTCTCTAATAAGTAAATAAATAAAAATACTTTAAAAATAAAGAATCATTACATTTTAGAGTAACTAATATCACTAATAGGATTAAAGGTAATGTGAGCTGGGCATGGTGGTACCCATCTGTAATCCTAGCACTTAAAAGCTGAGACAGGAGGATCAGGAATGCAAAGCTAGCCTGGGCTGTGTATGCAGCACTTTGACATTGTGACTTGATGTCATTTACAAATGTTGGGCTGTGTTCTTAGCTGTGGGTGCATGCGTCTACGGACTGCAGGTTGGACACAGCTGTTTGTCTAAGTCAGGGGTCCACAAACTTCTTGAATAAGGGACCAGATAATAATTCATGCTTCATGAGACACTACAGTTTCTTTGGCAACTACTCAGCTCTTAGCTCTGCTGTGGGCAGCATGTGTATGGATGGGCCTAGCTGCTTTCTAATAAAGCTGATTTATCAAAACAGTGGTTTAAATTTGCCCCACAAGTAGTTGCTTGATCTGCATATTTAAAGTATCTCTTTTTTTGGTTTCAAAAGTCAGTAATAGCCAGGCATAGTGACATGTCTTTAATTCCAGATTGTCGTTAGTTTATGGCCACCCTGAGACTACATAGTGAATTCCAGGTCAGTCTGAGCTAGAGTGAGACCCCACCTGAACTCCCCCCCCCAAAAGAAAAGAAAAGAAAAAAGAAAAGAAAAGAAAAGAAAAGAAAAGAAAAGAAAAGAAAAGAAAAGAAAGCCGCGTGTGGTGGTGCACGCCTTTAAATCCCAGCATTTGGGAGGCAGAGGTAGGAGGATTGCTCAGAGTTCAAAGCCACCCTGAGACTACCTAGTGATTCCAGGTCAGCCTGAGCTAGAGTGAGACCCTGCCTCAAAAAACCAAAAAAAAAAAAAAATTTAAGTCAGTAATAGTTTCTCTGGTCTCTCCTTTTTTTTTTTTTTAAACAAATGTGCACCCTGATACAAATGAGTCAAAACAGAAGTAAAAGCTCAATGTGCTTTTGTTGTCAGTAAAGCAATTAAATGAATCACTTTTTTTTTTTTTTTTTGAGGTAGGGTCTCACTCTAGCTCAGGCTGACCTGGAATTCACTATGTAGTCTCAGGGTGGCCTCGAACTCGCAGCAATCCTCCTACCTCTGCATCCCAAGTGTTGGGATTAAAGGCGTGCGCCACCACACCCAGCTAGAAGTATCAACTTTTAAAATAAAAGCAGTACTATTTAATAAAATTGTTAAAAGCAATGCACATAGTAGTACAAAGTCTATTTAATGGTCTGTAATGATAGTTGTGTTTTTGTGTATGTGTGGGCACTTGTGTATGTGTGTGTGTGCACGCATACTTGTTGGGTGTCTCCCTCAGTGCAGTCCACCTTGTTTTTTGAGACAGGATCTCTTCTCTCACTAAACCTGAAGCCTACCAATTTAGCTGGACTAGCTAGCCAGTGAGCCCCAGGGGTCGTCTGTCTCTGTTACCCCAGAGCTGGGATCACATTTACATAGGACTAGGGGTTGAGCTCAGGCCCTCATGCCCGTGCAGCAAGCATTTACCAACTAATCTTATCTGCCCAGCTCCTCAAGCTTTTATTTATTTATTATTTTGCTTTTCCATTTACTTAAGAGAGGGACACACAGAGATGGAGCATGTGCACATGAAGGCCTTCAGCCACTGCAGATGAACTCTAGATGCATGCACCACTTGGTGTGTCTGGCCCTAGATGGGTCGGGGGAATTGAACCCAAGCCATCACGTTTTGTAAACAAATGCCTTTAACTGCTGAGCCATCTTTCCAGGCCCAAACTATCTTTAAAACTTTTTGTACACTGGGCATGGTGGCACACGCCTTTAATCCCAACACTTGGGAGGCAGAGGTAGGAGGATTGCTATGAGTTCAAGGCCACCCTGAGACTACACAGTGAATTCTAGGTTTGAGCTAGAGTGAGACCCTACCTTGAGAAACAAACAAAAAAACCCTTTTCTATTCACTTTCTCTTTGTTTATGCACATAGTGATACTCAGCCTCTACCAGTAGGCTAAGATTACAGACATTTTTCTACAGGACAGTAATAGCATTATTTCTCTTAAGGAAATTATAATTCTACATTATCAGCTACCCATCCATATTTAAATTTTATCAGTTATAATAAAGATGTGTTTTTATCACTGCTTTTTACTTAGATCTATTTTTTCTCTGCAATGTTCTATAGTTTTCATACTTCATACATATCTTTAAAAAACATATTGCTAGTTGGGCGTGGTGACGCACACCTTTTTTATCCCAGCACTCAGGAGGCAGAGGTAGGGGGATTACTATGAGTTTGAGGCCATCCTGAGACTACATAGTGAATTCCAAGTCAGCTTGGGCTAGCATGAGACCCTACCTTGAAAAACAAAGACAAAAACAAAAAAATCCTAAATGTTTTGGGGAGATGGCTCAGTGGAGAAAGTTCTTCCTGGATCCAGATCCCCAGAAGCCATGTAAAAACAGGGCATAGTGTCATGCACCTATAATTGTAACACTGGGGAGGTGGAGATAGGTGGATTGTTCTTTAGGATGTACTGGCTACGTAAGTTAGCTGATTCAGTGAGTGCAAGTTTCATTTAGAGAGACTTGTCTCAAAACATAGGGGAACTTAGGGCTGGAGAGATGGCTTGGCAGTTAAGCACTTGCCTGTGAAACCTAAAGACCCCGGTTCGTGGTTTAGTTCCCCAAGACCCACGTAAGCCAGATGCACAAAGTGTTGCATGCATCTGGAGTTCATTTGCAGTGGCTGGAGGCCCTGGTGCGTCCATTCTCTCTACCTGCTACTATAAAATAAATATTATATTTCTTTATTTGAGAGAGAATGGACGCACCAGGGCCTCTGCCACTGCAAATGAACTCCAAATGTGTGCACCATGTTGTGCATCTGGCTTATGTGGGTCCTGGGGAATCAGACCTGGGTCCTTTGGCTTTGCAGGCAAGTGCAAGTGTGTCATGCCAGGGCTTCTTGCTACTGCAAGTGAACTAAAAATGCACATGCCACTCTGTGCTTCTGGCTTTACATGGGCACTGGGGAATTGAACTCAGGCTAGCCTGCTTTACAAGCAAGTGCCTTTTAACAATGAGCCATCCCTCCAGCCATTTCTCCATTGTACCACAGGCCTCAAATTTCCCAAGGGTTTAGGCTTATAGCAGAAGTAGGTTGTCAGTGTTTGTGTCTATTCTGCATGACTCATGGAATTTGTCTCCGCATCTGTCCCTTATCAGTGGTGAGCTTACTTCGGCGCTTGTAAGATTGGCAGAAAAGGTCCCTTACGATACTGCCTTGGTGTGTGTGCCTGGGCCTCAGGACAGGACAGGACTTAACTCCTTTCTGGCTTTCCTGTGGCAACCACACTGTATGTTCTGTGTCTTAAGTAGAAGTGAAGATTAGGGTAATTTATTCCAGGATTTTCTAAATGTCTTTTTGTGGCTGAATTTTAGTTTAATTTCATTATGGACAGAAAGTATATTTTTGTCCTAAGTCTTAAAGTATCTACTCATGTCCCAGAATTAGCCTGTCCTGGTCTCCTTTTGTGATTTTTCTTCATTGTCTGATCATTCTGGCAGTACTAATCTCTGACTTAATCCTCTTATGTGGCAAGACTGCTGCTTTCTGTTTGAGCTGTATCCTTTCTATCCCTCACACCAGTATGTGAGTGAAATGCATTTTTTTATTGAAAAAATTGTATTAGTGCCCCCCTTCTGGTTTCTCGAGGTAGGCTTTCACCCAGGTTGACGTGGAATTCACTATGTAGTCTCAGGCTGGCCTCAAACTCACCACAGTCCTACCTCTGCCTCCCAGGTGCTGGGATTAAAGGCGTGGCCTACCACGCCCAGCTGCGCCAAGGTTTTTAAGTCCTCTGCTCTAGAGAGTTTATCGATGTTCTTGTCAGAGTGGTGACCCTTGAAGTGTTCAGCCTCATCCCCCATCAGAATTCCTCTAGTAACTTAGAACACCTTCCTCTTTATTCTCATTACCTTGTCCTCATGAACAATTCTGCCAGTATTGTCAAATTCTCAAAATCAGGATTTCTGTGGTTATTTTATCACTATCCTTTGTTTTTTCTGCAAACTAGAATTTAGGTAACGTAGCAGGTTCTGTTCAAGTTAAGTCTTGGCTTCATAAATGATGACTATACTAGCAGTGACTTGTCTCAGTCCTGGTATTGCTTGTGAGTTGGCTAAGATGGTCCTCATCTCTGTAGAGATTTGTTTGTTTTCTCTGTAATTAATAAATCATCTCTGGAGCGATATTCTGCAGCTTCTTCATTTTTATATCCTGTGTATATGTCATCGTTGGAAAGCATACTCTTTTTTGTTGTTGTTGCTGAAACAGGGTCTCGTGGTCTCTTGTAGCCCAGGCTACCCTTGAACTTGCTACGTAGTCAAAGATGTCCTTGAACTCTTCTGATCCTCTTGCCTCCATCTCCTAAGTACTGGGTTTAGAAGTGAACTCTTATCATCCCTATTTTATGCAGTGCAAAGGATCAAACCTAGGACTTTGTGCATGCAGCTTTGTAGTTCATTCTAATCAGGTGTCACATACACATTCACACTGTCACCAGTAGCTATTATTGTTGCTATTGAGGGAGGTTCTGTTCCCCAACCTGAAGTCCATATAGTTTCTAGTTTATATATTGCATGTACTTTAATGGCACCTATTTTATACTATATTATGATTGTAAAGACATTTGTTTCATTTTTGCTATATTTTGGGGGTTCTGAATGCAGATAGATACCACATCTTCTATAAATCTTGGTATCTTATAATGCTTAATCACTTTCATATAGTAGGCACTCAGTAATTATTTTTTATAGGAAATGAACAATTTGCTAAGAAATCAACAAAGCCTTTCTGTGTTTAAGTGGTTTTTACACTGTCTTAGTGCTGGTTAATTTTAATATTAATTATACTTTTTTGTAGGTAAATGAAAAAACAGGACAAATTATACAGTATGATAAATTTTATATACATGAAGTACAAGAATTGATAGACATAAGGAATGATTATATCAACTGGGTCCAACAGCAGGCCTATGGCATGGTATGTTTCTATGTACTTTGTGACTTCATTTTTATGTGTCATTTGTTCTAATATAAAACAAACAAGAGGGCTGGAGAGATTGCTCAGCAGTTAAGACGCTTGCCTGCAAAGCCTAACGACCCCAGTTCAATTCAATACCCACGTAAAGCCAGTGGGACATGCATCTGGAGTTTGTTTGCAGTTACTGGAGGCCTGGTGTGCCCATTCTCTCTCTCTTTCTGTCTCTCTTGTCTCTCTTTCTGTTTGCAAATAAATAAAAAGTAAAATTAAAAAATGAGATGTCAAAACTTCCAAGTTTTATTAGTAGGTTTTATAGAACTTATTTTTCAAAATAAGAATACATTGCATAAATAACTATTTATAAGCAAATGTCCTATTCTTCCAAAGTGCCCCCCATATATATGAATGTATGTATGTAATATATATATTACATATATATACACTATATACATACATACATTCTCTACAGATGTACTTCTTTATATGTGGCTGTCTTTAGTAACTAGAAATAACATAATACCCCATCTAAGAGCCAAGCATGGTGGCACATATCTGTAATCTCAGCATTGGAAGGCTGAGGAATGATACTGAGTTCTGAGGTCAGGCTGAATTACAAAGTAAAATCCTTTTTCAAAAAATTTCCATTTCTATTGTAACATAAAAAATGAATTCGGCACATAAACTTTTCATGTGAAAGCTGGTGAGCAGCTACATGTAACAAAGTAGCCAGGGTTAATACCCACTGTTTGTGTCTGAGGACAGCGTTTCTGCTCCAAAGCAGGTAGTGTGTGTCTGCCGGTTATGGGGGGAGGAGGAACCCTTCATGACTAAAGTGACTGGTTACAAGCACCTACGGACAGGACACTCTGAATTTACTTACTAGCACCTCTGGTATTGTTGGCATATGTCTAATACAAACAAAATGAAGGGCTTTTCCATCAGAGGATAGGTAATGCATGTAAGTGTTAGGATACTCTCACCTTTAGGATTCAAGTCACTTCTTAAAGAGCATCACTTCCTTCCCTAGTTACTTGAAGAATATGTAGAAGAAATGACTTTCCAGAAGAAATTCTTCGGTCACTGAGGAACGACATCATTTGATTGTCGTTGTGTTGATTTACCTCACTCAACAATGCTTAGTGAGGGTAACATTGGTGGCACACACCTGTAATCCCAGCACCCCAGGAGGTTGAGGCAGGAGAATCAAGAGTTAGAGAATTTTTGTTTTTTGAGGTAGGATCTTGCTCTAGCCAGGCTGACCTGGAATTCACTATGTAGTCTCAGGGTGGCCTCGAACTCATGGCTATCCTCCTACCTCTGCCTCCCGTGTTCTGGGATTAAAGGCGTGTGCCACCACGCCCGGCAAGAGTTAGAGAATTTGAGACCAACTTGTGCAAGACCCTGTTTTGAAAGAATTTCTTTAAATCAAAGAATACTTAGGGTGGTCTTTTGTATAAGGGGCACTGATTTAGGTGTTGGGAACACAGTGGTGAAACACAAATAGAAGGAACATATTCCTTATGAAGTTTACACTCTGTGTACAAGATTGGCATTAAAGCAAAAATTACCAGTTGATAAGACGTATTATATAGAAAATTAAAATCTGGGAATGTAGTTAGGTTTGATAGGTCACTCGGGAGGGTGAAGCAGTAGATTCACCACTAGTTCAAAGGCAGGCTGGGCCACGTATTGAGGCACTGCCTCATAAAAGAAAGATGGGCTGGAGAGATGGCTTATTGGTTAAGGAACTTGCCTGTGAAGCTTATGGACCTAGGTTCCATTCCCCAGTACCCATGTAAGCCAGATATACAAGGTGGAGTGCCTTTGCAGTGGCTTAGTGGTCCTGGCACACCCATTCTCCCCTACCCTCTCTGCCTCTTAATCTCTTGCTCCCTAAAACAAGTAAATAAAATTTCCTTTAAAAAGAAAGAGCACCAAGTGGTGATATACACCTTTAATCCTAGCATTTTGGAGGCTGAGGTAGGCGGTCAGTCTGGGGCTATAGAAGGAGGGCCAGATCAGCCTGTGCTAGAGTGAGACCCTACCTCTGTGACCAGATTGCGGGGGGGGGGGCGGTGGATGGGAAAAAGGAAGGAAGGAAGAAAAAGTATCCATACAGGTAGCTCATGCTTGTAATTCTAGCAAGGGAGGGTCACCAGGAGTTGAGGACAGCTTGCAGCCTGAGCTACAACAAAGCAGTCGGATTTTGTTGTGAAGAAGACTGGCTTTGTGTACTACAGAGTGGGAGAAATAGGACAAAAAGTGGAAGAGGAAAACTAGTGGGAAGGCTATTTTAGTAAACACATGAACAGAATTGGATGAATATGGCTAAAATTGCCGTTTTGTGGATGAACAGGGGAAATAGATCTGGAATACTTGGAGATGGGATGAGAGGCCTAGCGCATACAAAGCTCTAGCCTTGGTGGTCCATAGTCAGAACCACCAAAAAGGGTAAAGAAGACAAAAGTCAATAATGGGTGGACTGAGTATGAGTGACAGGAGAAGTGAGAGGAAAAGTTAGGAAAGGGCTAGGAAACGATATGGCACATGCCTGTAATCTCAGCCCTAGGGAGGTAGAGGCAGGAGGCCCAGGAATCCAAAGTCATCTTCAGCTGCATAGATCACCCTGGGCTACATGAAACCCCTTCCAAAACAAAAACACGAAGACCCTTTGCTAAATGCTGCTGAGGGGAGAGTAAAAACATAGAATTAGACAATGAGTTTGGTTTTGCAAGTTATTCGTAGCGTTGACAATCATAGGGTTGAGTTGTTCCTAAGAAGAAATTTGAACCATAGGAATGCATGTGAGAGGCTCTCCCTAGAAGAGCAGAAGGTAGAGTAGTAGCTGGAGGCAGGAGCTTCTTTCCTGACCTCTGTCCCTTTCTGCTTAGGATTGAGTCCAGGTCAGAAAGTAACTGAACTCAGGACTAAGACAAAACTTCGCACACTCTCCCTCCAGAGTACCTGTAAGGGCAGGAGGAGTAACCTATTTCTTAAGGCTTTTAACCTGCCCTCAAGCAACGCTTAGCTGGGGAGCTTTCTCAGGCTGGATTGAATTTACAGTGATCCTCTTACCTCAGCCTCCAGAGTGCTGGGATTAAAGCCCACCAGGCCCAACTAGAGTTGAGCTTTTGAAGGAGCTCTAAAACTACAACAAAGAATCCAGGCATGGTGGCACACGCCTTGAATCCCAGCATGGTGAGGCAGAGGTAAGATTGCAGTGAGTTTGAGGCCACCCTGAGATTACATAGTGAATTCCAGGTCAGCCTGAGCTACAGTTAGACCCTGCCTTGAAAAACAAAAACAAAAGCAAAACTACAACAAAATCAGACCATATTGGTGTGAAGCGTGATTGTGTTCTGACCATTAGGAATCCCAGCTCACAACCTCAGTATGATGCTTAATATCCCATGGGAGTGTTTAGGTTGGGGTGCCTAGGTTGAGATCCCATTTCTCAGGAAACAGACAGGAGGAAGCCGGTCTGGGCTATGTTGCCATAACATACCTAGATGGATGGTTGAATGGATGGGGTGGCGTGGGTGGGTGAATGAAAAAGAATGTTCTTGGGAAAAATAATTCCTTTTTTTTTTTTTTTTTTTTTGAGGTAGGCTCTCACTGTAGCCCAGGCTGACCTGGAATTCACTATGTAGTATCAGGGTGGCCTTGGACTCACAGTGATCCTCCTACCTCTGCCTCCCAAGTTCTAGGATTAAAGGTGTATGCCACCATACCTGGCTTGTTTTTTGAGGTAGGCTCTCATTCTAGCCCAGGCTGACCTGGAATTCACTCTGTAATCTCAGGCTGGATTTGGACTCACAGCAATCCTCCTATCCCAAGTGCTGGGATTAAAGTTATATGCCACCATGCCTAGCAGGAAAATAATTTCTGTGAAATTTCCTTTTCTGCAAATTAGAATAATGGTGTCTTCCTTAAATGGCCTCTTAGATAAATTGACGTAGTCTACGTGTAGTATTACTATTGATGACAGCATTGAGGCAGGCTGAAATGTGACAATAGCTTTGTTGTTGTTGATAACAGTTGTTGCCTCTGTCAGTTTGCACTGTTGTGGAACACTTGCTTTTTGAATGAGAGGTGATAATACATGTGGCCTTCACTGATTGAAGTCGAGCAGTCATGAAGATGCTCGGCAACATAGCCTTCATCAGAACTATCACAAGCTTGGAGTTTCCTAACAATATTGAAGTTATAAATGGATTTTTCTAATTTTAGATTTGTTTTAAAAAATCAGTTTTAGCCGGGCGTGGTGGCACATGCCTTTAATCTTAGCACTTGGCTGGCAGAGGTAGGAGGATCACCGTGAGTTTGAGGACAGCCTGAGACTAATTCCAGGTCAGTCTGGACTAGAGCGAGGCCCTACCTTGAAAAACAAAAACAAATCAGTTTGGTTATTAATAACAGAAAACCACTAAATTAAAAATTCTCAGTTGGGAGTGGTGGTGCACATCTTTAATCCCAGTAAAGGTAGAGGTAGGAGGATGGCTGTGACTTCCAGGCCTGGAAGTACATGTTGAGATCCAGGCCAGCCTGGGCTAGAGCGAGACCCTACCTCAAAAAAAATCAGAAGAGCCAGGTGTGGTGTTGTACACCTTTAATCTCAGCACTCAGGAGGCAGAGGTAGGCAGATCACCATGAGTTCAAGGCCACCCTGAGACTGTGTAGTGAATCCCAGGTCAGCCTGAGCTAGAGTGAGACCACCCTACCTTGGAACAACAAAAAAAAAAAAAAAAAAAAAAAACCAAACAGAAAAGACATGTTCTTTTATGGTGATAGGAACATGTGTATATTTGAATATATACATGTAAAAATATTTATGTATATACATACACACAGAGAAATGTGTGTCCTTTTTTTTTTTTTTTTTGGTTTTTCGAGGTAGGGTTTCACTCTAGCCCAGGCTGACCTGGAATTCACTGTATAGTCTCAGGGTGGCCTTGAACTCCTGGCGATCCTCCTACCTCCTCCTCCTGAGTGCTGGTGTGTGTCATTTTTTGTGTTTTGAGTCAGGGTCTTCCTGTATATTGGCTTTCACTTTGGAATCCTCCTGCTTGAACTTCCCAGTGCTGAGATCACAGGTATGTGGCACCGCTACTAGCTTTATGTATAGCTGTTGACCCAAGAGTTACAGTGAGCTGAGTGTGGTGACACATGTCTAATCCCAGCACACTCTGGATGCTAAAGCAGGAGTGTGAGTTGGAGGTCAGCCTGAGATACATAGGGAGACTCTCAAGAGTTAATGACTTTAATACTTTCATTACTTCACTGTGAACATTTAGAATATTTGTTAGAACATAATTCTTGTCAGTTGAGGAGATGGCTTACTGGTTAGATGCATTTGCTTAGAAAGCCTGCTGGTCTAGGTTCAGTTCCCCAGTACCCGTGTAAAGCTGTGTGCACAAAGTGGCTCATGTGTCTGCAGTTCATTTGCAGCAGCAAGAAGCTCCAGCATGCCTGGACTCACTCTCTGTGTTTCTGTCTGCCTCTTTTTCTCAAAAATTTATTGATAAAAATATTTTTAAGAGAGATGGTCTTAGAGAAGGACCCTGGTTAGCAGTTAAAGAGGACTCTTGCCTGCAAAGTCTAATGATCTGGAGTTTGATTCCTGGAGGCCCTGGACCCACAAAAAAAAAAATATTTTTAAGAGGGGTCTAGAGAGAGTGCTTAGCAGTTAAGGCTCTTGCCTGCAAAGTCTAATGACCTGAGTTTGATTCCCCAGGACCCACATAAAGCCAGATGTACAAAGTGGCACATGCATCTGGAGTTCATTTGCAGTGGCTGGAGGTCCTGGCCTGTCCATTCTCTCTGACTCTGTGTCTCTCTGTCTTCTATATCTCTCTGCTTGCAAATAATTAAAATCTTTTTTAAAAGAGAAAGAAGTATGTCTTAGTAACCATTTATTGTCCATCTCATGACATCATGCCTGTACACCTAACATGTGCGTATTAATTTCAAAGTCTCATAAATGTTATGTGCATGTAAATATAAAGCTTTACCTTATCTGACTACTGTTTCATGCTGTCATCTGTTGATTGGAGAGATGGTTTTTCCATTTACTGCTCTGACCCCTACACTTTTTTTTTTTTTTTTTTTTGAGAAAGCATCTCCTATATCAGATTCGTGGCTTTTCTTATACAAATTGAGCATCCCTAATTGGAAAATCCACAAGTAGTCAAGAATTTGAAACTTTGAGCCACCCACATGATGATGAAATGTTTTGGACTTAGGGCTGGGGGGTTCAGCTCAGCTGATAGATTTAATCCCCACCACCACCTACACTGAGCTATTGGCACTTGGCTGTAACATTAGCACTCAGGTGGTAAAGGCAGGAATCAGAAGTTCTGGGTCATCTTCAGCTATTTAGTGAATTGAAGGCCAGCCTGAGCTATATGAGACCCTATCAGAGAGAGTGGGGGGGGGGAGAAGAAAAAAAGGGTCTATCATGTTTGAATTACAATGAGATGTGTTTTTGTTCTATTTTTATTTTATTTATTTATTTGAGAGAGAATGGGCACACCAGGGTCTCCAGCCACTACAAATGAACTCCAGGTGCATGTGCCACCTTGTGCATCTGGCTTACGTGGGTCCTGGGGAATCGAACCTTGAACCAGGCTCCTTAGGCTTCACAGGCAAGGCTTAACCACTAAGCCATCTCTCTAGCCCCCAGGTTGTATTTTTAAAATACATACGCTTTTTAAAAAATCTTTGATGTTATGTATGTATTAAGTCATAAATCTTGTTTATTTGATCTTATGCTTTGTCTAAATCATCTCTATATTTTTTTACTGTGAAGTCGTGTGTTACTGTGCACAGCTGCTGACATAACAACCTAACATGTTCAGTTGCATAGTGCATGAGCTCATATATATAACAGCTGGGTAGGTTCAACTTGGGGACCACTATTGAACTTCCCTGGACTAGGTTGTTCTTTGTGAGAGAATTTAACCAAGTACAAAGTTCAGGACAGACTCCTCTTCATCAAACTAGCTTTGCTTCTGATACCAGTGTGAAGGTGAGGAAGCACATTCCCGTTGTTACCAGGCCTCACAGAAAACTGCTCCGCAGGGAGCAGATACAGGTAACAGTTAGTCAAGCTAAGAAGCACCTAGGGAAGGACGTAGGAGTGCCAGGAGCAGAGTATTAGTTCTTCCCTCCGTGGGCAAGTCAGGAGTGAGCTTTACCTGGCATTGTATGGCAGTACTAGGATTACCAAACATGAAACACCAGAATTCTGGTGCCCACTGTTTTTGTTTCAGTCATTAAAAAGAATCTAGAAGCTAAAGGACTTAGGCTTCCGTGTCAGTCATGACATTCCAAAGGCCTATCTGTCACCACCTAGTATCCTGGAAAAATTTTTTTCTTTTTGGGTAAGTTTTATTCTTCTACAGAGCAACCTACTGCAAACTTAGTAATGCATTTCTGAAGATTCTAGAACTTCATATGCATCTGAACCCCTGAGTATATATAGAAGCTTTTTAAAAAATATTTCATTTTTGTTTGTGACAGAAAATATGGGCATGCCAGGGCCTCTAGCCACTGCAAACAAACTCCAGATGCATGCACCACCATGTGCATCTAGCTTATGTGGGATCTGGAGATTGAAACTGGGTCCTTAGGCTTCCCAGGAAAGTGCTGTAACTACTAAGCCATCTCTTCAGCCCCTATATGGAAGCTTTTTAATTTTTATTTTTTTAGAGAGAGAGAAAGAATTGGTGCACCAGGACCTCAGCCATTGAAATCAAACTCTAGACACTTGCGCCACCTATTGGTCATGTGTGACCTTCATTTGCCTCACCTTTGTGCATTTGGCTTATGTGGGATCTGGAGAGTCGAACATGGGTCCTTGGGTTTCTCAGGCAAGCGCCTTAACCACTAAGCTATCTCTCCAGCCTGGAAGCTTTTAATAAAGTGTGTACACTTGTGGGCTGGGGATGTAGCTTAGTGGTAGAGCCCTTGTCTATCCCATGCAAGGCCCAGGATTCAACCCTGGTACTAAGGGGGAGGAGTGGACATGTCTTTTCAGTGAAGGGATAGGCTTTCATTATAATTTCCATTATTATTTCCATTATTATTTCCTTTATAAATCCTCTTTACTGTGCTCTGTCTTGTACCTCATATTTTAAGTAAATTTGATTCTCAAAAATAATATAACTTTATGCTTTCCTAGGTGTCTGTCACATAGAAACTAATGGCTCATTTTCTGTCATTTTGTTTCCAAGTAGTATTTCAACATGCTAAACATATGTCAGCTTTAGAGTCAGTTCCCTGAGTCTACTCAAATTTTGCAAAGGGATACTCAGTTGCTGAAACCAGGTCTTATGTTCAAGGATAATTTGATCACAAAGTGCTTGAAATAAAGTGTTTAAAGTATAGCTTAGATTTATAAGGTGTATGTGGGAAGGGCATATTGTTGTAAATTTATTTTTTACCTCATTAATTTAGTATTTAGTTGTAGCAAAATATATGAAATGCTTCTTTTAATAGAAATAGTTATATCTGGACACTAACATTGCTCTTTCCTCATTATTGTTGCATTCTGCATTGCTGTCTTAGGATGTCAGCCATGGATTAACTGAGGTAAGTATGGTGTAATCAAGTTGTATGGTCAAAATAAGGCATACTCTGTCATCTTTTCCTGTGTGAAAAGAGTCCTATTCCTCTTTTGTTTGGTTTTTTAAATGTGTGTGTGTTACATAATTACGATTTCTAACAATTTTATTTTTATTTATTTGCAGGGGTGGGGTGCACCAGGGCCTCCTGCCCCTACAAAGGAACTCCAGGTGCATGTGTGCCATTCTATGCATCTGACTTTACGTGGATGCTGGGGAATTGAACCCAGGTCTTTTGTCTTTGCAAGCAAACGTCTGAACTACTAAGCCATCTCTCCAGACTTCGTTGTGGTGTTTTATTTTTAAATATTTTATTTATTTATTTATATTTGAGAGAGAATAATTACACCAGGGCTTTCAGCCACTGCAACTGCAAACAAACTCCAGATGCATGCACCACTTTGTGTATCTGGCTTATGTGGGTACTGGGGAATCGAACCTGGGTCCTTAGGCTTACTATGCAAACACCTTAACCCTCTAAGCCGTCTCTCCAGCCCTCGTTATGGTTTTTAAAGTTGACTTCATAGAAGTTAACCCTGTATAACATTTCAGAATAGTTTTCTGAAGAAAAATTAAAAACTATTGTACTTAACTCTACACCTAGATGATGCTTTCAACAAGATTTACTTTAAAGTCGTCCCTGTTCTTGTCTTCCAATATAAAACGTGATGTGTCTTCAGAATATAAAATTCACAGTTTCAGGCTGGAGAGATGGCTCAGTGGTTAAAGCACATGCCTGCACTGTTAAATGACCCAAGCTTGATTCCGCAGTACCCCCATAAAGCCAGATACACAAGGTGGCACATGTGTCTGGAGTTTATTTGCAGTGGCTAGAGGTCCTGGCATGCCCTCCCTTCCTCCTCCTCTTCCTTCTGTGTCTCTCTGCCTTTCTTCCTCTTTCTCATAAATAAGTGACAAATGCCTAATATAGGACAAAATATATTAAAGTAAGAAAATGTTCTCAATTTTTTGTTAATTGTTAAGCAAGATGGTCACAAAATTAAGTCTTCAATATGATTGGTTTTTTTTTTTTTTTTTTTTTTTTTTTTCAAGGTAGGGTTTCACTCTAGTCCAGGCTGACCTGGAATTGACTATGTAGTTTCAGGCTGGCCTCGAACTCATGATGATCCTCTTACCGCTGCCTCCCGAGTGCTGGGATTAAAGGCGTGCGCCACCATGCCCGGCTTCATGATTGTCTTTCTTAAGAGTACACTACCTGACTGAAGTAGTGTAGTCTTAAACCACTACATTTAACACTTGAGAATGTCGTGTTGTTAGTGTCAGGTTTGGGTTCGCTTTGCCTTGCTTATTGCTTGCTTTTCCCAGTGCTTGAATTAATGAGCATTAGTTAAACATAAGTTAGCTTTATGAAAATAAAGGGCTGAGTACAAGCTCAGTACTAAATTTCTTGCCCCGCATGTGCAAGGTCCTGTTCATGGTCCCCAGCACCAGATGGAGGAGAGGCAAGGAGGAAGGAAGGGAAAAAAGGAAAGAAAATTAGGAAAGCTTAGCGTTTAGGAAGCTAGCAGGAACTTTAGGCTCCTCTTTGAGTTACAGAAACGTGACACAACTATGATGAGGAGTTAGGCAGTGAACCAGGCACAGTGGTGCCTGCCTTTAATCCCAGCACTCTGAAGAAGAGTTAGATAGTGATGCAAGAACAGGTTGTAAACCTTGGTAAGTTTCTGTGGGGTCATAGAACTCAGCATGTTGTCTTATATATTGAGAACAGTTAGGACTAAGCAATACGAAATTAATTTGATTAATGTTGGTAGCCAACATTAAGAGAAAGAGATTGAAAATAAGGCAGTTTGTATGAAAAGGAGATAAAAACCCTGTTTTCAGAGTGGCTATAACACTTGGGAGTATTTAGCATAGAAGAAAGAGAGGTGTGGCTCACATTTGAAATTCCAGCACTGGAGAGTGAGGCAGGAGGATTTATGGGAATTGAAGGCTAGTATAGACTGCATAGTGAGTTCAAGGTTACAGAGGAAGACTCGGGGTTACACTCCAGGGAAGCATGGTCAGGACTTGAAATGTGCAGTGGCACACACTTCTTCTCAGGGCAGAAGTGGGCACGGGCTGTGTGTTCATCAGCATGAGATGTTCTCCTTGTGTACACAGAAGGTGGTTTCACTCTGTTTTGGCTTTTCACCTTCTCTGAAATTCCAGGTCCCTGCTTGAGTAATCCCTTCTTATCTCTGCCCTGCTGAGCTGAGATTGGGGGTCTGGTCCCCTACTTCCACATGGCAAGAGCTCTCTGTACTTTTCTTCTTTTAATCTAATAGTCTCTTTAAGTCTTTTTTTTTTTTTTTTTTTAAAGAAAGTTGTTTCATGGTGTGTTAACTTTTCATTGGAAGCCTCATAGAAAGGATTCTAATTCCAAGGCTGGCTCAAAAATAATGCCTTGATCTTCTAATTGTAAGAACGTATAACTGGCAACTGTTTGTAAGTAGTCCATGACAGTATTAGGATGTCTTCATGGTGTCTGTAATGAGATCATTTCCCTCAACTTTAATTTCTAACAAATAGTAACACTAATAGCGCTCACTTGGAATGGTGAATGGAGGGTTTGTTGGACTCACAGTTTTGAAACCCTAGTTGCCAGAGTAGTCCGAACACTCGTGACCTCTCAGTGGGCAATGGACCAAAGTATAGAATAAACCCGCCTTATTGAAACTTGGGACTTAGATATGCTAAGCAAACAATACATGTGCTAGGAAAGGTGATATACACCTGTAACCCCAGTACTTGTGAGGTAGAGGTAGGAGGCCTTTGAGTGTTGGAGGGCAACCCGTCAAAAAAAAAAAAAAAAAAAAAAAAAGAGCTGGGGATGTATGTGCAATGTCTTATCACTTTTCTGGATGCACAAAGTCCTGGATTCTAGAGAGACAAATGTGGCAGTGTGGGGAGGGAGACTGAATTGGAATTTATTTTACGGACTCTGAAGTGTACAATTCCTCCTGAAATTTAGCATTGAGATTATTCTGATGCCTCATCAAACCTTCAGTAAAAATTCTATATTCAGAAATAAGGAACTTTTTACATATGAGTCCACCAAGAATGTGATCATTTTTTCAGCACCCACAATCAATGACACCGATCCACTTATACTAATGTTGAC
Source organism: Orientallactaga sibirica (assembly GCA_036365145.1). NCBI lineage: Eukaryota > Metazoa > Chordata > Mammalia > Rodentia > Dipodidae > Orientallactaga > Orientallactaga sibirica. The sequence goes on along the minus strand of JAEOAD010000032.1, from coordinate 23,823,471 downwards.
TTTTATTTCCAGTTGGCAGACATCCCTGTGACAATCTGTACGTATCCATTTGTATTTGATGCCCAAGCAAAAACAACTCTGTTACAGACAGATGCAGTGTTACAGATGCAGGTAAAGCATGGGACAATGCTGACCCAATTTGTTTAAATGCTCTCTGTAATGTTCTTTTTTTTTTTTTTTTTTTTTAAGGCAAGTTCTTATTATAGTACAAGCTGTGCTCAAACTCACAGGGTCCTCCTACCTTAGCCTCCTGAGTACTGGGCTTACGTGTGCACCCTACCCTAAGGAAGACTGCCCTTTGTGAAGCTGCATGTTACACAGGGCTGCAATGAAAATGGACTCATTTAGCCTTTGTTACTTGTGTGTGTTCAAAATGGCGTAAGCCCTTTCCTTCAACTTGCAAGCTGTTTTTGGTGGCCTTGAACTCATGGTGATCCTCCTACCTCTGCCTCCCAAGTGCTGGGATTAAAGGCGTGCACCACCACGCCCAGCTAATAACTTGTGTTCTGTATATGGTATCTTCTATTTTAGAGCAAGAACACAAGGAAACCCATGGAAAAGGACCATGTTTAAGAGGTGCTTGACTTGTGGGCATATGTGGTAGCCGCTCTGTTGTATGAACATGCTTCCTTAGCTAAATTAGTTCCTTTTCTCTTTCAAAGTTTATTTTATGCTACTTTTCTCCTCATTCCCGATCTCCAAACATATCCTCAAGTTATTTTTATTTTATTTTTTTATTTGCCAGGGGTGGGGGTGGTAGAAAATCAGGTTTAGCATTACTATTAAAAGTTCATTGTTCACCACAATGATGTTTTACGTTATATATTAATATAAAAATTCAGGAGGCTCAGCAGTTAAAGGCTCCTGCTAGCAAAGCCTAATGGCCTGGGTTCATTTTTCTAGTGCATCCATACCCTCTCTCTTTCTTAAATAAATAAAACTATATTTAATAAAAACAACACTCAGCTGGGTGTGGTGATGGTGCATGCCTTTAATCCCAGCACTCTGGAGGCAGAGGTAGGAGGATCGCTGAGAGTTTGAGGCCACCCTGAGACTACGTAGCCTGAGCTAGAGTGAGACCCTACCTCGAAAAAACAAAAGAAAACAAGAAAGCTTGGTGGAACATGCTTGTAATTCCAGTCCTCAGGGGCTGAGATGAGAGAATCACTGAGTTCAGGGGCAGCTTGGGCTACATAGAGAGACCCTATCTCAGAGAACTAAAAAATAGCTGTGTGTGCTCCACCCCTTGAATCCCAGCAGTCAGGAGTCTGAAGAAGGAAAATGTCTGAGTTAATGGCCAGCCTGGAATACAGAGTGAGTTGCAGGTTGGTCTGGTCTAGAGTGACACCTCAAAAAAAGAAAAAGAAAAAAAAAAAAAAACCTAGAAAGTAAGGGCTGGGAAAGGTAGATGGCTCAGTGTTTAAAGATGGTTCCTTGCAAAGCCTGGCTTGAGTTTGGTGATCCCCAGCTCCCTTGTAAAAACCCGATGCAAAGTGGCACGTGAATCTGTGATTCCAGTGCACCTATGATCATGGGAAGTGGAGCCAGAAGAATGGCATTTTTCTGCACTGACAAGAGACCATGTCTCAAGGTGGAAGAAAAGCACAAACACCTCATGGTTGTTTTCTGACTTTCAAACATGCGTTGTGGCATATGTGTGCCGATACACAGACAGACAGATACATAATTTAAAAACTACTATAAATTCAGAAGAGTACTCTTTATTCTCAGTTTATGAAATCTTTATGCCATACTAGATACCATGGATTATGTACAGTGTGAATTTCTGGAATGATAGCATGCAGATTCACAGCATATCTTCTTTGTTACTGAAATTGAATCTTTTCTTTTCCAGATGGCTATTGACCAGGCCCATAGACAGAACGTCTCTTCTCTTTTTCTCCCAGTGATTGAATCTGTGAATCCCTGTTTAATTCTGGTGGTGCGCAGAGAAAATATAGTAGGAGATGCAATGGAAGTCCTTAGGAAAACAAAGAACATAGATTACAAAAAGCCACTCAAGGTAATTTTGACATTGGGACTTTTGTTTAGAAGCTGCTTAAGTATTCTTAGGGTTTTTTTTTTTAATCCAATCCTTGGAGCCTAATAAAACTATTTAATTTTTTAAAAATATTTTATTATTTATTTATTTATTTGAGAGAGAGATACAGAAATAGGCAGGGAGAGAGAGAGAGAGAGAGAGAGGGAGAGAATGGGTGCACCAGGGCCTCCAGCCACTGCAAACGAACTCCAGATGCGTGCACCCCCTTGTGCATCTGGCTTACGTGGGACCTGGAGAAGCGAGCCTCGAACCGGGGTCCTTAGGCTTCATAGGCAAGCATTTAACCGCTAAGCCATCTCTCCAGCCCAAAACTATTTAATTTTTGAAACTGTAAATCACTGAGCATTTATAGCTTATTCTAGGGCATCCAGAATGGACTTTTATCTCTTTTCTGTGTATTCAGTGTCCATTATGCTGTTGTAGGTTATATTTGTTGGAGAAGATGCAGTTGATGCTGGGGGTGTGCGCAAAGAGTTTTTCTTACTCATCATGAGGGAGTTGTTGGACCCTAAATACGGCATGTTTCGATACTATGAAGACTCCAGGCTCATCTGGTTTTCAGACAAGGTATAATGCTGAACATGGTATAATGCTGAACATGGTATAATGCTGAACATGTTTCGATACTATGAATATAATGCTGCCCACCTGAATCACTCCTTCCTTTAGATCTGTATTTGTATACTCCTGTGCAAACTAACTCAGAAAGGGTTGTTACTGCATTCCTAATGTATTTTGTTCTGAGATCAGTTTTATTATAACATGCAAAGTTAGGAGACTTTTAGACTTCTTTGTATTTGACAGAAAATAGTCATGCTTCTTACATGCTTTAAATTAAGAAAAATATTGAAGGACAGTCAGCCTGAAAATGGTGCTGATGTTGTTTCCTTTTACTTATTTCAGTTTGGGAAATGAATAGTAATGATTAGAATAGTAATGATTAATGTTATTGTTGAGAAGAATTAATTTACCAATAAATATGTAGTCTTTCTTGCTGGGCATAGTGGCACACGCCTTTAATCCCAGCACTCAGGAGGCAAAGGTAGGAGGATTGGAGTGAGTTCGAGGCCACTCTGAGACTACATAGTAAATTCCAGGTCAGCCTGGGCTAGTGTGAGACCCTACCTCAAAAAAACAAAAAATATAAATAAATAAATAAATATTTAGTCTTTCTTCCAGTCACTGATGCCTGGTGTCTAGGCTGTTGATGAGGGGTTATAAAAAATAATGCTCCGGGGACCGGAGAGATGGCTTAGCAGTTAAGGCGTTTGCCTGCAAAGCCAAAGGATCCCAGTTCGATTCTCCAGGACCCATGTAAGCCAGATGCACAAGGGGGCACAGGCATCTGGAGTTCATTTGCAGTGGCTGGAGGCCCTGGTGCACCCATTCTCTCTCTCTCTCTCTCTCAAATAAATAAATAAAATATATTTTAAAAAATAATAGACTGGGTGTGGTGGCGCACACCTTTAATCCCAGCACTCGGGAGGCAGAGGTAGGAGGAATGCCATCAGTTCGAGGCCAGCCAGAGACTACATAGTGAATTCCAGGTCAGCCTGAGATACAGTGAGAGCCTACCTCAAAAAAACAAATAATAATAATAATGATAATGCTCGGAAGGCAGAGGTAGGAGGATCACTGTGAGTTCGAGGCCACCCTAAGACTACACAGTGAATTTCATGTCGGTCTGGGCTAGAGCGAGACCCTGCCTTGATAAACAAAAAGAAAAAAAAAATCTGTAATTGTAATTTTTTTCCAGCTTGGATACTTGTACATAGAAATTCCTCTGTATTATTTAATTGTAACACAGTTCATATAGAAAAAGATTCTGCTTAGTCACCAGTTTTGAAAAGATGTAATCTGTTCTGACCTCAAGGTGCTTGCAAACACTAGGACTTGAGTTTGATCCCTAGTACTCACATAAATGCACCCTAACCCCAGTGCTGGGGAGATGAGACTGGTAGATCTCTGGAGCTCACTGGCCAGCCAGACTAGCCTAATGGGTGACTTCCAGGCCAATGAGAAGCCGTATTTCAAAAAGAGGTAGAAAATGTGAAATAATTTTCTATTCTAGATATTTTTTTACTTCAAATAGTAAATGATTTTTAATTTTTAAAAAAGGAGGTAGAGGGCTGGAGAGATGGCTTAGCAGTTAAAGCGTCTGCCTCCAAAGCCAGAGGATCCTGGTTCAATTCTCCAGGACCCACGTAAGCCAGATGCACAAGGGGGCACATGCATCTGGAGTTCATTTGCAGTGGTTGGAGGCCTTGGTGTGCCCATTCTCTCTCTCTCTGTCTCTCTCTCTCTGTCTCTCTCTCTCTCTGCCACTTTCTCTTTCTCAAATAAGTAAATAAAATATATTTAAAAAAACAACAATAACAAAAATCATAATTATTTTTAAAAAGGATGTAGAAGTCTGGGGAGATGGCTCAGTAAGAGCGCGTGTTATGCAAGTATAAGGACTTTTGTTTGATCCGCAGACAAATGTAAAAACCTAGGTGTGAAAAGCCAGGCGTGGTGGCGCACACCTTTAATCCCAGCACTCAGGATGCAGAGGTAGAAGGATCACCGTTAGTTCGAGGCCACCCTGAGACTACATAGTGAATTCCAGGTCAGCCTGGGCCAGAGTGAGACCCTACCTCAAAAAACAAAACAAAAAAAACCTAGGTGTGGCCTTTCACGCCTGCAACCCCAGTGCTGAGGGGGACAGAAACAGGAAGATCACTGGGGCTCACTTGCCAAACAGTGAACTCTAGGTTCAGTGAGAAAATGACTCAAGGATGTAAGGTGAAGCGTGATTAAGGGAGATGCCTCCACATGCCTGCACACAAGGCATGCGCATCTGCACACACAAAGCACACACACACCCCCAAAGGAATTGATGGTGTACCCAAGGATAACACCTGAGGTTGTCTCCTGGTCTACACACTTGCATGTACACTTGTGTGCACACACAAAACTACTTGTTGTAGCTGGGTGTGATGGTGCACACCTTTAATTCCAGTACTCAGGAGGCAGAGGTAGGAGAATCACCGTGAGTTCAAGGCCATCCTGAGACTACACAGTGACTTCCAGGTCAGCCTGAGCTAAACTGAGAACCTACCTCAAAAAAAAAAAAAAAAAAAAAAAAAAAAAGCTTGGACCATGGCCGTTTCAAGTAAACCACTGAAACCTTGAAAGACTACAGTATAATCGTGATCAAGTTTTGTAATTAAACCAAATGAGGGCAATAGACACTGCTCAAATGAGAGATGTGTCAATTATAGTGCTCCCTACTCTAAGGATTCACAAGGAGACAGATAAACAGTTTTTTATTCATCCTCCTCCTCCTCCTCTTTGTCTTCCTCTTCTACCTTTTTCCAGGCAACTTTGGCAAGACCCTTGGCCATTACCAAACTTCCCTTTGGACTTAAGTCTGCAACATGCTTCTTGCATTTCTCCTTCAGCTTGGCTGCCTTGGTGATGTACCAGTGCTCCCTGCTGTCACTGAAGTTATTCCACATCTCACCCAGCTTCTTGGCCACATTTCTGATAGAGATCCCTGTGTGTGGGGGGGTTAATCTTGGGATGGGACTCCTAGTTACTTATTTTTTGGTTTTTCAAGGTAGGGTCTCACTCTAGCCAGCCTGACCTGGAACTCACTATGTAGTCTTAGGGTGGCCTTGAACTCGAGGCAATCCTCCTACCTCTGCCTCCTGAGTGCTGGGATTAAAGGCGTGCACCACCACGCCCGGCTCTTGGGATGGAATTCTGAACAGAGTAAGAAAAATCCAGATGGTGGTGTTTTGGCGGCATGGGGTCCTTTTTCTTCTTGTCTCCTTTAGCTGGTTCATAATCTTCCGTTTCTTGTTTCTCGATCGTCGTGCACTTTATCTGCCTTTGCCATTTCATCAAGCCTGGATTGCCCTTGCTGGACATTGTCTTCCACCTCTCAGAACATTTCTTGGAAAACTGCACAATTGACAGGGACCTCTGGGTTTTTCTGCTTGTTGTTCTTCTCTGCAAGTCTCCACAGAGAAGGCCCTTTGGCTTCTTGAGATCACCCTTATCCATCCTGACTGTTCTGTGTGCTAGCCTGGGCAGCTCAGGGCACGATGTGCGGCTCAGCACTCCCCCTCTTTATTTCTTTTTATACTTATTTGGGCATCCCCTGTTCAAACTAAGCATTTTTTATTTATTTCAAAGGGAAGGTGGGAGGGGGAGAGAGAGAATGGCATGCAAACAAACTCCATGTGCTACCGTATGCATCCAGCATGGTACTGGGGAATTGAACCTGAGTCCTTAGGCTTTGCAGGTAAGCACCTTAACTGCTAAGCCATCTCTCTAGCCCTCAAACTAAACTTTGTTTTTGAAGGCAGGGCCTCTCTAGTCCAGGCTAACCTACAATTCACTATGTAGTCTCAGGGTGGCCTCAAACTCATGGCAATACACTTACCTCTGCCTCCTGAGTGCTGGGATTAAAGGCGTGTGCCACCACACCTGGTTCAAACTAAGCATTTTTTAAAACCAAAAGTAAGCTGAACTTGGTGGCTTACATGTTTAATCCCAGCACTCAAAAAGGCTTAGGTAGGATGATCATCATGAGTTCTGGGCCAGCCTGGGCTAGAAATGAGACCCTGCCTGATAAAAGCCAGGCATGTTGACTATTGTGTTTTGATTCAGGTGTCCCCCAGAACCTATGCGTTCTGAATGCTAGGTCCCCAGCTGATGGCAATTTGGGAACTGTATCCTGCTGGAGGCAGTGTATTATTGGGGGTAGGCTTATGGGTGTTATAGCCAGTTTCCTCTTGCCAGTGTTTGATACACTCTTCTGTTGCTGTTAGCCAGGAGGTGATATCTACCCTCTGCTCATGCCATCGTTTTCCCCTGCCATCATGGAGTTTCCCCTTGGTCTAAGCCAAAATAAACCCTTTTTTTCCCCACAAGCTGCTTTTGGTTGGGTGTTTTCTGCCAGCAGTGTGAACCTGACTGTAACAATGGTGCACGTCATTAATCTCAGCACTTGGGAGGAAGAGGTAGGAGGATTACCGTGAGTTCAAGGCCACCTTGAGACTACATAGTGAATTCCAGGCCAGCTTGGACTAGAGTGAGACCCTACCTCAAAAAAAAAAAAAAAAAAAAAAAAAAAAAAAAAAGTCGGGTGGGGGGGAATACTTGAGAGATAGCTCAGTGGTTAAGGTACGTGCCTGCCTGCAAAGCCTAAGGACCTGGTTCATTTCCCCCAGTACCCATGTAAAGACAGATACACCAGGTGGAGTATGCATTAGGAGTTCATTTGCAGGGGCTGGAGGCCTGGCGTACCCATTCTCTCTCAAATAAATAAGCAAAATTTAAATAAAAACAAGAACAGCAGCACCTCTTGTTTTAAAAAAAGAATTAACTTTTACTGAGAGAGAGAACTGGCATGCCAGGGCCTCCAGCCACTGCAGTCAAACTCCAGACACATGCATCACCTTGTGCATTTGGCTCATGAGGGACCTGGACAGTTGAACATGGTCCATAGGCTTCACAGGCAAGCGCTTTGACCGCTAAGCCATCTCTCCAGCCCTAACTTTTACTTGGTGTGTGTTATGGCGGTGGCACCCATATGCTTGCCCGAGGCAGCCAAATATGCACATCTATGCATGTTCCAGGGTCTCTTGCTCCTGCAAATGAAGCCTTTCTGGCTTAGGTTTTGCAAACAAGCACCTTTAACCACTGAGCCATTTCTTTACCTATTTCAGCTCTGTTTTATAACTGGTGTTTGTTTGTTTGTTTGTTTGTTTGTTTGTTTGTTTGTTTGTTTGTTTTTGAGGTAAGGTCTCACTCTAGTCCAGGTTGGCCTGTGATTCACTATATAGTCTCAGGGTGGCCTCGAACTCAGGATGATCCTTGTACCTCTGCCTCTGAGTGCTGGGATTACAGGCGTGTGCCACCACATCCTGCTCTTTTATAACTGTTTTAAAAACTTTTTTTTTTAGGTAGGGTCTCACTCTAGCTGAGGGTGGCCTCGAATTCACAGTGATCCTCCTACCACTGGCTCCTGAGACCTGGGATTAAAGACATGTGCCACCATGTCCAGCTAAAAAACTCTTTTTTGCTTGTTTAATTTTTTGTTGTTGTTGTTGTTTTGAGGTAGGGTCTCGCTCTAGTCCAGGGTGGCCTCGAACTCACGGTAATCCTCCTACCTCTGCCTCCCAAGTGCTGGGATTAAAGACGTGAGCCACCACACCCAGCTTGTTTGATTTTTTTTGTTTGTTTGTTTTTGTTTTTCAAGGAAGGGTCTCACTGTAGTTCAGGCTGACTTGGAATTTGAACTCCTGGTGCTTCTCCTTACCTCTGCCTCCTGAGTGCTAGGATTAAAGCTAAAAACAGTTTTTAATTGGCAACTTTATTTATTTATTTATTTATTTATTTATTTATTTATTTATTTATTTATTTGAAAGAAAAAGAGGCAGATAGAGATTGGGTGCACTAGGGTCTCCAGCCAGTGGAAATGAACTCCAGACACATGAGCTGCCTTGTACATCTGGTTTATGTGGGCCTTGGACAATCAAACCTGGGTCCTTTGGCTTTGCAGTCAAGTGCCTTAACTGCTAAGCCAACTCTCCAGCCCCTGTTTTTGTTTTTTGAGGTTAGGTCTCGCTCTAGTCCAGGATAACCTGGAATTCACTATGCAGTCTCAGGCTGGCTTCAAACTCACAGTGGTCCTCCTACCTCTGCCTCCCAAATGTTGGGATTAAAGGCATGCACCACCACACCCAGCTCTCTTTTTTAAACATTTATTTGTAAGCAAAAAGGGATAGAGAGAAGACAGATATGCATGCGCCACTGTGCATCTGAACTTAACAGCATGTGAAAATACATTATATTTATAGTTTATTAACATGTACTTATTAATGGAGCTCAGTGTGATAATTTGATGCATGCATTGTTCTTTTAAAAAATTTAAATATTTATTTGCAAGCAAAGAGAGAGATGAGAGAGAGAAAGAATGGGCACTCTAGGGCCCCAGGCCACTGCAGTGTATTCTAGATGCATGTGCCACCCTGTGCATCTTGCTTTAGGTATGTACTGGGGAATCGAACCTGAGTCATTAGAGTTTGCAGGCAAACACTTAACCGCAGAGCCATCTCTCCAGCCCCCATGCAGCTCTTTCAACTCCACACCCCTTCCCAATTAATGTTCTACACTCAAAAGACTACATGGATTGTAAGTCTCTACACTTTTCTCAATTTAGCAAGCAAGTGCATTTAATGGATAAGCCCTCTTCCCAGCCCCACTTTCCAGAATTTGAATGTATTTTGGTGTTGCAGTTATCTTTACGTTGCTGGGATAAAGCATCCAATGAAAGGAGCTTATGGGAGAAAGTTTTTTATTTTGGCTTCCAGTCTCGGGGAAGCTTCATGACAGAGAACATCATGGCATGAGCAGAAGCTGAACATGACTTCTGCCACAGCAGCTGGAAAATAGCTGTAGGAGCGTGAACCCAAATCGCCATCAGCTGGTACCAAACACTTGAGTTTAGTGGGGACATCTTGTGCAACCCACCACCCCAAAAACTGATGACCATCCATTTTGTAAAATACAAATGCATTCACTCCAACTTTAAAAGTCCCCCTAGTTTTTTCAATGTCAGCACTGTTCAAACATCCCCATAGTCTACAGCCTCTTAATTCTGAGTCTGTAAAACCAAAAATACATCATGTCACAGAGTAAACATTCATGCTGCAAAAGATGGCATTGAACATAGCAAGGAAAGACTGAACCTCACTGCAAGATCTAAAACAAGCAGGGACTCAGAAGGACCATAGTGCTGAGAAGAAGGGACAGAGGAGTTCTGAGAATTGAAATATCTCTGTCACACCTTTCAAGGATAAGGATCCATTGCAGAAGAAGTGTCAGAAAGAATGTAAGAGCCAAAGCAAGGATACCTACTCCTTACAGTGCACTCTTCCAGACACAAAATAGCCTGGATATCCATGACCTTGAAGTGCCTGGCATTATCTACACAAGACCATCATAATAGGAAAAGAGGACATCAAAATAAGAGAGGAACTGGGCGTGGTGGCGCATGCCTTTAATCCCAGCACTCAGGAGGCAGAGGTAGGAGGAACACCGTGAGTTTGAGGCCACCCTGAGACAACATAGTGAATTCCAGGTCAGCCTAGATTAGAGTGAAACCCTACCTCAAAAAAACCAAAGAAATAACAATAGTAAAAATAAAAGCGAGACTGACTGAGAACGGGAGGGGATATGATGAAGAGTGGATTTGTGAAGGGGAAAGTGGAGGACAGAAGGAAAAAAAATTAAATTAAAAAGCAGGGAAAACATCAGATCTTGTAGCTCCAAGTTCAATGTCTGTAATCAGTGACCAAGTCTCTTGCTTTTTAATTCTTCCCCTCCAGCTGGGCTGCCCACGGCCCAGGAAAACTACCATACTGAGCCAGCATGTCTCCTTGGCAGCCATCTCACAGTCCTGGCATGTCAAGGTCGTAGGGTCTCCACACAGGGACTACAACAAAGCCCTGCTGCACACCCAGTAATCCTTTCTTTCCTGCGTTTGGTAAACTTCTGAAGTCTCAGGTGGTGACCAAATGTGTTATTCCGGCACAGAATGGAGCTGACTTTGAAGAGCAGGGCACTCCTAACATTCTGGCTCCCTACTTTAGACGTGATCTTTGGTTTTTGTTGTTGTTGTTGTTTTTCTCTCCCAAGGTAGGGTCTCAGGCTGCCCTTGAACTCATAGCAACCCTCCTACCTTGGCTTCCCAAGTGCTAGGATTAAAGGCATACGCCACCATGCCCAGCAGAGAGAGAAATGAGTGCACCAGGGCCTCTAGCCACTGCATATGTACTCCAGATGCGTGTGCCACTTTGTGCATCTGGCTTTATGTGAGTCCTGGGGAATCAAAAACAAGGGCATGGTGGCACATGCCTTTAATCCCAGCACTCGGGAGGCAGAGGTAGGAGGATCACCGTGAGTTCAAGGCCATCTTGAGACTACATAGTGAATTCCAGGTCAGCCTGGGCCCTACCTCGAAAAACCAAAAAAAAAGTCATTAGGCTTTGCAGGCACCTTAAAACACTGAGCCATCTCTCCAGTCTAGAAGAGAGCATTTTTCCTGCTGTCCCAATCAATGCAAAGCAGCTGGCCCAGTCTCAGTGGTGGTAATCTGTCAAACAACAGCAGCTGAACATGGCTGATGTCTCCCACCCAACTTTGTGTGTGTGTATAATTTCTTTATTTGAAAGCAGGCAGAAAAAGAGAGAGGAAGGGCAGTGGGAGGGGGTGAGTGAGTATGGGTGCTCCAGGGTCTTGAGACAATGCAAACAAATTCCAGATGCATGTGCCATTTTGTGCATCTGGCATTATGTAGGTACTGAAGACGTGAACACAGGACATCAGGCTTTGCAAGCAAGTGCTTCAACTGTTTAGCCTGGTCCCCTACCAACTTTCATTGCTTTCTGTGTTTTATCCATCTGCTCAAACCAGTCCATTTCTTCTCAGTTCAGCCCTGCCCAGAGTTGAGCACAACATGCACCTCACAAACAGTTTCTAGCCCATTCCAGACAAAGCCCTGTTCTCCTCTCATTAGCTAACCCTGCACAACCATAGTTCTTACTGCATTTAGACCCTTTAACTCTGACCAGAATGGACCAAGCTTTCAAAACACCTGAGTTTGTGGGTTCCACCCTTTTCATTTGGGGTTTGGGTTTGGGGTTTGTTGTCTCTGTGTGTTTGTAGGCAGGGTCTTGCAGTGTGTGTAGCCCAGGCTAGTCTGGAACCCCAATTCTCTTGCTTTAGTTTCCCAAATGCTAAGATTGCAAGCATGCACCACTGTGCCTGGGTGGAATATGTTTGCTATTGAATCAGAAGGAAAAAAAGCTGGAAATAATTGTTTGCTTTTCATGTGAGCTACCCTCCTTCCCTCTATGTTGGCTATCAGGGTGCCCGGGCTCTGGCACCCTGGGCAAACACTCTATTACTTAGCTGCATCCCAAACCCACCAGCCCAAATTTAATGTTTAATGACATGGAAATGCTTACGTTTCTGGGAATAGCCAGTTGTGAAATAATGTATGTAACGATTTCAGCTAGGTATTCATTGAAGTCTTAGGAAACACAATGAATGGAAATGTACAGAGAGGCTTGTGGGTGATATTCACGTCAGGTAGCTAGCAATGAGGACGCGCTTGTGTCTTATCCATCATCATCATCATCTTACCCCGTGGGGGGGGGGTCTTTGAAATGAAATTGATAATGTAACATGGAAGACAAGTCTTTTTAACTTTTCCTTCCTTATGTTTCTAGACATTTGAAGACAGTGACTTATTCCATTTGATTGGTGTAATCTGTGGATTAGCAATTTATAATTTTACTATTGTGGACCTCCACTTTCCGTTGGCTTTATATAAGAAATTACTGAAAAAGAAGCCATCACTGGATGACTTAAAAGAACTAATGCCTGATGTTGGGAGGTTAGTTGTGAAAAATCTCAAGGATAGGGTTTGGGAGGTAAGAAGTGGAAATTGTATAGCAAGCATTCCTTCTGTAAATAATCATGTTTCATTGTTTCTGTTAAATTTTTTTCTTTAAAAAAAAAAAAAACTTTTGGGCTGGAGATATGGCTTAGTGGTTAAGGTGCTTGCCTGTGAATCCTAAGGACCCATGTTCTACTCTCCAGATCCCATGTGAGCCAGATGCACAAAGGTGAGGCAAGTGCAAGGTTGCACATGCCCACGAGGTGGCGCAAGCGTCTGGAGTTTTAGTGCAGTGGCTGAGGCCCTGGCGCACCAATTTTCTCTCCCTCCTCATTCTCTCTCTTGCTCTCTAAAAAATAAAACCGCTCTTTAAGGGAAAGTATAATATGTATGTAGTCTTTCACTCATAGTCAAATAGTCAGTCTAAAATTAGTGTTTTAAAGAAACCCATACGCTGTTTTACAGAAGCATGCAACAGTTGCTGGATTATCCAGAAGATGACATAGAGGAAACATTTTGTCTGAATTTTACGGTAAGATGAATAGACCCTAAGTTAGCCTGATTATTGTCCCCCTTTCTTTTTTTTGGGGGTGGTTTCAAGTTAGGGTCTTGTTCTAGCTCAGGCTGACCTGGAACTCTGTAGTCTTAGGGTGGCCTCTGCCTCCTGAGTGTTGAGAGTAAAGGTGTGCACCACCATGCCTGGTTTATTGTCCCTTTTATGTAACAGCTGCAGCTCAGTTTTTCTTCTTTTGATAGATGGCACTCTTCATCCTTCAGCTGACATTTATTGAGCATTTACTATGTATTAGAACAGTCCTGTGAGGTTATTGTCACTATTTTACAGAAGAAAACAAGAGTGGATTGTCGATCAGGATTCACCCGCAGCTTTTGCACTTTACTACTGCTAATAGAGGGTATTTAGAGACGCAAGAGATGTTCATGGAGGTGGACCCAGTTTTGAGCCACAGTTACAGGAATGCTTAAAAGAAGCAATACATTTATTATAATAATACTGATGAACTTACTGCTTAAAAGACTAATCCCCCCCAAAAAAAAGATGAACTCCCCACTACCTCTGTGATTGTCACTAATGTCCATCCCAGTCTATCTGGTCTGACTGCTGTCCACATTACTATGATGCAAGTGCAAATGCATGGCAGTGTTGCAGAGAAATGCAACTGCAGACCTTAAAGAGGCAGCCTTCTAGGTGCTTTGTAAATAGCATCGTTTGTTAAGGTTTTCTTGAGCTTTCTTGAGTTAAATTGTTTTCTTTCCTGTGTAGCATGGTGAAATCTCATTCATATCCCTATGATAGCATTTTCTTAAGCCAAGTTGTTTCTCCTCCCTTATAAGATAATGAACTCAAAAGCATGGAATTCTCTTTTTGACCATGGTATTTTTTTTTCAAGTTTTTTATTTATTTGAGAGGTAGAGAAAGGCAGATAGAAAGAATGGGCATGCCAAGGCCTCCAGCCACTGCAAATGAACTCCAGAAACATGTGCCACCTTGTGCATCTGGCTTACATGGGTCCTCTCCGTCCTTTGGCTTTGCAGGCAGGTGCCTTAACCACTAAGTCATATAGATACCAGATTTCTATTAAAGAGGATAATATGCCCCCCCCCAAAAAAAAAGGATTGGGGAAAGAAAAGATGTAGGAATTATAGCATAAAAAAAAAAAATTAGCTGGGCGTGGTGGCGCACGCCTTTAATCCCAGCATTGGGGAGGCAGAGGTAGTAGGATTGTCTTGAGTTCAAGGCCACCCTGAGACTACATGGTAAGTTCCAGGTCAGCCTTGGCTAGAGTGAGACCCTACTTCGAAAAAACCAAAATAAATAAATACACTAAGCCGGGCGTGGTAGTACATGCCTTTAAAAATCCCAGCACTTGGGGGCTGGAGAGATGGCTTGGCAGTTTTTTGCCTGCAAAGCCAAACGATCCGATTTGATTCCCCAGGACCCATGTAAGCCAGATGCACAAGGGGGTGCAGACATCTGGAGTTCATTTGCAGTGGCTGGAGACCTGTGCACCCATTCTCTCCCCCTCTTTCTCTTTCTCTGCCACTTTCTGTCTCTCAAATAAATAAATAAAATAAAGCCAGGCACGGTAGCACACACCTTTAATCCCAGCACTCGGGAGGCAGAAGTAGGAGGATCACCATGAGTTTGAGGCCACCCTGAGGCTTCATAGTGAACTCCAGGTCAGCCTGAGCTAGAGTGAGACCCTACTTCACAAAACCAAAAAATAAAATAAATTAGTAAATAAATAAGATATATATATTCCCAGTACTTGGGAGGCAGAGGTATGAGGATCACTGTGAGTTCAAGGCCACTCTGAGACTACTGAGTGAATAAGTCAGCCTAGGCTAGAGCGAGACCCTACCTTGAAAAATCAATAATAATAATAATGTATTAGCCGGGCGTGGTGGTGCACGCCTTTAATCCCAGCACTCAGGAGTCAGAGGTAGGAGGATTGCCGAGAGTTCCAGGCCACCCTGAGACTACATAGTTAATTCCAGGTCAGCCTGGACCAGAGTGAGACCCTTACCTTGCAAAACCAATAATAATAATAATAATAACAACAACAATAATGTATTAGTTTTTATATATATTTAATGAGAAAGGAAGAATTTGACAGATGATTAAAATACTTTTAAGTTTGAGTTTGACATTGACTTTTGTAAAAATTGAATAGATCACAGTTGAGAACTTTGGTGCAACAGAAGTAAAAGAGCTGGTTCTGAATGGTGCGGACACTGCCGTTAACAAGCAGAACAGGTAAGTGAGTGAGCTGAGGGGAGAGAGAAGGCTCAGCAGATTTTTCCTCTGTTCTTAGAAACATGTCTGAATCTCAACTTACTTAGATCATACTTAGTATTTCAGTATTTAGTGAGGAAGTAATCTGCTCATGAAATCTGCTGTATGCTATCAGTAAGAGAATGAAGAGATAGCTGGGCGTGGTGGCGCACGCCTTTTATCCCAGCACTCGGGAGGCAGAGGTAGGCAGATCTCCAAGAGTTTGAGGCCACCCTGAGACTACATAGTTAATTCCAGGTCAGCCTGGGCTAGAATGAGACCCTACCTCAAAAAACCAAAAAAAATAAATAAATAAATGATAGGTTTTTTTTTTTTTTTCCATAATAACTTTATTCTCTTTGAACTCTGCTTCTGTTTTTCTGAGTGGTTAAGAGGTAGCAGAAAGCACAGGAGTACTCAGATTTATTTAATCGGGTATTCTTCAGAAATGGTTTTTATAATCTGAGCATGTGTCCTTTTTTCTTGTAGACAGGAGTTTGTTGATGCCTATGTGGATTACATATTCAATAAGTCAGTGGCTTCCTTATTTGATGCTTTTCATGCGGGCTTTCATAAGGTCTGTGGAGGAAAAGTTCTTCTGCTCTTCCAACCGAATGAATTACAAGCTATGGTTATTGGAAATACAAATTATGATTGGAAAGAACTGGAAAAGGTAAGGATAAGCAAATTTTGCCATTGTTTCAATGGAAAGACAAAGAGGAACCCAGCTTAGTGGTAGAAGTCTTGTCCTTTTATGCATTGTTCTCCACTGTCATGGAGTTTATTACTGGCATTTTATTGAAAATATCCATCCTTCCTACTTTGAGGTGGGAGGACTGCCATGAACTCCAAGTCAGACTATGCTAGAATGAGACTCCACCAAAAAAAAAAAAGAAGAAGAAAAAAAGAAAACAAAAAAAGACCTCTATTTCTGTTTTCTCTGGGAAATCTCCTTGTTGAATTTTTTGCCAACTAATACCAAGTAATACTAGGGGACAGATTGAGAATTTTGTAAACAATTTATTTTTCTGTATCTCTGTCACTCTTATGGATTCCTTCAGATACAGGCTGGAGAGATGGCTTAGTAGTTAAGGTGTTTGCCTATGAAGCCTAAGGACCCAGGTTCAATTCCCCAGTACCCACATAAAGCCACAAACACAAAATGGCTCATGTATCTGGAATTTATGTGCAGCACCAAGTGGTCCTGGCGTACCCATTCTCCCTCCCCACCTTGTCCCTCCCTCCTTGCAAGTAAATAAATAAAATGTTCTTTTAGAGTGCTAAATTAGTTCCCCCTTATATAACACGATGCATGATTACCTTGCCTATTTTCCTAATGATCCCTTAAAATTTTTGCAGTTATGCAGTTTGTTACAAAGTTAAGTATATATTTGCTCTGTGACCTCATAATCACTCTCAGGGATTGTTATATTCACACAGAAATGAGTGAGTGGGAAGCTGTTTTAAAGGCTTACAGTTTGCTTTCCAAAACAAGAGCCTGGAAGTGAATGGTGGTTTGGGTTGCTCAGTATCTTGAATGTACTGCCATTGAACTGTATGCTTATACCTGTAATCGTGGCCAATTTGGGCTATATATACACAAGACCATTTCAACATCCCCTTCTAGGGAGAGGGTAGAAAGGTTAAGGGCTTAAACTTTATTATATATATAATTTTTATTTATTTGCAAGCAGAGAGAGAATGAGCACACCAGGGCTTCATACCACTGCAGATAAACTCCAGACGCATGTGCTAATCTGTACCACTTTGTACATCTGGCTTTATGTGGGAGCTAGATAATCAAACCCAGACCATCAGACTTTGCAAGCAAGTACCATTTACCGCTGTGTAAGTCTCTACACTGTGTATATGGTTTTTTGAGGTAGGGTTTCACTGTAGCTCAGGCTGACCTGGAATTCACTATGTTGTCTCAGGGTGGTCTTGATTTCACGGTGATCCTCCTACCTCTGCCTCCTGAGTGCCGGGATTAAAGGTGTGCACCACCACGCCCAATTGTGTATATGTGTTTTTTTTAATGTTACTATTTTTATTTCAAGATACTTTATTTTTGGTGATTTGCAGGAAGGTCTTAAACTAGCCCAAACTGACCTGGCAACTTGCTCTGTAGACCAGAATGACCTCAAACTCAGTGATTCTCCTGCCTTAGGCTCTTTCATGCTGGAATTGAAGGTATAACCACCACTGCTGGCTTCATAAAGGCACTGTGTATACATGTGCCAACTAGATGATTGCAGAGGCTCAAGGCTAGGCGAGGGAAGTCTTACAGTTCCATTTTTTATGACGTTATTGAAAAGGTTTGGGGTTTAGAAAAAGCAGCATTGGATCTTGGAAACCAGGAGCTATTCTCTACCCCCTCCCAGCTTGGGAGTCTGCTTTACTTTCACATCTGCCTTATAAACCTTGTTGACTTAAGAACTGTAGGTGGCACTTATAAAGCTAGTAGCCAGGCTGGAATCTTCTAGAAAGGACGTAGGGAGTTTCTTTTTGTGGGTAGATTGATCTGCTCAGGACATAAGACCTGTCTGTAGATCCTGACTGGAAGTTAGTTGTACCTACCTTGAGTCAGTGACAGAGCACTTCTCACTTGTCCTGTCAATGCTGTGTCGCTCTACTTCAGCCTCGCAGCCTCATTGCTAAAAGCCAGGCCCTCTAGCACATCTTGTTCCCTGTGCCTGCCTGGAGTTTCCTTCCCTGGAGAATCCCACTGGGCTCTCGTGTTTATACCCTCTCCAAGACCTTCCCCATGTACGTGATCTGACTCTTCATACCCATGTGCACGGCGTCTGTTTTACCCCCTTTGGACTTGGCACAGATGTCTCTTGTTGCTTCCTTGCTCCCTGCCATGTTCTCACACCTACAAGACACTCAGTAAGCACTTAAAGTCTTGAAGTATTGAGTTACAAAACATTTTTGGTATATTTAGTACACTTTGATTTCTTCTATTGCATAACTGATTCATATTAATTTTAGTGATTATGATTTTTTTTTCTGATTTTTCAAGGTAGGGTTTCACTGCAGCTCAGGGTGGCCTTGAAGTCATAGCCATCCTCCTACCTCTGCCTCCCAAGCAAGTGCTGGGATTAAAGGTGTGTACTACCATGCCTGGCTAAATGTTTTATGTATGTATTTATATAAGAGACAGAGAATGGTTTACATGGATACTGGGTAATCAAACCTGGGTCCTTGAACTTCACAGGCAAAGACTTTAACCACTAAGCCACCTCTCCAGCCCCAGAGTTGTTTTATTATGATCTAGTCCAAAAGATACATATTCATATATCCACCAAAAAAAATGCTAATTAAAAAAAAAGCCGTGTGTGATACCACACACTTTTAATCCTAGCACTTGAAAGGCAAAGGTAGGAAGGATCACTATGAGTTTCAGGTCAGCCCAAGCTGAGTCCTAAACCATACCTAGAATACCAAACAAAAAAAAAAAAAAAAAAAAAAAAAAAAAAAGCCTCGCATGGTGGCGCACTCGGGAGGCAGAGAGGATCGCCATGAGTTCAAGGCCACCCTGAAATTACAGAGTGAATTCCAGGTCAGCCTGAGCTAGAGTGAGACCCTACCCAGAAAAACTAAACAAAACAAGAATCATCACACAGCTCAGGCCACCCATTTTTGGGAGGGGTCTATACAAGGACAGTCTTAGAAACTACCATAGGCCATCAGTAGTGGTGTAGAAGCAGTTTGATTTCTTTTCTTGAATTGCTAGGAGCTTACATATTACAGGTACAGTTGTTTTACTCCTAGCATTATTTTAGTAACTTGAAAGCATCCTTCAGATACCTACTCGTGAAGATGGTATTTACTACATTGTTTCTGGTGATTCGTTCCTCTGGTCCGTCCTTTGTCCTGGAAACACATAGTGCACAGGAAATGTGAGACAGAGACAGTTCAAACTCTTGTCCATGGTAGGCCAGTGTCCCAGAGTTCTAAAACTAACATTCTTTAATAGTGACTAACGGTTATGTTGTTTTTAGAATACAGAATACAAAGGGGAGTATTGGGCAGACCATCCTACAATAAAAATTTTTTGGGAAGTATTTCACGAACTACCATTGGAAAAGAAGAAACAATTTCTGTGTAAGTATTTTTTAATATATTTATTGACTTAATAGAGAGACCAAGCATGCTAGGGCCTTCAGCCACTGCAAACAAATTCCAGATGCATGCATCCCTTTGTGCATCTGGCTTAGGCGGGTCCTGGAGAGTCAAACCGGATCCTTTGGCTTTGCAGGCAAACACCTTAACTGCTAAGCCATCTCTCCAGCCCCCTGTATAAGTATTTCTAACTACTTACATATTTTATGACAAGATTCCAGTTATTATATTTATTAAAATATATTGATAGGTTAGTTTGTGCTTCTATAGTATTATTCCAATGTCCTGTTTTTAAATCATGAATAAGCTGCTTTTTTTTTTTTTTTTAAGGAAAAAGCCAATAAAACTGCATTTCCTATTTTATTAACCAGTTCTATAACTAAGTAGCTCTAACTGAAAGACAGCCCAAAGTGTTTTTTTAAAAAATATTTGAGAGGGAGGGAGAAAGGGTGCGCTAGGTCCTCTAGCCCCTGCAAACAAACTCCAGATGCGTGCGCCCCCTTGGGCATCTGACTAAAGTGGGTCCTGGGGAATCAAACTTGGATCCTTTGGCTTTGCAGGCAAATGCCTTAACCACTAAGCCATCCCTCCAGCCCCCAAAATGTTTTTTTGTTTGTTTGGTTTTCGAGGTAGGGTCTCACTCTGGTCCAGGCTGACCTGGAATTCATTATGTAGTCTCAGGGTGGCTTTGAACTCACTGTGATCCTCCTACCTCTGCCTCCCAAGTGCTGGGATTAAAGGCATGTGCCACCACACCCGGCCTTCGCCCCCAAAATAATTTTAAGACCAGCTTTCATCCATCAAACATTTATTGCACATTACCTGTCCAAAGATTACAATCATACAAGTGCATGGATAAAATCTATCTCAAAAACTTGCTTCTGGGCTGGAGAGATGGCTTAGCTGTTAAGGTGTGTGCCTGTGAAGCCAAAGGACCCAGGTTCGATTCCTCAGGACCCACGCAAGCCAGATACACAAGGGGCACATGTATCTGGAGTTCGTTTTTAGTGGCTAGAGGCCCTGGCATGTCCATTCTTTCTTCTTTCTCTTTCTCTGCTTGCAAATAAAAATTAAAAATAAAAGTAAACAAAAAAAAATTTGCTTCAGCGAGACATGGTAGCCCATGCCTTTAATCCGAGCACTTGGGGAGACAGGGGTAGGAAGAGTGCCACTCTTCCAGGACAGCGTGGGCTAGAGGGAGACCCTACCTCAGGAGAAAAAACAAAAAAAAAAAAAAAAAAAAAAAACTGCTTCCAGGTGAGCTGTGGGAACTGTACTAAATATTACTTGCTGCTTGACGTGTGCCCGTTTTTTCTTGGCAGTATTTTTGACAGGTAGTGATCGCATTCCTATCCTTGGGATGAAGAGTCTGAAGCTAGTCATTCAGCCAACAGGAGGTGGTGAGGAATATCTCCCGGTTTCCCATACATGTTTTAATCTTCTAGACCTTCCAAAATACACAGAAAAAGAAACTCTACGCTGCAAATTAATCCAAGCTATTGATCACAATGAAGGCTTCAGTTTAATATAATTTGGAATTTTACCTAGTTTAGTGCAAAAGCATTAAACTACATATGTTTGCGGTGGATTCAACAGTGACAGAGGTACTATGAGAATTTTTACTTGGAAAATGTTCACAACATACAAGTCTTTAAGAAAGCCAAAAAACATTAAAGAAAAATGAACTGTTGATACTAAACTTACTGTACAGAACCGTGAATTTTCCCCATCCTAATAAATATACAAGTATTGTGAATACATTAAAGTTTTACTAACATGAATTTTAAGAGTTTGCATATTTCAAAAATGATCTGATGTGTGAGTGCATGGACATGTATGTTGCTTCAATCACTGGGTGAAAACTTTAACTTTGGCCTGCAATAGTTACTTGATTATTTTTCCATTTTGTAAATAAAAGTTTTATAATAAAATAGATATGTTCAAATATCAGTGCAGTTTCTGTAGTTGTAATTGAATTGGGATTGTAAGGTTAAAGTTTACCATTTAGGCTGGGTGTGGTGGCACATGCCTTTAATCCCAGCATGTCATTGTGAGTTTAAGGCAACCCTGAGACTAGAGTGAATTCAGGGTAAGCCTGGGTTAGGTGAAACCCTCTCCCTCAAAAAAACCATTTAGGCCAGGTATGGTGGCTAAAGTGAGACCCTGTTTCAAAAAAGCTGAAGAGGGTTGCCTGCAAAGCCTAATAACCCATGTTCAATCTCTTATCCTCAATCCCATGTAAGCCAGATGCACAAAGGTGAACTTTTTTTTTTTTTTTTTTTTGGTTTTCCAAGGTAGGGTCTCACTCTGGTCCAGGGTGGCCTCGAACTCTCAGCGATCCTACCTCTGCCTCCCTCGAGTGCTGGGATTAAAGGCATGCGACATCACGCCCAGCTGAACTATTTTTTTGTTTTTCGAGGTTTAGCCTAGGCTGAGCTGGAATTCACTAGTCTCAGGATGGCCTCGAACTCATGGTAATCCTTGTACCTCAGCCTCCCACGTGCTGGGATTAAATCTGTGCACCACCACGCCACTAAACAGTATTCAACTGTCCTTGGGTTTCCTTCCTTGTACATGTTATACCATTTAACAGATACTTTTTTTGCCGGGGGGGGGTGGTCATGCTGGCCACCACCAGTATCTTGTCATTGCATGTATGAGAGTGACCTGTGAAACAGTAGCCAAGACCAGATATTTTAAAGATCTCACATGTATGTTTCATAAGAAAAACAGGGACTGGAGAAATGATTTAAGGCCAAAGGACTCCGGTTTGACTCCCTATGACCCACATAAGTCAGATGCACAAGGGGCACATGCAGCTGGAGTTCATTTGGAACAGCCATTCTCTACCTGCCTATTTTGGTTCTCTCTCAAATATTTTAAAAACTAAAAGAGTGGCAGGGCTGGAGGGATGGCTTGGTGGTTAAGGTGTTTGCCTGCAAAGCCAAAGGACCCAGGTTAGATTCCCCAGGACCCATGTTAGCCAGATGCACCCATTCTGTCAAATTTTTAAAAAAACAGGGCTAGAGAGATGGTGTAGCAGTTAGGGCACATGCCTATGAAGCCTAAGGACCCCGGTTCGATTCTCCAGGTCCCACATAAGCCAGATGCACAAGGGGGCGCATGTGTCTGGAGTTCGTTTGCAGTGGCTAGAGGCCCGGGTGCGCCCATTCTCTCCCCTCTTTCCCTGTCTTTGTCTCAAATAAATAAAAATAAAATCTTTAAAAAAACAAAACAGTGGCAAATACTGCTTAGGCTAGCATTGAACTTGCAGTGGCCAATTGCGAGAGTCATAATCTCTGAATTTTTTTCTGGGCCAGAGTTGGAAGGAGGGGTCTCCAGCCCAGGTTGATTTGGAACTGTAGTCCTATACTGGCCTTGAATTTAGTAATCCCTACCTCTGCTGAGATTGGCTGTCTCTTTGATATACACTCTTCCTGCTGGGTTAGCAGTTGTAATTAAAATGACATCAAATAAAGCTTGGTGGGTGATAAGACCCTCAAGAAAGATGCCTCAGTGGTTAAAGACGCTTACGAGGCCTGAGAGCCTGGGATGATTCCTCAGTACCAGCATAAAGTGGTGAATGCATATGGAGGCCACTGCTTACATATTTTTAATGCAAATGTCACTTGAATTTTCTAGCTTCTTGAGCACAGGGACTTACCAGTAATCTCAAGTGCCAACACCTGTGGAGTCAAGGCCACCTTCATACACACAGTGCTGAAGCTAGGAGAAAGGCTAAGGAGATCACCAGGACCAGTGACCTTGGACCGTCTTAGGACTTGTCTTTTCCCCACATTTACCTGCTATGGCTGGAATATTGAGACACTGGAAGTAAGGGCTAAGGTATAAATTGATAAGTACATGCATAGGAGACATCTAATATAGTCCTAAGACTATAAATTCTACAACTTTAAAACTCTTATACCTTAAATAATTTAAGTTAAAGAAAAAGTCAAATGACAACTTTAATAGACTTTTAAAACAGTGTACAAGTATAAAACACTGGTTTTGTATTTCAAAAGTTGGAAGATAATCCAGTCATTAAACAATCTACAAAACATATGCCAGTAGATACATAAAAGTCTGTACAATATAAAAAGCTGAACAGTCTTCACTGTAAAAATAATTTAAAACAAATTTCTCAATTTAAAATATCATCTATAGCACAAACACATCATGCAAATGGAAAACAATATACTGCATTCATTTAGTGTAGCCAAATAAATTTAGATTGAGATATTTTAGACAGGGAAATGGGCCATTCAACACTTCTCTCTCCTCTGGCAGTAATGGTCCTAGCTGGGTATTTTATGCATAAAGAACAGCTACGTCAAACCCTTTTTATTGTAATAAATACGAAGCCAACATAGGAATACTTTAATTTGGGAGTAATGTTCAAAAAAAAAATAATCTGTAAAATAAATGCTTACTGTGCAATTTTAAAGTATGAACTTTTTTGAAAGGCTAGAAGCTTATGCAGTTAAGAAAACTGGTATCTAGTATTAAGGCAGGCTAAGCTTTTAAATAAAACTAGTTTCATTAACTATTATATTGTGTCATCTCTGTAATACTAGGCTAGCAGTTTGGTATTCATTACACTAAATCCTCTCAACTGGAGATATATTTTCTATTTTCTGGTTGAGTTACTTTGGAACTGTAATCAGGGACCTGTTGCTTTCCTCATGAATGAAAAACAATCAGTCCAAAATATTACACTCTCCCCAGTACAAGTACCATTATTACAGGTTCAGAAAGGCTTTGCATATTCACATCTTGGCAATTTAATACTTGTGGGAAAGGATCAATGCGGACTTTACCACAGTGATAGGTATTTAAACAATAGCAAAATATATTCAAACTAAGGGGATCCAGGCAGGCACTATTGATTCTAAAGCAACTGAAACATTTCCAAAGCATTGTTCTATCAGGTGCCAGACATTCCCACGTGTCTGCAGGAGGTACAAGTCATCTTCAGTTGAAGGACACAAACACTCTTGACTCTTAGCACCAAGTCTTACTTTAAGAAGAGTAAAGACAACCGAGTGCTCTCCGCATGTTGACTTCTGCTCACACTGCATCTCATTTGTGATTTAACAAAGTTAGCTGCCATAAATTTTGGAAAATGCCAGTGTTTAAAAATAGGTAATTGTGCTAAATAAAAGTTCAGCAGAACAGAGAATTTGAGGACTCCAAACCACTCAATGTTAAAATAAAAGTGTGAAAATACCATTCTTTGGTCTAGATAAGCTGTTCCCTTTACATTAATTTAACATTCCAATGGCTTTTTGAAAACTTTAAATGTTGAAACTCACTAGATAAAAACAAAGTAGTATATACATATGGATGTATCATACACATGAACCTTCAAAAGAAAGAAGTCTTGACCAACAGCTGATTAGATACCTAGTACCTTTTAAAAAGTTAGTGTTTGAGTGTACAGAAACAATGGAATTTAAAAATTACCCATTAGAAAACAATCTTATTTTACCAGTCCATAAATGACACCTTTCTGGTTTTCTTGCTGTGTTGAGTTCACGAGTAAACATTCATTCTGACATGCTGACACTCCTAATGCTGGTGGGACAATCCCTATGCTGGGCAACAGTTACATTACGATCTGTCTGATGGGCAGTCCACATCTGTTACTTCCTGTTTCACCGTTACAGCTTCATTCACTGACTCTTGGTTACCTCCATCAGTCCCAAATCCAGCTCCTCCAGCTCTTTCTGGTATGTCAGCATCATCTTCCAAGCCATTGTAGAACTCTTCAATCTCACTTTCATCTTCCATGGGTTCTTCTAGGCTTGGACTCTGGCATGTCCCACTATCACTGTTACTGCCACACGAACTAGAGGACAAGACGTCATCCTCAGAGTCTGAATATACCTCAGCGCCGTGGAATATGTAGCGATTTGGTGGTAAAAACAGATACTGATTACCTGAAACATAGTAACACAAATAGTTTTTTTTTTTTTTTTTTTTGGTGGGAGGGTGAGGGGTTATTTTGAGGTAGAGTATTGCTCTGGCCCAGGCTGACCTGAAATTCACTATGTAGTCTCAGGGTGGCCTCAAACTCACAGCGATCCTTCTACCTCTGTTGGGCATGGTGGCGCATCCTTTAATCCCAACATTCATGAGGCAAAGGTAGGAGGATCGCTGTGAGTTGGAGGCCATCCCAAGACTACACAGTGAATTCCAGGTCAGCCTGGGCTAGTGAGACTCCCCAGAAAACTAAAGAAAAAAAAAAGTGTATAAAGCACTCAAGGAAAATCCCATATGGAGGATTACCACTCTGTATGTGTGCTCTCTGTACAGGGAGAGGCTTCTGTCATCTGACTAAACAGCCGTTTGTTGATTTCTGTTTTCTGCCAGGATACTTGATTTATCATATGGGAGAATTTTAACACTATCATTTACTTAAGCTACAGTTGGTTGACTTGAATATGTGTTCAAAACAATGAAGTACTTTATTCTGCTTCAGCAGCATTTAAAAATTAAAGCCATCTATTACCTATTTAAGTTACAGATGAGTAGAGATGAATATTTAATGACCAGAACTTAGCACAGTGCCTTGCTGGAAAGGCCCAAAGACTTCAACTAAGAAATACTTGTTTACAGGGGCTGGAGATGTAGCTCAGTTGGGAGAGTGCTTGCCTAGCATCCAGGAAGCCCTGGGTTCAATATCCAGAACTGCATAAAGTGGTTTCAGTGGTGCACATTTATCCCAGCATTTGGCAAAAGATGTTTTTCTACGGCAAATGACTGAAATACTTGGTACACGTGTTCTAAGCTAGACCATCAGGGCTCATGCCTATAACCTCAGCAGCACTTACTTCAGGGACTGGGTTGAGGCCAAGTGTACAAATGTGAGACCTGACCACCAAGTGTAGTGAAGAGCATGAGACAATGTTCTAAGATGTGGCACACTGTTAAGCCTAAACACACAGGATACATTTTTACACTGATTAAATTAGTATTTCCCCCAAACCACTATGACTTCTCAAAATCAGGACTACTTCATGTCAGCTTTCTCACCTGTAGCAGAGAAGTAATAGTTCCTGCATCCTGAGATTATCAGTTCTACGTAAAAAATAACTCATCTCAGTAAGCGCCCAAGTGTTAATCTCTACCAGCCACAACTTAGCAGCAATGTAATACAGAAACCCGTGACTTAGAATCTGCATGCACAGGTTGTTAAAAGCACTAAAGGCAGGTGTGGGGGCTGAGGTAGGAGGATCTCTTCAGATTGAGACCAACCTGTGCTAGACTGAGTTCCAGACAAATAAGGCTAAAGTAAAACCCTGGCTCAAAGAAGGAAAAGGAAGGAAAGAAAGGAGGGAGAAAGCTGGTGAGATGGCTTAGCAGTTGAGATGCTTGCCTGTAAAGCCAAAGGACCCAGGTTTGATTCCCCAGGACCCATATAAGCCAAAACGCACAAAGTGGTGCATCCATCTAGAGTTCATCTGCAGTGGCTACAGGTCATGATGTGCCCATAAACAAGCTGGGCGTGGTAGTGTACACCTTTAATCCCAGCACTTGGAAGGCAGAGGTAGGATCACTGTTGAGTTCCGAGTCAGCCCAGACTAGAGTGAAACCCTACCTCAAAAGACCTAAATAAATAAATAAAACCAAGGCCAGGGGTGGTGGTGCATGTCTTTAATCCCAGCACTCAGGAGAAGCCGGGCATGGTGGCAAGAAGGCAGAGGTAGGAGGATCGCTGTGAGTTCAAGGCCATCCTCAGACTACATAGTGAATTCCAGGTCAGCCTGGGCTAGAGTAAGACCCTACCTTGAAAAAACAAAATAAATAAAAATATTCCTTAAAAAAAGAAAGAAAAGCCGGGCGTGGTGGTGCACACCTTTAATCCCAGCACTTGGGAGGCAGAGGTAGGAGGATAGGAGGATAGCCTTGAGTTCAAGGCCACCCTGAGGCTACACAGTGAGTTCTAGGCCAGCCTGAGCTACCTACATCAAAAAGCCAAAAAAAAAAAAAAAAGGAAAGAAATAAAAGGAAGGAAGGAGTCAGCACTCTTCTAATGTAAGGTAAGACCTGACTTAAATTAATTCCAATCAGGGCTGGGAATACAGTACAGGTCAGTGGTAGAGTTCTTGCCCTGGGTTAATCCCCAGCAACACACATGCAGCCCTACCCTGATCAACTAATGCTACAATGGCTAATTTCTTACAAATACTATATTACAATATTACACTTTCAAAATGATTCAACAGCATTTCTTACCATCCAGCCGCTTACTAATCTGCTCTTTTGCAAGTCTATTGGGCCAGCACTTCCTCACTGTTTCAGCAACCACAGTTCTTGCATTTTTCTCTCCAGTGCTGGAACCAACATCCTTGAAATCTGAGTTTTCCACAGTAATACTTTCAGCATTCCTAGAAGACTGTACTTCGTACGATTTTTCCTCCACACAACTTTTTGACTCCAACACATCCAAACTGTCCACTTTATTCTTTGTTGCAATAATCACTGAAGAATCTTGCGGCAAGGTTCTTTCTGGTGAACTTGAGTCTTCTGAGATATGAAGAGGTGTTGGTGGCAAGTCTGATAAAGCAACCAATTCCTTTTGTGTTCGTGGAGGTTTTTCAGTAATTTCAGAAAGCTTAACAGGGTTACAGCAAAGTTTGGCATATTCACCACCTAACCTATGACACAGTTCATTAATAATGACATCACAGTCTCCAAGAAGCTCTACATCAAAATGCAGATGAGGCAAAGGTTCCCTATTAATTAATATCTGAGGCACTTCATGGGGTATGGAACCTAAAAATAGGATGAAAAAAGTTAGAAAGCTAGAATGGAAGCTATTAAAATCACAACAAACGCACTGTGAAAACCAAGCAAACTTGCACTAGTATGGTCATTACCTCTCATAGGTGCTCTCTAGTGAACAGACACAGTTACCAAAGTCTCTGGGGCTCTGCTCCTGACACCTGGTTCCTGAACAACTCCTCAGACTTTTCTCCTTTTTTCTGTTTCCTTATCATGGGAAATGAGGAAAACAAACTTGATTTCCCACAAGGCTGAGTTACTATGTCCTGATGGAAATGTAAAAAAAAAAAAGCCTGGCGTGGTGCACGCCTTTAATCCCAGTACTTGGGAGGTTGAGGTAGGAGGATGGCTGTGAGTTTGAGGCCACCCTGAGACTAAACATTGATTTCCAGGTCAGCCTGGGCTATAGCGAGACCCTACCTCAAAAAACAAGATAAACAAAGAAAAAAAGAGTCATACTATCTGCTTTATAAACTTGTTTTATGTTTTCACAAAATGACTTACTACCAACACACCACCACCAAAAGATTGCCTTTTTATTTTTTCAAGACATTATCTTACTCTGGTAGCACAGCCTGGCCTTGAACTTGCACTGATGTCCCCATTTCTAGAGACCTGAGATTACAGGAAGGTACCACATCTGGCTCAGAAATCCTTCAAGATTGTGTGTTTGTGTTTGAGGCAGGGTTTCACTCCAGCCCAAGCTGGACTTGAACTCATGATGATCCCTCCTATTTCTGCCTCCCAAGCACTAGAATTAAAGGCGTGCTCTAGGTGATACTCTGATTCATAAAGACTAATGAAAATGATTCAGGCCAATGGGCCATGAGTTCAAGGCCAGCCTGGGCTACAGAGGGAGTTCCAGATCAGCCTAGGCTAGAATGAGACCCTGCTTTGAACAATTTTGGCTATTCTCTTCTCTACTATAAGTAAAGTCACCAGGGTCTATCACAGAGATGGTATATGCAGAATGTTCCCACCAAATGACCGACTTACTTGGTATTAGTGCTACTGGTCTGACTTTCAGGGAAGACCCTATGACAATGAGGAGATCAACTTCATCTTTGTCGTACTTCATGGCTCTGTGAAACTGTTCTGGTAAATTTTCACCGAAGAAGACAATCTCAGGTTTCATGATAGCAAGTGGTTCATCAGCTGGGCATCGAGGGCACCGAGGAACTACCTACACATTCCAGGTTCCCATTGACATGGGCAAAAGTGGAAGGAAGGCCAAGTTAGAAACAGTCAACAAGCATTCCCACACTTGTTAAGACACATTTTAGAACCCACCCAGAAAACAGAAAGAAAACAATGTAACTTTAGGATGATATTCAACTCTACTGGCATAAAATGTAACCCCAGTAAGTGATTATGCTGCCTTTAGCTCAGGCTGACCTGGAACTCACTCTGTAGTCTCAGGCTGGCATAAAACTCACAACTATCTTCCAACCTCTGCCTCTTGAGTGCTGGGATTAAAGGCATGTGCCACCATGCCTGGCCCTATGCTGCTTTTTAAATTATTATTTAATTTTTATTTTAGAGACAGAGAGAGGAGAAACAAGAGAACTGGTGCACTAGGGCCTCAGACACTGCAATTGTTTGCACCACTTAGTGGGCATGTGCGACCTTGTGCTTGCCTCACCTTTGTGTGTCTGGCTTATGTGGGATCTGGAGAGTAGAACATGGGTCCTTAGGCTTCGCAGGCAAGTGCCTTACCCACTAAGCCATCTATCTCTCCAGCCCCTGCTGCTATTTTAAAAATAAATTTTATTTATTTACTTATTTTATTTATTTATTTATTTATTTATTTATTTATTTATTTATTTATTTACAAGCAGAGAGAGAGAAGAGAGATACAGGAACGGGCACACCAGGGCCTCTAGCCACTGCAAATGAACTCCAGATGCATGTGCCCCTTGTGCATCTGGCTTACATGGGCATTGGGGAATTGAACCTAGGTCCTTTGCCTTCGCAGGCAAATACCTTAACCACTAAGCCATCTCTCCAGCCCCCATGCTGCTATTGTATCTGTGTAGAAGTACATTACATTCAGGAGTTTCAGAAGGATTAAAATGTGGTAGCACAACTTTAATCTCAGCACTCAGGTGACAAAGATAGGAGGACTGCTGAGAGTCTGAGGCGAGCCAGGTGAGTGAATGCCTGGTCAGCCTGGGCTAGAGTGAGTCCCTACCTCAAAAAAACAAAAAAAGAGGTAGGAGAATCACCGTGAGTTTAAGGCGCCCTGAGACTCCATAGTGAATTCCAGGTCAGCCTGCGCCAGAGTGAGACTCTACATCGAAAAACAAAAAAACAAAACAAAAAAAAAGATTTAGGGCTAAAGAGATGGCTCAGCAGTTAAGGTGCTTGCCTGCAAAGCCTAGCAACCTCGGTTCAATTCCCCAATATCCACATAAAGCCAAATGTACAAAGTGGCACATGCATCTGGAGTTTGTTTACAGTGGCTAGAGACCCTGGTGTGCTCATTCCCACTCTCTTCTCCACTTGCAAATAATGTATGTATGTATGTATTTTTTTGGAGAGACACGAGAGGGAGAGGAAGACAAAGATGGGCGTGCCAGCAGCCTCTCAGCTG
This sequence comes from Orientallactaga sibirica, assembly GCA_036365145.1. Lineage (NCBI taxonomy): Eukaryota > Metazoa > Chordata > Mammalia > Rodentia > Dipodidae > Orientallactaga > Orientallactaga sibirica. Next base: position 23,792,648 of record JAEOAD010000032.1, on the reverse strand, counting down.
CTGAGAATGAACTCCATATGCGTGCACCCCCTTGTGGTCAAGTGCGGTATTGCGCCCTTGCATCACTTTGCATCTGGCTAAACATGGGACCTGGAGATTGGAACCAGCGTTCTTAGGCTTAGGAGGCAGGCGCCTTAACTGCTAAGCCCTCTCTCCAGCCCGATTAAATGTATTTTTTAAAGCCTAGGTTCAATCCCCCAGTTCCCAGATAAAGGCATTTGGAGTTCATTGGAAGAAGCAGGAGCCCCTTCTCAATCTCCCCCTGCCCTGCAAATAAGAAAACAGTTGGGAGCCTGGCAGTGGTGACATGCCTAAAATTCCAGCACTCTGGAGGCAGAGGTAAGAGGATCACTTTGAGTTTGAGGCCAGTTCTAGGTCAGCCTGAGTTACAGTGAAACCCTACCTAGAAAAATTCAGGGGAGAAAAAAATAGAAAAGAGTCTTTCTATGCAACTCGGGCTGGTCTAAATCTCATGATCCTCCTACCTCAGTCTTCTGAGTGCTGGAATTACAGATGTGCACCATCATCCTTATCTTGGAAGAAATATATTCTATTGATCAATACATCCTATTTCACCAGAATTCCCAATTATAACTTTCTTACTGGATGTTTAAATTACCTGATTAAAAATGTCTCCTCGTACAGCTTCACAGTCAACTTTATATTTACAAATCAGGCAAGATGCAGTTGCAAAGGAACCTGAACAACCAAAACATGTGTTCATTAAAGGAGAAGTTGCTTATTATACCAGAGACTTCAGGAGACCCCACAGAAAGGATAGAATAAAAACACAACATTTGCCAGGTATGGTGGCACACACCTTTAATCCCAGCACTCGAGAGACAGAGGTAGGAGGATCACGGTGAGTTCGAGGCCACCCTGAGACTACATAGTGAATACAGCCTGACTATAGTGAGACCCAACCTTGAAAAAAAATAAACAGAAAGGAAAAAAAGAAAAAAAAATACAAAATTTGCATGTATTCTCTATATTATAAAAACATATACACTGCCAGGCATGGTGGTGCATGCCTTTAATCCCAGCAGTCCAGAGGCAGCGGTAGGAGAATTGCTGTGAATCTTAGGCAACCATGGGCTAGCACGAGACCCTACCTCAAAAATAATTAAAGGCAGGAGAGATGACTTAGTGGTTAAGGCACCTGCCAGGAAAGCCAAGGACCCAGGTTCTATTCCCCAGTACCCACGTAAAGCCAGCTGCACGTGCTGGCACATGCATCTGTACTTCATCTGCAGTAGATGGAGGCCCTAGCGTGCCCTTATTCTCTCTCAAATTAAAAAAAAAAATTTTTTTTTTTTTTTTGCTTTTCGAGGTAATGTCTAGCTGCAGCCCAGAATGAACTAGAATTTACTATGTAGTCTCAAGCTGGCCTCAAACTCACAGCGCTCCTCCTACCTCAGCCTCCCAAATGCTGGGATTCAAGGTGTGCACCACTATAACCCATCAAAATATTTTTTAAAAAATAATAGGGCTGGAGAGATGTCTTAGTGGTTAAGGCATTTGCCTGCAAAGCTAAAGGATCCTGGTTCAATTCTCCAGGACCCAAGTAAGCCAGATGCACAAGGGGATGCATACATCTGGAGTTCAAGTTCATTTGCAGTGGCTGGAGGCCCTGGTGTGCCCATTCTACCTCTCTGCCTCTTTCTCTCAAATAAATAAATACAATTTTTAGCAAGGCTAAAAATCTGCAGTTTAACGTTCCAATTGAGTTACCTTAGTTCACCAGTTGCAATGGTAGCCCAGGCTAGTCTTAACTCACTATGTATTGGAGGATGACCTAGAACTATTGATCCTCCTGCCTCCATTTCTGGAATGCTGGGATTAAAGGACTCGAGGGCCCTATTTCTGATTTAATGTGCTATATTCTTTTAGGTTATTGGCAAACAGATTATATATAATAATGCTTAAATTCTCAGTTCTAGGGAGCAGCAGATTATCCAAGCCATACATGTCCATTAGTAAGCTACTAACCATGACACTGAATGATCCTTTGGATTCCTGCAACCTGTTCCAAGGTATCTATATTCTGAGTATAGTTGCGAAGTAATTTTCCTTCCTTATCCGACAAGGCTATGAACTTGTGACAGAGAGATGGTTGGAACTGTCCGGGATATATTTCCTACATGAAACAGAAGTTAAAAGAAAGTTTAACCAATGAAATAAGTGTAACAGATATCCTGTATAGGTTTAACAAAAATGCACACAAATGATTAACCCCCATTTATACTTAAGGAACAAAAAACATGAGCATTTTAAAGCATCTATGGGTGGTACATGTAGAGAAAGGATGTTACGACTAGACAAATAAAACTCAGCAATTAGTGAGCTTGGACCCTTGACTCACTAAAATATCTAATAAATGTTAACAGACACTTTAATGCAAGTCAAGAAATAACATCCCTTGGGATATCTAAATTTTGTTTGCTGAAAATTAGTATTTTTTTTTTAATCTTTAAGAAAAAAGGGGAAAACTTTACACTGAAAATACAGGTATTATAGGTATGGTGACTTTTTTTAAAAATTTAAGGGTATCAACATAAGACTATTTTGTAAGGGTTTTTTTTTTTTTTTTTGATTCATCATTATAAATATCAACCTGTTGGAAGTTTAAAGCTGAAGTTTTAATTCCTTACCAAAAGTGTTTTCCTTCCACTGCACAGGCATACTGGCATAGTATAGACTTGCTCATGAATGCTGAGTTGCTGGTTTTGTGTGTGTGTTTTTCCCCCCAAATAATGCTTCAATGCTGTTTCTTCTTTAAAAACAAAGAATTCAGATATACACATGGCAAAAAGATCAGAGAAAAAGTATCAATTTTGGTCCTCCCAACTAGACAGTGTTTTTATTCAGTTTCATTTAGTAAATAACTATGGCAAAGGAAGTTTCTCCCCTACTTCTTTCATTAAAGCAGTAGTTCTCTCTACTGACTTCCTTACCATCAGATACAGCTTCTAACCCATAATGCTGCCAAAACCCTAGATACAACCACGTGTCCACCATTTGGGAACTGGTTGTACAGTAAATATATATTGCTTACAGTGAAAGAATGAAGGAGATTCACGTGCACTTGATGCACGACAGAAAGGGGAAAACAAGCTAGCCACCAATGTATAGTTATTACTATGGAGACGATGTGCATATACCGACAGGTTTGTCTGCATAAACAATCAGGAAGATCACAACTAGAGTTAAGGGAAAATAAGTTTACTAATAAGGGCTGGAGTGGCCTCAGGCCCTGGTGCAACCCATTCTCTCATTTTCTCTCGTCTCCTATCCAGGATGCTTTTTGTCATTCAGATTATAAATACCACAGGATTTTAACCAAATATAACAGGCTTGGCTAGACAAGGTCATAAGAGGGTATTTTTGGTTTTTTTTATTATGAAGAACATACTCTGTATGGATATATCATGTGTTGGTTCCATCTTTTCCTCCTTCCTGCCCCCACATCACAGGAAGCCCTCTCCTCAGTTGGGATGCTAGCATTCCCCATGGGTTAGTGGGTTTTATGTTGTGTGAGCAGCTGTCAGTTATTGGGGGGAGGCAGTGCCTCTGGGCATGACATCCCAACCTGTGACTCTTACAATCTTTCTACACCCTCTTCTACAAAATTCCCTAAGCCTTGGTGGGTGTGTTTTACATCTCATTCAGTGATGAGCTCTTAGGAGCCCTTGGATTCCTGTTTGGGTATGTGTTGAGCAACCTCAGGATCTTTCTCCTTCACCCTGGCACTAACTGCCTGGCTCACCATGGAAGCAGCCCTCTTGATCGTCTCCCCACTTCCTCTGGTTTTGCCTGGCCCTTGACTGAAATGTGAGGGGTGGATTATCTCGTGTCTCCCTACCTTTCCAAGCACCCTCTGGAGCAAGAGATCCGGGAGTTGGGGACTCAGGGACAGGTCAACCAGAGGATATTATTTATTATTTTTAATTATTTGTGGGTATGTATGTATGTATGTATGTACGTACGTACGCGCACAGGCATGCCAGCGTTTCTTGCTGCTGCAAACAAGTACAGTCCATCTTTACAAGAGTGGCTAGCAGCCCCATTAAGAGGATGTCTAACACAGAATTGGAAGGAATGATCAATGAGCAGGAGTACCAAGACCAATGTGCCATCTTTATTTGTTTGTTTGTTTGTTTTTTTTTTTTTTTTTGGTTTTGTGAGGTAGGGTCTCACGCTGGTTCAGGCTGACCTGGAATTAACTATGCAGTCTCAGGGTGGCCTCGAACTCTTGGCGAGCCTCCTACCTCTGCCTCCCGAGTGCTGGGATTAAAGGCGTGTGCCACCACACCCGGCCCAATGTGCCATCTTTAAATGAACTTCAAGAAAGAATCTTACCCAAGCTGGGCGTGGTGGCGCATGCCTCTAATCCCAGCACTCGGGAGGCAGAGGTAGAGGAGGATCTCCATGAGTTCAAGGACACCCTGAGACTATATAGTGAATTCCAGGTCAGCCTGGACTAGAGTGAGACCCTACCTCAAAAAACCAAAAAAGCCGGGTATGGTGGCGCACGCCTTTAATCCCAGAACTTGAGAGGCAGAGGTAGGAGGATCACTGTGAGTTTGAGGCCACCCTGAGACTACAAAGCTAATTCCAGGTCAGCCTGGGGCCAGAGTGGTGAGACCCTACCTCGAAACCTCCCCCCCAAAAAATAATAATAAAAAATAAAAAATAAAATAAAATACAAAGATGGGCTGGAGAGATGGCTTAGCGGTTAAGGTGCCTGCCTCCCAAGCCTAAGAATGCTGGTTCCAATCTTCAGGTCCCACGTTTAGCCAGATGCAAAGGGATGCAAGGGCGCAATGCCACACTTGTCCACAAGGGGGTGCACGCATCTGGATTTCATTCTCAGCAGCTGAGAGACTGCTGGCGCGCCCATCTCTATCTGTCTTCCTCTCTCTCTCTCTCTCCAAAAAAAAAAAGAAAATACAAAGATGATGGCGGTGGGCGTGGTGGCACATGCCTTTAATCACAACACCCGGGAGGCAGAGGAAGGAGGATCACCATGAGTTCGAGGCCACCCTGAGACTACATAGTGAATTCCAGGTCAGCCTGTACTAGAGTGAAACCCTACCTCAAAGAAGAAGAAAAAAAAAACAATTACAAAAATACATGAAAGGTCAATTTAGCACTACACTCCAGTATGCACTGTGTCAAACCTGTCCCGCAATTCAAGGTAGTTTAGTTAGTCCTTAATGACATAAATCAATCCCTATTGTTGGAAAATTGATGAATTTATGAAGGAATTTTACTTATAACCCTACATTTCACAAGTGAAACACTAACTTTCAAATTAAGTACACTGTATTTGAATTATTTAATTTAAACATGGTGGTTGAACTAAGGAATATAGTCAGAAGTTATGAGATTATACTGAAAAGACTTTTATGAGACAAGTCATCTCAAATCTGAACATTCTAATAATGTCCTTTAAGAAACTAAGCATGGAGCTGGGCGTGGTGGCGCACACCTTTAATCTCAGCACTCAGGAGGCAGAGGTAGGAGGATTGCTGAGAGTTCGAGGCCACCCTGAGACTACATAGTGAATTCCAGGTCAGCCTGGACCAGAGTGAGACCCTACCTCGCAAAACCAAAAAAAAAAAAAAAAAAAAAAAAAAAAAGCCAAAAAACAAACTATGCACGGGGACTGAGGAAATGGCTTAGCAGTTAAGGCATTTGCCTGCAAAGCCTAAGGACCTGGGTTCGACTCCCCAAGACCCATGTAAGCCAGATGTACAAGGGGCGCACGCATCTGGAGTTTGTTTGCAGTGGCTAGAGGCCCTGGTGTGCCCATTTGCTCTTTCTCTCTGTCTCTTCCTCCTCTCAAATAAATAAATAAAATATCTTTTAAAAATAAGAAAAAGAAACTAGGCATGGGTGCTAGAAAGGATGGCTCAGCTGTTAAGGCACTTGCCTGCAAAGCCTAAGGACCAGAGTTTGATTCTCCAGTACCCATGTAAAGCCAGGTGCACAAGGTGGTGCATGAGTCTGGAATTTGTTTGCAGTGGCTAAAGGTCCTGGTGCTCCCATTCCCTCTCCCTTTCAGCTTCTTTCTCTCACTTTCTTTCAAATAAATAAATAAAATATTGTAAAAAGAAAAGAAAGGGGCTAGAGGAATGGCTCAGTGGTTAAGGCACTTGCCTACAAAGCCAAAGGACCCAGGTTCGATTCCCTGGGACCCACATAAGCCAGATGCACGAGGTGGCGCATGCATGTAGTGTTCATTTGCAGTGGCTGGAGGCTCTGACACACCCATTCTCTCCCTCCTTTCCCTCTCTCTCAAATAAATAAATAAATAAATAAATAAATAAATACTTAATTAAAAAAAAAAAAAAAGGAAAAGGAAATCCGGACATGGTGGTGCATGCCTTTAATCCCAGCACTTGAGAGACAGAGGTAGAAGGATCACTCTGAGTTTGAGGCCACCCTAAGACTACGTAGTGAATTCCGGGTCAGCCTAGGCTAGAAGGAGACCCTACCTTGAAAAAACAAAAAACAAACAAACAATAACAACAATAAAAAAAGGATGTATGCCTCTATATAAGTGCTAGGGAATAGAACCTGGGCTGACAGGCTTGCAAGCAAGTGCCTTTAACTGCTAAGCCATCTCGCCAGCTTCCCCAGAACCTAAATTTTATGAAAAGACAACTGGGTAGTTACTAATAATGGTACAGTGCAGAACTTGCTTTAGAATAAGAGTCCCTGGGTTTGATCCCCAGCACCCCAAATCCCTTTCATGCCCACAAAAGTGGACAAACTCAGGTTTTATTTTTTCCAGGTAGGGCTTCACTCTAGTCCAGGCTAACCTCAAACTCAGATCCTCATACCTTGGCTGGGATTAAAATGTCCATGAAGGGCTGGAGAGATGGCTTAGTGGTTAAGGCGCCTGCCTCCTAAGCCTAAGAACGCCGGTTCCAATCTCCGGGTCCCACGTTTAGCCAGATGCAGTGATGCAAGGGCACAATGCTGCACTTGACCACAAGGGGGTGCACGCATCTGGAGTTCGTTCTCAGCAGCTGAGAGGCTGCTGATGGGCCCATCTCTGTCTTCCTCTCCCTCTCTCTCCAAAAAAAAAAAAAAAAATGGTGCACGGGGGCTGGAGAGATGGCTTAGTGGTTAAGGCACTTGCCTGCTTTTAAGCCAAAGGACGCAGGTTAGATTCTCCAGTACCCACATAAGCCAGATGCACAAATGGCACATGCATCTGGAGTTTGTTTGCAGTGCCTCTCTCTCAGTAAATATATTTAAAAAAAAAAAAAAGGAAATAAACAAAAAAACCCAGCGGCATGGTGGCGCACACCTTTAATCCCAGCACTTGGGAGGCAGAGGTAGGAGCCAGCTTGAGACTATACAGTGAATTCCAGGTTAGACTGGGTGAGAGCCAGATCCTACCTCAAGAAACAAAAACAAACAAAAAAGTCTTGTTTCATTCCACAAATGCACTTGAACACTAGTCTATCAATACTGTTTAAATTATCTACCTTATAAAGGAAATTTAACTTCACATCTAATTCTGTAAGCAATCTGTGAGAAGAAGACTTAAACCAGGCCAGTAAACTGAACAGGCTTTATTGGCCATACAATCTGTCATCTCTCAGCTCTAGCATTATGGGTAATGTATATATGGGAATGGCTATATTCAATGTAACTTTATGTACGTGGGTACTGGGTAATCAAAGCCAGGCCATCAGGTTTTCAAAGCAAGGCTTTTAACCACTGAGCCATCATCACTCTAACCCCCATTAAAATAAATTCTTAGCTCATAGTCCCCCCAAACCTTGGAATGATAATGCATTATTTTTTGAGACATCAGAAAGGAAGCAGGCTTCTTTTTGATAGTATGCCAACCCCAACTGGTTTAACCTATCACAAAGAATTTCAAACGTGTGGTGGCGCACGCCATCAATCCCAGCACTTGGGATGCAGAGGTAGGAGGACACCGTGAGTTTGAGGCCACCCTGGACTAGAGTGAAACCCTACCTTGAAAAACAACCAAAAAAAAAAAAAAAATGATACAATTAGTAAACTTCAATTAGTAAAGCTATTAAGTACTGCCCAGAACACAAGCACTTATAGTTCCTATGCTTATCATGAGGCTGTAGACAGGCTGTAGACAGGGAGGACTGGGTCTTTACATTTTTAAAGGTCATAAACATGAACAAGTACGTGACAGATTCTCTGCAGTCCAAAGAGTAGACCACATACTTTCTAGCCCTATGGAGAAGCCTGCCCAAGACAAGCATTTATCCCCATTTTGTAGATGAAAAGAATCACCAAAACACAAACCAACTCATCACTTTAGTCACAAGCCAGTAAGTCAGCATAATTTACTAACCCAGTTTTCATATCCAAGACCGGTTCTTACTGCCGTTCCAAATTTTGCTCCATCTCTTAATTTTCTGTTCTTCTGAGTAAAGCACCATTTATAATTAAATATTACAAGACCATAGACAGAACACTCAGTCTACCTATTTCGCTCATCTTCAGTGGACTACTGGAGGCTGGAATGCCAATAAGCCTAGCATAACATGCTCTTCAATAACAGAGGACAAGCCAGGTGTGGTGGTACACCAGTTACACACAAGGTGAAGACAGGAAGATCAGAAGTTAAATCAACCTGAGCTAAAGTGTGATACTGTGGCAAAAGCTGAAGTTGGGCTGGAGAGATGGATCAGGCGCCTGCTTACAAACTGACAGTCCAGTTCTATTACTCAGTACCTACTTAAACCAAATGCATAAGCTGACACATTCATCTGGAATTCACTTGCAATGGCTAGAAGCCCTGGCACGCCCGTTTTCTCTCATTCATAAATAAATAAATAAATAAAATTTTAAAGTTGCCATATGTGGTGGCCCACACCTTTGATCCCATCACTGGGGAGGCCAAGGGAGGAGGATCACTGTGAGTTGAGGCCATCCTGAGACTACACAGGGAATTTCAAGTCAGCCTGGGCTAGAGTGAAACCCTACCTCAACAGAAAAAAAAAGGTTGAAGTTGAGGTATAATAGGGTAATTGCCAATCACATATAAGGCCCTTGATTCAATCACCAGCAACCCAGCATTCTCAAAATAAAAGGGATATAAAGCCAGGCATGGTGGCACATACCTTTAATCCCAGCACTGGGGAGTGGGGGGGGGAAGGTAGGAAGATCACCATGAGTTCAAGGACAGGCTGGGTCTACATAGTGAGTTTCAGGTCAGCCTGAACTAGTTAAGTCCCTATATTGTTGGGGGTGGGGGAAGGAAAGGAATCAAAGTACTCATATTTCCATACATAATTCTATATTTAGAAAACCCTAAAGACTCCACCAGAAAACTTAAGATCTAATATACTTTCAACAAAGTGGAATGATACAAAACCTAACATAACCTAGCATGGTGGCGCATGCCTTTAATCCCAGCATTTGGCAGACTGAGGCAGGAGGAGGATCACTGTGAGTTCAAGGCCACTCTGAGACTACACAGCAAATTCCAGGTAAACCTGGACTAGAGTGAGACTGTACCTTGAAAAACACTTATAACAACAACAATTAAAATTCGGGAGCCGGGCGTGGTGGCACACACCTTTAATCGCAGCACTGAGGCAGAGGTAGGAGAATCACCATGAGTTCGAGGCCACCCTGAGATTCTATAGTGAATTCCAGGTCAGCCTGAGCTAGAGTGAGACCCTACCTCGAAAAACCAAAAAAAAAAAAAAAAAAAAAAAAAAAAAAAAATTCAGGGCTAAAGTGTTTGCCTGCAAAGCCAAAGGATCCCAGTTCAACTCTCCAGGACCCATGTAAGCCAGATGCACAAGGGGGCACATGCATCTGGAGTTCGTTAGCAGTGGCTGGAGGCCCTGGCGCACCCATCCTCTCCCCCCCCCGCCTCTTTCTCTCTCTCTCAAATAAATAAATAAATAAAATATATTTAAAATAAAATTCGTAGCCTTCCTATACACAAGCCAATAAAGAAACCAGGAATATTTAACACTCTTCATAATAGCCTCCAAAAAAAAAACTAATAAAATACCATGGAATAAACTTAACCAAGAATATCAAAGACCTAGACAACGAAAACTTTACAAAGAAATTAAAGATGGCACCAGAAGAGGAACAGACCTCTCATGCTCAGGATGGAAGGAATAATGTGAAAATGGGGTATGGGGAGGTGGCTCAGTCACTAAAGCTCTTACCATGCAAACATGTTAACCAAGTTTGGATAATCAGTATCTATATAAAATACAAGGCATAATAGCACAAACTTGTATTCCAGCACTGGGAAGGCTGGGACAGCAGGAACCCGAGGCTTGCTGGATTGATAGGCTCCAGGTTCAGTGAGACACTCAACAATAAGGTGTGCTGGAGTGATTCAGAAAGATACTGAATGTCCACCTTTTGCCTCTGTGCATACACACATAATATTGTGAAAATGGTTATACTACCAAAAGCAATCTACAGATTCAGTGTAATTCCCATGAAAATTATAATGTCATTCTTCACAGAAGTACAAATAAAAAATCTTAAAATTCATACGGTTAATTCCAGCACTTGGGAAGCAAGTTTAGGAGGATCACTTTGAGTTCGAGGCCAGCCTTGGCTACTTTGAGACCTTGCCTCAAAAATAAAAAAATGAGGCTTGGGCTGGAGAAATGGCTTAGCAGTTAAGACGTCTGCCTGCAAAGCCAAAGGATCCCGGTTTGATTCTTCAGGACCCATGTAAGCCAGATGCACAAGGGGCACATGCATTTGGAGTTTGGTTTGTAGTAGCAACAGGCCCTGGCATGCCCATTCTCTCTGTCTGCCTCTCCTCTCTCTCTCTCTCTCCTTGCAAATAAAATAAATAAAATTAAAAAAAAAAAAATGAGGCTGGAGAGATGGCTTAGCGGTTAAGGTGCATGCCTGCGAAGCCTAAGGACCACGGTCCAATTCTCCAGGTCCCACGAAAGCCAGATGCACATGGTGGCTCATGCATATGGAGTTCGTCTGCAGTGGCTAGAGGCCCTGACACACCCTTCTCACTCACTCTCTAACAAATAAAATAAAATAAAATAAATTAAAAAATTAAAATAAAATAAAATAAAATAAAATCTTTTAAAAACATAAAAATAAAAAAAAATGTAGCCAGGCGTGGTGGCACATGCCTTTAATCCCAGCACTTGGGAGGCAGAGATAGGAGGATCGCCATATGTTCAAGGCCACCCTGAGACTACAGAGTGAATTCTAGGTCAGCCTGGACTAGAGTGAAACTCTACCTCAAAAAAACCAAAATAAATAAGAAAGAATGAAATTTTACAGGAAATGGATACAATTAGAGGTAACTGTAGTAAGTAGGTAAATTAATCCAGTTTCAGAAAGACAAGTATCAGCTGGGCATGATGGCTCACGCCTTTAATCCCAGCACTCAGGAGGTACAGGGTGCATCCCCATATGTTCAAGGCCACAGTGAGGCTACATATTGAATTCTAGGTTAGCCTGCGCTAGAACAAGACCCTACCTCAAAACAAACACAAACAAAAAGCCAGGTGTGGTGCTACACAGCATTAATCCCAGCAGGCAGAGGTTGGAGAATTACTGTGGCTTCAATGTCAGCCTGGAGATACAGAGTGAGTTCCAGGTTAGCCTGGGCTAAAGTGAGATCCCCACCTTGGTGGAAAAAAAAGACTAAAGGCACTACTCTGCAGCATGCTTGACTGTCTAGTATTTGAGTCCCTCCCCAGCTCTGCAAAAACAAAACAACAACAAAAAACACTAAAAAAAAAACCAAAACAATTAAAAAAAAAACCCTAAAACTAAAAATAAGAGCTGGGGGCTGGAGAGATGGCTTAGCGTGTAAGTCATTTCAGTGCAAAGGCAGAGGACCCTGGTTTGACTCTCCAGGACCCACATAAGCCAGATGCACAAAGAGGCACATACATCTGGAGTTCGTTTGCAGTGGCTGGAGGCCCTGGCGTGCCCATTCTCAGTCTCTTTCTTTCCCTTTTTTCCTTTCTCTCAAATAAATAAATAAAATATTTTTTTAATTATAAATTAAAATAAGAGCTGGTATGGTGGTTCATGGCTGTAGCTAGCACTCAAGAGGCTGAGGCAGGGCTAGAGAGATAGTTTAGTGGTTAAGGCATCTGCCTGAGAAGCCTAAGGATCCAGGTTTGATTCTCCAGGTCTCACATAAACCAGATAGATGCACAAGGTGGCACATACACCAATGGCTGGAGGCCCTGGTGCACCCATTCTTTCTTTCTCTATCTCTTTCTGTCTCAAAAAATTTAGAAGAGCCAGGAGTGGGTGGCACATGCCTTTAATCCCAGTACTCGGGAGGCAGAGGTAGGAGGATTGCAGTGAGTTCAAAGCCAACCTGAGATCATACCTCAAAAAAACAAAAAAAAAAAAATTTTTTTTTTTTTTTTTTTGGAATACCAGGCATGGTGGCACACACCTTTAATCCCAGCACTCGGGTGGCAGAGGTAGGAGGATCATCATGAGTTCAAGGACACCCTAAGACTACATAGTGAATTCCAAGTCAGCCTGGGCTAGAGCGAGACCCTACCTGAAAAAAAAAAAAAAAATCCTGGGATTACTCAGAAGGCATCACAGTGCTAAGAAGGGACAGAGGAGTGCTCAACACTGAAATACCCCTATCACATCTTCCAAGACTCACGGTCCATTGCGGAAGAAGGTAGCAGAAAGATGTAAGAGACAAAGGAAGGGTAGGACTCCTTACAACGTGCTCCTCCAGACACAAAATGGCCTGGATATCTATGACCTCACAGTGCCTGACACTACCTACACAATAGGAGGAAAAAATGATGACATCAAAATAAAAGAGACTGATTGAGAGGTGGAGGGGATATGATGGAGAGTGAAGTATCAAAGGGGAAAGTGGGGGAAGGGGTGAAATTACCATGGTTTATTGTCTATAACTATAGATATTATCAATGAAAAAATTAAAATAATAATAATAAAAATTTTTAAAAGAGGCTGAGGCAGGGGCATTGCAATGAAATTTAGTCCTTCCCAGACTACAGGTGAAACCTTGTCTCCATACAAAACTAAACAACCACAAAAAGCTATGTGTGAGGATACATATGCCTCTAATTCCAGGAATTAAGAGGTACAGGCAGGAGATCAGGAACAAGTTCAAGAACAACCTCAAATCTAGGTACAATGGCATTCAAACAGGAGTCAATTTACATGGAGCATCTGGCCCTATCTGCAAACACTTTCTAGGAGTACAAAGATCACAAACATTTAGTGGGTAGAAACCAGAGATGCTGCAAACACACTACATATAATGCATCCCATAGCAAGGAATTACCCAGAAACACCAGAAAACAGAGGGCTGGGGAGATGGCACTAGCTAGCAAAACCTGTCCAACCCAGATAAATTCATTTGCAAAGAGGACCTTGTGTGCCTCCCCCACACACACACACACATGCAAATAAAGTAAAAATAAAAACCAGAAACAATTATCCAGCTCCATTGTCACTGCTGCTAAGTTTAAGAAACTGCACTTGGGAGCTGGAGAGATGGCTTACTGGCTAAGGCACCTGCTTACAAAGCCAAGGACCCAGGTTTGATTCCCTAGAACCTACATAAGCCAGATCTGCACAAGGTAGGGCATGCAACTGGAATTCATTTGCAGTATCTAGAGGCCATGGCTTGCCCATTCTTTCTCTCCTCTACCCCTGCCCCCTCTTTCTCCCTCCATCTCAAATAAATAAATAAAAATTTAAAAATTAGAAAAAAAATGCACTTGGTAGGTACTAATACCATGTACAAGAAGGCCTGGCTGGGCAGGAGTGGTGGTTATAATCCCAGCACTTGGGAAATGGAGTCAGACGATCAGGAGTTCAAGGTCATCCTCAGATACCAAGTTTGATTTGAGCCAGCTTTGGCTATGTGATGCTGCCTCAAAAACAAACCTAAAGAGAGCCTGGTTCAATCCCCAGAAAGTTCTCCAAACATACCCTCAAAAGTAGTAGTTTTAAGCTGGACATGGTAGTGGCATGCCTTTAATCCCAGCACTTGGAAGGAAGAGGTAGGAAGATTGCTGAGAGTTTGAGGCCACCCTGAGACTACATAGTGAATTCCAAGTTAGCCTGAGCTACCTCGAAACCACACCCCCAAAAAGTAGTTTTATGGACCAACAATCCCTTAAAATACAACTTTCCAATATCTTTCCAACTTAAGTGAAATCGAAGTATCTTCTAGCAATTTTATACAACCAAAGCCTTGATATATGGTATAAATTAGTTCCAATTACTACCTATTAAGTATTATTCCAGGAACTTAAGGCTTTCTTTTAGTCAGTTCCAATGTGAGAAGTGCAAAGAATTATTAGTAATTATAAAGGTCTTTTAACATATAAATAAGCACAGAATTTCTACAAACAAGATTAGAAAGGATGGTACTTAAATTTTAATTTTATAGACAAATGACCAATGTTTATCTCCTTCCTCCCCTCCCAAATAGTATCTGTGTAAAGTACTTATATATAGCCAGTGTGGAGGGCCCAGACCTTCAATCCCAGCACTTTGGAGGTAGGAGGATTGCTCTGAGTTCAAGGCCAGCCTGAGACTACATAGTGAATTCTAGATCAGCCTGGGTTAAAAATGGGTATTCCACATATGGGAGCTGCTGAAAGAAAATAGTCCCCAACAGCATGAATAATCAGGGAACCCTGTAGACTACAAAATCACCAAGCCAGACAAAAGTACACACTTGTGCAATAGTGGCACACAGCCTCTGTGGGTAACCAACTGTTCTCTGATTGGACATGAGGCCCGCTCAGTGGGAGAAAACTCTTATCTGGCACTGGAAACCAAGTCAGAATGGTCAGGAAACTCAGACACCAGAGAGAAGGCCCCACTGCTATCTAGAGAAGAGTAGGCTTGCACACCAAAAATCTCGCAAACAACTTTGCACACCCCCTTAAACCTAAGCCGCTCTCACTTTTTTTTTGGTGGGGGAGTTTTCAAGTAGGGGCTCCCTCTAGCCTAAACTGACTTAGAATTCACTATGTAGTCTCAGGGTGGCCTCCAACTTAGAGCAATCCTCCTACCTCTGCCTCCTGAGTAAGTGTTGGGATTAAAGACATGTGCCACCACGCCCAGCTGCTCTCACTCTTGGAGAATCCATCTAGCCCATATATGAACAAAACACTTCCTCACGAGGAGGCCAAACTACTAGAAAGTTAATACCTTTGCAAACTTGAAGAATGGTCTTGGATCTTTTCTGAAATATTCAATATCAAACATCGCTTGAGGATCTGGAAGATCTGGGAAGTCCACCGCAAGACGGGCATAAATACCATCTCTTGACCTGAAGTCAGGTATTCCACATGAAACAGATACCTGAAATATGCACAACATAATTTGCACATTAAGTCACAGATCTTTTACCTGGTAGTTTTGTTTTTGTTTTTTTTATTTTCTTGTTTTTTTCAAGGTAGGGTTTCACTCTAGCCCAGGCTGACCTGGAATTCACTATGGAGTTTCAGGGTGGCCTCAAACTCATGGTGATCCTCCTACCTCTGCCTCTCAAGTGCTGGAATTAAAGGCATGCAGCACCATGCCCAGCCTACCTGGTAGTTTTTCATACAATTTTCCAGAAGAGCTGAAGAAGTTTAATTTGGGGAACAGAAATACTATCCTACTTTAATTTCAAACACGAGTAAGGACTGGAGAAATGGCTTAGTGTTTAAGGCATTTGCCCCCGAAACCTAAGGACCCAGATTTGATTCCCCAGGACCCACATAAGCCAGATGCACAAGGTAGCACATGCTTCTGCAGTGAGTTTGTAATGCTACTCTCTCTCTCTCCGTGTGTGTGTGTGTGTGTGTGTGTGTGTGTGTGTATCTATCTCTTAAATAAATTCCAGAAATCAGGCTGGTGAGATGGCTTAGTGGTTAAGGCACTTGCCTGCAAAGCCAAAGGATGACCTTGGTTCGATTTTCCAGAATCCATGTAAGCCAGATGCACAAGGTAGCGCATGCATCTGGAGTTCGTTTGCAGTGGCTGGAGGCCCTGGCACACCCATTCTTTCTCTCTCTCTTCCTCTGCATCATTCTCTCTCAAATAGGTAGGTAGGTAGGTAGGTAGGTAGGTAGGTGGGTGGGTGAGTAGGTAGATTAGATAGACAGACAGATCGATCGATAGATACATAGATAGATATCAGCCAGGCGTGGTCGCACACACCTTTAATCCTAGCACTCAGGAGGCAGAGGTAGGAGGATCACAGTGAGTTTGAGGCCACCCTGAGACTACATAGTGAATTCCAGGTCAGCCTGGACTAGAGTGAAACCTTACCTCGAAAAACCAAAAAAGAGTAGAAATCAAACACAAGTAAAATACTCTAACTTCAAAGAAAAGAAAAATACCCAAATAAACAAGTATAATTCAATCTGCCAGTTTTTAACAAAAATAAGGAATTTTTGGTTGAGCTAAACCTTTAAGCATTTAATCAACAAATTAAAGCAATTATACTTTGATTAGACACAAAGTAAATCAATTCAACCAATTATTTTAATAAGTAGGTCATAGAACTATTTCCAAAGAAACTGCTCTCAGTTGAACAGCATTCCCCTAGTTCAAGAATTCAAAATTTTTCTATTTTTTTCAACTCTGTTATGAGCTGAACACAATGGTGCATGTATGTAGGACCACGTACTTAAGAGGCTGAGACAAGAGGACTACTTAAACTTAGGATTTCCAGACCAGCCTGGACAACGAGACTGCTTCAAAATAGGGGGAGGAACTGGGTATGTGGTTCAGGTCACATACACCGACATACACTAAAATATGCATTAAATAAAACTGGAGGCACATACATTTAATCCCAGCACTTAGGAGGCTGAGGAAGGAGGATTTCCTTGAGTTTGAGGCCAGCCTAGGCTACAGTAACGCCCTTCCTCACAAATGAACCTTTAAGAGCCAGGCGTGAGGGCACACGCCTTTAATCCCGGCACTCGGGAGGCAGTGTAGGAGAATCGCCATGAGTTTGAGGCCACTCTGAGAATACAGAGTGCATTTCAGGTCAGCCTAGGCTAGAGTGAGACCCTACCTAAAAAAAAACAAAATCAATAAACGTTTAAAGGGATGTGGTGACGCACGCCTTTAATCCCAGCACTGGGGAGGCAAAGGTAGGAGGATCGCCATGAGTTTGAGGGCACCCTGAGACTACACAGTGAATTCCAGGTCAGCCCGAGCTAGAGTGAAACCCTACCTCAAAAAAATCAAAAAGGGGAGCTGGAGAGATGGCTTAGCAGTTAAGGTGCTTGCCTGCGAAGCCTAAGGACCCAGATTCAATTCCTCAGAAACCATTTAAGCCAGATCACAAAGTGACACATGCATCTGGAGTTTGTCTGCAATAGCTAAAAGCCCTGGCATACCTATTTTCTCTCTCTCTCTCTCCCTCTATTCCTCTCTCAAGTAAATAAATAAATAAAATATTTAAGGGCTGGAGAGATGGCTTAGTAGTTAAGGCATTTGCCTGTGAAGCCACAGGACCTAGGTTCAACTTCCCAGGACCCGCATCAGCCAGGGTCCCATGCATCTGGAGTTCATCTGCAGTGGCTGGAGGTCCTAGTGTGCCCATTCTCTGTGTCTCTCTTCTCTTCTCTCTCTGTGTTTGCAAATAAATAATTTTTGAAATTTTTAATAAATATTTAGCAGGGCATGGTGGTGCACGCCTTTAATGCCAGCACTTAGAAGGCAGAGGTAGGAGGATCACCGTGAGTTCAACACCACCCTGAGACTACATAGTTAATTCCAGGCCAGCCTGGGCCAGAGTGAGACCCTACCTTGAAAAACCAAAAAATTAATTAATTAATATTTAAGGAGACTCTTAACTTGGAAAAAAAAAAAAAAAAAGAGGGCTAGAGATGGTGTTGCAGTTCAGACAGATGCCTGCAAAGCCTAAGAACTTCTGTTCAAATCTCCAGGTCTGTGTAAGCCAGACGCACTGACATGAGCAGCGTCACATATGTGCACAAGGGGGCACATGTGTCTGAGTTCATTCGCAGAAGTTGAAGGCCCTGGCATGCCTATTCTCTCTCTCTGTGCCTCTTTCTCACTCTCCAAATAAATTTTTCAAAAATTTTTTAAACGCCGGGCGTGGTGGCGCACGCCTTTAATCCCAGCACTCGGGAGGCAGAGGTAGGAGGATCGCCGAGAGTTCGAGGCCACCCTGAGACTACATAGTTAATTCCAGGTCAGCCTGGGCCAGAGTGAGACCCTACCTCGAAAAAAAAAAAAAAAAAAAATTTTTTTAAAAGAGCAGAATAGAGCTGAATGTTATTCCAACAATTTCTCTGGTAACCTGTGTAACATAAAATTCTCAACACAGAACATAACAGCCTTGAGTCAAGTTTAAATTCCAAGTCACTACAATTCTACCTTTACTTAAAATGGATAAAAGACAGGAAGGTTACCTTCCCAATGCTGAGTTCTTTATCTCTATCCATCTGGTTCCTGGTTTCTCCCTGAAAACTGGCCAAATATCCCATCTTTTCACCAGGACCTTATGTACACAGCACATAGGCAGACAGAAGAGTGTCACCCCTACAACTCCATCATGAGCCTTAATTCCACTTTACCTTTTGTGCTACAGGCAAAAGAATGTTTAAAGACTTTTTTAATGAACCAATTTAGCAATTGCTGCTCCCATCAGATTCTGGATATAGATATTCATGATTTTTAAAGCTGAATCCCTCTAAACCATAAAATGTTTAATTTGAAAGGTAGTAAGAGACACACCCCCTCTCCCTCTCCTCTGCCTGGTGTTTTTTACACACTACATACCCCAGCTCCAGTGAGAACGATTATTTTTTTGCACTCTTGCAATAATTTCACAGCATCTTCAATTGAATTAATATCTTTCCTTTTTTTCCTTTTTGGTGGTTCTGAAAGGATATTAATAACAATCTGCCACAGTGTCATGTCATCCAGTTCAGGTGGAGGAATTGTTTCTGGTAGCAAGTCTTTGAGAATGGTACGAGGGTCTGTGCCAATCATGAGGTGCTGCTGAACGAAAGTATATGGACCTAAAAATCAAGGGAAAAATATATTCACTTTAAACTAATGAAAGTACACATCTAGGTTTTTTTATATAATGTAAGAAAATGCAATTTAAAAGTATTTCATTAGAGCTATTTTGCAGTCAGACTAAAGAAACCTAAACAAGTGGTGGAGGTCCACATAAACTGGTTTTTAGCCAGGTGTGGGGATGCAGACCTTTAATCCCAGCACTCAGGAGGCAAAGATAGAGGATCACTGTGAGTGTGAGGCCACCCTGAGACTACATAGTGAATTCCAGGTCAGCCTGGGCTAAGGCAAGACCCTACCTCAAGACATAAAAAATTAAATAAATAAATAAATCTTAGCATATACCCATGTACCTAAACATCTAGGTGAAGGGGACAGGAAAGTCAGTATAGAAGAAGCTGGGTGTAGTAAGCACTTCTCTTAACGTCCACACCCATATGGTAATGCTACTCTCACTTTTGGTTAGAGAAGCTTCTTCTCTTTCCAGATGGTGGCGACCTTGGGATGGCTCAGAAGGCACCATGGTGCTGAGAAGAAGGGACACTGAAACATCTCAAACCCCCCTTCCAAGGTTCAAGGTCCATTGCAAAAGAGGTGGTAGAAAGAATGTAAGAGCCAAAGGAAGGGTAGGACTCCTTACAACATGCTCCTCCAGACACAAAATAGCCTGGATATCCATGACCTCGCAGTGCCTGACACTACCTACACAAGACCATCATAATAGGAGGAAAAGATGATGACATCAAACTGAAAAGAGAGACTGAGTGAGAGGGGGAGAGGATATGATGTAGAGTGAAGTTTCAAAGGGGAAAGTAGGGAGAGAGAGGGAAGTACCATGGGATATTGTCTACAACTAAAGAAGTTGTCAATAAAAAAATAAAATAAAATAAAATAAAATAAAATAAAATAAAATAAAATAAAATAAAAAAAATAAAATAAAAAGAAGCAGCTGGGTGTAGTGGAACACTACTGTACTCCTGGCACTTACGAGTGGAGGCAGGAGAATCAGGAGTGCAAAGCCAGCCTCAGCTTCAAAGTGAGTTCAAACCAATGAGACTGTCTCAATAAAAAATAAGGGGCTGGAGAGATGGCTTAGCAGTTAAGGCGTTTGCCTGCGAAGCCAAAGGATCCTGGTTCAATTTTCTAGGACCTACATAAGCCAGATGCACAAAGAAGCACATGCACCTGGAGTTGGTTTCCAGTGGCTAGGGGCCCTGGCATGCCCATTCTCTCTCTCCTCTCTCTCTCTGTTGCTCTCAAATAAATAAAAATAAAAACAAAACAGTATGTTTCTTAAAATAAAATAAAATAAAATAAAATAAAATAAAATAAAATAAAATAAAATAAGGGCTGGAGACATGGCTTAGCAGTTAAGGCGTCTGCCTGCCAAGCCTAAGAATTCCTGTCGATTCTCCAGGTCCCACGTTTAGCCAGATGTAGTGATGCAAGGGCACAATGCCACACTTACCCACAAGGGGGCGCACGCATCTGGAATTCATTCACAGCGGCTGAGAGGCCCTGGCATTCTCTATCTGTCTCTTCCTCTCTGTCTCTCTCAAATTAAAAAAAAAAAAAAAAAAAAAAGCCGGGCGTGGTGGCACACGCCTTTAATCCCAGCACTCGGGAGGCGGAGGTAGGAGGATCACCATGAGTTCGAGGCCACCCTGAGACTACATAGTTAATTCCAGGTCAGCCTGGGCTGGAGTGAGACCCTACCTCGAAAAACCAAAAAAAAAAAAAAAAAAAAAAAAGGGGGTGCTGGAGAGATGGCTTAAAGGTTAAGGCCCTGCCTGGAAAGCCTAAGGACCCAGGTTTGATTCCCCAGAACCCATGTTAGCCAGACGCACAAGGTGGCACATGCGTCTGGAGTTTGTTTGCAATGGCTGGAGGCCATGGTGTGCCCATTCTCTCTCTCCCGCTTTCTCTGTCAAACAAATAAATAAATAAAAATAAAATATTTAAAAATAAAAAGTTGGGCGTGGTAGTAAGTACCTTTAATCCCAGCACTCAGGAGGCAGAAGAGGATCACCATGAGTGATCTGCATGAGTGCCTGCAAAGCCTAAGGAGCTAGGTTCAATTCCCCAGCACCCATGCAAAGACAGATGCACCAAGTGGTGCATGCATCTGAAGTCTGCAGCAGCTAGAGGCCCTGGCATACCCATCTTTTCTCTCTCTCTCTCAAATAAGTAAATAAAATATTTAAACTATTAGGGGCTGGAGGGATGGCTTAGCAGTTAAGGCATTTGCCTGCAAAGCCAAAGAACCCCGGTTCAACTCTCCAGGACCCATGTAAGCCAGATGCACAAGGGGGCGCATGCATCTGGAGTTTGTTTGCAGTGGCTGGAGGCCCTGGTGTGCCCAGGGAGGGAGGGAGGGAGGAAAGAAGGAAAGAAAGAAGATTTGTTTTGGGGTTGTGCAGTCTGAGCCATACCTATCCTTGGCCTTGGTGTCCAGTCACTAGAGCTTGCGTGTGAAGTTCTATCATCCTCATCACTTTCACAGGAATGAAAGCCATTAGTGATGATTTCATCACTGAACAGAAGGTGGTCTGCAAAAGAAATCAAAAGGCTACTAAAATAACCTT
Source organism: Orientallactaga sibirica (assembly GCA_036365145.1). NCBI lineage: Eukaryota > Metazoa > Chordata > Mammalia > Rodentia > Dipodidae > Orientallactaga > Orientallactaga sibirica. The sequence goes on along the minus strand of JAEOAD010000032.1, from coordinate 23,771,019 downwards.
CAACTAAAATAGGTGAAGGTTGGACCTGGTGGTGCACACTTGTAATCCCACCTATTCACAAGGCTGGGCAAGAGTTGTAAATTTGAGGTCAGCCTGAATTACAGTGAGATCCTTATCAAAAACTGAAAAAAGGCCAGGCCCTACAGGCTTGGTGGCACATGCCTTTAATCCCAGCACTCAGGAAAGGCTAAGATAGGAGATCACCCAGTTTCAGGCCAACCTGGATCTACAGAATGAGTTCCAGGTCAGCCAGGGCTAGAGTGAGATCCTACCTTGAAAACACTCAACAGAAACAAATAAATAAACTGAAGAAGCAGTAGGACTTGGTGTCTCACCTGCAGTCCCAGCACTTGGTAGGCTGAAGTAGGAGAACTGCCTTCAAGTTTAAGACCAGCCTGAGCTTTGAACTGAGTTCCAGGCCAGCCTGGATGATAGTTAGACCTTGTCTCAAAACACACACACACACATACACATTAAAACGCTGGACATGGTGGCGCACACCTTTAATCCCAGCACCAGGGAGACAGAGGTAGGAGGATCATTTTGAGTTGGAGGCCACCCTGAGACTCCACAGCCTGGGCTAGAGTGAGACCCTACTTCAAAAAACCAAAAGGAAGGGCTGGAGAGATGGTTTAGCGGTTAAGCGCTTGCCTATGAAGCCTAAGGACCCCAGTTCAAGGCTCGAGTCCCCAGTACCCACGTAAGCCAGATGCACAAGATGGAGCATCCATCTGGAGTTCGTTTGCAGTGGCTGGAGGCTGTGGTACGCCCATTCTCTCTCTCTCTCTGCCTCTTTGTTGCTAATAACTAAAAATAAACAAAAAAATTTTTTTAAAAAGGAAAAAATAAATTAAAACCATGTGGGTACAAGGTGTAGGTCATCTTAAGTATGTTTTCAGAGTTTTAGGTTCTGTGGTCAGAACCTCAAAAAAGTAGTCTACTTGTTTAAAATTGTCTGTCAAAAATAAAGGTCTGCATGAAATTTGCTCCAGAGTGTCACTCAAATAAAGCCCATTTATTTTCCTACTTTCCCACTCCCAGAGAAAAGGTCTTCTCTTTATGTGCCCTTTCAAGTGGTCATCCTCCTGCCTCAGCCTCCGGGGTGGGGGTAATTTTCTACTTCTGCATAGTACAAAACATATTAAGTTATCTTTGCAGTACTTGTTTTGCCTATTAAGCTGTGTTTCTTGGTATCAAGGGGCTGTCTTACGAAAATCCTAACACCCAGTACCTGTTTTCAAAAGGTCCACTAAATGGATGTGACAGAAGTATTGACAGACTTAGACAAAACTATTGAGATAAAAATTAAAATACCAGCCTGGTGTGGTGGTGCATGCCTTTAATCCCAGCACTGGGGAGGCAAAGATAGGAGGATCACCATGAGTTCAAGGCCACCCTGGAACTACAGAGTGAATTCCAGGACAGCCTGGGCTAGAGTGAGACCCTACCTTGAAAAAAAAAAAAGAAGAAGAAGAAGAAGAAAAAGTAAAATACTCAAACAGCCATGGCTCACAGCTGTGAAATGTGAATTCAAGGCCAGCCGGGTATATTTAACGAGCTCAGGGCAGTGTCGGCTAGCTACAGAGTAAGACCCTATCTATCTACCTATCCAGACCTCCAAAAAATAAGAAAAAGAACAAGAAAACAAAACAAAACAACCCTTAAGGATGACATTAAATATACCTCACTTTTGGGTTAAGTATGTCAAAAATGTCCTTTTTTTCCAGAATTACATATGGATATGGAAAAAAATTTACACGTAACCTTATGAGCATGTAAGAACATGGTTAGAAGAAAAAAGCATTGAGAAAAGTCCTATTAAAAAAAAACTCCTATGCTCTGTGCGAAATGTATGTCAAAAAGGTAACGTGTTTGAAAACAGTCGTGGTTCTCTGAAATCGGGAAGGTATCCCCTTTACAAAGTTTTTGGTGTTTTAAATAAGTTCTACTTTAAAATCGACCCATCCAAAAATAAATAAAGTAAACCGCACAGGTGTCAGTTTGCAGAAGATCGATCAATAAATAGGACAACTAAAAGTTGCAGACTTAAAAAAAAGGCCGGGCGTGGTGGTGCACGCCTTTCACCCCAGCTCTCGGAGAGGCAGAGGCAGGAGGATTGCCATGAGTTCGAGGCCACCCTGAGACGACATAGCGAATTCCAGGTCAGCCTGGGCTGGAGTGAGACCCCTATCTCGGGGAGCGGGGGGGACCGGGGGGAAGACCTAAAAAAAGCTTAAAAGTGTGCTGAGAGCTTTTAAACAAATAAAAAAAAACTTTTCATAAAAACACGACGGTGCGGGAGGAAGGAAGAGAGAAAGTTAGCGCCCAGCGCGGAGCTGCAGAGCCAGCGACTGCGCACAGCGCCAGGCCGCCCGGGCCGACTCCCCGCGGCAGGGCCGGCAGCCGAGCCGAGCCGAGCCGGGCCGAGCCGAGCCGAGCCGAGCCGAGCGCCGCCCGGGCCGCCGAGCCCGTCCCCGAGCCCGAGCCAGCGTCGGCTGGGAGGAGCCGCGACGAAGGGAGCAGGATGCGCAGTCCCGCCCGCCCGCCCGCCCGCGCCCTGCGCACCTCGGTACCCAATCGCCGCCGCCGCCTCTTCGTCCTCGTCGCCTTCGTCGTCGTCGTCCAAGTCGTCTAAGTCGTCGGCGGCCGGCGGCTCCCGGGACAGGCCGCGCAGGCCCGGCCCATTGTCTCCCGGCGCGGCCGCTGCCGGCGCCGGGGCCTGTGTGTCCGCGCCCGGGGCCGCCGCCGCCCCCGCCGAAGCCGCCGCGGGTGCCTCAGCCTCGGGAGCCGGGGCTCCGTACGACTCGGCGGGACTCCGCCCGACACCCGGCCCGTCCCACCTCGGCCTCTTCCGAAGCGGCTCGTCCACGGGAGGCGGCGCGGCCTCCATGGCGGCTGCTTCCGCGCTCGGAGAGCCGCCGGGCTGAAGGGCGAGCGCCGCCTCGTCCGCCATCTTCCAACTGCCTCCTCTCTAGCCCGCGGCCTCCGCCTGCTCCTCCGCGCTCGCCTCCTCCGCTCCCGGCTCGCTCGCTCGTTCACTCGCACGCTCGACGCGCGCCTCTGGCGCCCCCGCGGCTCGGCGGGCTGCGGGAGATTTAAACCCCGTCACGTGACGCCCCGCCCGCTCCGCCCCGCCCCGCCCGCCCCGCCCCGCCCCGCCCGCCCCGCCCGCGCGGCGCTCCCGCCACCCACGCGGGCAGAAACCACAACACGGCGGGTCACGTGACGGGCGCAGGAAGCGCGGGCCTCGGCCTGTGTGGCCCCGCCCTGCCCCGCCCCGCCCCGCCGCAGCAGCTGGGGCTCCTCTCGGCTCCTCTCCTGCTCTGTCCTGCGCTCCTTTCCGATCGCTGCTCACGCGTGCCTCTTCCCGCCGCCCCGCGTGCCTCTTCTGCTCCGGCTTACTTAAGCTCTCCAGAGGTCCCTGCGGGGCGCCCCGAAAACATGCTAGGGGAGGAGGAGACAGGATGGTGGGGAGGTCTGTGGTGTTCCAGGGTTCATAGCTCAGGAACTGCTCCCCCGAAATCTCCATCACTGGTAGGAAGGTGGGATGTGTATTGTCAAAGCCGTAATGGCAGCTGTCTCCCCCCCACCCCCGCAAAGACCTGAGCAGTGACGATTGAGGATCCGCTCATCTGCTTTTTTGGGGGTGCCCTCAGCTTGGCTCCAGATGTGGCATCCCGCCACACGCACAGACACACAGTTTAGGATTGGTTTTTTGGGGGGGCGGGGTTTCAAGGTTAGGGTCTCACTGTGGCCCAGGTTGACCTGGAATTCACTATGTAGTCTCAGGGTGGCCTCGAACTCACGGTGATCCTACTACCTCTGCCTCCCGAGTGCTGGGATTATGAAGGCGTGCGCCACCACTCCCGGCTGTGTATTCTTGAGGCAGGATCTCACTCTAGCCCAGGCCTGCTTGGAAATCACAGGGATCACAGATCCTACCTTAGCATCCTCAGGGCTGGTATTAAAGGTCTGAGCCACCATGACTGACTAATTAGCCTGAATGCTGGTATTGCACATATGAACCACTATAGCAGGCCAAGGACCCCTTACTTTTTGTCAATAATGACCTTAAAAGGAACACTTCTGGACATTGGAGAGATGGCTCAGCAGTTAGGGCGCTTGCCTGCAAAGCCTAAGGAACTTGCTTCAGTTCTCTAGTACCCACGTAAAGCCAAGTGCACAAGGTGGTGTGTGTGTTTAGAGATCATTTGTAGTTGCTAGAGGCCCTCTCTCTGTCAAATAAATGTTTTTAAAAATACACTTGAGAGACAGTAGAGATGGTCCAGCCATGTTTAAGGCACTTGCTTGCAAAGGTTCACAACCTGGTTTGATTCCCAGGTACCTACATAGATGCACAAAGTGGCACATGAATCTGGAGTTCGATTGCAGCAGCTAGAGGCCCTGGTACATCCATTATTTCTCTCACTTGCTCGCTCGCTCTCCTTGCAAATAAATATATTTTTAAATCTTTTTTTTGTTTGTTTGTTTGTTTTTCGAGGTAGGGTCTCACTCTGGCTCAGTCTGACCTGGAATTCACTATGTAGTCTCAGGGTGGCCTCGAAATCTCGGTGATCCTCCTACCTCTGCCTCCCGAGTGCTGGGATTAAAGGCGTGCGCCACCATACCCGGCATTTAAATCTTTAAATACATATATATGTGTATTGAAATATTTTTATTTCTACACATGTCACTGAAAATGTTACTGCCTGACTTGGGTGGATGGAGAATTGAGCTAGCTCTGGCAGGGTTTAGCCACTGAGCCATTTCTCCAACCCCTAATCTAGCCCTTTTAAAAAATATTTTATTTTTATGTATTTATTGCCTTGAGAGAGAGGAAGAGGGACAGAGAGAGAGAGAATGGGTGCACAAATGAACTCCAGACGCATGTGCCACCATGTGCATCTGGCTTACGTGGGTCCTGGAGAATCGAACCTGCATCCTTTGACTTTCCAGGTAAGAGCTTTAACTGCTAAGCCATCTATCCAGCCCTAGCCTTTTCTTTAAAAAAAAAAATAATAATAATAATAATCGGGCTGAGGAAATGGCCTGCATCCCCAGACTTTCCAGGTAAGAGCTTTGTCTGGAATTTGCTGCTGGAGGCCCTTGTACACCATTCTCTGTCACTCAAATAAATAAATTAATGTAAAAGAAAAAAAAAAAAAAAAAAAAATCATCAGGCTGAGGAAATGGCTTAGTGATTAAGGCATTTGCCTGAGAAGCCTAAGGACCCAGTTCGATTCCCCAGGACCCACATAAGCCAGATGCACAAAGGAGCACATGTGTCTGGAGTTCATTTGCAGTGGCTGGAGGCCCTGGTACACCCATTCTCTGTCACTCTCAAATAAATAAATTAATGTAAAGAAGAAAAAAAATTTAAAAAAAAAAGAGGGCTGGAGAGATGGCTTAGCGGTTAAGACATTTGCCTGCAAAGCCAAAGGATCCCAGTTCAATGCTCCAGGACCCACAGATACACAAGGGGGCCATGCATCTGGAGTTTGTTTGCAGTGGCCAGAGGCTCTAGCATGCCCATTCTCTCTCTTTCTCTCTGCCCCTTTCTCCATCTCAAGTAAATAAATAAAAAATATTTTTAAAAAAGAGATCCTGGCATATGCATGATGTGCACACACACACAATACATAAATAATTTTTTTAAAAAGGGGGGGGCTGGGGAGATTGCAAAAGCTACCTGCTCTGGGTTCAGACACAAAAGTGGCGTGTGTGTAGCATCCAATATCCTGCATATGTGTGTATGTGCACATGTACGCTCACATACACACACTGCTGTGCAAATGAATAGTAATAGAAAACAAAAACGATCCCTTCAAAATAAGAGACCAAAAAAGGTGCAGACAGATGGCTCAGTGGTTAAGAAAAAGTATTTAAAAAAAAAAAAAAAAAAAAAAAAAAAAACAACCTCCCAACTCCACTTCTCACCTACCAGTACTTGAGAACTATATACCCGAATCTCATTTTTTTTTTTTTTTGGTCCTTATTCCTTGCAAGTTCACATTTATTTTTATAGATCACCTCTGAAATTGTCCTTGACCTTCTTACAATTATTTTTAGCATTAGCGTGCTCTAAATTGAGCTCTTCACATTGCAGAACCCATTTTTACAATCACAAAGTTCTTAAGTTCTCACACAGACTGATCTCAAGGCTGCCCAGTGGAGGGTACGGAACAATGTGGATAGTATTGTACTACTCAGGAAGAAGAAAGAAAGACCACAGATTCCTCTTTCCTTGTAGATCTACAAAATAACTCCCATTCCTCTATTCCTTATTTGGTACTTTTAAAAGTGTATTAACCTTTCTTTCTCTTTCTCAATGGAACCATGAAACCCAGAGGCTCTTACATGCAAGGCAAGCTCTGCAAGCTGTCGTAAGCGTCAAGCCCCATATTTTTTTTTACTTTTATTTTTTATGTATTTATTTGAGAGAGAGAGAGAGAGAGAATGGGTGCACAAGGGCCTCCAGCCACTGCAAAAGAACTCCAGACGTATGCACCATCTTGTGTATCTGGCTTATGTGGGTCCTGAAGAATCAAACCAAGGTCTTTTGGCTTTGCAGGCAAGTGCTTTAACCACTAAGCCATTGTTGCAGTCAGGTTCGCATTGCTGGCAGAAATCACCCAACCAAGAGCAGCTTCTGGGAAAAACAGGTTTATTTTGGCTTACAGACTCTAGGGGAAGCTCCATGATGGCAGAGGAAAATGATGGCATGAGCAGAGGGTGGACATCACCCCCTGGCCAACATAAGGTGGGCACTGGCTATAATACCCATAAGCTCACCACCAACAATACACTGCCTCCAGGAGACATTAATTCCCAAATCTCCATCAGCTGGGAACCTAGTGTGGTAGTTTGAATATATGTCCCCCAATATATTCAGTATTTTATTGTTTATAGTTTGCATCTGCAATCACCTTGCTAGAGGCAATGTCACTGGGGGGCTGGTTTTAAGGTGTGGTGATGGTTTGAGATTCCATTGTAAAGATATGCAAAGTGTGCCTAAGGGGAGTTCCTGACGTGTGCTGTGTGACCTTTTGGCTGAAGTTTTGCTCTGTGTGCTGTGGTGGCTGGTTGGCTTTGCTCTCTCTGCTTGGCCCTGTGAGAGCAGGTCGCTTCTTCTGCCATTATGAAACTTCCCCTGGATCTGTGAGCTTCAATAAATAATATCCCTTCCTCCATAACTGTGCCTGGTCTGGAAGTTCATCTCAGCGAACCTGAAGCTGTCTGCTACACCTAGCATTCAGAAAATCTAAGTTTATGGGGGACACCTGAATCAAACCACCACATTCCACACCCCTGGCCTCTATAAACTGATAACCATCCATTATGTAATATGCAATGCATTCAGTCCAACTTTAAAAGTCACCATATTCGTTTTTAATCCTAATGATGTTCAAACATCCCCATAATCCAAGGTCTTTGTTTTTTTTTATTCAACAAATACAAGATTTAAACAGGGCAAACATCAAACTCTGTAACTCCAAGTCCAACAACTCTAGTCAGTAAGTCCAATAATTCTAACCAGCAACAAGTCTCTGGAGTTCCAATTCTGCCCCTCCAGCTAGGCTGCTCACAGTCCTGGAAAACTTTATTGGAGCCAGCATCTCTCCTTGGCAGCCATCTTGTGGTCCTGGCATCTCCATTGGGTCTCCAATGCAACCTATGGTTCATCCTTACGTTTTCATCAGGTTTCCATGCAGACAAACAGCAAGCCTGCTACACACTGTCAATGGTCATTTCCAAAACACAACACCATGTTGCAAATTCAATGATTCTCTCTTTCCTGCATTTCTTATACTCCATACTACCAGGTAGGGTGCCAGTTTGTTAATCCAGGGGAAATAAAGCAGACTTTGAAGAATAGGACACTCCTTGAGCACTCAGGCCCCTTTCCAAAGAGTCTACATTCTTCAGGTTGCCCCTGTGCAGGTCAGCTGGCCAATCCCAAAGGTTGTAATCTCTCATACAATTGCAGCTGAGTGGGCAGAAGCTTCAGCCCAAAGATTTCATTCTGTGCCATATTCCTCTGCTCACACCAGTCCATTTCTGTGCAATGCAACCATGCACAAGTTCTCAGGACAGGGGCCTAATAGCAAGCCTCTCACACAAACTGCTAGCCCAGTCCAATCAAAGCTCTTTCTCACCCTCATAAGCCAAACCTCACAGTCCATAGTTCTAACTGCGTTCAGGTCTTTCAGCTCTGACCAGAATAGTCCATCAAGCTGTACTTACAGCATTGCAAGGTGTCTCTTAGGCCAAGGTTTCAAATCCTTCCTCTTGAAAATCAGCTCCAAAGGCCAAAGCTACACAGTCAGGTGTCTAGCAGCAATCCCACTCCTCGGTACCAACACTACTGTTGCAGTCAGGTTAGCATTGCTGGCAGAAATCACCAGACCAAGAGCAGCTTTTGTTTTTGTTTTGTTTTGTTTTGTTTTGTTTTGTTTTTTTTGCTTACAGACTCGAGGGGAAGCACCATGATGGCAAGGGAAAATGATGGCATGAGCAGAGGGTGGACATCACCTACTGGCCAACATAAGGTGGACAATAGCAACAGGAGAGTGTGCCAAACACTGGCAAGGGGACACTGGCTATCACACCCATAAGTGTGCCCCCAACAATGCACTGCCTGCAGGAGGTGTTAATTCCCAAATCTCCATCAGCTGGAAATCTAGCATTCAGAACACCTAAGTTTATGGGGGACACTTCAATCAAACCACCACAGCCATCTCTGCAGCCCTACTTTTATTTTCTTGTGGTTTTTCTAGGTAGGGTGTAGTTCTAACCCAGGCTGACCTGGAATTCACTATGTAGTCTCAGGGTGGCCTTGAACTCATTGTGATCCTCCTACCTCTGCCTCCTGAGTGCTGGGATTAAAAGCATGCACCACCGTGCCCGGCCTGGTTTTATTATTTTTTTTTGTTTATTTATTGATTGATTGATTTGAGAGCAACAAGCACAGAGAGAAAGAGGCAAATAGACAGAGGGTGCACCAGGGTCTCCAGCCACTGCAAACAAGCTCCAGATGCATGCACCACTTTGTACACCTGGCTTACATGGGTCCTGGGGGATTGAGCCTCGAACCAGGGGCCCTTAGGCTTTACAGGCAAGTGCTTAACCACTAAGCCATCTCTCCAGCCCCTTATTTTTATTTTATTTTATTTATTATGAAAGAGAGAGGGGAGAGAATTGGCCACACCAGGGCCTCTAGCTGCTGCAATCAAACTCCAGATGAGTATACCACCTTGTGCAAGCACCATGATGGCAAGGGAAAATGATGGCATGAGCAGAGGGTGGACATCACCTACTGGCCAACATAAGGTGGACAATAGCAACAGGAGAGTGTGCCAAACACTGGCAAGGGGACACTGGCTATCACACCCATAAGTGTGCCCCCAACAATGCACTGCCTGCAGGAGGTGTTAATTCCCAAATCTCCATCAGCTGGGAATCTAGCATTCAGAACACCTAAGTTTATGGGGGACACATAAACACAGCCATCTCTGCAGCCCTGTTTTTATTTTCTTGTGGTTTTTCTAGGTAGGGTGTAGTTCTAACCCAGGCTGACCTGGAATTCACTATGTAGTCTCAGGGTGGCCTTGAACTCATTGTGATCCTCCTACCTCTGCCTCCTGAGTGCTGGGATTAAAAGCATGCACCACCATGCCCGGCCTGGTTTTATTATTTTTTTTTGTTTATTTATTGATTGATTGATTTGAGAGCAACAAGCACAGAGAGAAAGAGGCAAATAGACAGAGGGTGCACCAGGGTCTCCAGCCACTGCAAACAAGCTCCAGATGCATGCACCACTTTGTACACCTGGCTTACATGGGTCCTGGGGGATTGAGCCTCGAACCAGGGGCCCTTAGGCTTTACAGGCAAGTGCTTAACCACTAAGCCATCTCTCCAGCCCCTTATTTTTATTTTATTTTATTTATTATGAAAGAGAGAGAGGGAGAGAATTGGCCACACCAGGGCCTCTAGCTGCTGCAATCAAACTCCAGATGAGTATACCACCTTGTGCACATGCATCGCCTTGTAAATCTGGCTTATGTGTGTTCTGGGGAGTTGAACCTGGGTCCTTAGGTTTCACAGGCATGCACCTTAACCGCTAAGCCATCTCTTTAGTACTTTTAAAAATATTTTATTTATAGGCTGGGTGTGGTGGCACACACCTGTAATCCCAGCACTTGGGAGGAAGAGGCAGAAGGATCGCCATGAGTTTGAGGCCACCCTGAGACTACATAGTGAATTCCAGGTCAGCCTGGGCTAGAGTGATTCACTAGCCCCACCCCCCATCCCCCAGAGAAAGAGAGTGAGAAGAGAGGAGAGAGAATGGGCACTCTTGGGCCTCCAGCCACTGCAAATGAAGTCCAGACACATGCACCATCTTGTGCATCTGCCTTAACGTAGGTTCTGGGGAATCAAACCAGGGTCCTTAGGCTTGAAGTCAGGGCCTTATCTTCTAAGCAATCTGTAGCAGAAGCTTCAGGTTCACTGAGATGAACGTCCACACCAGGCACAGTTTTGGAGAAGGGATTTATTGAAGTTTACAGATCCAGGGGAAGTTCCATAATTGGCAGAAGAGGCTGGCATACTCTTACAGGACCAGACAGAGAGAGAGAGAGAAAGCTAAAAGCCAAAAAGCCACACAGCACAGCACATGTCAGGAACTCCAGCTAGGCACACTTTGCATATATTTTTTTTTTAATGGTTATCTTATTTTAATTTATTTGCAAGCAGAGAGAGAGAGAGAGAGAGAGAATGGGCACGCCAGGGCCTCTAGCCACTGCAAATGAACTCCAGATGCATGTGCCCCTTGTGTATCTGGCTTACGTGGGTCCTGGGGAATTGAACCTAGGTCCTTTGGCTTCGCAGGCAAACGCCTTAACTGCTAAACCATTTCTCCAGCCCCCTTTTTTTTTATGAGGTAGGGTCTCACTCTAGTCCAGGTTGACCTGGAATTCACTATGTATTCTCAGGGTGGCCTCGAACTCATGGTGATCCTCTTACCTCTGCCTCCCGAGTGCTGGGATTAAAGGCGTGCTCTACCATGCCTGGCCAATCCTCATATTTCAGCCTCCCAAATACTGGGATTAATGGTGTGTGCTACCTGGCAAACAGAGAGAGACAGAGAGAGAGAGAGAGAGAGAGAGAGAGAGGGAGAGAGGGAGAATGAGCACACCAAGGCCTCTAGCCACTACACATAAACTCCAGACCCATGCACCACTTTGTGCATCTGGCTTTACATGGGTACTGGGGAATTGGCTTTCTGGGCAAGTGCCTTAACCACTGAGCATCTCTTCACCCCTGCCCTTTGCTTTAGTGAGGCAGGGTCTCATGTAACCTAAGCTAGCCTTAAATTCTTTTTAAAATTTATTTATTTTTGCTGGGCATGGTGGCACACGCCTTTAATCCCAGCACTCGGGAGGCAGAGGTAGGAGGATCTCCGTGAGTTTGAGGCCACCCTGAGACTACATAGTGAATGCCAGGTCAGCCTGAACTAGAGTGAGACCCTACCTCGAAAAAAAATTATTTATTTATTATTATTTTTGTTTGCTTTTCAAGGTAGGGTCTTGCTCTAGACCAGGCTGACCTGGCATTCACTATGTAGTCTCAGGGTGGCCTCGAACTTAGGGCAATCTTCCTACCTTGGCCTCCCCAGTGCTAGGATTAAAGATGTGGGCCACCACATAGGGTAATTTTTATTCATTTATTTATTTATTTTGGTTTTTTGAGGTAGGGTTTGACTCTAGTCCAGGCTGATTTGGAATTCACTAAGTAGTCTCAGGGTGGCCTTGATTTCATGGCAATCCTTCTACCTTTGCCTCCCAAGTGCTGGGATTAAAGGCGTGTGCTACTGCACCTAGCTTTATTTTATTTTATTTTTATTGTTATTGTTTTTTTTTTTTTTTTTTTTTTTTTTTGAGTTAGTGTCTCACTGTAGTCCAGGCTGACCCGGAATTCACTATGTAGTCTCAGGGTGGCCTTGAACTCATGGTGATCCTCCTACCTCTGCCTCCTGAGTGCCAGGATTAGAGGTGTGCACCACCTAACTATTTTATTTTTAAAAATGTTTTTAGTTATTTTTAAGAGGAGAGGAAATCAGCACACCAGGGCCTCTTGACACTGCACACAAACTCCAGATGCATGTGCCACTTGGTGCATCTGGCTTTACATGAGTACTGGAAAATTGAACCCCAGGCTGGCATGTTTTACAGGCAAGGAACTTTAACTGCTAAGCCAATCCCCAGGCCTTCCTTTGATATTCAGAAAGCCAAGAACTGGGAACTACCTGACTTTCAAAAGAATTTGTTAGTCATTAGCATCACTCATGTTCTCATTTTGTGAGACGGTTAAGTTTAGGTGGATTTACAAACTACTAATTAAACCTAATTTTCTTCTATTAGAGGCACCTTGTGAAGGAAATTTTGGGGAATATTAAATATTGTCCAACTCAATACAGACTTATCAAGTACCTTAATGATGCCTATCTCAAAGCCTTACATTTCAGATTTAGTTTAGTCATTGTATACAATGCAGTCCAATAAAGTTGCTTGTGTGTTTTGACAGGGGGTTTCCAGAGGCAGCCAGCCCAGGCTGGCCTTAAACTCAGTTATCGAGTGCTTGTCTAACATGCACGAAAGCCTAGGTTGCATCCTCACGGCCCCATAAAACCAGGTGTGGTGGCGGCCGCCTGAAATCCCAGTACTGGAGAGGTACAGGAAGGAGGATCTGAAATTCAAGGTCATTCTAACTCCATAGTGAGTTGGAGGCCTGCTTTGTGCGTGTGTGTGTGCCTTTTCTTTCCCTCTTTCTTCTCTCCTTCTTTTTTCTTTCTTTCTCTCTCTCTCTTTTTTTTTTTTTTTTTTTTTGGTTTCACAAGGTAGGGTCTCACTGTAGCCCAGGCTGACCTGGAATAATTCACTATATAGTCTCAGGCTGGCCTTGAACCTAGAGTACTAGGATTAATGTCGTCTGCCACCATGCCCCATGTGTGTTTCTCATATATATTCAAATATATACACATATGTATACATATATATGAAGAATACATATGTAGAGTTAAAATTATGGTATTTAGCTGAGAGCGGTGGCACACACCTTTAGTTCCTGCACTTGGGAGGCTGAAGTAGGAGTATCCTCATGAGTCTGAGGCCAGCCTGGGACTACAGAGTGAGCTCCAGGTCACACTGGGCTAGAGTGAGACCCTACCTCGAAAAAAGCAAAAACAAAAGCAAACAAAAACGTGAGTCCAGCATGGTGTCCCACGCCTTTAATCCCAGCACTCTGCAGGGAGGCAGAGGTAGGCCCATCACTGTGAGTCTGAGGCCAGCCTGAGACTACATAGTGAATTCTAGGTCAGCCTTGGCTAGAGTGAGACCCTACCTCGAGAAAACAAAATAAAACAACAAAAAAGGAAAAAATAAGATATCGAACAGGAATCAAGGAAATATAGAACTGTGCCTAAAGGTTGTCGATTCCTTTGGTTCTAGTCCCTCTAGTGGTGATCTTGAGGTAGTGCTGCTACTATGTCTAATCACAAGTATCCCATGTCCACAGCTAAATTATATTTTCTTTTTTTTTCTTCCCTTTTTGGTATGTTGAGGCAGTGTTTCACTTTGCACAGGCCGACCTGGAACTCACACAGTGGCCCAGTCTGGCTTAGATCTAGTGGTGGTCCGCATTACGTTTGTCTTAAATAAAATATTTTTAAGCTTTTAATCCCAGCACTCAGGAGGCAGAGGTAAGAGGATCACCATGAGTTCGAAGCCTGCCTGAGATTACGAAGTGAATTCCAGGTCAGCCTGGACTAGAGTGGGGACCCTCGCTCAAAAAAACCAAACATATATATATATATATATATATATACACACACACATACATACATACATACATACATACATACAAACAGGGATTTGCAAGTAGAGAAAAAGGAAATCCAGACACGTACATCAACCTTGTGCATCTGGTTTTATAGAACTGAAGTTGGGTCATTAGGCTACTCAGGCCAGTGTTTAACTGCTGAGCCATCTCTCCATCCCCCTTTTTTTGGGGGCTAGGGTCTCACTCTAGCTCAGGCTGACCTGGAATTCACTAGGTAGTCACAGGGTGGCCTTGAACTCAAGGCAATCCTCCTACCTCTGCCTCCCAAGTGCTGGGATTAAAGGTGTGCATCACCACGCCTGGATCCTTTTTTTGGTTTTTCAAGGTAGGGTCTAGCTGTAGTCCAGGCTGACCTAGAATTCACTATGCAGTCTCACTGTGGCCTGGAACTCATGACTATCCCCAGCCTTCCGAGTGCTGGGATTAAAGGCATGCACCACAATGCCTGGCTTAAATAAAATATATTTTTTAAATTATTGATTTATTTGTATGTATATGTGTACGTGTGTATGGGTATGCGTGCACCATGCTGTGCATGTGTAAGTCGGAATTGTCAATGCTCCACCTTCTTTGAGTGACAGGGTCTCTTGTCACTGCAAATGAATGCCTGACTTTATGTGGGTGCTGGAGGAACTGAATCCTGGCTGGCACGCTTTGCAAGCATCTTTAATCACTGAGCAATCTGCACAGACATTAAAATACTGTTTTTCTTTTTGTTTTGTTTTGTTTTGTTTTGTTTTGTTTTGTTTTGTTTTGTTTTGAGACAGGGTCTCACTCTAGCCCAGACCAATGCAAACCCTCTTAAACCTGCCTCCAGAATGCTGGGATTAAAGTTATGAGTCATCATCATGCATGCCTGGCATCTTTTTCTGCTTGTTTTAATGTTTTTATTTATTTGCAAACAGAAGACAGAGAGAGAATGGGTGCACCAGGGCCTCCAGCTACTGCAAATGAACTCCAGATGCATGCACCACTGCATTTAGCCTTACATAGATACTGGGGAATCCAACTGGGGTCCTTAGGCATAGTAGGCAAAGGCCTTACCCGCTAAGCCACCCTTCCAGCCCCCTTTTTTTTTTTTTTTTTTTGGTGTTTTGAGGTAGGGTCTCAATCTATCTCAGGCTGACCTGGAATTCACTCTGTAGTCTCAGGCCTTGAACTCACTGCGATCCTCCTACCTCTGCCTCCTGAGTGCTGGGATTAAAGGAGTGCGCCACCATGCCTGGCCCGACATTTTTTTTTAAGAAAACTTTTTTATTGACAGCTTTCATAATTATAGACAATAAATCGTGATAATTCCCTCCTTACCCCTCTTTCCCCCTCACAAATCCACCCTCCATCATAGCCCCTCCCTCTCTCAATTACTCTTTTATTTTGATACCATTATCTTTTCCTCCTGTTATAAAGATTTTGTGTAGGTAGTGCCAGGCGCTGTGAGGTCATGGATATCCAGGCTATTTTGTGTCTGGAAGATTGCATTGTAAGTAGACCTACTAATTTTGTTTGGTTTTTCAAAGTAGGGTCTCACTCTGGCTCAGGCTGACTTGGAATTCACTATGTAGTCTCAGGGTGGCCTCGAACTCTCGGAGATCCTCCTACCTCTGCCTCCCGAGAGCTGGGATTAAAGGTGTGTGCCACCACGCCCGGCAAAATAGAAAGCTCTTTTAAATTCAAGAGGCAGAGAGTAAGATGGCCAACTTTAGGACTAGGTCTTTTGGCCAGAAAGCGTGATTCACTCAGGGACTACAATTCCCATGAGGCATAGCGGTAACTGCTTCCAAGAAGCAGGGAAGGGGAACCTGCCAGTTACTTCCGGCTTCCCCGGCACCGTCCCTCCAGGAGTGCTTTTATTTTAATTTTTTAACAAAATATTTTATTTACTTATTTATTTGACAGAGAAAGAGGGAGAGGAAGCGGGAGAGATAGAGAATGGGCGTGCCAAGGCCTTCAGCCACTGCAAACGAACTCCAGACGCGTACGACCCCTTGTGCATCTGGCTAACGTGGGTCCTGGGGAATCGAACCGGAGCCTTTGGCTTTGCAGGCAAACGCCTTAACCACTAAACCATCTCTCCAGCCCTATTTTAAATTTAAATTTTATATTTTATTTTATTTCAGTTTATTTTTCGTAGAAGGAGTTAGAGCCTACTAGCAATCCTCCTGCCTAATGCTGAGATTACAGGCATGGGCCACCATGCTGAGTGGAAAATACTAATTTTACATGTAACTTTCGGCAGGATTGAACTCAATCTAGAATGTTTGCCTAGTATGGGCAAGGCCCAAGGTTTGTCCCTAGCACCTCTAAAACTGCAATGCATCTTTTACTTGAAGATGCATAGATGAAAGCCAGGCATGAGAGAGAGAGAGAGAAAGAGAGAGAGAGAGAGAGAGGCATGCCAGGGCCTCTAGACACTGGAAATGAACTCCAGACACATGCATCACCATGTGCATCTGGCTTGCTTGGGTTCTGGGGAATCAAACCTGGGTTCTTATGCTTTGCAGGCAAGTGCTTTAACCACTAAACCATCTCTTCAGCCCTGGCCTTTCATTTGTATGCAGCGTTTCTTCTTGGCTATAATTGCAGTGGAGTATGGTAATAGTCTTGTAACCAGAAATGATGGCATTTAATGGTAAATACTTAAGGTCATGACACTGAACCATCATTTGTAAGACAGCAGAATAATGTCTGGGATTCCCTGCTCCGGGGAGTCCTTCAGCCTCCTGAGTGCTGGGATAAAAGACATATGCCACCCCATGCAGCCCTATTTTATTTTTCGACTCAGAGTCTCATATATCCTAGGCTGCCCTTGAACACGCTATATAGCCTGAGATGATATTTTAAGGGCTATGGAGATTGCTCAGTGGTTAAAAGTGCTTGCAAACCATGCTATGCGGGCCAGAGTTCAAATCCTCCAGCACCCACATAAAGCCAGGTGGACATTTATTTGCAGAAATGGAAAAAATAGCCGGGCATGGCGGCGCACTCGGGAGGCATAGATAGGAGGATCGCCATGAGTTCGAGGGCACCCTGAGACCACATAGTGAATTCCAGGTCAGCCTGGGGTAGAGTGAGACCCTACCTCGGAAAACAAAACAAAACAAAACAAAAACAACTACAAAAAAAGAAGAAAAAAGAAAGAAAGAAAGAAAGAAAGAAAGAAAGAAAAGAAAAGAAAAGAAAAGAAAAGAAATGGAGAAAAAAATATACAGGCACTGGAGTGATGACTGAGTTGGGGTGTGTGTGAAAACAGGAGGCACCTGCACGTTCCCAGACTACAGATCCCAGGAGGCCCTGCAGCATCAGCGCGCTCTGGGCTCTGGTCCACGGCCAATGGCAGGTCGTGGATACAGAGCTCTGGGTTGACAGCGGGTGAGTGCTCAGAGCTGGTTTTTGCTCCGTGAAAAGCGCTGGTGCAATTCAGATCCCAAGAGCACCCCTCCACCCCACCCCGTGGAGGCGCAGGCTTGCGAGAGGAGAGGAGCGAGGCGGGTTTGCAGATAATGGATGCGATTCTGAGTTACCGGTCGGACGACAGCGAAGACTACTACGCCTTACTGGGCTGCGATGAGCTCTCGTCGGTAAGACTGGACAATCCCTCCTATGGGATCGACTTGGAACTTCTTGCCTCGTGGCCTCAGAATCTAATCTCATCATTCTAATGGCACTTTGGGGTCAAAGAAAGTTAGATTTATTTATTTATTTATTTATTTATTGGTTTTTCAAGACAGGGTTTCACTCTAGCTGAGGCTGACCTGGAATTCACTATATAGTCTCAGGGTGGCCTCGAACTCACTGTGATCCTCTTACCTTTGCCTCCGGCGAGCTGGGATTAAAGGCGTGGGATACCACGCCTGGCAGAAAGTTAGATTTAGATGTATATTGGGTCTTTACTTGAACACTGTTCTCTGGCCATCCTGCTCGTGTGTATTCTGACAAATGGTCCAGGTCAGCTTGGGCTAGAGGGAGATCCTACCACAAAAAAACAAACAAACAAACAAAAAACAAACAAACAAACAAACAAACAAACACCAAAACACAAAAAGGGGAAAAGGTTTTTTAATTGCTCAGCCATCTCTCCAGCCCCATCCTGAGAATAAATACATACTTGGAATTTGAATGTAAGCATTAGATGGTGCTTTATAGCGTATCTAAGTTTATACTGTGTTGGAGATGAAATGTGATTTTTCTGGTAGTGATTTTAAAATATTTTTGTTAGCTGGGCATGGTGGGCTCTTTTAATCCCAGCACTTGGCGTGGGAGGCTGAGGTAGAATTCCAATGTGCAGTGTGTTCCTGGGCCCAGTCTGGGCTACACAGTGAGTTCCAGATCAGTCTGGGCTAGAGCCAGATCTTACCGAAAACAAAACAAAAGGGGGGAAAAAGCCTTATTAAAATATATAGTTTGGGGGTGGGTGGGTTTTGAGGTAGGGTCTCGCTCTAGCTCAAGCTGACCTGGAGTTCACTATGTAGTCTCAGGGTGACCTCGAACTCACGGTGATTCTCCTACCTCTGCCTCCCAATGCTGGGGCTAAAGGTGTGCGCCACCACACCCAGCCAACTTTTTTTTTGTAATTCTTTTCTTTCTTTCTTTTTTTTAATGAGAGAGAGAGAGAATTGGTGCATCAGGGCCTTCAGCCACTACAATTGAACTCCAGACGTATGTGTCACCTTGTGCACTCTTGTGACCTGTGTACTTATGTCACCATGTGCGTTTGGCTTATATGGGTCCTGGATCCTTAGGCTTCACAGGCAAGTGCCTTAACTGCTAAGCCATCTCTCCAACCCCCCCTCCTTTTTTTTAAGTTTTAAAATTTAAGTTCTAGGGCTAGGGATGTAGTCCAGTTGGTGATGCATGAAGACCTGAGTTCAGTCCCCAGCATTACATAAAACTGGGCGTGCTGGCATATCCCTGTAATCTCAGCAACTTGGTCATCATAGCTACATATAGGTGGGGCCAGCCTGAACTATCAAAAAATTTTCTTGGGCCAGGCATGGTGGTCCGTATCTTCTTTAATGCCAGCCCTTGGGAGGCAGAGGTAGAAGGATGGCTATGAGTTTGAGGCTAGCCTGGGATTACAGCATGAGTACCAGGTCAGTCTCAGCTAGAGTGAGACCCTACCTTGAAAAAAACCAAAAAAAAAAAAAAAATTGTTTGTTGGGCTGGGGAGATGGCTCAGTGGTTAAAGGCACTTGCTTGTAAAACCTGCCATCTTCGTTTAAATCCTCAGCCCAGACTTTTAGACTTACTGGATGGAAGAGTAGGAAAGAATGAAAGGCTTTTCTATGTGTCTGTATTCCTTATGCAGACACATTCCTTGTGTGTGTATCTTTCCCAATTATTTTTCAGAAATTGCAGCAGGAGAGCATGACTGTTAATTTAATTTAATTTTATTTTTTGCACCCTCAGTCATCACTCTTTGTTGTCATCACTCTTGGGACATTTGGATTTATTTGATTATGAGTAAAATTGAACTTTTTTTCTGTTTACTGGCCAACAGGCTAGGCAGTTTTGTAGGTAATTGGACATTGGACTAGGAAGGCAGGATTCAGTGGACCTGACGAAGAGGTCTTCCACTGTTCAAAGGCTGTGTTTGGCACTGGACACATGACTGTGGGAAGGAGGCCAGGAGATGAGTAAAGAGGATCTAAAACAAACCAACCTTCCTATTAGTTTACTCAGAGCCAGGCCTACAGTGGGCTTGTGATGAACTCTGTACAGTAGAATAGTGAAGCGACGAAAGAAGAGCTGTGCTATTTTTTAGTTTTAAAAAATATTAGCTGGGAGTGGTGGTGCACGCCTTTAATTCTAGTACTCAGGAGGCAGAGGTAGGAGGATCGCTGAGAGTTTGAGGCCACCCTGAGACTACATAGTGAATTCCAGGTCAGCCTGGGCTACAGTGAGACCCTACCTCAAAAAACAAACAAACAAAACAAAGCAACAACAACAAAATGTTGTTGCCAGGCATGAATTCTTCTTCTTCTTCTTCTTCTTTTTTTCTTTTTGGTTTTTCAAGGTAGGGTCTCTAGCCTAGGCTGACCTGGATTTCACTATGTTGTCTCAGGGTGGTTTCAAACTCATGGTGATCCTCCTACCTCTGCTTCCCAAGTGCTGGGATTAAAGGTGTATGCCACCATGCCCAGTTTCATGATGTTTAAATTCTTTTTTGGCTTTTCGTGGTAGGGTCTTGCTCTAGTCCAGGCTGACCTGGAGTTCACTAGGTAGTCTCAGGCTGGCCTCCAACTTGCAGCATTCCTCCTATCTCTGCCTCCTGAGCGCTGGGATTAAAGGTGTGTGTCAGCACACCTGGCCCACTTAAATTCTCCTTAGTTTAAGCATTAATTTTTGTTTTAGGTTGAACAAATCTTGGCAGAATTTAAAGTCAGAGCTCTGGAATGTCACCCTGACAAGCACCCTGAAGACTCCAAAGCTGGTAAGAATTTAATAATGGCTATTTCTCAAGATGAATAGACCTCAAACCCATTGTATATAGAAACTTAATTTTCTTTTTGTTTTTATGCTCCAAGTTTTTCTTTTATCCAGTGCAACAATTGTTTTTGTTATTTTGCTATGGTATAGCAAGAAGGGAGAGGACTGTGAAAGATATATACATACATATATATTTTTTGGGGGGGGAGGTTTTCGAGGTAGGGTCTCACTCTAGCTCAGGCTGACCTGGAATTCACTATGTAATCACAGCGTGGCCTGAACTCACAGTGATCCTCCTACCTCTGCCTCCCCAGTGCTGGGATTAAAGGCGTGTGCCATCATGCCTAGACTATGTTTTCTTTTCTTTTCTTTTTTTTTCTTTTCTTCTCTTTCTTTCTTTGTTTCTTTCTTTGTTTCTTTCTTTGTTTCTTTCTTTGTTTGTTTCTTTCTTTCTTTCTTTCTTTCTTTCTTTCTTTCTTTCTTTCTTTCTTTCTTTCTTTCTTTCTTTCTTTTTTGTTTAGACAGACAGACAGAGAAAGAGGCAGATAGACAGAGAATGGGCGTGCCAGGGCCTCCAGCCACTGCACACAAACTCCAGATACATGTGCCACCTTATGCATCTGGCTTACGTGGGTCCTGGGGAATCAAGCCTCGAATCAGGGTCCTTAGGCTTCACAAGCAAGCGCTTAACCACTAAGCCATCTCTACAGGCCCCTAGACTATGTTTTCTAATAAGTCACTGAGCTACCATTTTACTTGTTTTCTTTCTTGGGTGTATATGCATGGATGTCACATATATGTGTGTGTGTGCGCTCACATTTGTGTGTCCCATGCACATGTGTGTGAAGGCCAAAGGAGGAAGAAGGGTGTCCTCTGTCACTCTCCCACCCTTTTTATTTCTTTTTTAATTGACAACTTCCATAATTATAGACAATAAACCATGATAATTCTCTCCCCCCATTTTGCCTTTGAAACTCCACTCTCCATCATACTCCTTCCCCCTCTTAATCAGTTTCTCTTTTATTTTGATGTCATCATCTTTTCCTCCTATTATGAGGGTCCTGTGTAGGTAGTACCAGGCATTGTGAGGTCATGGATCTCCAGGCCATTTTGTATCTGGAAGAGTGCATTGTAAGGAGTCCTACCCTTCCTTTGGCTCCTACATTCTTCCCGCCACCTCTTCTGCAATGGACCCTGAGCCTTGGAAGGTGTGATAGGGATATTTCAGTGCTGAGCAGTCCTCTGTCCCTTCTTCTCAGCACTCTGCCACCTTATTTCTGTGAGACAGGGTCTCTCCCTGAATCTGGAGCTTGTGCTGTATTTTTGATTAGACTGGATGAAATGAGCCCCCAGCGATTGTTCTGGATTGCCCTTCTCAGTGCTGGGATTACAGCATGCATAACCAGCCTCAGCTTTTTTGTGTGTGTTTGTGGAGTTTGTCGAATATATCTTTTTTTTTTTAAAAATATTTTACTATTTATTTATTTGACAGAGAAAGGGAGGGAGAGAGAGAGAGAGAGAGAATGGGCATGCCAGGGCCTTCAGCCACTGCAAATGAACTCCAGACGCATACACCCCCTTGTGCATTTGACTAACGTGGGTCCTGAGGAATCGAATCTGGGTCCTTTGGCTTTGCAGGCAAATGCCTTAACTGCTAAGCCATCCTTCCAGCCCTAATAAATCCTTTTATTTTTTTTTTTTTTTTTTTTTTTTGCTTTTTGAGGTAGAGTCTCACATTAGCTCAGGCTGACCTGGAAATCACTCGGTAGTCTCAGGATGGACTTGTACTCATGGTGATCCTCCTAATTCTGCCTCCCGAGTGCTGGGATTAAAGGCATATGCCACTCTGCCCGGCCCCTAATAAATCTTTTATTGGTTTCTCTAGCATCAAATATGACACCAGACATGCAGAATTACATGGTATAGAAGACCTAATAATAGAAAAAATAGGAGAAATGGAAAATATACATGTACACATATGTGATTGTGATTCAAAATTATGTACAGAAATATTAGAAAGTTATGTATCAACATAGTAACTGGTTAGCAATAAGTTATGAAATTAACTGTACTCATTTTTCCTTCTGTGTTTTCCTAAACCTTTCCAAACTTCTACTTTTTTTTTTTTTTTTTTTTTTTTTGCAAGGTAGGATCTCACTCTGGTCCAGGATG
This sequence comes from Orientallactaga sibirica, assembly GCA_036365145.1. NCBI lineage: Eukaryota > Metazoa > Chordata > Mammalia > Rodentia > Dipodidae > Orientallactaga > Orientallactaga sibirica. The sequence continues at coordinate 23,748,525 of JAEOAD010000032.1, read as the reverse complement.
ACCTGGAATTAACTGTGTAGTCTCAGGGTGGCCTCGAATTCTCGGCGATCCTCCTACCTCTACCTCCCGAGTGCTGGGATTAAAGGCGTGCGCCACCACACCTGGCTCCAAACTTCTACAATTTATAAATAAATTTAAAAATCAGGAAAAAAGGTTTTTGTTACAAAGACATTTTTTCCACCGGGCGTTGTGGTGCATGCCTTTAATCCCAGCACTCGGGAGGCAGAGGTAGGAGGATCGCCATGAGTTCGAGGCCATCCTGAGACTACATAGCTAATTCCAGGTCAGCCTGTACCAGAGTGAGACCCTACCTCGAAAAACAAAAACAAACGAAAAAAGGCATAAAACAATATTCCTAATGAAGTTATGTTACATACAAAATCTTAAATGTAATCATGGTAATAGCAATATGTATTATGCATTTTTTGTTAGATTCTGTAATAAGTAACTTACATACAGCAATATATGTACAGTAGCATCCCCATCTTTTTTAAAATTTTTTAAAAATTATTTTATTTATTTTTGGAGAGAGACACAGAGAGAGACAGACAGAGAGGGAGGAGACAGAGAATGGCCGCGCCAGCAGTCTCAGCTGCTGAGAACGAAATCCAGATGTGTGCGCCCCCTTGTGGTCAAGTGTGGCATTGCACCCTTGCGCCACTACATCTGGCTAAACGTGGGACCTGGAGATTGGAACAGCTGTAGATTGGAACCAGCGTTCTTAGGCTTAGGAGGCAGGCGCCTTAACCGCTAAGCCATCTCTCCAGCCCCCAATCTTTTTTTTTTTGTTTGTTTGTTTTTGTTTTTGTTTATCAAGGTAGGCTCTCATTCTAGCTCAGGCTGACCTGGAATTCACTCTATATTCTCAGGGTGGCATCAAACTCTCAACAATCCTCCTACCTCTGCCTCCTAAGTGCTGGGACTAAAGGCATGAGCCACCACTCCTGGCTGTTTTTGCTTTTGTTTTTTGAGGTAGAGTCTCACTCTAACCCAGGCTGACCTGGATGGAATTCACTATGTAGTCTCAAGGTGGCCTCAAACTCACAGCGATTCTCCTATGTCTGCCTGCTGAGTGCTGGGAGCAAACAAATATTTTTAAAAGACAAAAGCCAAGGCTGGGGAGATGGCTCAGTAGTTAAAGTTGCTTGCTTGCAAAGCCTGCTGGCCCAGGTTCAACTTCCTAGCACCCAGATGTATGTGCCACCTTGTGTATCTGGCTTACGTAGGTCCTGGGGAATCGAACCTGGGTCCTTTGGCTTCACAAGCAAATGACTTAACCACTAAGCTATCTATCCAGCCCTAAAAAATATTTTTATTTATTTATTTGCAAGCAGAGAGAGAAAGAAAGAGAGAGAAAGAGAGAAGAGAGACAGACATAGAGCATGGGCACACCAGGGTCTAGCAGCCGCTGCAAATGAACTCCAGATGCAAGCTCCACTTTGTGCAGCTGGCTTTATGTGGATACTGGGCAATCACACTCCGGTTGTTAGGCTTTGCTGGCAAGTGCCTTAACTGCTGAGCCATCTCTCCAGCCCCTACACTGGATCCATAATATGCCCTGTTCTTTCTGTTCTCCAGTCCCTGATGTCTTCTGCTTTCTCTGCCTGGAACTCCCTGAGCCTGCACTTGCTTGGCTTACTTCAGTTGTGCTCTTGGTTTTTTTATTATTTTTATTTTTATTTTTTTATTTGTTTTGTCTTTCGTGGTAGGGTCTCACTCTAGCTCAGGCTGACCTGGAATTCACTCTGTATTCTCAAGGTAGCCTTGAACTCATGGCAATCCTCCTACCTCTGCCTCCTGAGTGCTGGGATTAAAGGCGTGTGCCACCACGCCCAGCTCGGTTGTGCTCTTATAACTGAGCTATGATGTCCTCTGGGAAGTCTTGTGTGCCCCGGCTATCCAGAGCACTGCCCCTGTACATCAGCAAGCACACTGTCTCCCTTTTGCCTGTTTGCTAATTGGTCAGACTGGAAGTTCTGTGAGGCCAACTCCTTGCTTGTCTAACTCACATGTCAGTGGTATACCCTGGACCCAGCCCAGCACTTGCACCAGAGCACACACTCCTTTGTACACTCATTGAGTGAATGAATGAATGCGTTGACATTTCTTTAGAGACATTAATTACCTCTCTTAACTGGAGTTAATAGTAATGTAGGTGTCCTGGCGTAAAGCTACAAAATCTGATAAACACTTAAAAACAAACCACTACTCCCGGTTATTCTTTAACCAGGTGTTTTTTTTCTTCAGTGAACCATGGACTGAGTTGTTTCTCTGTCCCCGACAAACAGTGCATGATGAATCACTGTGCAATCCCTGCCGCTTCTAGTTTCCATGGTGATGGAGGTTTCGAGTATGGGCTGTGTTGATGCCTCTTGTTCTCAGGCACAGTGGGTTGGGTAAATACTGCTTAGATGGAAAGGTCCACAGACATCAACATCCCCCTTGCCAGGCTTGCAGATGACAGATGGTTACCTTTGCCAGTTTTTCCTTTCCCTCTCTCTTTTCTTTCTTTTTTTTTTTTTAATATTATATTTTTTATTTATTTATTTGAGAGAGAGAGAGACAGAAATAGGCAGGTCGAGAGAGAGAGAATGGGTGTGCCAGGGCCTCCAGCCACTGCAAACGAACTCCAGATGCATGCACCCCCTTGTGCATCTGGCTTACGTGGGTCCTGGAGAATCGAGCCTCGAACCGGGGTCCTTAGGCTCCATAGGCAAGCGTTTAACTGCTAAGCCATCTCTCCAGCCCCCTCTCTCTTTTCTTTAAGGTAGGGTCTCATTCTAGCCCAGGCTGACCTGGATCTTACTCTGTAATCTCAGGGTGGCCTGGAACTCACAGTGATCCTCCTACCTCTGCCTCCCAAATGCTGGGAATAAAGGCTTGTGTCACCATGCTTGGCCACATAGGCAATTTTAACTTCCTAAATAACCATTATGAGCAAGGCATGATGGCAGACAACTTCAGTCCCAGTCCTCAGGAGGCAGAGGTAGGAGTATTATCACGAGTTCAAGGCCAGCCTGGGTTAGAGTGAGACCCTGTCTTGAAAACAACAACAGAAACAAACATTTGCTTTTTTCTTAGATTATTGCCTGCTCACTCGCACAATTAGCGACAGACAAGTTTCTAGTTTTCTTCCTAGTGGAAAAAATTGTATTTTCTGCATTTTTCTTTCTTTAGCTAATAACATCTGTTGCTTGTGCCTGTGTCCTCAGCACGTTATTATTATTAATTATTATTATTATTTATTTGAGAGTGAGCGAGAGAGCGGGAAAGAGAGAGAGGGAGAGAATGGGCTCGCCAGGGCCTCTAGCCACTGCAAATGAACTCAAGACGCATGTGCCACCTTGTGCATCTGGCTTACATAGGTCCTGGGAAATCGAACCTGGGTCCTTTGGCTTTGTAGGCAAGCACCTTAACTGTTGAGCCATCCCTCCATCCTCTCTCTCTCTCTCTCTCTCTCATTTTCTCTTTCTTTCTTTTTGTTATTGTTTTTATTGTCGAGGTAGGGTCTCACAGTAGCTCAGGCTAACCTGGAATTCACTATGTAGTCTCATGCTGGCCTCCAACTCGCAGCAATTTTCCTACCTCTGCCTCCCAAGTGCTGAGACTTAAAGTGTGCACCACTATACCCGGCTCTCTCTCTTTCTTAAATAAATAAAAATAAAATATTTTATTTTTTCTTTTCGAGGTAGGGTCTCACTCTAGCTCACCTGGAATACACTATGTAGTCTCAGGGTGGCCTCGAACTCACAGCGATCATCCTTCCTCTGCTGGGATTAAAGGTATTTGCCAATATGCCTGGATAAGAAAATATTTTAAATGAGGAGACTAAACTGTGACTGGCTTTGAACTGGCCTGAGGCCATAGGATGGGTAAGTAAGTGGCTGAGTCATGATTCCAGGGAGATCTGCTGGGGTGGGGAGGGGGGTTGTGGTTTAACCCCTCTACAAGACAAGTGCTCCTCTCTTGATTGTTTTCCAGGGGAGACTTTTCAGAAACTGCAGAAGGCAAAGGAGATTCTGACCAACAGAGAGAGCCGAGCCCGCTACGACCACTGGCGAAGGAGCCAGATGTCCATGTCGTTCCAGCAGTGGGAAGCCCTGGCTGACTCGGTGAAAACGGTGGGTTTCTCTCTGGGGTTGCCGTGATGTAGGAAGCCCATGCTGATCATGGAGGAGCCCCAGTTAGCTGAAAGACTCAGTAAGCAACAGGAGGGAGAAGATGTGACTTTGTTTCTTGATTTTTAAAAAATATTTTTAAATTAATTAATTAATTTGCAAGCAGAGAGAGAGAGATATAGAAGAGAGGCAGACAGAGAGAGAATGGGCTCACCAGGGTCTCCAGCCACTGCCAATGAACTCCAGATGCATGAGCCCCTTTATGCATCTGGCTTACATGGGTCCTGGAGAAATGAACTGGGATCCATTGGCTTTTCAGGCAAATGCCTTAACTGCTAAGCCATTTATTTCTCCAGCCCTGTTTCTTGATTTTTTTTTTTTTGTTTGTTTTTGGTTTTGGTTTTTTGAGGCAGGGTCTCGCTCTAGTCCAGGCTGACCTGGAATTCACTATGTCGTCTCAGGGTGACCTCGAACTCTCGGTGATCCTCCTACCTAGGTGCGTACCACCCCTAATCTTTCTTCAAGCAGGGTAATTACTCTAGGAGGAAAGTAGTGGTTGGGCAATGTTAGTCCTCCGTCCTGCAAGTAGAACAGGTCCCAAGGCTCTTTGGTGTATTGTACACGGGATCCTATCTCAGGACAGTCCTTTGGGAGAATTCCTCGGAGAGCCGAGGTTTCAGGGACGACGCATCCGATCATTCACCTGTGACGAAACTGTAACTAACACGTTTCCCACTGACCAAGTCAATGCCACTCATTTGCTCGCTAAGCTTGATCTTGTTGTGTGACTGAGGTTGACCTTAAATTCATAATCCTCCTGCCTCTACCTCCCAAGTTCTGGGATTCTAGGCATGTATCACCATGTGCAAGAGAGCTTCTCAGTGCCACGAATTCAGAGCATGAATTACTCTCCTGCAAAATATATGGCAGGACAGCTTTAGAAAGGTCATTGAGTCTGGCACTAGGGAGGCAGAGGTAGGAGGATCGCTGTGAATTTGAGGCCATCCTGAGATTACATAGTGAATTTCAGGTCAGCCTGAGCTAGAATGAAACCTAGTCATTTGAGAGCTGGAGAGATGGTTCAACAGTAAAGGTGCTTGCCTGGGAAGCCCAAGAACCCAGGTTTGATTCCCCACTGATATAAGCCACGTGCACATGTATCTGGAGTTTGTTTGCAGTGGCTAGATGCCTGAGCAGGCCCATTCTCTCTCTCTCAAATAAATAATTAAAAATAAAATATTAAAAAAAAGAAAGGTCCATTTTAAAATGGTTATAGTGGGGCCACAATCAAAGCCCCAAGAAAAAATTCCTTTTTTTTTGTTTTGGTTTTCCAAGGTAGTGTCTCACTCTAGCTCAGGCTGACCTGGAATTCACTATGTCGTCTCAGGGTGGCCTTGAACTCATGGAAATCCTCCTACCTCTGCCTCCCAAGTGCTGGGATTAAAGGCATGCGCCATCATGTCTGGCTGAAAAAATTCTTATAAACCATAAAAAAGAGTCAAAAATATCTCATGCCATAACCATTACTACAAATTTTAGTTTAGTTTTTTTTCAAATATTTTTAGAATTTATTTTTATATAATTATTAGCAACAGACAGAGAGGGAAAGAGGGAGGGAGGGAGGGAGAGAGAGAGAGAAAATGTGCACGCCAGGGCCTCCAGCCACTGCAAACAAACTGTAGATGTGCCCCCTTGTGCATCTGGCTTACGTGGATCCTGGAGAATTGAGCCTTGAACCGGGGTCCTTAGGCTTCACAGGCAAGCGTTTAACCGCTATGCCATCTCTCTAGCCCTACTTTTGTTTTTTTGAGTTAGGGTCTTGCTCTAGCCCAGGATGACCTGGAATTAGTTGTATGGTGGCCTTGAACTCACAGCAGTCCTCCTACTTCAGCCTCCTAAATGCTGGGATTAAAGGGTGCACCACCATGCCGAGTTCTCATTGCTATGAATTTTTTTTTTTTTTTTTGAGGTAGGGTCTCACTCTACTCCAGGCTGACCTAGAATTGACTATATAATCTCAGGTGACCTCGAATTCACAGTGATCCTTCTACCTTTGTCTCCTGAGGGCTGGAATTAAAGGTGTGTGCCACCATGTGTCTCATTGCTATACATTTTATAAAGGGTTAAAAGAAACATATTTTTGTTGAATTGTCTTTTTCATGAATTAACTATTTCTGGAAAGACTTTGAGGGGGCTTCTTGTTTGCCTGTTGATTGTTTCTGGGTTCCTGGCTGGGTGACGTGTCTTTGGGGAATGTCCAGTTGGCCACAGCCAACCAAGAAACCTTCCTACTATGCCCAAATGGCTGTGATTTTTCTAGCCAGATGGGAAACTGTGCGATTCAACACCTTCTGTTCAAAATCTGTCCTAATTGGACAGTATCCAAAAGCAGGTCAGAAGTCAGTCACTCAGGCAAGTAAAAAATTTACTCATGCTGATCTAGGATAAAAATAACCAGCCAGCTGGGTGTGGTGGCACATGCCTTTAATCCCAGCACTCCGGAGGCAGAGGTAGGAGGATCAACATGAGTTTGAGGCCACCCTGAGACTACATAGTGAATTCCAGGTCAGCCTGAGCTAGCATGAGACCCTACCTTGAAAAACAAAACAAAACAAAAAACAAAAAATAAACAACAACAACAAAAGTTATTTGAGGGGCTGGAGAGATGGCTTAGCAGTTAAGGTGTTTGCCTGCAAAGCCAAAGGACCCAAGTTCTATTCCTCAGGACCCATGTAAGCCAAAGGCACAAGGTGGTGCATGCATCTGGAGTTCATTTGCAGTGTCTGGTGGTCCTGGTGTCACCCATTCTCTCTCTCTGCTTGTAAATAAATAAAAAATTTAAAAAGTTATTTTGTTAGTGTTAATCAAGGTTTAGAATGTAAGAAAATTATTATTTTATTTTTAGAAAAAAAGGTCCACTAAGGAAAGTTGGAAAACAAGTTAATAGTGAAGGGAGAATAACAGCATATCAACTTTCCTATATGACATTCCATCATGGATGAGGGAGGGGCTCATGAGACCCTACTCCATCCACTCAGAGGAGCTACTGACAATTAATGGTTGCAGGGGGACAGGAAGGCATGTTCTTCTGTGGTGTAGCCACGGGTGAGTTGCCCATATTCTAGTGAGTAACCTCTCCTGCAATCACGAAAGCATTCCTAGTTTACCTTAACATGTCACAAAAACAAACAAACAAACCCCAAACAAGACAAGAAAGTTGGAAGGAGATTAGTTGGGAGGAAAAAGGGGTTTAGCAGGAAAGGGAAGATAAGAGAGGGTAACGACAGAATTAATTAATTAAAGTAAAAAAAGCTGGGAACCAAAAAAAAAAAAAAAAAAAAAAAAAAAAAGCCTGGCGTGGTGGTGCACGCCTTTAATCCCAGCACTCCGGGAGGCAGAGGTAGGTGGATCGTAGTGAGTTCGAGGCCACCCTGAGACTACAGAGTGAATTTCAAGCCAGCCTGGGCTAGAGCAAGACCTAACCTCGCAAAACCAAAAAAAAAAGCTGGGGGCTTGAGAGATGGCTCAGTGGTTCAGTGTTTAAGGTGCTTGCCTGCAAAGTCTAAGGACCCAAGTTCAGTTCCCCATACCCATATAAAGCCAGATCCACAAAGTGGCATATGAATCTGGAGTTTGTTTGCAGTGGCTAGAGGAACTGGTGTGTGCTTTCTCTCTCTGCTTGAAAATACATAAATAATATTTTAAAAATCTGGTATTTTTCACTTAATGTATTTAGAAGGTTCATGTATTTTGTAGCATCTGTGACTGTATTAGTTATTTTCTCATTGCTGTGACCAAATACCTGACAAGAAGCAGTTTAGGAAGCTGGGTGTGGTGTCACACACCTTTAATCCCAGCACTTGGGAGGCAGAGGTAGGAGGATCCTTGTGAGTTTGAGGCCACCCTGAGATTACATAGTGAATTTCAGGTCATCTTGGGCTAGAGCTGTTTTGAAAAACCAAAAAAGAAAAAAAAAAGAAGCATTTTAGGGAAGGAAGGGCTTATTCTGGCCTATAGTTTTTTCTTCTTTAAATACTTTTTCTTCATTATTTTTAAAAATTTTTAAAAATTTTATTTATTTATTTGCAAGCAGAGAAAGATAGAGAGAAGAGAGACAGACAGATAGGGCATGCCAGGGCCTCTGGCCATTGCAAATGTGCCCTTGTGCATCTGGCTTACGTGGGTCCTGGGGAATTGAACCTGGGTTCTTTGGTTTCGCATGCAAATGCTTTAACTACTAAGCCATTTCTCTAGCCCTTAAATACTTTAAAAAAATATTTTTATTTATTTATTTATTTTGTTTTTTTGAGGTAGAGTTTCACTCTAGTTCAGGCTGACCTGGAATTCACTATGTAGTCTCAGGGTGGCCTCGAGCTCACAGTGATCCTCCTACCTCTGCCTCCCGAGTGCTGGGATTAGAGGCGTGCGCCACCACGCCCGGCTCAACAGTGGCCATGTTTAGGCCAGTAACAGTGGCCAGGGCCTTGGAAGCAGCAATAATGGTACCAAAATGATACCTGCCTACAGTGAGGATGGAGAAAAGAAGATCATAACTTTTTTTTGTTTTTGGTTTTTCAAGGTAGGGTCTCACTCTAGCCCAGGCTGACCTGGAATTCACTATGTAGTCTCAGGCTGGCCTTGAACTCACAGCGATCCTCCTACTTCTGCCTCCTGAGTGCTGGGATTAAAGGTGTGTGCCACCATGCCTGGCTAGAATCATAATTTTTTTTTTTGTTGTTCTTTTTGAGGTAGGGTCTTGCTCTAGCTCAGGCTGACATGGAATTGACTATTTCGTCTCAGGGTGGCCTTTCATTCACAGTGATCCTCCTACATCTGCCTCCTTGAATGCTGGGATTAAAGGCATGCACCACCATGTCTGGTTCAATCTTTTTTTTTTTTTTTGTTTTGTTTTGCGAGGTAGGGTCTCACTCTGGTCCAGGCTGACCTGGAATTAACTATGTAGTCTCAGGGTGGCCTCAAACTCATGGCGATCCTCCTACCTCTGCCTCCCGAGTGCTGGGATTAAAGGCGTGCGCCACCACGCCCGGCTTTTTTTTTTTATTTTTTAATGTGCCTTTTTTCTTTCTTTTTTTTTAATTGACAACTTCTTTAATTGCAGACAATATTCCATGGTACTTCCCTCCCTCCCCCCACTTTCCCCTTTGAAACTCCACTCTTCGTCATACCCCCTCCCCTTCTCAATCAGTCTCTCTTTTCAGTTTGATGTCATGATCTTTTCCTCCTATTAGGATGGTCTTGTGTAAGGTAGTTTCAGGCACTGTGAGGTCATGGATATCCAGGCCATTTTGTGTTTGGAGGAGCATATTGTAAGGAGTCCTACTCTTCCCTTGGCTCTTACATTCTTTCCGCCCCCTCTTCCACAATGGACCCTGAGCCTTGGAAGGTGGGTTTGAGATGTGTCAGTGCTGAGCACTCCTCTGTCCCTCCTTCTTAGCACCATGATGCCTTCTGAGTCATCCCAAGGTCGCCACCATTTGAAAAGAGAAGCTTCTCTAACCATAAGCATTAATATATGGGTGTGGACATTAAGAGAAGTGCTTATTGGGCAGTTTGGTGAGCATAGTGTATACATTTAGCCAGACACCAGCAGACGTTACACCCCTAGGGCTCATGACTACCGGTGTTGTAGGTTTTCAGTATCAGGGATGTATTCCCTCCCATGGAGCTGGCCTCCAGTCCAATTAGAGAGCAGTTGGTTTCCCCCATAACAGACATGGCACTATTGCACCCGTTGGATCATTTGGCCTGGCTGGCCAAATTTTAAGCTTGTAGTGCTCATTGTTGAGTACCTTCACTGGTGTTTTCTCTCTCCCATTGAGCTGCATGCAGCGTAGCTTTTTACAGCTTTCTGTCAGCTGGTCCACATGGAGGAGGCTTTCAGCTCAGCTCCAGGAGGATTTCTCAGTGACCTTGCCGCCCAAGTCTGTGGAGTGTTCAGCAATAGGGTCTTACCATCTATTCCTGGTGGGAAACCAAGGGCCGTGGCAATGGCCTATAATGTTTTGGGGATATCTGTGACCTTGCCAGCCAACAACTCACTGGAAGGTATCCCATCCCTGGCACTGAGAATTTTCTAGTAACAATCTATGAATCTTTTAATTTTAATTTTATTTATTTATTAGAGAGAGAGAGGTAGCAAGATAGAGAGAGAATGGGCACGCCAGGGCTTCTAGCCTCTGCAAATGAGCTCCAGATGCATGTGCCACCTTTTGCATCTAGCTTACATGGGTACCCGGGAATCAAACCTGGGTCGTTAGGCTTCACAGGCAAGTGCCTTAACTGCTAAACCATCTCTGCAGCCACCTCCCCCCAATTTTTGTAAGGTTTAGAGAGACTATTAGATTTAGAGAAAGAAAGAGGAGAAAGTACAGAGAGCTCTTGCGATACGGAAGGCAGGAGGGTGTAGGGAGCCCACATGGAGCAGGGGTAGGGCTGAGATGAGTGGGGCTTATCAGAGTAGGGATGTGGAAGTTCAGGAGAAGCGAACAGCCAAAAATGAGACTTACTGTGGTGAGCTCTACCCTCATGCTTAGGTAAGTCTGAGAGAGAGCTGATTGGTGGACTCAAGGGCTGGCTCAGGAAGAGGCCAGACAGGATGCCAAGTTTAGGGCTTAACTAACCAAAATGACAGTATCAAATTTAAACCTTAATTTTAAGAAAGAGGAACTCCTTCCCAGAGAGGGGCTCAGGTTTTTAATGTAAAAAATAGATCTATGTAACTCCTTTAGGCAAGGGATAAAGATTCTTCACTGATCTCTAGTAAGTGGAGACTGCAAGGGTAGGCATTCCTGGTTTTTTTTTTTTTTTTACTTTTGGGGCCCAGTCATCCTAAACAGCCTCAATCCCTCCCTCTGAAGAAGCAGCCCTAACTGCCCGTAGGAACTTGGGATGAAGACTGATCATACTTCTTCAAGCTGAATGGGCTGGGCGGGTGTGGCATTTGGGAAACTTCTCCTGCAGGACTGTCTAAGGAATCCTGAAAATGCACTGGTGGAGTGCAGGACGATAGTCCTGGAAGGAAATGCTGGGGAGAAACTGCTAAGGGGGAGTGGGCACTCAGCAAACAGGAGATCTTTAGGGCTCCCCTCCTTGAAGACTTTTGGGCCTTGGAGAGCGATTGAAGGAACCCAGGGAGATGAAGTTAGATCATCTCAGGACCATCTGAGTGTGAGCTAACCGTATGTAGGGGGAGATAAAGTTAAACCAGCAACCGAGTAGAAGGGGTCTAAAGACCAGATGCATAACTGTAAAGATTATAACACACTGGGTGAGGTGGCGCATGCCTTTAATACCAGCATGCAGAAGGAATAGCTAAGGAGGATTGTCATGAGAAAGAAAAAAGATTATAATAGGCGTAATCTTTTTCCACCATGCAGATCCTGAGCACCACTCCCAGAACTATTGACCAGATTGCACAGTGTCGTCTGATATGGTCTAAATCTGTTCCTGTGAATCTTGTAAAGCGTGTGACGCGTTAGCAGAGTTATCAGAAAGATGTACACAACCGTCAGACCTGATAATGGCACACATGTCACCCTTGGCTATTGTGAGGCTATCCAAAACCATGTGATTTTGTATAATTGTCCAGCAGCCTGGCCTTTTAAAAAAATATTTTATTTTTATTTATTTTTTGAGAGAGAGAGAGAGAGAGAGAGATACAGAAAGAGGCTGATAGAGAGAGAGAGAAAGAATGGGTAAACCAGGGCCTCCAGCCACTGCAAACAAACTCCAGATGTGTGCACCCCCTTGTGCATCTGCCTTACATGGGTCCTGGGGAGTTGAACCTGGGTCCTTAAACTTCACAGACAAGTGCCTTAACTGCTAAGCCATCTCTCCAGCCTTTTTTTTTTTTTTTTTTGAGGTAGGGTTCCACTCTAGCCTAGGCTGACCTGGGAATTCACTATATAGTCTCAGGCTGGCCTACCTCTGCTGATTACATTTTGTTAATCAGCAGAATAATAATAGATCAGATACACATATTGAACCCCTTTTCAGCATTTTATTTATAGAGAGAGAGGGAGGGAGAATATGGGCATGCTAGGGCCTCCTGCAGCTGCAAACAAACTCCAGACACATGTGCCACCTTGTGCATCTGGCTTTATGTGGTACGTGGTATTAGCGAATTGTACCTGGGCTGTCAGGCTTTGTGAGCCCTTAACCACTAAGCCATCTCTCCAGCCCCAGCCCCATGTTAAGCTTTATTTTATTTTATTCTTTTAAAATTCTGTATTTATTTATTTATTTCCAAGCAAGGAAAGACAGAGAGAGAATGGGCACCCCAGGGCCTCTAATCATTGCAAACATACTCCACATGCATGTGCCTCTTTGTGCATCTGGCTTTACATGGGTATTGGGAAATTGGACCTGGGTCATTAAGTTTTGCAGGCAAGCACCTTAACCTCTGAGCCATTTCTCCAGCCCCCTATAATGAACTTTAAATAAGGAGAATCATGGAATATTGTTTTAAGCCGAATGTGGTGGCTTACACCTATCCCAGTACTTGGGAGGCTGATTTAGGAAGATTGCTGTAAGTCCAAGGTCAGCCTGGAGTACATATCAAGTCTCTGTCTCAAAAAAAAATACTGCAAAATATTGATTTAATATTTATGTGTCTGCTTTTAACTCATTTAGTCAATGCACTGGGCTGTCAGAAGTAAAAAGGACTTGATGCTGGAAGGATCTGACTTGACTCATGCCAACAAGATTGAAAACCAGGAACAGACTGAGCAAAGAGAACCAAAGAAAGAAGACATGGATCCCGCCACAGGGAAAATGATGCAAAAAGAGTCCGAATCCCTGGAGAAGGCCTCCTCTCCACAGAATCCAGATTCTCCAAGTATGTTATGTTATATAGCTGTAGCTTGGAAACTAAAGAGCTTGGCTTATACTGCATTTATTTATTTATTTATTTATTTATTTATTTATTTGTTTGTTTTTTTGAGGTGGGGTCTTGCTCTAGCCCAGGCTGACAAGGAATGCACTATGTAGTCTCAGGGTGGCCTGGAACTTATGGTGATCCTCCTACCTCTGCCTCCCAAGTGCTGGGATTAAAGGCATGCGCCACCACGCCTGGCTTTATACTGTATTTATTATCAGTCTTTTCCAATCTGTATAGTAATGCCATGCTGGAGTTGATTTACCATTTTATTTTAAATAATTTTAGGGCTGGGGAGATGGCTTAGTGGTTAAGGCAATTGCCTGTGAAGCCTAAGGACCCAGGTTTGATTCTCCAGTACCCATGTAAAGCCAGATGTATAAGGTGGCACATGCATCTGGAGTTTGTTTGCCATGGCTGGAGGCCCTGACATGCCCATATTCTCTCTTTATCTCAAATAAATAAATAAATACATATTAAAATTTTTTCATTTTGGTTTTTCAAGGTAGGATCTCACTATGGTCCAGGCTGATCTGGAATTCACTATGTAGTCTCAGGGTGGCCTTGAACTCATGGTGATCCTACTACCTCTGCCTCCTGAATGCTGGGATTAAAGACCAGTGCTACCACCCCTGGCCTTAGAAAAGTTTTGAAAGCTGTTTGACAGTAGTTTCTAATTTGTTTGTATGTGAATTATTAAAATTCTCACCACTGGAGAGAAGAATTATTAAACATGTGAGGCAGTCTTACATATAAATTGTAACTCTGTCCATAAGAATTCCTAAGTGTGCTTAAGTTAGTCTGTTTCTGCGCAATATTAATAATTCATACTGGAGGCTTACTTGTGATAATGGAGTCTTATGCCTGGGCTGTTTGACTATGATAATTCTGACTTTTCTTTTACTACCTCTGATTTTAAATATGTCTCTTCTCTTTTCTAAAGGTTTCTCCGATTTGAACAGTTGGCATCTTCGTTTCCGATGGTCTGGTGATGCCCCATCAGACTTGTTGAGGAAATTCAGAAACTATGAAATCTGAGATGCTGTTGACTGTTGCCTAGGCTGTAGCCATCTTTGTCCCCATCTTAAAGGTGTCATATTTGGGAATGGTCAGTACCGAGTCCTCTGCCTTTGTACCCTTTCTCACAATGTGCTTGCTGTTTTATTCTCTGCTGCGGATTGAACCCATGGCCTTGTGTACTGCCTTATACCTGAGCCACATTCCTGGCCCCTCAATGTTATTGTTTAAGTGAGCAGTTTTAGAAGCCTAGTTTCTTTCAACATTTGAATAAATTAACGCTCTGATATCCTAGTATGTTGTATTAAATATATTTCCTGTTAGTGTTATTTATAGTCATCCATTAAAAAGAATCTCTGTATTTAAATATTTCATTAATATATCATAATCTCTGTGCTGGATGTACAAAAAATGTTTCCTGACTCCTGACTTAAAATGAAATGTGAATTTACTTGTTTAAATTCCATAGATTGAAATAAATAATCTCTCTCTCTGTCTCTTATTTATTTATTTATTTATTTATTTATTTATTTATTTATTTATGTTTTTGAGGTAGGGTCTTGCTCTAGCCCAAGGCTGACCTGAAATTTACTATGCAGTCTCAGGCTGGCCTCAAACTCACCACAATCCTCCTACCTCTGCCTCCTAAGTGCTGGGATTAAAGGCATGTGCCACTACGCCTGGCTATTTATTTGTTTTTTAAATATTTTATTTATTTATTTGAGAAAGAGAGAAAGGGGCAGATAGAGAATGGGTGCACCAGAGTCTCTAGACATTGCAAATGAGCTTCAGACAGATGCATGTGCCACCCTGTGCTTCTGGCTTCCGTGGGTACTGGGGAATTGAACCTGGGTCCTCAGACTTCACAGGCAAGCACAAGAACACAATTCATTTCATAAGATAGATAAAAGATATTTACCAAAAAAAAAAAAAAAAACCCACAGGGGGTCAGTGGTTAAAGACACTTGCTTGCAAAACCTGATGGGCAGGGTTCAGTTCTCCAGTACCCATGTAAAGCCAGATGCACAAAGTGGCATGTGCATCTCGAGTTCATTTGCAGTGACTAGAGGCCCTAGTGTGCCCATTCTCTCTCTCTCTCCCTCTCTCAAATAAGTAATAAAAACAAGCAAACCTAGAACAATTGTGTGTTGATTCCTTTCATTTCATTTGAATTTTTGCTGTTTTGTGAAATCTAAAGTCAGGGCTGGCAGTTCAGAAAATAATTTCTATCAATATTTTGCCATTTTAGTAAAATGTGGTTTGGCACTGTCACCACTGTTATAAATTTTACTTCAAAAATGGCAAACATAGCCGGGCGTGGTGGCACATGCCTTTAATCCCAGCACTCGGTAGGCAGAGGTAGGGAGATTGCTGTGAGTTCGAGGCCTCCATGAGACTACAGAGTGAATTCCAGGTCAGCCTGGGCTAGAGCAAGATCCTACCTCAAAAAAAAAAAAAAAAAAAAAAAAAAAAAAAGAAAGAAAGAAAGAAAGAAAGAAAGAAAGAAAGAAATGACAAATATACCAGGCGTGGTGTTTCTAGCACTTGGGATGCTGAGGTTGGAGGGTTGCCATGGGTTTGAGGTCACCCTGGGCCACAGTGAGTTCCAGGTTAGCCTAGGCCACAGAGAAGCAGAAAAGAGCTGGGTAAACCAGGCGTGGTGGCGCACGCCTTTAATCCCAGCACTTGGCAGGCAGAGGTAGGAGGATTGCCATGAGTTCAAGGGTACCCTGAGAATACAGAGTGAATTCCAGGTCACCCTGAGCTAGAGTGAGACCCTACCTCGAAAAACCAAAAAAAAAAAAAAAAAAAAAAAAAAAAAAAAGGCTGGCTTGGGACAAATGAGTTCAAGGTCACTCAGAGACTACATGGAGACTGCATGGGTGAATTTCAGGTCAGCCTGAAAAAATCAAAAAGAAAATAAAAAAAAGAGAAAAGTCCTTTGATGAGAACACTAGAAATGTAAAAACGACTTAGTATATATGTCTTATAAAGAGAAGAGCCAGATAAGAAGACGATAGGATTGCTTTCCTGCTTATGAGTTTTCATATCCTTCCCTGCCCAGATCTGATGGCGGCTACAGGATCCGTCCGAGCAGGGCGTGTAGATGACTAATGCAGTTATTGAGAAAGGCCTTTAATTTCCTGGAAGGCAAACACCATTACCCACCGCCCGCACATAACAGACGCGAGATGCTGGGCCTTCTGGGGAAGCAGTGATGGAAGAAATTATAAAACTGATGCAATTACTGAGAAAATGATGAAATGTCTCACTATGAAAGGCTTCAATTCCCTTCAATTTCGGGTTCTGTGACATGCATCAGTGTGGCCCCCGCTTCAGTATTATTACTTCTGGGAGCTCCCCCTTATTGCTAGTGGGGATCCTTGGCATGAGAGAGCTCACTTTCATCCTTTCTCCTCCCCTCAGTTCTTTTGTTTCTCCAATGCTTTTATTTTTATTTTTATTTTTATTTTTTTGAGGTAGGGTCTCACTGTAGCTCAGGGTGACCTGGAATTCACTATGTAGTCTCAGGGTAGCCTTGAACTCATGGCGATCCTCCTACCTCTGCCTCCCGATTAAAGGTGTGCGCCACCACGCCTGGCTTCCAATGCTTTTGGTTATTTCTTTCATTAACTAGGGAATTTAGGTTTGTTAGAGAACTGGATAGTATTCTGGCTCTAACCTACTGTGGGATTTAGGGCAAATGACTTGAGAGGTCTTTGATTCAGTTTCTTCTATCGTGGTTGGACTCAAAATCTGCCCCTTAGGGCTGGGGAGATAGCTCAGTGGTTGTAAAAGCCTGGTAGCCTAGGTTTGAAAATCCAATATTCACATAAAGCCAGATGCAAAGTGGTGCATGCATCTGGAGTTTGTTTGCAGTGGCAAGACATTGGTGGGCCTATATACACACAGACACACAGACACACACACACAGAAATAAATTAAAAATTAAAAAAAAATCTCAAAATGATCAGAGGTTAAAGATCTGCCCTTGTAGACCCCAAGCTCAGTTTGAATAGTTTAGTATCTTAGAGATACTGCCTAGAGACAGAACAGTGTGGGAAATGAAGAGTAAGCCACGGGCTAAAACTGGGGATTATCTATTATTATTATTATTATTATTATTATTATTATTGTTGTTGTTGTTGTTGTGATTTTTCAAGGTGGTGTCTCTGTAGCCCAAGCTGACCTGGAATTCACTATGTAGTCTCAGGTGGCCTCAAACTCATGGCGATCCTCCTGCCTCTGTCTTCTGTACCACCACAACTGGCTAGATTATCAGTTATTTATCACAGAAGTCATAGAGAAATGATGTGCTGTCTCCATCATGTCTTTCTGTTAACTCTTTCTAGTTTAATATTCTTTTACTTAAATTTATTTAAATTTTAAAAAATATTTTGTTTATTTGAGACACACACACACACACACACACAGAGGCACATAGAAAGACAGAGCATGTGTGTCAGGGCCTCTAGCCACTGCAAACAAACTCCAGATGCATGTGCCACCTTGTGTATCTGGCTTTATGTGGGTACCGGGGAATTGAAGCTGGGTCCTTTGGCTTTGCAGGAAAGCGCCTTAAATGCTAAGTCATCTCCCCAGCCCTAAGTTTATTTTTTTTCAAACAGGATCTCAACTTGTAGCCCCCCAAATCTTGAATCTCCCCCTAAAAATTTTGAATCTTGGGATCTCCCCCCCCCCAAAAAAAATCTTGAGTCTTGGGATTAAAGGTTTGGTTACCCTGCCTAGTTTATTGTGTGTGTGTTTAAATAAAGAGGTAGAGATAGCCAGGTGTGGTAGTGTAGGCCTTTAATCTCAGCACTCAGGAGGCAGAAGTAGGAGGATTGCTGTGATTTCAAAGCCACCCTGAGACTACATAGTGAATTCCAGGTCAGCCTGAGCTAGAGTGAGACTCTACCTCAAAAACAAAACAAAAGGGCTGGAGGGATTGCTTAGTGGTTAAGGAATTTGCCTGCAAAGCCAAAAGACCCAGGTTTGATTCCCCAGGACCCACGTTAGCCAGATGCACAAGGTGGCGCATGCATCTGGAGTTTGTTTGCTGTGGCTGGAGGCCCTGACAAGCCCATTTTCTTTCTCCCTCTTTCTCTCTGTCAAGTAATTAAATAAATAAAATATTTTAAAACCCAACAAAACAAAAAAAAATAGAGGTAGAGGTAGAGATAGAGTGATTACAATATTTAATTGTAATCTATTAAAGATACATTTATAGATGGTGGCCCAATAGATGGTCCTTTTTCTTGGCGTGCCCACTGCTGCTGCCGGCTCTATGCACCCGTTGCTTGCTCCTTTGTCCTCTTCCCAGACTTCTAAAGTTTTCCAGTGTCTGTGTCGCACCTCAATCTCTTTTCTCCTTCAGCTGAGTTTGACATTTTTGTTGATAGAATCCCACTTCTGCAGACAACAGCAAAGTTTCTATATTAAATATTTTCAAGCTCATTAGTCAAACAGAGGCTTGTAATCTCTGGAAGGATGCATCTTTGTGTGCATATGTCTTGTTCTGAGACAGGGTCTCACCATGTAGCCCTGGCGAGCCTGGAACTTGCAGCAATCCTTCTGCCCTGAGTGCTAGGATGACAGCCCCACCTGATGATGTCTGCTAGTGAGATGACTGGTGGCTGAGACGCTAGATAGCTTCAGGATGGGGCTGGGTCTCTGGAGAGACTGAGGCAAGATGACAAGATGAACTGGTTAGGACTATGATTTCCAAAAATATTTTATTTATTTATTGATTTGAGAGACACAGGCAGAAAAAGGGAGGTAAGGAGAGAAAGAGAGAGAGAGAGAGAGAGAGAGAGAGAGAGCATGTATAGGCGCACCATGGCCTCCTGCCACTGCCAACAAACTCCAGACTCGTGCTCATGCTCCACTTGTGCATCTGGCTTTACGTGGATACTAGGGAACCAAACCTGGGCCATCAGGCTTTGCAAGCAAGCATCTTTAACCTCAGAGTCATCTCTCCAGCCCTAGCACTTCAACAT
This sequence comes from Orientallactaga sibirica, assembly GCA_036365145.1. Classification (NCBI taxonomy): domain Eukaryota; kingdom Metazoa; phylum Chordata; class Mammalia; order Rodentia; family Dipodidae; genus Orientallactaga; species Orientallactaga sibirica. The sequence continues at coordinate 23,729,494 of JAEOAD010000032.1, read as the reverse complement.
TTGAGGGGAAAGAGTGCAAAATCTGGGTTGACTTGGTCAACAATGGCCACACAAAGCATGCGATGGAGACAGAAGGGACTAACTATGAACACATTTGTACTCCGCATCGAGGAAAGAAAGCTATCCGTCTGTATCTGCAGCTTCGCACTAACACTGTTGACCGTTTGTTCTGAGCTGGCCCCTCCTCCCACATGCCCTTGGATGCCAAGGTTGATACTGGCAGATGCTAGTTTCTGACTTTCAAGAAATGCCTGAGCGAGAGAATGAAGGAAGAGTGCAAGGGATGGTAATGAGTGAAGCGAGCAGCACGCACTTCACAAGTTCTTAGAAACGTGGCTGGGATTACACTTGCCCTGAGCGCCAAGGCCGAGGTCTGGAATGATGAATGATGCACTGCTTTTGTACCCCCCCACCCCCCAGCAGCCTACTGGCTAGAACTGAGATGTTAGACAGTATGAGTGTGAGGTGTGTGCATTTGTGTGTGTGTGTGTGCTTGTGAGGGTTACATGTATGTGGAGGACAGAGAGCAATGTTAAGTCAGGTGTCTTCTTTAATCATACTCCACCTTGCTTTTTAAACAATTAATTAATTAATTAATTTTTATATTTATATTTTTATTTATTTATTTGAGAGAGAGAAAGAGGGAGAGATAGAGAAAATGGGCACGCCAGGGCTTCTAGCCACTGCAAACGAACTCCAGGTGCATGTGCCCCCTTGTGCATCTGGCTTACGTGGCTACTGGGGAATCAAACCAAGGTCCTTTGGCTGTGCAGGTAAGTGCCTTAACTGCTAAGCCATCTCTCTAGCCCCAATTAATTTATCTATGAGAGAGAGAGAGAGAAAGGCAGATAGAAAGAGAGAATAGGTGTGCCAGGACCTCTAGCCACTGCAGACAAATTCCAGACACATGTGCCACCTTGTACATCTGGATTTAAGTGGGTACTGGAGAATCAAACCCTGGTCATTAGGCATTGCATGCAAGCGCCTTAACCACTAAGCCATCTATTCACCCCCACCTTGTCTTTTTTTTTTTTTTTTTTTTGGGTTTTCAAGATAGACTCTTACTCCAGCCCAGGGTGACCTGGAATTCACTAAGTAATCATAGGATGGTCTTGAACTCACAGCAGTTTTCCTATTTCAGCTGTGAGCTACCAGACCTGGCACATATGCTGCGCCCTTTTTTTTTTTTTTTTGAAAATATTTTTATTTATTTGCAAGCAGAGAGAGAAGAGAGACAGAGAGAATGGGTGACCCAGAGCTTCCAGCTGCTGCCCATGAACTCCAGATGCATAGACTCTGGGCTCCTTCCCACATAGCTTACCCTAGGTATCTCTTCACTGGCGGTTCATCTGACCCTATGCAATATCTTTTTTTAAAAATTTTATATATTTTATTTGTTTGAGAGAGAGAGAAAGAGGCAGAGAGAGGGAGAGAATGGGTGTGCCAGGGCCTCTAGCCACTGCAAACAATCTCCAGATGCATGCGCCCCCTTGTGCATCTGGCTTCCCTGGGTGTATTGGTGCACCAGGGCCTCCAGTCACTGTCATGGAACTCCAGTCACATGTGTCACCTTGTGCGCATGGGCGCATGTGCAACCTTGTATGCTTGCATCACCTTGTGCGTCTGGCTTACGTGGGATCTGCACAGTTGAACATGGGTCCTTAGGCTTCACAGGCAAGCACCTTAACTGCTAAGCCTTCTCTCCAGCACATGATTATGTTTTTGTATCATGTTAAAGAGTCTTGACTGGGATGTAGCTTAGTTGGTGGAGTCCTTGTCAGCATTCATGAAGCCCTGAGTTTGATCCTCAGCACCACATAAAAGGGGCCAGCTGGGGCAGGCCTGTGATTCCTGCACTGAGTGGGTGGAGGCAGAGGATCAGAAGTTCAAGGTCTTCCTTAGGCACATAACAAATTCTAGGCCAGCCTGGGATACATGAGATCCCTTCACAAATGAATGAGTGACTGAATGCAAACAGTATCTTCAGGTTTGTATCAGGTATTTAAGGATATGAAGCCTGGGATTTGTTCCAAAATAATATAAGAGGGGTCAGGGAGCAGACTAGAGTCACATGAAGCAAGATAGAGAATTAATGATTGTTGAATTTGAGAGACATGTACATAGACTCTGTTTTTCTTTTTGGTTTTCCGAGGTAGGGTTTCACTCTAGCTCAGGCTGACCTGGAATTCACTATGCAGTCTCAGGGTGGCCTTGAACTCATGGTGATCCTCCTACCTCTGCCTCCCCAGTGCTAGGATGAAAGGTGTGCTCCACCACGCCCTGCTCATAGGCTGCTGCCGCTGCCTCTGGTGCTTCTTTTCTTTTTTTTTTTTTTTTTTTCGAGGTAGGGTCTCACTCTGGCCCAGGCTGACCTGCAATTCACTATGTAGTCTCAGGATGGCCTCCAACTCACAGTGATCCTCCTAACTCTGCCTCCTGAGTGCTGGGATCAAAGGCTTGCGCTGCCACCACGTCCTGCTGCTTTTTTTTTTTTTTTTATACGTTGTGTTTCAAATATGTCATTGCTTCAGTTTTGTCCCCCCACAAAAGATATGTTCAGCATCTACCTTCCCGTTATTTCCCGCTTGGGAGATGACCTTCTTTGGAAGTGGTGTTTGTGGATGTAGTCATGCCAAGATGAGGTGGCGCTCATCCACTGTGAATGCTGTCCTTTGGACAGGGACATATGGGAATGCGATGAATGACAGAGGCGGGGCCTGGAGTGACGTTGAAGTCAAGGGATGCCAAGAATGGATGGCCCCTGGAAGCTAGCAAGAGGTTCTTCCTCCGATCCTGCTGACACAGAACGCTGAGGCAGTTAAGTTTATTTTAGTTCAAGTCCCCCACATTGTGGTTCTTTGTTATGTCAGCCCCAGGAAATGAATTATTCTCCATTATCAAAAGTGAACATAGCGGGGCTTAGCGGTTAAGGCGCCTGCCTGCGAACGTTCCATTCTCCAGGTCCCACATTAAGCCAGACGCAAAAAGTGATGCAAGGGAGCAATGCTTCACTTGCCCACAAGGGGGCATGTGGAGTTTATTCATAGCAGCTGCAATGGCCCTGGCGGGCCCATTTTCTCTCTCTTTGCCTCTTCCTCTCTTTGTTTCTCTCTCTCTCTCTCTCTCAAAAAAAAAAAGTTAAAATAGGTGCTGGAGAGATGGCTTAGGAGTTAAGGCACATTTCTGCTAAGCCCAAGGACCTCTGTTCTATTCTCCAGATGCACAGGGTGGCGCATGAGTCTTCAGTGACTAGAGGCCCTACTGCTCCCATTCTCTCTCTCTGTGTCTCTGTCTCAAATAAATAAATAAATAAATAAATAAATAAAAAAAAATAAATAAATAAAATAAATAAATAGATAAATATTTTAAAAAAGTTAAAATAGGGCTGAGAAATGGCTTAGAGATTAAGCAATTTGCCTGCCAAGCCAAAGGACCCAGGTTTGATTCCTCAGGACCTAGGTAAATCAGATGCACAAGGGGCACATGCATCTGGAGTTCATTTGCGGTGGCTAAAGGCCCTGGCATGCCCATTCTCTGTCTGTCTCTCTTATCTCTCTCTCTCTCTCTCTGCTTGCAAATAAATAAATAAAATTTTAAAAAATGTTAAAATAAGGCTGGAGAGATGAGGCACTTGTCTGCAAGGCCTAATGGCCCTAGTTCAATTCCCCAGGACCCACGTAAAGCCAGATACACAAGGTGTGCGTGCATCTGAAGTTTTTTGTTTGTTTGTTTTGTTTTTCAAGGTAGGACCTCACTCTAGTCCAGGCTGACCCCGGAACTCACTCTGCAGTTCCAGTCTGTCCTCGAACTCAGGGTGATCCTGTTTTCTCTGCCTCCTGAGTGCTGGGATTAAAGGCGAGTGCCACCAGCCCTGGCTAGTGTTAGTTGTTAAGAGCTGTTTTCAGAGAAGAAGCAAGAAATAGACATAGCATTATGGGTGTTTAACAAGGAGTTACAAAAAAGACTTTTCTTTGCTCAAGGGAAGACATCAGAACTCTAGCTGCGTGTATTCAGTGGAAGCCCTAAAGAAAAACGAGCCAGGGAAAGCACTGAACAGAAGCAAGCTGGTTCCATCGAGTAATGGATGGAGATGTTTCCTTAGGAGTGATTCCATTTCAGGTGTAATTGATATTTGGTGATTTTTTTTGGGGGTAGGGCTTCACTCTAGCTCAGGCTGACCTGGAATTCACTATGTAGTCTCAGGGTGGACTCGAACTCATGGCAATCCTCCTACCTCTGCCTTCCGAGTGCTGGGATTAAAGGTGTGCGCCACCACGCCAGGCATATTTAATGATTTTTAGCTGAGTGACCCATCATGATTTAACATTCTGGTGAACCTGTCTTACAAACAACTGGGTCATCTCCTTTACAAGAAGATTAAAAAAATATATTTATTTATTTGAGAGAGAGAAGCGGACAGAAGGAAAAAGACAGAGAAAGAGAGAAATAATGGGCGCGCCAGGCATGGTGGTGGACGCCAGGGCCTCCAGTCGCTGCAAATGAACTCCAGAGGCATGTTCCACCTTGTGCATCTGGCTTTATTTGGGTCCTGGGGAATCAAACCTGAGTCCTTTGGCTTTGCAGGCAAGTGCCTTAACCACTAAACTGTCCCTCCAGCCCCATAAGATGATATTTTTAAAGACTTAAACTAGTTTTTAATGCTTCTCTGAAATATTTCGTATTCTCCTTTTGAAATTCTCCAGAGTAGATCACCTAGATGATTAAAAATTGATGGAGAAAGCAGCAGGCAATGTCAAACTTCCTCCCTCCCAGCCCCGGCGATATATTCACACAGACCTTGGGAAAAACAACACGGCACCCCCACCTGCAGGCCCCGCAGTTCAGGTCACCTTTCCTTTAGCTGCCACAAGATGGCAGCATTGGGCTGGTAGTGGCAGAAAATGGTCTACCCTGGAAGCATTTGCTGGCGGTTGTGTGGGTGCAGACTCTAGGTCTGGTTGTGGCTGTGTTTCTCTCTCTCTTCAGCTGATCTGCTGGGGTTTTGTCCACTGTAGGCATTTCATGCATAGGTAGCAAAAAGCAACTACAAGCAAGCTAGTAATTCTGCAGGGTGCTTGGGTCAGTGCTGAGGTCAGGACTCTGAATAAGACAAACACTTTTTTTTTTTTTTCTTTGAGGTAGGGTCTCACTTTAGCCCAGGCTGACCAGGAATTCTCAGGGTGGCCTCGAACTCACGGCAATCCTCTTACCTCTGCCTCCCAAGTGTGGGGATTAAAGGCATGCACCACCACACCTAGCCCAAGAGAAACACTTTTACTCATAAAAGGAGTATATGTGTCCAGGAAATGTTTTGTTATCTGACCCTTTATGTCCAAGGGTAGGAGTGATGTGAGATTTTGAATACACATTTATTTATTTATTTATTTTATTTATTGGGGAGGGAGGGTTGGAGAGAAAGAGAGAGAACACACATGGGTGTTCCAAGGCCTCTTGCCACTGTGAACAAACCCCAGATCCATCCAACCTTTGCCTCCTCAGTGCTGAAACGGAAGGCGTGTGCCACCACACCTGGCTCAGATTTTCTGTGTACAGTCATTTGTTGATGGGCATTTAGGCTGGTCCCATATTTTGGTTCTTGTGAAGCACAGAGCAGTAAACATAGATGTACGAGTGTCTCTGGGGTAATGTGACCTGGTTTCCTTTGGGTTCACCCAGGAGTGGTATAGCTGTACCATATGGTAGTTCTATTTTCAGCTTTTGCAGGGACTGCCATACTGATTTCCATAGTGGCTTGATTAGTTTACAGCCCCACCATCAGTGTTTAAGCATTTTACCTTGAAAATTTTCAATGCAGATCTGTTTTCTCTCCTATGGATGCATGCTAGTGTTCCCCAAAGCGTGGTAATAAACAACCCTTTCTTTCAATCATTTAAAAAAGTGAAGAGTCCTAGGTGTACCATTATCTACTGAATCATGACTTCCAACAAGGAGGCCCAAGCACTATATTTATAGTGTGCTTTCCTAAGTGAGGTAATTACTGCTATTACTCAAGATGCATTTAGCGTTGTACCAGTTACTTAATTTTTTAATTTAATTTAATTTATTTATTTGCAGGCAGAGAGAGAGAGAGAGAGAAAGAGAGAGAGAGAGAGAAAGATGGGCATGCCAGAGCCTCTAGCTACTGCAAAAAGACTCCAGATGCATGCATCACTCTGTGCATTTGGCTTTACACGTGAACTGGGGAATCAAACTCTGGTTGTTAGGCTTTGCAGGCAAGTACCTTTTAACTGCTGAGCCATCTCTCTAGCCCTGCATCAGTGACTTTAAATACTGAAACACGGACAGGGAGCATATCAAGGGAGGGGTGGATCTAACAGAGTAATAAACTTTGCAAAAAGTGGATATTAAGACCACAAATCCTCCACTTGAACTTCTTAGTTTTCTTCCTTTGAAATTTATCACCGTGATGTTCAGTTATTCTTAGAAAGGATTCTCCCAGGGGCCAGTTTCAGCACCAGCTTTAGGGACCAATAACCGATTCAGTAGAAAGTTACTGAACAGAAAGTACAAGAAACGAGCATACGGTAAAACACTGAAACTCCCATAGTAGGCTGGAGAGATGGATAAGTGGTTAAGGGCACTTGCTTGCAAGCCTACCAACCTGGGTTCAATTCCCCAATACCTACACAAAGCCAGATGCACAAAGTGGCTCATGCATGTGAAGTTTGTAGCAGCAAGAGGATCTGGTTTGCTAATTCTCTCTCTCTCCCCCTCTTTTCTATTCATGCCCATAACCCCAGTCCCAAGAAGGGGCAGAGAGAATGGCTGGGAAGCTTGTTGCTCAGTCACACTGACCAAGAACAAGCAGCTGTAACTAAGTTCAGTGAGAGACTCCACCTCAAGGAGATAAAGGGGAAGAAGGACAGAGGAAGACTGCTCTGGCCTCTGCGCATGTATGTACAAGGTGGTGCACCTGCACACACACACACACACACACACACACACACACACACACGCTATACACAACACACACACACAGTCACATACAACCTGCCCCCTTCCACAGATATGGAGATAGACAGGTAGAAGAGAGACAGAGAGAATGGGTGTGCCAGGGCCTCCAGCCACTGAAAATGAATCTCAGACACTGCAGTCTCTGGTCTGATGGACAAGGGAGATCTTGCTCAGGTGTGTCTCCTGTGGCAGCCTAATGCCGGGAGGTGTGCTAAGGTGAGTGTAAGAACCTCATGGCTACTCTTTGTGCTTTCTGAGGTGCCTCAGAAGCTCAGTCGGTAAGCAGGTGCCAGGGAGGGCAGCAAAGACGCAGAAATAACTCCTTTCCTGGAAGAACTCGAACTTTCAGGCAGATTGGGAAGGAAACCAATCCTTGGAATAAGAGGTGAAATCTCCCAGTTTTCTCCAGTGCTTCAGTCAGATGAAGTCTTCTGTTTTCTCAGAACCTTCCAGGCCCAGGCTCCCACTTCTCTAGCCCCTATAGGAGCAGAGGCTCAGGGACTTTCCTGAGTCATTTGCCCTGTGGTGTGTAGAGACAGCTTGAGACTAGATGTCCTTGGGGACAAGTGGCGTCAGGTAGGCAAATTAGGGAACAGGACTTTTAGAGGGGACAGCGAGTACAAACTGTACACACATTCCAGGCCGGCTTTATCTCTCAATCACTCAGTCCCTTTATCAGAAACCTCCGCACCACACAATGCCTTCATTAATGAAAACTCCAGAGATGAAATTCCTTCACAATGAACATGCTGTGGTAAAATGAAACAACAGCTTCATAAATCATGCCGCAGCCCTGCCGTGTTCCTGCTGATCTATGCATTCGGAGCACAGCTGGTTCCATGGCAGTTTTGCTTCATCCCCTCAAAGTTGAAAGAAACAGCTAACCCTTTTGTAGTGGAGATAGTGTCTTGGGGTCCGGTGTTGCACAAGTAAGACCATTGACTCACGGAATGTGAGGGAGAATTTTATTGGGTAAAAAAGAAAGAAAAGAAAAAGAAGAAAAGTGGGTCTTGGGGTGCAGCCTTGTACTGTTCTGAGTGTCAGCTTTTTTTTTTTTTTTTTCGAGGTAGGGTCTCACTCTGGTCCAGGCTGACCTGGAATTCACTCTGTAGTCTCAGGGTGGCCTTGAACTCATGGTGATCCTCCTACCTCTGCCTCCTGAGTGCTGGGATTAAAGGCGTGTGCCACCATGTAGTCTCAGGGTGGCCTTGAACTCATGGCAATACACCTACCTCTGTCTCCCGAGTCCTGGGATTAAAAGCGTGTGCCACCACACCTGGCTTCAAATTACCTTTTTTTTTTTTTTTTTTTTTTTTTGTGCCACCTGGTAGTCTCAGGGTGGCCTTGAACTCATGGCAATACACCTACCTCTGCCTCCCGAGTCCTGGGATTAAAGGCGTGTGTCACCACGCCCATCTAAAAAAGATTTTTAAAAATAGGTAATTTAGCCAGGCGTGGTGGCGTACGCCTTTAATCCCAGGACTCGGGAGGCAGAGGTAGGAGGATTTGCTGTGAATTCGAGGCCACCCTGAGACTACATAGTGAATTCCAGGTCAGCCTGGACCAGAGTGAGACCCTACCTTAAAAAACAAAACAAAACAAAAGTGTGTGTGTGTGTGTGTGTGTGTGTGTGTGTGTGAGAGAGAGAGAGAGAGAGAGAGATTGATTGAGAATGGGCATACCAGGGCCTACAGCCACTGCTAATGAACTCCAGATGCATACACCACCTTGTGAATCTGGCTTATGTGGGTCCTGGGGAATCTAACATGGGTCCTTTGCCTTTGCAGGTAACTAACTGCCTTAAGTGCTAAGCCATCTCTCCAGCCCCCAAATTACTTATTGATACCAGATTAAGGAATTTAGAAGTCACACGTGCACGTTCACTCACATGCATACATGCACACATACAGTTGTATGAACATATTAATATTATATAATAATAATATTATTAATATTAATGTATCATACATGTTGTGGAGGAAAAGAATAAAATTGTATTAAATTGTATTAAATCACTTTAGAAAGGAACCTGACTAATTAGACAAGAAGGATAACATTGGAATATGTGCAAAATTCTCAAGGTGAGAGTTTGTTTTTTTCAAGCAAGTGAAGGGACCATCTATCTGGCCATAGAGTGAGGGGGAAAGGCCAGGAGTGAGCCTTGGAGAACAGTGGGGTCATGTTAAGGGTTTTAGTCTGTATTATAAGAGTAAAGAAGAGCTTTCAAGGGAAGGGTCAGGAGATCAAATGTACTTTTTTTTTTTTTCTTTCCGAGGTAGGGTCTCACTCTCTAGCCCATGCTGACCTGGAATTCACTCTGTAGTCTCAGGGTGGCCTTGAACTCACAGTGATCCACCTACCTCTGCCTTCTCAGTGTTGGGTTTAAAGTCATGAGCCACCATGCCCAGCCAAATGTACCTTTTTAAAAAAATATTAAATCTTTTTTTTTTTTTTTTTTTTTTTTTCCAGGTAGGGTCTCACTCTAGCTCAGGCTGACCTGGAATTCACTATGTAGTCTCAGGGTGGCCTCCAACTCATGGTGATCCTCCTACCTCTGTCTCCCAAGTGCTGGAATTAAAGGTGTGCGACACCACACCTGGCTTAATTTTTATTTATTTATTTGACAGAGAGGGAGAGAATGCGCCACCTTATGCATCTGGCATAAGGTGAACTGGGGTCCTTTGGCTTTGTAGGCAAATGCCTTAATCGCTAAGCCATCCCTCCAGCCCCCTAAATGTACCTTTTTAAAAAAGATAATTTGTATTTATTTACTTAATATTTTGTTTACTTATTTGCATGCAGAGAAAGACAGAGAGAGAGAAAGAGAGAATAGGCATGCCAGGACCTCTAGCTACTGCAAATGAACTCCAGATATATGCACCAATTTGTGCATCCGGCTTTACGTGTGACTGGGGAATCAAACCTGGTCTGGCAGACTTTGCAAGCAAGCACCCTTAACCACTGAGCCACCTCCCCAGCCCCAAATATTAAACTTCTCAACTTATGCAAATAAGAAAAGTTAAATACCAGTCCAGTCTCTTAGAAGGCCCACCAAGGCTTACGAAACATTGTAGAAGAGGGGATGGAAATAATGTAAGAATCTCAGGGTGGTCAGGCGTATTCTCAGGCATTATTCCTCTATTCTTCCTTACCTTTCTCCCCACAGAGACTGACTGGTGCATTCGTGACCCCACAGTGAATACTGGTAAGTCCACCGAGGAATGGAGGAGAAAGAGCATGAGTATAACCCAATGGGATTATGACTAATATGCAGTATGTTCATCCAATGGTGTTTTCAATTAAAAAAAAAAAGAAAAAGAAAAAAAGAAAAAAGAGCCGGGTGTGGTGGGGCACGCCTTTAATCCCAGCACTGAGGAAGCAGAGGTAGATGGACCACTGTGAGTTTGAGGTCACCCTGAGACTACATAGTGAATTCCAGGTCAGTCTGGGCTAGAGTGAGACTCTACCTTGAAAAACAAAAAACAAAAAAAAAAAAGAGGGGCTGGGGAGAAGGCTCAGTGGTTAAGACACTTGCCTCTTAAGCCTAATGACCCAGGCTCGATTCCCCAGTACCCATGTAAATCCAGACGCACAAAGTGGAGCATGCATTTGGAGTTCGTTTGCAGAGGCCCTGGTGCGCTCTGTCTCTGTCTCTCCTCTCCTTTCATTCTCTCTTTCTCTGCTTGCAAATAGTAAATAAAACTATTTTTGAAAAGAATAAAGGAAGAGTGTTTTTGTTTGCTCCTTTATTTTACTGTACTGAGGACTGAACGCAGGGCTTTGTGCAAGTCCCAGTCTCTTAGCTCCAGCAAGGGCTTGTGTCTCCCACACTTCTGGAGGGCAAGTCCTCTGTTTGAAATCACTGGAGTTGGATTTTCTGTGATTGAGGTTGGTCCTGGCTGATACAAGGGGACCAGGTAGGACACTAATGCAAGGACTTCTAAATGGTTTGGATGGAGGGGGGAAGGGTGGGGGTTGGGCAGAGAGGAGTGATGAAAGATGGTGTAAATGAGTGAAAGGAATCAGAAAGGGGATGTTCAGGGTCTTAGTTGAAACAAATACTGTGTCAATATGTAAGTTTTAGAAAATTTAGTTAAGGACTGAGGAGATGGCTCAGCAGTTAAAGGCACTTGCCTGCAAAGCCTGCCAGCCTGGGTCTGATTGCTCATGTGCTCATGTAAAGCCACATGTACAAAGTGACACATGCATCTGGAGTTTGTTTACAGCAACAGCAGGTCCCACTCTCTCTCTCTCTCTCTCTCTCTCTCTCTCACACACACACACACACAAGTGCACACACAGTTTTTTCGAGGTAGGTTCTTGCTCTAGCCCAGCCTGACCTGGAATTCACTAGGTAGCCTCAGGGTGGTCTCAACTTTACAGTGATCCTCCTACCTCTGCCTCCCAAGTGCTGGGATTAAAAGCATGCACCACCACACCCAGATGAATAAAAATATTTAAAAAAAATTAGTAAAGCGAGGCAGAAAGATTGTAAGAGCAATAGGTTGAGACATCATGCTCATAGGAATTCCCTCCTCCCCTCAAAATTAACTGACTACTGCTTCCACAGTGCATAAACCACAACCCCATAGGAAATACCTGCAACCCCACTGAGGTTCCCAATGGAATGGGGGTAGGGATGAGGGAAAAAAGGGTGCCAATGCATGATGTATCCATACAAAACATCTTGTTGATGATAATAATAATAATAATAAAATAATAATAAACATAAAAAATAGTAAAGCAAAAGCTACATATTAAGAACATTAAGGGCTGGAGAGATGGCTTAGCAGTTAAGGCACTGGCCTGCAAAGCCAAAGGACCCAGGTTCTATTCCCCAGGACCACATAAGCCAGATGCACAAGGTGGTGCATGTGTCTGGAGTTTGTTTGCAGTGGCTGGAGGCCCTGGTGCACCCATTCTCTTTGTCTCTTTCTGCTTCTTTCTCTCTCTCCAATCAATCAATCAATCAATCAATCAATCAATCAATCAATCAAAAGATAATACTCCTGGCCTGGAGAGATGGCTTAGCGGTTAGGGCACATGCCTGTAAAGCCTAAGGACCTCAGTTCGATTCTCCAGGTCCCACGTAAGCCAGATGCACAAGGGGGCGCACGCATCTGGAGTTTGATTGCAGTGGCTACAGGCCCTGGCATGCCCATTCTCTTTCTCTCTCTCAAATAAATAAATAAATAAATAAATAAATAAATAAAAAATAAATATCTTAAAAAAAGATAGTACTCCTATCTGCAAAGACTTAACAAAAAAAGAAAATTAAAATCGCCTCAAATTTTGGTCAGATGTAATAATCACTGCTAACATTATGGTGTATTTCCAGCCCACACTCATTCTCTGTCTCTTATTTTCCAGGCTGGGTCTCACTGTAGCCCAGGCTGATCTGGAATTCTTTGTCTCAGGCTGGCCTCGAACTCACAGTAATCCTCTTACCTCTGCCACCTTGTGATTAAAGGCATGTGTCACCATGCCCGGCTCATTTTCTCTCTATTGTTCTCATTCCTCTTCATTTTCTCCACATATGTGGGTATATATAAATGAATTATTTACTAAAAACGAGACCATACAACTATTATGTGATTTTCCCCCTGGGGTCTGTTCACTCCTCACCCGGCCCTGACAACAGACCAAAGAAAGAACTTCACCCACTGCCTTTGTGGTGAGCGAGTGCGTTATTAGGATGACATCCAAGAATGTGGGCCACTACGGAAGCATGCGTGACTCAAAGATGGCTGCATCCATGAGAAAACTACCCTGGTGGCATTGGTGACCACCGAAAACTCAATCTCGGGAGCTCCCTGACCAGTTTGCAGACAGCACTAGACGGAGCCTCCTCTTTGACTTTGTGAGTTGCAGATTTTCTTAGCTTCCTGAGTCTTGAGCCTCCCTCCAGGAAGAAATGTTTCAATTCCGAGGGAACAGCCACACAGCAAAATCCAGTTTTCTAATCTGCCCTACCTTTTGAATTTGGCAGTAGGTTGTAAAAACCTAGCACAGACATCATTGTAAGTGCTACATGTAGCTAACTGGCATGGTAGTGCCCATCTGTAGTCCCAGGGCACTGGAAGTAGTGAGGTCAGGTCCACCTCAGCCCAAGTGTTTTGACACCACACACAGCAAGGCAAAGATAGTGAGATATAGGGTCAAACAAAACAGAACAAAACAAAACCAAACCCACACATACAAACTTAATGTCTACATGCAATTTTATAATACAGATGTTATTTATCATGCTTTACCAGAACTTAAAAAAATTGTTTTCCATTTCTTAGCACTTCGGAAAGTTGCAGGAGGGCTGTCGAATGATCTGATATTCTGGGACCTAAGGACAGGCAGTAGTTTCGCCTTATTATTATTTTTTTTTTTAAAAAGCTTTGTATTTTTATTTCAGCGAGACGATAGTTTGTCACAGTAGGACAGCCATGAAAACAATAATATAATGATGGAATTATGGTTTTGTGAGTGTGCCCTTCATCCTGAACAACGATGCTCCCTTGCCTTTGAGGATAGCAGACGTCTTCCAGGATGTGCACAGCGCATGTCTGTGGCACTGTCTTTTATCAGTCTTTGGATACTCTAAAGGATTCGGGAGGCGCTCCATGTAGCTGGCAGATACCTGGAGACAAATCGCTTGGAAGATGAAGCACAGTTATCATTTGTGATCATTGTGGAAAATGCAAGAAAAAAACCGAAGCACCCGCTTCCGCAGCGAGCAGGGTTCGAACCTGCGCGGGGAGACCCCATTGGATTTCAAGTCCAACGCCTTAACCACTCGGCCATCGCTGCTACGAGGAAGAAGGGAAGGCGGAGACACTTTAAGTATAACAACCAGTGCGCCAGCGCCAGGACGAGCACGGGCGGTGACTGCAGCCGCGCCGAAGGTTCTCTTTGCAGGAACTTCAGCGAGGCTGCAAAATAAATAAAAAATAAAAACGGGGGGGGTGAACCCCTTAATGTCGAGTATGTTGGGGTCTCAGAGAGCCTGTTCTGGCTGCCTTGCTTTTCTTTTCTTCCTGTTTTTTTTTTTTTGCCCTTCCGCTTCTCATCGGGTCTACGAGACTGCCGCGAAACACAGAACTGTCACGTTTCTGGGTTGCGGGCCCGCCCTCGTTCAAACCGGCCGCGGCGGCGTTTCTGCGAGGCGGGAAGCGGGAGGGAGGAGTTCGGGTAGCCGCCCCTGGGCTTCTGTTCCGTGGGAAGAGTGGACAGGGTTCTCTCAGGAAATGGGGTTGTTAGATGTGCGATATTTTACTTTTTCACGCCGCTCTCGCCCGCCCCTGAGAAGTGAGCTGACTGGCGGGGCGGGGTCGGGGGTGTTTAGTGGGGGCCGCTGGGTCGCAGCGTGTGTCGGCGCCGCGCGCACTTCGGCTCCGGAGCCCCGCCCCGCCCCCTTTTCCTCCCCGCCCTGGCCCCGCCCCCTTTCCTTCCCGCACGGCCCCGCCCCTCTCGCCCGCCCCGCCCCCTCCGCTCTGGCCCCGCCCCGGCCCGTCCCAGGGCGCATGCGCGGCGCTTTCCCTCCTTTTCCTCCTCGAGCCTCCCAGGCTGAGGCGCTGAGGCGCTGAGGCGCTGAGGGCGCGAGGCCGCGAGGCCGCGAGGCCGACGGCAAATGCTTGGTGCTGGGGAGCGGCCGCGTTCAGGGACCGCTCGTGATAGGTGTGTGGATTTTCTTCAGCCTTTTCCTCATGTCCTTTCTCTCTCCCGGCGCCATGTGGCCAGAGCGTTCGAGGTGGAATAGGAGCACGACACCCGAGAACTGTCAGGGTTTTACTTTTAATTAATTAATTAATTTCTATTCATTTACTTACTTATTTAGTTAGTTTTTCGAGGTAGGGTCTCACTTCATCTATCTGTCTGTCTGTCTGTCTATTTACTTACTTACTTAGTTTTTCGAGGCAAGGTCTCACTCTAGCCCAGGCTGGCCTCACGGCGATCCTCCTACTTCTGCCTCCTGAGTGGAAGTACAAGTACATTTTTATCGGAGGTGAGGTGAGTTTTTAAACACTTAAAAAAGGCCAAGCGTGGTGGCACACGCCTTTAATCCCAGCACTCAGGGGCAGAGGCAGGAGGATCACCGTGTGTCCCAGGCCACCCTGAGACTACAGAGTGAATTCCAGGCCAGCCTGAACTAGAGTGAGACCCTACCTCAAAAACCAAAAAAAAAAAAAAAAAAAAAAAAAAAAAAAACCCAACAAAAAAAGGAAATTATTTATTTGCGAGGCCAAAGAGAGATGACAATGGGCATGGTAGGACCTCCTCCCACTCTAAACGGACTCTGGCCTTATTTGGGTACTAGGGAATCAAACTTACACTGGTAGGAAAGTAAGCATCTTTAACCACTGAGCCACTTTCCTGGCCCCTATTTATTTATTTAAGACAGAGGGAGAGAGAGAATGGGCACACCAGGGTCTGTAGCCACTGCAAATGAACTCCAGACGCATGTGCCACCATGTGCATCTGGTTTATGTGGGACCTGGAGAATCGAACCAGGGTTGTTAGACTTGGCAGGCATGTGCCTTAAACACTAAGCTATCTCTCCAGACCTTTATTTATTTTTTTAAAAAAAATCTTATTTATTTAGCCGGGCGTGGTGGTGCATGCTTTTAATCCCAGCACTGGGGAGGCAGAGGTAGGAGGATTATGGTGAGTTCAAGGCCACCCTGAGACTACATAGTGAATTCCAGGTCAGCCTGAGCTAGAATGAGACCCTACTTTGAAAAGCAACAACAAAGAAAACAAAAAAAATTATTATTTATTTGAGAGAGAGAGAGGAAGGGAGGGAGAGAGAAAGAGAGAGCATGCCACTGCAAATGAACTCCAGACACATGTGCCACCTTGTACATCTGGCTTATGTGGGTACTGGGGAACCAACCTGGGTTCTTAGGCTCCGCATGCAAGTATCTTAACTGCTGAGCCATCTCTGCAGCCCGTTATAAAGTTTTTTTTTTTTTTTTCAGAGTCTCATGTACCCCTGCCTAACTTCCAAGTCATGTAGCTGAGGATGACCTTGTATTCCTAATCTTTCTGCCTCCATCTCCCAAGTGTTAGAATTACAGGTCTGTGCCTTTATGTCTGATGCTTTCTCTCACTGAGAATTGAGCCAGGGCATCATGCATGCTAGGCAAGTGTTTTAATCCCCTTTACCTTGCCCCTCCCCCCCCATCCCTGCCTTTCATTGTTTTTTTTTTTTTTTTTGTTTTGCAAGGTAGGGTCTCACTCTGGTCCAGGCTGACCTGGAATTAACTATGTAGTCTCAGGGTGGCCTCGAACTCTCGGCGATCCTCCTACCTCTGCCTCCCGAGTGCTGGGATTAAAGGTGTGCGCCACCACGCCCGGCCCCTGCCTCTATTTTTTATCATTACATTAGCCAAGGAATTACTTGGAAGTGGTAGACCAGCTAGTACAATCTGTTGTATTTTTTTCTATTTTTTAAAAAGGGTGTTTGTTAAGTGTTTAGTGTTTTTCTCATGGAAGTCATCCCAAAGAATGAGGAATGTGCTTTTTCCATATGGCTTATGTAAGAATCTTTCCCATAGAAAGCTTATCTTGTGAGAGAACTGCTGATTCTGGTCTTGAAGACAAATTGTCTTTTAAGAGCCTGTGGGCTCCTTGTTTTATGGCTTCACTGAGTTTATGTAAAAATATCAGCTTGTAGGGCATGTAGCACATGCCAGTAATTCCAGCATTT
This sequence comes from Orientallactaga sibirica, assembly GCA_036365145.1. Taxonomy (NCBI): domain Eukaryota; kingdom Metazoa; phylum Chordata; class Mammalia; order Rodentia; family Dipodidae; genus Orientallactaga; species Orientallactaga sibirica. Next base: position 23,712,819 of record JAEOAD010000032.1, on the reverse strand, counting down.
GGGAGGCAGAAGCAGGAGGATTGAGTTCAAGGCCAACCTGGGTTACATGAGAACAAAACCAAACCAAAGCACAACACAACACAACACAACACTCAGGACAATACAAACTAGGCAAATGATTACCACTGAGCGACCTTCCCAGCCTGGGTATTTTGTTTTACTGGTTAGCCTACAAGAAAAAGAGAAAGGTTATTTAATAAGGTGTTCAACCTATAATGCTATTACATGGTTGACTGAAGAACTTCAGCTTCACTATAAGAACTTGGGCTAGATTCCCCCACCCCCAAAATTAGCATGGTTGCCATGAGCTATTAAGATAAATTTCCTAGTGGAGGGTGTCTTCTGAAAAATATGCCTGCCTGTAAATAGCTCAGCTGCAACTTAAAAAAAAATATTTATTTGAGAGAGAAGGAGAGAATGAGCACGACAGGGCCTTCAGCCACTGCAAATGAACTTGATGCATGTGCCACTTTTTACATCTGGCTTACATGGGTCCTGGGGAATTGAACCTGGGTCTTTTGGCTTTGCAGGCAATTGCCTTGGCAGCTAAGCCATCTCTCCAACCCAGCTGCAACCTTTTTGTGGAAAGGGAAATTATAATTTTATGAAGGTTAGAGGATGTGGCTTTTTTTTTTTTGCTATTTTTTTTTCTTCCCCAATCTCTTAAGGGCCAGAACTAGATTTATATTGACTGCCAGGAAGCTCCCGGAATGTCTCCTCACAAGGGTTACTAACACATCAATGGCAGTGTAATAGAAAAGGGAGAGAAATAAGTATGGCAGGAGCAAATAAGACATTTGGAGTGATGGTGCCATGTTTGTGGGGAAGGCCCGTGACACTTGCAAGGGAACGTGATCCATTAATGAAAGATGGTGCTGAACTGTTTTTTTCAAGGAAGGTCAATCTAGAATTTTTCCCAGTGGCAAGTACAAATTTAGGCCCAGAAGCAAATTGCCTTAAGGAATAGAAGAGGCCACATTCCACCAAGCAGAGACCGGCCTCCTTCCTAAATGTTGATTGAAGGCCCTGAGCTGGGGTATGTGTGTGATCTAGGGAGAGTAGGCTGAGGAATCCACAACTCCATTAACTCCATTTTAGATGTGTGGTGTTTGACATACCTTGACACATTTATTTATCTATTTTCAATATTTATTAGGGAAAGAGAGATAATGAATATGAATGAATATGGCATATGGAATATGGGGGCACCAGGGCCTCTTGTTGCTGTAAACAAATTCCACATGCACGTGCCACTTTGCTCATGTGGCTTTCTGTGGGTACTGGGGAATCTAATGAAGGCCCACAGGTTTTGCAATGAAGCACCTTTAATTGATGAGCCATTTCCCCAGCCTCACCTTTGGCATATTTAAATAGACCTGTTATGATTTGACTTTGGTTCCCTCTTTAGCAAAATCATAATGAACTGGAAGGAAAGCAGCAACTTTCCCAAGATTTATCTAGACTTCTTATATTTTTAAAAAGATTTGTTTTATTTATTTATTTTTAAATGTTTTTATTTTATTTTATTTTTATTTATTTATTAGAGAGAGGGAGGGATTGAGAGAGAGAGAGAGAGAGAGGCGTACCAGGACTTCTAATCACTGCAAATGAACTCTAGACGCCATCATGTGCATCTGGCTAACATTAGACCTGGAGAATCAAACTGGGGTCCTCAGGCTTCACAGGCATGCACCTTAACAGCTAAGCCATCTCTCCAGACCTAAACTGTGTGTGTGTGTGTGTGTGTGTGTGTGTGTGTGAAACCTGACTATGGCATGCTCAGGTGCTTTGGGATGGGGGGTGGGCCTGCTGGTTCCGCCCCCTCTGGGCGACCTTGAGAAAAGGGAGGGCCAGCTCCATGGCCAGAGTGGGTTCCTGATGATAAGGCCAGCTGCAACCCCCACAGCCCCAAATCCCTGGCCATGTCCAACAGCCCAAGCCAGCTTCCTCACAGTTCCAATGCCCAACAAAGATTAATTTTTATTTATCTATTTGTTAGAGACAAAGGGAGAGTGAGAGAGAATGGGTGCGCTAGGGCCTCTACCCACTGCAGACAAACTCCAGACGCATGAACCAACATGTGCATCTAGCTTATGTGGGACCTGGAGAATCGAACCTGGATTCCTTATGCTTTTGCAGGCATGTGCCTTAACCACTATGCCATCTCTCCAGCCCCTAGACTTCTTCTTCTTCTTCTTTTTTTTTTTTTGGTTTTTGCGAGGTAGGGTCTCACTCTGGTCCAGGCTGACCTGGAATTAACTATGTAGTCTCAGGGTGGCCTTGAACTCTCAGCGATCCTCCTACCTCTGCCTCCCGAGTGCTGGGATTAAAGGTGTGCGCCACCACACCCGGCTTGACTTCTTATTTTTTAATTTCAGCTTCTCCCAAATTGAACCTTACTTTTTAAAAAATTTGTTTTTGTTTTTATTTTTCCCTTTGAGACAGGGTTTTACTCTGTAACCCTGGCTGTCTTGAAACTGACCATGTAATGCAGGTTGGCCTAGAACTTTGGCAGTCCTGCTTCAGCCTTCTGAGTGCTGCTATTACAGGAATTCCTAGTTAACATTTTATTTTAAGATTTTATTATTTTTAGTTTTAAAAATACATTTATTTATTTATGAAAGAGAGAGAGAATGGGCACACTAGGGTTTTACAATTTTATTTATTTTTGTATTTTTAAATTTTTTTACTGACAGCTTCTTTAATTGTAGACAATATCCCATGGTACTTCCCTCCCTTCCCCCACTTTTCCCTTTGAAACTCCACTCTCCATCATATCACCTCCCCCTCTCAATCAGTCTCTCTTTTCAGTTTGATGTCATGATCTTTTCCTCCTATTATGATGCTCTTGTGTAGGTAGTGTCAGGCACTGTGAGGTCATGGATATCCAGGCTATTTTGTGTCTGGAGGAGCATGTTGTAAGGAGTCCTATCTTTCCTTTGGCTCTTACATTCTTTCTGCTACCTCTTCTGCATTGAACCCTGAGCCTTGGAAGGTGGGTTAGAGATGTTTCAGTGCTGAGCACTCCTCTCCCTTCTTTTCAGCACCATGGTGCCTTCTGAGTCATCCCAATGTCACCACCATCTGAAAAGAGAAGCTTCTCTAACCAAAAGTGAGAATAGCATTAATATATGAGTATGGACATTAAAAGAAGAGCTTACTGGGAAGTTTGGTGAGCATAGTGTATACATTTAGCCAGACACCAGCAGACATTACACCCCTAGGGCTCATGACTACCCCTGTGGTAGGTTTTCAGTATCAGGGATGTATTCCCTCCCATGGAGCTGGCCTCCAGTCCAATTAGAGAGCAGTTGGTTTCCCCCATAACAGACATGCCACTATTGCACCCATTGGCTCATTTGACCTGGCTGGCCATATTTAAGACTTGCAGTGTCTACTGTTGAGTATCTTCACTGGTGTTTTCTCTCTTTCCTACTAAACTGCATGCAGCATAGCTTTTTCTAGCTTTCTGTCAGTTGGTCCACATGGAGGAGGCTTTCAGCTCAGCTCTAGCAGGATTTCTCAGTGACCTTGCAGCCCAAGTATGTGGAGTCTTCAGCAACAGGGACTTACCATCTGTTTCTGGTGGGAAACCAAGGGCCTTGGAAATGGCCTATAATGTTTTGGAGGTGTCTATGACCTCCCTAGCCAACAACTCACTGGAAGGTATCCCATCCTTGGCATTGAAAATTTTCTAGTAACAATCTATGGCTTCTGAGTGTTCCATTGTCCAGAAAAGTAGGTCACGCCAGGGTTTTTTGCCACTGCAAACAAGCTTCAAATATATGTACCGCTTTGTACATCTGGCTTTATGTGGGTTCTGGGGAATAAAACCCAGACTGCCCGGCCGAGCATCACATTTCCATAAGGATGGTAGGGGTGTGCACCTGCCATCTCCATGCTCGTCTGTTTCTCCCACACATGCTGTTCTAGGTTTGGTATATTTGCTCCCTCATCATTCAGGAGCTTGAATTGTTTAGTCACTGCTACATACTTAATGAAGTCACAAGAACTGAAGATAAAGATGTGCTTAATTTTCTCTCTTTAACCTAATTCCTAATGTGTTCTTCCTAAGTGATATTGGATAATACTAACACTCAGTTCTTAAAGAGTTACATGACAGATGAGAAAATAGTGAGACACTAACATGTTGTGAGATAGTAATTGAAGACATTTTATCTAATTTCATATTCTACTAGAAGAATATCTTGATTACAAAACCACCGCTTGTTTGTGTGACGTTGGCTCATTATTCAAGTAAATATGTAGCAGGATTTAAGGCCATTCTATTGCTGATGAGTTCTGAAATGAAGAGCTGTGGCTTTTATCCTACAACAGAATAGATTAAAAAATTTTTTTTTTCAGCTAGTATTATCAGGATTCTAATTTTTAAATTATTTTTTATTTATTTATTTTTGTTTATTTGAAAAAGAGAGAGAGATCGAGAAATATGCAGGTAGACACAGAGAGAGAATGGGCGTGCCAGGGCCTCTAGCCACTGCAAATGAACTCCAGATGCATGTGCCCCTTGTGCATCTGGCTTACATGGGTCCTGGAGAATCGAGCCTCGAACCGGGATCCTTGGGCTTCACAGGCAAGCGTTTAACCGCTAAGCCATTTCTCCAGCCCCAGAATAGATTTTTAATTAGAAAGCTATATCAAGAGCACATAAAAATAGTTTCTCAGTTTGGATGAAACTAGTAATACAAAGTTTTTACCAACCAAGAAAATAAGGTTAGGGCTTGGGAATAACTTCGTGGGTAAAGTGATTCTCCTGCCTCTGCCCCCTTCAGGGCTGGAGATCCAGGCAGCTAAGTCTGTTTCCTTGCTGTTTTTTTTTTCTTCTTCAAGGTAGGGTCTTTCTCTACACAGGTTGACCTGAAATTTACTATGTAGTCTCAGGGTGTCCTTGAACTAGCGATCCTCTTACTTCTACTGCCCAAGTGCTGGGATTAGGGTAAGTTTTTTTTTTTTTTTTTTTTAGGTAGGGTCTTGCTCTAGCTCAGGCTGACCTGGAATTCACTATGTAGTCTTAGGGTGGCCTTGAACTCACAGCGATCCTCCTACCTCTGCCTCCTGAGTGCTGGGATTAAAGGCATGTGCCACCATGCCCAGCTTTAAAGGCAAGTTTTCTTTTCTTTTTTTCTTCAAGGTCGGGTCTCACTCTAGCCCGGGCTGACCTGGAATTCGCTATGTAGTCTCAGGGTGGCCTTGAACTCACAGTGATCCTCCCACCTCTGCCTCCTGAGTGCTGGGATTAAAGGCGTGCACACCAAGCCCAGCGCAAGCAGTTTTAATAACACTGAGCCATCTCCCCGGCCCAGTCTGCCTTTTAAAACTGTGGGTGCTAGGGACTGAACTCAAGCAAGTACTCATGCTTGTGTAGCACGCTCTCCTCCTCCCTGGCCCTAAACGCTATGTTTTTTTTTTTGAGATTTTATGACAACTTTTTTTTCTCCAGTCTATGTCACATTCAGATGCCTAAATAAGATTTTAAGTTAGATGAATATATATATTCATACACATGCTCTTATTTAAGAATGCTGTCTAAGGAGTTCTGGGATAAGATGGCAGTTTAGAAGCTGCCTCCATGAATCTGTGAAGAGGACTTAAACATACTTTATTCTGAAGACAGAAATAGTGGTAGAGCATTGCGAATCACACAAGTGGTCTCAGGGTAGCTAAAAAGCATAGACAAGAAGGATGGCTACACAGAGAAAAGAAAGACCATTAGGAAAACAGTCCATAGCTCGTGTGTGTGTGTGTGTGTGTGTGTGTGTGTGTGTGTGTAGCTGAAGCCACAACCACAAAGCAAGCTGGACATTTTTGGAGAAGACAGACGGGCAGTACTGTGTATAGGACAAGCCCACAGCTCTCACAAGTCTTAAATCCTCCTGTCTGTCAGGCCAGCCTTTTTTTTTTTTTTTTTTTTTTTTTTTTTTTCAAGGTAGGGCTTCACTCTAGCCCACGCTGACCTGGAATTCACTATGTAGTCTCAGGGTGGCCTTGAACTCACAGTGATCCTCCTACCTCTGCCCTCCTGAGTGCTGGGATTAAAGGTGTGCACCACCACGCCCAGCTCTCAGGCCAGTTTTGGAGAAGAAATCTAGTTTGTCACTCCTGGTATTTCAGAGTGCCATTGACAGACACCCTCTGTTGTTTGACACTGTGCTGTTACTCTGCCAAAAATAAGGAAAAGACACAAGCCAGGAAGCCCAGGGATACCCCATCACAGTGTCTGGATCAGAGATAGAGAAGAGAGAGAATGGGCAGAGAGGGTAGGGAGGAAGGGAGAGAGAGAGAGGAGAGAGATTGTAAGTTTGAAGCATCGTGGAGTAGAAGGCATACTGGACCTATCTGAAAACAGAACAAGGGCTGGAGAGATGGCTTAGTGGTTAAGGCGCTTGCCTGTGAAGCCTAAGGACTCATGTTCGACTCTCCAGATCCCATATAAACCAGGCACACAAGGTGACACATGCACAAGGTCGTGCATGTGCACAAGGTGGTGCACGTATCTGGAGTTTGATTGCAGTAGCTGAAGGCCCTGGTGCACCAATTCTCTCTTTCTCATTAAAAATTGCCACAAAAATTAAAAAACAGAACAAGGCCAGACAAAACCAAACAAAATATCCTCCGAGAGGGTTCAAACACCAGATAAATAAGGTAGTCAATTCAGGACCTGAACAAAAACATTAGAAACATGGATGAGAAGTGTGGCAAGAAAGTTGATTTTGTTTTTTTGGATTGGGGATCTCAGGGAGATGTTTGAAATGAAAAGCTCAAAACTTGCTAAATCAAACAGTGCGAAGCATTACAAAAAGATTAGATCAAGCAGAAGAAAGAACATTAGGGATTGTCTACAGGTTTATGAAAATACCACGTTCAGGTAGCACTAAAGAAGAAAAGATAGATAACTACAATTTTTTGGTATTTGTGTGTTGTAGTCAGCTTCATGGTGTTGGGATGAACTTCCAAACTAGGCACAAGTTATGGGAGGAAGGGATTTATGGAAGCTTACAGATCCAGGGGAAATTCCATAATGGCAGAAGAAGCTGCCCCCCTTTTACAGGTCCATGCAGAGAGAAATACCACACCAACACCATAAGCAAGCACATTCCAAGGAACCCCAGGCAGAACTTGAGCACTCTGCATATCTTTAGGCTGGAATTCCAGATCTGCCCCCAAACACACCTTAGGGATGGACCCTAAGATCCGCCCACCATGACACCTCCTCCAGCCAGCCAGCTGGAAACCCAAGAGGCTTTAATAAGCTCCTGAATCTATTAGGGGACATCCATTCAAACTATCACAGTGTGCATGGTGTGTGAGCGTGTGTGTGTGTGTGTGTGTGTGTGTGTGTGTAGACCAGACATTGGTGTTGCATGTTGTAGTAGACAGCTGGGATGAACATCCAAACCAGATACAGTTTATGGGAGGAATGGTTTATTTCAAGCTTACATATCTAAGGTGGAAGTTCTGTCAATGGCAGAGGAAACTGCTTCCATCCATCCAAGCAGAGAGAAATAACCAAAAAGCCAGCAAAACCCAAAAGCAGCAAGCAGGACACTCAGACCTCAAACCTCTCCACATACCTTTGGGTTGAAATTCAGATGTGCCCCCAAACACACCTTTGGGCTGCACCCAAAGGTCCACCCCGCAGTGACACCTTCAGCCAGGTGGCTGGAGACCCAGGTTACAAGCTTTAGAGTCTATGGGTGACATATTCACATTAACATTCAACTACAAAGTGTCTTCCTCAATTGCTGTCTCCACCTTATTTATTTATTTATTTTTGAGACAGGGTGTTCCACTGATCCTAGAGGTCACCTATTTGGCTAGAGTAGCTAACCACCAAGCCCCATGGATCCTCCTGTCTCCACTTCCCCAGTGCTGGGGTGACAGGTGTGTGCTTCTGTACCCAGCTTTCATATGGGTGCTGGGGAACCAGAACTCAAGTCCTCATGCTTGCATGGCAAACACCAACATCCATCTCCCCAGCCCCTGATAAGTACATTTTTTTGTTTTTGTTTTTTGAGGTAGGGTTTCACTCTAGCCCAGGCTGACCTGGAATTGACTATGTAGTTGCAGGGTGGCCTTGAACTCATGGTGATCCTCCTACCTCTGCCTCCCGAATGCTGGGATTTAAAGGCGTGCACCACTACTCCCGGCTTAATAGCTACAATTTTTGTGTACTCTGGGACATGATTAAGAGAACCAAGTAAAGAACCCCTAGGAGGCGGAGGGAGCTGAGATACAGACCAAAGGCACAGGAAAATCTATCCAGTGAAATTATAGCAGAAATTTCCTCAAAGGCAGCTATGGACACCCAAGTGCACAGGGCATTTAGTACTCCAAAGATTTGTGACCAGAAAAGAATCTCTCCATATCATACTATAGTTAGAATCCCGAGATAACCAAACAAGGACACAATATTAACAACTGCCAAAAGAAAAATGTTAAATCGTCAACGGAGGAGAATGTATCAAATCTCTCGACAGAAATGCTAAAATCCAAGAAAGTGTAGATCTATATGTTTCAAGCTCTGAGAGTAATTAATTGCCAGCAAAGGATACTGTATCTAGCAAAGTTATCTTTTAACATCTATGGAGATGCTTTGGCTACAGGATACAGAGAAATTAAACTGGAACTGAGCTGGGCCTCTCCTTCCTGTTGACAGTCAAAACAATGCTGGAAGAAGCTCTGCAGCCTATTGGGGGAAGAGAAAATTATTAACAGGCTTAATGAGCAGTGGACCCTGCAAGCTGCACAGCTGGCTGACCAGGCAAAATGTTCCAACTGGTGCAATGGTGGCAAGTCTGTGATGGGGGAAACCAACTGCTCTCTGATTGCATCTGAGGCCTATTCCATGGGAGGAAATGCATGTTGGGTATTGAAAACATGGTCAAAAATCCATGCTGGGAGGTCTGAAGCCCTGTGTGGATGCTGCTACTGTTGTCTAGCTAAATGGATATGTTATGCCCACCAAACTGCCCTCCGAATAGTCATGTTTTGGCCCACATCTTAATTCTAATCTCACTTTTGTTTCAAGAAGCATCTCTTTTCGGATGGTGGTGACCTCTGGAGAGACTTGAAACTCATCCAAGTGCTGAAAGGAAGAGACAGTGACGTGTTCAGCACTGAGAGGCATTTCTATTACACCCTCCTTGGCTCAGGAACCGTTGTGGATGAGGTGGTGGAGGGATGCAAGAGCTGAAGGATGAGCAAGAATGCTTTGGGAATGCATTCTTCTTTTTTTTTTTTTTTTTTTTTTTTTTTGCAAGGTAGAAGGTAGAGTCTCACTCTAGCCCAAGCTGAACTGGAATACACTATGTAGTATCAGGGTAGCCTTGAACGCACGACAATCCTCCTACCTCTGCCTCCCAAGTACAAGAATTAAAGGCATGTGCCACCACGTCTGGCTGGAATGCATTCTTATAGACACAAAGTGGCTCTTGTATTCATGACCTCACAGTGGCTGATGCTAACTATATAAGACCTGCATAATATGAGGGCAAAAACAAAGATATAAAAATAGAAGAGAGACAAGTTGTAAAGAAGGGGTGCAGTGGAGGGGGGATACAAGAGGAGGGACAAGGGAACATGGTGGGAGAATATTATAAGAGTCCATGGTGTATATGAATGGAGGTTGTCAATAAGAACTTAAATAAAACAGATATTAAAACAGAAAAAATCTATGGAAAAATAAAGACTTTTCAAGATAAGCACAAACTGAAGCAATTAAAATAAAACTAAATCACTAAATAAGATGTTCTGATACTTAAAGGAATTTTCACAGATGATGAAAAAAAAATGGTCACAAGCGTGAAAGCCCAGGAAAATAAGTTGCATGAGAGCAATAGATGAACAAATGAATACTAGGACAGAATCAAATATGTTCAGCTTGGTAAACCAGCAAACACCTTCTACAAATAAAGGAGAAAGAAAAGTGCAAAACAGTATTTGAACCAACCAAGAAAAAGATCAAAACCACAGGAATCCACAAACTCCTCTATAATAACCCTAAATGTGAATAATTTTTATTCTACCATTACAAGATGTGGACCAGTTATTTGAATTAGGAATCAACATCCACATGTGTGTCAGAAACACACTTTATTGACAAAGGTACACAGATTTGAAGTGAATGAATGGAACATGATAATACAAAGCAAGTGGAAGTCAACCAGCAGGAACACTTTTTTTTTTTTTTTTTTTTTTTTTGAGATAGAGTCTCTAGTCCAGGCTGACCTGGAATTCAGTATGTCATCTCAAGTTGGCCTCAAACTCAGGGATCCTCTTACCTTTGCCTCCCAAGTGCTGGGATTAAAGGCGTGTGCTACCATGCCCGGCTCTCTGTTTTTTTTTTTTTTTTTTTTTTGGTAATCTGTCAGTTTGCTTGATTCTTAGACATTATATCTAAAAATGCCAAATGAAAAGCAGGGAAGCACGACTAGTCTTTATATATTTTATGTTTGGGGATTTTCTGCATGTACTTTTAGAGGCTGAGGAGATGGCTCAGGGGATAAAGCACTTGTGCAACTCTGAGTACCTGAGTTCAGATCCCCAGATCCCATGTAAAATCTGGAAGCTGTAGTGGGCTTCTGTAATCACAGTGTGCCTACTGTGACAAGGGAGACAGAGACAGAAGAATTTCCTGGAAGCTGACCATCAGAACTCTGAACAAGGTGGAAGGTGAGGACCTCTGGAGGGCTGGAGAGATGGTTCAGCAGTTAAGGAACTTGCCTGTAAAGCTTAACAACCTGAGTTTGATTCTCTAGTACCCACATAAAGCCCGATACACAAAGTGGCACATGTGTCTGGAGTTCCTTTGCAGTGGCTAGAGGCCGTGGTGCACCCATTCTTTCTCTGCTGGGCATAGTGGTACCTGTCTTTAATCCAAGCATTTGGGAAGCCAAGGTAGGAGGATTGCTGTGTGTTTGAGGTCAGAGACTGCATAGTGAATTCCAAGTCAGCCTGGATGAGAGCGAAACCCTACCTTGAAAAACCAGGGCTGGAGAGATGGCTTTGCAGTTAAGATATGTGCCTGCAAAGCCAAAGGACCCAGGTTCAATTCCCAGGACCCACATAAGCACAAGATGGCACATGGGCCTAGAGTTTGTTTGTAGCAGCTGGAGGCCCTGAGGCACCAATTCACTCTCTCTCAAATAAGTAAATATAAGTTTCGTCTTGAAAAAAATAAAAAGAAAAACAAAAAAGAAAACAAAAAAAGATGGAACAATTCAACAAAATGGTCAGTTTTCCCTTAATTACTATATAAATTAATCACTTCTAGTAAAAATTATGTGAAATTTTGAATATAAAGTATCCCCCATAGCTTCATGTGTTTGTAATTAAGCCTCATAACCAACCCCCAACTGGTAGACCTTTGTAAGGTGGAACCTTGCTGGAGAAGGTGTGTCACTGTGGGGTGGGCCTTGATGTTTATTAGCCCAGCTCCAGGTCTTATACTATTTTCCATCAGAGCCAGCTTCCTGCTTGTGCCATGCTTCCCCACTACCCCACTCATGATGAAACGTCCCCATAGAACTGTATATTTGAACCCTTTCCTCCCATCAGCTGCTTTTGGTCTGGTATTTTGTCCCAGCAATGAGAAAGTCACTGCTATAATTACAATTGCAGTAAAAAATATTTTTATGTATTTATGAGAGACAAAGATGGTAGAGAAAAGAGAGAAAGAGAGAGAAAGGAATAAAGATGAAGAGAGAAGAGAAGAGAGAGAGAGAGAGAGAGAGAGAGAGAGAGAGAGAGAGGTAGAATAGGCAGGTCAGGGCATCTTGCCTCTGCAAACGAACTTCAGAAGCATATACCGCTTTGTGCATCTGGCTTTATGTGAGTACTGGGGAATCAAATCCACACCAACAGGCTTTGCAAGCAAGCACTTTTAATGGCTGAGCTATCTCCCCAGCCCTAAACAGTTGGATTTTTTGAGAAATCCAGTGAACTTATTCAAAAGTGTGTGGAGTAAGAAAAGTGCAAGGATAGCTAAAACATGCTGGGGGTGTGGCTTACTGGTAGAGTGCTTGCTTGTCTAGCATGCATGAGGCCCTGGGTTTCATTTCCACCACTGAGAAGAAAAAAAGAATAGCTAAATCAGTTTTAATAAAGAAGAGCAGGGCTGGGGAGATGGCTCACAGTGGTTAAAGGCACTTATTTGCAAAACCTAAAGGCCTGGTTTCAATTCCCCAGTATTCATGTAAAGTCAGACATGAAGAGTGGTACATGCATCTGGAGTTTGTTTACAATCTCAAGAAGCCCAGACACTCATCCTCCCTCCCTCCCTCCCTCCCTCCCTCCCTCCCTCCCTCCCTCCCTCTCTCCCTTCCTTTCATAAACAAACAAACAAACAAATAAATAAATAAATGACTATGAACAGAAAACAAAAAAGCAAAGGAGGGTCTTACCCTTGACTGCTAGTGTCTATTAAGCAGCAGAAAACCTTACCATTGCATGTAGACCAATGAAACAGCTTATATATATTGGTGACAGGCCAGTATTCACAAATTCCTTATAACTTGCTAAAATTTGTAAGCCCAAAGTCAGTACTTGCAGTGATTTCCAACTCACTGACATCTATAGAATCAAAATCCAGAAATTCAAGTTATTGGACAAGTACATTAAACAAGGTGTTGCTCTGTCTCCTTGTTTCAGCTTTCATACTGTAAATGTGCTTTCTTTTGTTTCAGTAAATAACGTTACCCTGTTACCAAGGGGTCTCTCTCCCTTTGCTTGGCTCTGTTGCAATATTAATTAAATGGGATAAATGAAAGCCTCTTGTTAGAACATATTATACTGGTAGCTGTTTCTACATAAAAGCAACATGGCTTGCTGGGGAGTTGGCTCTACAGTTAAGAGCACTTGCCACTTAAGCATGAAGGATTTTTGGGCAGGAGACTACCAAGTTTGAATCCCCAGAATTCACATAAAAAGTTGGGTGTGTGGGCTGCAGTGATGGCTTAATGGTTAGGGCACTTGCCTGTGAAGCCTGAGGACCCAGGTGTGATTCCACAGTACCCACGTAAGCCAGATACATAGGGTGGTGCACGTGTCTGGAGTTCATTTGCAGTGGCTAGAGGCTCTGATGTGTTCATTCTCTTTCTCTCATTATCTGCTTCTCTCTCTTTATATAATGGGAATTAAGGTTCTGTTTGTGGACTTCTTGCTTTATTCCTGTAACACATAATGTATTTAGAAACTTTTTCAAACTTTACTGTTGTAAGAATTTTCTAATTGTTAGAAATGGACTTTGGACACTTGGATAAGGCTTGATCATAGTCAATGCAGCTGATTTATGCCACGAATGTGGAAAATGTATTAAATATCTGTCAACCGGGATCATAGGAAGAGGGAAGCTGAAAACTGAGGTGTGGTCTGAAATTCTGTATAAAAGACAGTGTCATAGCCACTTCCCACCTAAAGGCCTGGTTTCAATTCCCCAGTATTCATGTAAAGTCAGACATGAAGAGTGGTACATGCATCTGGAGTTTGTTTACAATCTCAAGAAGCCCAGACACTCATCCTCCTCCCCTCCCTCCCTCCTCCCTCCCTCCCTCCCTCCCTCCTCCCTCTCCCAAACAAACAAACAAAAAACAAACAAACAAACAAACAAACAAATAAATGACTATGAACAGAAAACAAAAAAGCAAAGGAGGGTCTTACCCTTGACTGCTAGTGTCTATTAAGCAGCAGAAAACCTTACCATTGCATGTAGACCAATGAAACAGCTTATATATATTGGTGACAGGCCAGTATTCACAAATTCCTTATAACTTGCTAAAATTTGTAAGCCCAAAGTCAGTACTTGCAGTGATTTCCAACTCACTGACATCTATAGAATCAAAATCCAGAAATTCAAGTTATTGGACAAGTACATTAAACAAGGTGTTGCTCTGTCTCCTTGTTTCAGCTTTCATACTGTAAATGTGCTTTCTTTTGTTTCAGTAAATAACGTTACCCTGTTACCAAGGGGTCTCTCTCCCTTTGCTTGGCTCTGTTGCAATATTAATTAAATGGGATAAATGAAAGCCTCTTGTTAGAACATATTATACTGGTAGCTGTTTCTACATAAAAGCAACATGGCTTGCTGGGGAGTTGGCTTTACAGTTAAGAGCACTTGCCACTTAAGCATGAAGGATTTTTGGGCAGGAGACTACCAAGTTTGAATCCCCAGAATTCACATAAAAAGTTGGGTGTGTGGGCTGCAGTGATGGCTTAATGGTTAGGGCACTTGCCTGTGAAGCCTGAGGACCCAGGTGTGATTCCACAGTACCCACGTAAGCCAGATACATAGGGTGGTGCACGTGTCTGGAGTTCATTTGCAGTGGCTAGAGGCTCTGATGTGTTCATTCTCTTTCTCTCATTATCTGCTTCTCTCTCTTTATATAATGGGAATTAAGGTTCTGTTTGTGGACTTCTTGCTTTATCCCTGTAACACATAATGTATTTAGAAACTTTTTCAAACTTTACTGTTGTAAGAATTTTCTAATTGTTAGAAATGGACTTTGGACACTTGGATAAGGCTTGATTATAGTCAATGCAGCTGATTTATGCCATGAATGTGGAAAATGTATTAAATATCTGTCAACCGGGATCATAGGAAGAGGGAAGCTGAAAACTGAGGTGTGGTCTGAAATTCTGTATAAAAGACAGTGTCATAGCCACTTCCCATGAATCTTGGTCTCTTTATAGAATGGTAGGGATGGGAAAACACTTATATGTAGCACTTTCTCATTTATGTGTTGTAAATATCACTGCTCAGGGCTGGGGAGATGGATCAGCAGTTAAAAGGTGCTTGCTTGCAAAGCCTGCTGGCCTGGGGTTTGATTCCCCAGTACCCATGTAAAGCCAGTTGTACAGAGTGGGACATGTGTCTAGAATTCATTTGCAATGCCAGAAGCCCTGGCACAGCCATATCCTCTCTCTCTTGCTTCCTTTCAAATAAATAAATAAAAACTAAAAATATGTACTGTTAAAAAAAAATCACTGTTTAATTTTGGTGACTGTGCTATATTGTTCACTGACCTTGGCTAAGGCTAGAATCCCCTGTCTTATTATTTTTTAAAACATCTATTTAGGGCTGAAGAGATAGCTTGGCAGTTAAGGCGCCTCCCTGCCAAGCCTAAGAAGGCAGCGTTCAATCTCCAGGTCCCACGTTCAGCTAGACACAAAAAGTGACACAAGGGTGCCATGCCACACTTGCCCACAAGGGGGCGTACACATCTGGAGTTCATTCACAGTGGCTGAGAGGTCACTGGTGCGCCAATTCTCTCTCTCTCTCCCTATCTATCTCACTCTCTGTCGCTCTCAAATAAAAACAAACATTTATTTATTTATTTATTTATTTATTGGAGAGAGAAGGAGAGAAAGAGAATGGGCACACTAGGATTTCTTGCCACTGCAAACGAACTCCAGATGCTTGAACCACTTTGTGTGTCTGTCTTTATGTGGGCACCGAGGAACTGAGCTTCAGTCCTGCAGACTTTGTAAACAAGCATCTTTAACTGCTGAACTATCTCCCCTGCTCTCCCTGTCTAATCCTTGTCAAGTATTCAAGAAAACTCTCTGAATAAAAGGCATCACTACATCCTGCCATGGTTAACAATGTTGAGAGGGGACTGCCACTGCAGTGCCCACGCTCACATAGATGAGCCGGTTCTTGGACATTGTGACTGGTCCTAACTAAGTGCAAATTTCCTGTGTCATCTGAACACCCACGCCTCATGGTATCCAAGTCTCTTGGGAGTCTGGCCTCTATCTCTGAGTTCTCATTTGGTCTCTTAATGTTGCAAGGTCCTCTCTCTTTCTTGCACCTGCTCACTGTTAAAAACTGGTATGGGAGCTGACTAACATGCAATATGAGCTACATACCACTTACCGAGTACTTAACGTGAGTGAATGCAGCCACCACTTGCTGAAGACTTACTATGTATAATTCAAATGTCTGAGATTCAACATCTGGCTAATAACATACTGTCACATATCCTTTTTTTTTTTTTTTTTTTTTTTGAGGTAAGGTCTCATTCTAGCTCAGGCTGACCTGGAGTTCACTCTGCATTCTCAGGGTGGCCTTGAACTCATGGTGATCCTCTTACCTCTGCTTCCCTGGTGCTGGGATTAAAGGCGTGCGCCGCCAAGCCCAGCTACATATCCTTTGAAATATATAGGTCCAAGGCCTGAATCTCAACTAAGTGTCAGGAACTAACTTCTTAGAATGTTTCTTGTCTACTTCTGAGCCGTACCCAGAGCTGTCTCGACCATGCTTAGAGAGCAAGAGGATCATAGTGTGTGTTGCAGGTGATGCCTTGTTCTGTGCTGACTCAGGGCTTTTGCTCCTTCTTTCTAGGCCATTCCCCCATCCCAGCTACGACATAGGCCCTTTCCTTAATTTTCCTTAGCCTAGCTTTCCTTCCTCGGCCTCCAGAAGTCTAGTGGTACAGCTGAGAACCCCCAGCCTGACAGTCATAACAGCATCTTAGAGTTCACAGAATGTGGAGGAATAAAGAAAGGACAGCATAGACAAGTTTGCAGAGATTCCTGTAGTAATGCTCTGTGCCTCCTGGTCCAAGTTCTGAGTCACTTGCAAGGCATCATTGAAAAATACTCCTCATGCTTGTTTCCATCTATGGCTGTCATAGGCAGGCTTTCTCGTTCTTGTTTCTATGCAATGTAATACTTGCCAGCTTGTCTGTTTTTCTGAACTTGAGACTTCTAAACCAAGAGTCTACACAGAGAAAAGGGACTTTCCTATCTTTTTGACTAAAATCCTGGCTTTTCAGGTCCCATTTCTGCCTTGTTCTTCTTCAGGAAAGCCTTGGAGGATATGGTCTGACCTGTGGGTACTGCTGCCCACTACCTCCTCATCTCCAGGTAACTGCTTAGCTGCCTTCATTGTGTGTTTTAGGAGCTGGAGTTATTCTTGTAACACCATGTTTGTGAATTCAATAGTCTATTTCCAAGTTGTGCTATTCTAGTCTAGTCAGGGCTTTTTTTTTTTTTAAATTACACAATTTATCTTTTCCCCTTCTCTTTGTCTTCCTCCCCTTCCATCTTCTCTTCTTAAAAGATTTTTAAAAAATATATATTTGAGAGAGAGAAAGAGGGAGAGAGAGAGAGAGAGAGAGAGAGAGAGAGAGAATGGGTGTGCCAGAGCCTCCAGCCACTGCAAACAAACTCCAGATACATGCGCCCCCTTGTGCATCTGGCTTACGAGGGTCAAACCGGAATTCTTTGGCTTTGCAGGCAAATGCCTTAGCCTCTAAGCCATCTCTCCAGCCCTTAAAAGACTTTTTAAATATCTATTTTTTTTTTTTTTTGGTTTTTCGAGGTAGGGTCTCACTCTGGCCCAGGCTGACCTGGAATTAACTATGTAGTCTCAGGGGTGGCCTTGAACTCATGGCGATCCTCCTACCTCTGCCTCCCGAGTGCTGGGATTAAAGGCGTGCGCCACCACACCTGGCTTAAATATCTATTTTTAAAATTTATTTATTTATTAGAGAGAGGAGGGAGAGGGCACCCCAGGGCCTCTAGCCACTGCAAACAAATTCCAGATGATTGCGCCACCATGTGCATCTGGCTTACGTGGGAACTGAAGATTCAAACCGGTGTCCTCAGGCTTTGCAGGCATGTGCCTTAACTGCTAAGCCATCTCTCCAGCCCCCATCTTCACTTTTTTCTTTCTTACCTCCCCTTTATTCCTCCCCCACCTCTTTGTCATTTAACTTTGGACTCTTATAACATGCAATGTCATACAGTAGTGGTTCTTGAGTTCTCTTTCTCTGTTTGCACCTTGGGGCAATTATGGTTGTCACAGTAGTTGTAAGGGACACTTGGTATCTAATTGGCTGGGGATTTTAGGGAAAAATTTATCCAATGATACTCTTTTTTTTCAAGGTAGGGTCTCACTCTAGCTCAGGCTGATCTGGAATTTACTATGTGGTCTCAGGCTGGCCTTGAACTCATGGCAACCTGCCTACCTCTGCCTCCTAAGTGCTGGGATTAAAGGCATGTGCCACCATGCTCAGCCAGTGATATTTCTTAAGGTATCCTAAAGAAGACCTTGTTTGGGGTCATTACCATAGGTGTTATTATAGCAGGAAGAGAGATTTGGCTTGACTCCTAATGTAGCATAGGTAAGTGGGAATTTATAGCCATTAGCAATATTGTGGGAGAGGATGGAGAATTACCAAGGGGATGGATCAGAGATATGAAGTAATCTGGCTAATGTGTCCTAAGAATTGGGGCTAAGAGGAGAAGGTTCAGAAACCTGACTGTTGTTTGACCAAAGAATCTTTGTTAGGTCTGTGAACGTAAAGGGTTTGGTAAGTGTGGAACTGTCCTCTAAAGCAGAGAATTGTCCTATGGCCTATGCAATTGTCAAATATCTCAGATATCACGTGTCTCCTTTATGTCTTGTTTAAGATAATTTTGTTTTCTTGTTTTTTTGAGGTAGGGTCTTGCTCTAGCCCAGGCTGACCTGGAATTCACTGTGTCATCTCAGGGTGGCCTCGAACTCACGGCGATCCTCCTACCTCTGCCTCCCGAGTGCTGGGATTAAAGGCGTGCTCCACCATGGCCTTCTGGTTTATAATTTTCTAAATCTAGGAACCAAGTCTGATTGTGTGTGTGTGTGTGTGTGTGTGTGTGTGTGTGCGCGTGTGTGTGTGTATGCTCGCACGTGCGTGCATAGCAGTTATCTTCCTGTTGCTGGGAACCCCCCCACCACCAGAATTAGCTTATGGAGGTTTACCTGCAGCCCACAGACTCAAGGGGAAACTTTATTGAGGCAGAGGAAGGCAGCAGACAGCTGGACTTTACATCCCTCCATCAGCAGGGGGAGTGGACTGTGAGCTGAGTGCGGCAAGTGGTGCTGCACTGTGAAACCCAAGGCTGGCCCACAGTCACATACCACTTCCTCCTGCAAAGCTCCACATCCCAAAAGCTCCGTAACCTTCCTGAACAGGGCCACTGTGGTGGTTTGATTCAGGTGTCCCCCATAAACTTCAAGTGTTCTGAATGCTAGGTTCCCAGCTGATGGCAACTTGGGAATTAACACCTCCTGGAGGCAGAGTATTGTTGGGGGCGGGCTTATGGGTATTATAGCCAGCTGCTCCTTGCCAGTGTTTGGCACACTCTCCTGTTGCTGTTGTCCACCTTATGTTGACCAGAGAGTGATGTCCACCCTCTGCTCATGCCATCGTTTATCCTGCCATCATGGAGCTTCCCCCTCGAGCCTGTAAGCCAAAATAAACCTCTTTTTTCCCACAAGCTGCTCTTAGTCGGGTGATTTCTGTCAGCAATGCGAACCTGACTGCAACAGCCACCAACTTGGAAGTTAGCTTTCAAACAAAAAGAGTACTGGGAACATTTGACATTCATGTGTGTATGTTCCTGTGTGTGAGTGTGTGTGTGTGTGTGTGTGTGTGTGTGTGCCATAGTGTGTGTGTCAGAGGAGAACTTTGGGTGTCAGTCCTTGCCTTCCCCCTTGCTTGAGGCAGGGTCCCTGGTATTCACTGTTCACCGTAACTAGTGATTTTTCCAGGCTAGCTAGCCCACAAGCTTCCAGGAGAATCTCTTGTCTTCTCTTCCCTTCTCACTATAAGCATGCTGGGATTATAGACACCTGCCATAGGCACTGGCTTTTACATGCATTCTAGAGCTCCAAAGTCAGCTACTCATACTTGTGTGCAAGCACTTTATCCACTGAGCCATTGTCCCAGCCCTTAAGTCAGATTTTAATTATGAGCACAACATATTATTATTTTTTTGCTTAGGTTTTTTTTTTAAAGGAATACAGCTGCTTGAGTTCCCAAGGAAGATTGTTTTTATTTTGTTCTATATCATAATCAAGTTGTTCACCATTTCAGATCACATCACTACTGTATGATGCTTATGATGTTTGAATCAACAATATAACACATTTTATCAATCACTCGACAGCCGTGGCAGTCACATTCACAGCCATTCTGTGCATAAGGGGAAGGTGGTTTTATTGTTTTCCAGTTTTAAGTGTGCCTGAGGTTTGCATAATAATGGAATGCAAATATATAATTTATGTGCACATATATTATTATATATAAAAGATACTTATATGTAGGTTATGTTTTAATGACTCAGTATAGATATTCAGTATGTTGTTAGTAACTCTAGATTTCATTTCGAGATGCTAAAAAGGGCCCTTGGACAATATTTGTTTTATAAATAGGGTAGAAGTTCTAATGGGCTGAGGACCAAGTAAATTCATACAGGGGCAAAATGTACAGTTCCCTTAAGAAACAATAAAACTCTGCAGAGCAATAGCTCATGCTATTTCTTGCTGTGAAACACCATAGTCATTTTTTCCCTCACTTAGGTGAGATGCGCCATATATATATATATATATGACCAAAAAGTCCACTGTCTTTGTTTTCTCAGAACAAAGAGGTAAAACATTTGAAATTAGAATCACAAGACAATTTCTTCACTATTTTAAAAGCTGTGTAAACATTAACTATATGAATCCTTTAGAATATTATATGTGCCTGTTTAAATAATTTGAAATAAGGAGTTTCAGAGATAGCAAATGTTAATTTCATTCTGGGTGTTGCATGTCTCTGAAGATGTCTGTGATTTAAAATTTTTTTTTGTTTATTTATTTATTTGAGAGTGACAGACGGAGAAAGAAAGAGGCATATAGATAGAGAATGGGCATATCATGGCCTCCAGCCACTGCAAATGAACTCCAGATGCATGCACCACCTTGTGCATCTGGCTTATGTGGGTCCTAGGGAATTAAGCCTCGAACCAGGGTCCTTAAGCTTCACAGGCAAGCGCTTAACTGCTAAGCCACCTCTCAAGGCCTTGATGTCTGTGATTTTCAAAACTGCATGAACAAATTGTTTTTAGAACCATCACTAGAAGATGCACTAGATTATTAATATATGCAAGGGATTGATAGGGTTGTTGATTAATAAAAATGTCACTTGGAAGGTGTGTGCTGGGAATTTTCATTTACAAGTTGAAAAAGAAATAACATAATCAATGAACCAAAGCAGACATGATTGACTATAATTACTGTGCTCATGGAGGGTATTGACTGATAAAGATGGGTTGCCTGAGTTTCTCATGGCACCCTGAGAAAACTAAATGAGAAAAATATCCATTTTAGCCTTTCTGTTATCCCCAGGACAGTAAAGTAAATGTAGCAGCTCCAGTAGCTGTTTTTAATGAAGATTAAACTGAAGTGTATAGAGTTTAGTACAGCGCTAGAGAGATGGCCCAGTGGTTAAGGCACTTGCTTACAAAGCCTGAAAACCTGAGTTCAATCCCCAGGACCCACATAATTTATTATTTATGTTTTGGGTACTCTGGATTGAACCCTGGCTCCTGTACATGCTAAGCATATGCTCTCCCATGGACACCCCTGGCCTGTTTGATATTTTAGGTAGAGGTTTTGTGGCATATGTTCTTGTCACTGGAGAAGTGGTGACAGTGCAGTTCATGACGTGATGATGAGTAGATTCCTGGAGAAAGCGATGTGAGAAGGAACCCAGAAGTGGAGAGGAGAGGTTAGCTTCTGCAGGGGTGTTGTAATGGGGGGAAGGCAGAGAAGATGGGGCTCTGTGCTGTGGTTTTGAGGATGCAGAACATTATATTTTTCTCAGTGAGTCAAGAGAGGTGGTTAGCAGCTAATAGTAGGTAGAATAAGTGGAATGGGAGAGTGAGAAACATCTTTCTGTTACAATGCTTAAAACCTATGAAACAGGAGATGTATTTAGACTCATCTTAAAGCCTCTTAAAGGTATCAGAGTTACATATGCCCAAAACAATTTTAATTATTATAAACAAGAATTATCCTTAGGCTTTGAATCTCATCTTAAAGGGATATATGTGAATATGGTGGTTCATGTCTGTGATACTAGCACTTGAGAGCGTGAACCAGGAGAAAAAAACCTCCACTTTGAGGCCAGCTTTGACCATATAGTGAGACCCTGTTTCAAAAAAACAAAAACAGGGTGGAGAGATGGCTCAGGAGTTATGGTGCTTCCCTGCAAAGCCTAAGGACCTGAGTTCAATTCCCCAGTACCCATGTAAAGCCAGATGTACAAAGTAACACATACATCTGGAGTTCATTTGCAGTGACTGGAGGCCCTGGTATGGCCATTCTCCCTGTCTGTCTCTCTTTTGTCTCTCTCTGCTTGCAAATAGATAAATAAACAAACAAATATATTTAAAAGAATAAACAAAAATTAACAGTATAATTCTCCTATAAAAATCAAACCAAATTAATCCCAGCACTCGGGAGGCAGAGGTAGGAGGATTGCCATGAGTTCAAGGCCACCTGAGATGACATAGTGAATTCCAGGTCAGCCTGAGCTAGAGTGAGACCCTACTTCGAAAAACCAAAACAAACAAACAAACAAACAAAACAACAACAACAATAGCAAAACAAAAAAACAAAAACCAAACCAAAACAAAATAAGTAACAAGAAGGAAAAATATTATAACTATTAAGAAAAAAGTATGTTTTAAAAAGCCCTCAACAAGTCCTAACATTTTGAGATATCTTGTGTAGAATATAATGGATTCATGATTTATGCAAAGCTATTTTTATTATGAAGGGATTTCATTGACAAGAAGAAACCATATTCTGTTCCCAGGAAAGGGCTGACTGTATGTTGGAAAGCTTATTTTCCAAGAGGGGTTTTTGATAGGGATAGAATTATCCTCTTTTTTGGAGCCTTCCTTCCTTGTCTCATTTTCTAGCTGGTTCTGAACACAGGCCTTCTCATGAAGAGATTTCTCAATCTAAGCAGTCGAATGACTTTGTCCGTGGCGGGCATCCCTGATATTAAGAGCCAAAATCACACTTTTGATTACCTCTGGAGGATTGCTGTTAATGGCCCTCATTTATTCTCTCTCTCTTTTTTTTTTTTTACTCCATCTCTTGTACTCCTAACCTTTGTCTGTTTGCAAGAGGAATGGGAGCAAAAAGATTCCAAATTTGAAAAGTATAAAGAAAGGAAAAAAGTAAATAGGGAACAAACATAAATACTGAACAAGACCGGGCAAAGTGACAGAGAGGAATTACTGTGACAATCTGGAAGAGGGCCCAGGATGCAAAATGCAACGTTGTGTGGCTTACAGGAGCTATTTAGTGTTCAGCATGCTTCAGCGACCACACGGAGAAAGCCCGATCTCTCTGGCTTTGTCCGTTACCCCACAGTTAGCTATGGAAATTTGACATTAGGTGATCTGTGTTTTCTGTCAGCAATAAATATAGAGTATAAATATAGAGGGCCCTGGGGCCTCTGCGTGACTTGAATCGCTAGTGAGGACCCCTTGTGGCGAGAGTGGGAAACACTTCAACTTAAAGACGTTTTTAGGAGCTTCAAGGCATTTGTATAAGAAAACAAAACAAAACAAACCAGCAATCAAACAAACAAAACCCTCACAACATCCCACAAAGCTTTTTCAAATTACATCCAGATATTCACAGTATTTAATTGTTTTGACAGCACAAAGTGCTGTAGTAAGGCTTTTTGTGTTTGACATATCTGAAGAGTTAGTTCAGCATCGTTTAAAGCACTTCTCATTTTGTCCATTTAATTCACTTATCCCCTGAAAAGTGGAAAGAATAGGGGGTTTCAGGTTCATGTTGAGGATGGAGAGGAGGCATACAGAATAGGCAGGTAACCACTTATTGTGGTTTCACAGCTAGGCAGGCTAAACATAAGCTTATAATAGAATTTGGATACCTTATCTTGGGCTCAGTTCAATAGTCCTGGTTTGGAAAACATTCATTATTAAAAGTCTAAGACAAAAACCTGCTATTCTGCAAGTGTCAAGTGATTTCTTTATTCAAGAAAAGATGGATTGTGAGACATAAAACTTACTCTTTGTTTCTCTGTGAAAAGAGACTATTCCTAGATTCTCCAAGGGGAAAAAACTGCTTTAAAAAAAATCTGGGAGGGCATTATGTTGGCAGCTAAGAATCTTTAGATAAATGTCAATTATGCACACTTTAAAGGAGGCTACATAAAAATGCACTTATTTTGCAGGCTTCCTCGGAAATCATATGAAATGAAACCCTTTTCATGGCTGATTCTCTTTGACAATCCCCAGACCCTTTCCTTCCTCTTGACTCCCTGATACTTGTTCCAAGAGTGTCTGTAGAGCTAATAAATAAATGCTTTCTTTTATTTTGAATCCAGTCCCTTAAGGACAGGTCTGCCAAAACTCCAACAAGTAGTTCATCTTGAAGTTCCCATCTCTTATTTTTGAAGCTGTTACAGGAAAGAACAGTGCCAATGCCCAAGGGGAAGAATACTGTACAAGTTCAGTTGTGATGTCAAGGAATTGGTGACCAGATAAAGAACAAGGAAAGCATGTGTGACAGTCATATAATGAATTAAAGCTTGGTATATAGCTCGACGATACGGTATTTGCTTAGTGTATGTGAGGCCCTGGTTTCAAACTCTAGTATCACCAAAAAATTTAATAAGTTCCCACATATATATATGGTACAGTGTTGTGTGTGTGTGTGTGTGTGTGTGTAGAAGACTGCTTTTTGGAGCCTTAAATTGAATAGTTCTACCTATGAGGTTGGTGGTAAATCATCAGTCTCACTTTTTTTGTTGTTGTTGATAATATGTAGATGCTTCATTAATACTGGAAGTAGAGAGTCTGTTATGTGGTGTAAGGATGTAAGACTGGTTATGTTTCAGTGGAAAAGTCCTATTTCCTATGTGACACAAGGTTCCACACACACTTTCCCCTCTGCTTTACCATTCTCACGGTCAGTAATGCTAGCCTCCTCCTCTAATTTGAAACAAGAGCTCCTTATTTTAGACCAGTACTATAGAAATTGAAATCTAACTTCTTCAGAACTTCCTAACAACTATGTGGGTCTCTAGGGAAAATATGTGTCTGGCCTTTTTCAACAAAGTATTTTCAGTAACAAGTTGTCAGTGAGGTCAGTGACTAGTGGTTCAGGATTAGATACCACCCACCCTGGCTTGTAACCTCCCCTTTCTTTCTTATCCTGGGTGAACAACGCTCAGCTGAAGTGACTGCCCCACTGTCACTGCCTCTCCATTTGGCTCTCTGTAACTCTATCAAGAAGCTTCCCCCCCAACCCAACCCCAGAGCTCTTTTTGGAAAATTCCCTACAAGAGCTGAATTGTAAGCACGTTTAAGCAGAAAGGTAAGAGTCAAGTTTGTAAAGAGAGAAGCTGGACTTTAGTGCATCCTCTCTCCTCCCTTGAATTACTATGTCTTCTCTATGTTGTAGGTTTAAGTGTGGGATTCCTTCTGAACCAAAGAAGATCATGCTATGAAATGAAATGGGAATGTTTTGACTAGCTATGATGAGAAATGCAGGCTTTCACGCTGATTTTTAAAGTCAAAAATAGCTTTCAAACTAGTGCCAGAGAAACCTAGTAGCCAAGGTCGTGCTTTGCATTCAGAGTTTCTGGCTATAAAAAGCCAATTGGATGCCGTGCAGGAAAAGATAAGATATGGCCTGGATGCTTGTGCTTTGATGTGGGACTGGGGAAAAGGATGTAAAGATGGAAAATGTTTGAGTGGATTTTGTTTTCAACAAAAGTTTATTCACAGTACAAGGAAGATGTTTCAAAGGAGATAGTAGCAAAAGGCATCAATTTCTGAATGTCATATTTGTCATATCTTTCTTATATAATGGAGAGGAGTGCTAGGAGGTTGAGTAATGATCTGAGAACTGTTTTACCGCCATTTATAATGCAGTGAAAATCAGGATGGGGAGTGAACAATGGGACGTAATAATCACGTAAAGAGAATATTGCCAGTATCTCATGGGGTCTGAGTGACTGAGCAGCTGCTGCCAGCCAACTTGAGGACTGAACTGGGAGAAATGAGCTCCAATGGAAACAAGAAATTGAGGAGAGACAGCAGGAGGTTCATTGACTGTGGAGGTTTTGAGTCACGATCTAGGCTACTAAGACAGACTAGCAACATGTGTGAAGCTGGATGTGATTTAATGACATGCAACTGGGAAAAGTAGGATTTTGAAGTACCTTTGATTCTGCATTTGTGGCTAGCTTTAGAGAGAGTGCAAGATCAACATATTGAAAATATTTATCATTTGGAGATGTGGATTATCACCAGTGAAATATGGCTAGAATATTTGGGTGTGCTGTTAAACTTTTATTATCCCCTACAAAAATTACCTTGGCAGTATCATAGGACAGTATGAAATAGGGAAACTACAATATATACAGAATAGATATACTTACCTCCACTTATCACCACCTAATCATAGTCTGAGCCTTCCTTTTTGTTTGTGTAGAACATTGGGATTTTTTAGAGTATAATTTATTTATTTTTATTGCAAGGTAATAACTGCTCATTGTGGGAAATTTGAAAGAACAGAGAAAAAATTATTACCTCTCATCTCATTGACATGTTTCCTTCTAGTCTTTTTTTCTCTTCATGTCTTTAAAAATAATTGTTGCACTATAATATATAAAATAGGAATTTTAGATATTTGGAGCCTTATTTTATACTTAATCTTATAGGAAAGTGTTTTCCATATAATACTTCCTGTTTTACATAGATGCTATCATATTGTATAACAGTCTTTCAGGTGAATGGATATAATTTTATTAATCATTGCTGAACATCTAGGTGCTATGACAACTATCTTTGCATACTTTTAATGTACATATGTGTATGTACTATATATTTATATTTAAAATAATTTTCTTACTCTCTGTCCTTAAATGTGAGGTTGTTAGATTAGAAAGCATTACATTTGAAGGCAAAGGTTGTGATTTTTAAGATGTATTTGCCTGGTTTCTCTTTTAAAGCATTATAATATTCCTTGTCTACCAGATGAAAAATATATTGAGTATCTATAATGTGTAAAACATTGTTATTAGGTATTAGGTAACAACATATTAAGTGTTTGGAAGGATACAATCTCTTCTACTTAAAAAATTTCAATTTATAAACTTCATAGATAGTGACAAAGCTACCATCAGAGTTGAACGTGCTTTAGCTCTGCCTGAAACAGATTGTTATTGACTGTTTATATTTTTTTGACTTTAGAACAATAGATTTTGTAATGGCTTCTGCTGGAGGACCGTGTATACACAGAACTGATTTATATGAATTTTATGATCCAACTCTGAAGAAGAAATAACAAACATAGGAAAGTAAATAAATACATCAGTTACAGTAAAACTGGATTAGTCAAGTATTTGGACAAAATCTGTTGTCAGCAGAATGGAAAGAATAAAGAGGAAGGACACACAAGAGCAGAACTTCAATATTGAGGTTTTCTATTTAGGAAAGTAAAAATGGTGGGATTCAAAGATGATGACCTGTAATTTCTTTTTAATTATTAAATTTTGGATTCATAGTTGTAGAATTAGAATACATTGAAGGAAAATGCTAAGAAATGTGTGATTGATAAAAACTGGTCATTGAGGGGCTGGAGAGATGGATTAGAGGTTAAGGCACTTGCCTGCAAAGCCAAAGGACACAGGTTAAATTCTCCAGGACCCACGTAAGCCAGATGCACAGGGGGTGCAAGCACCTGGAGTTCGTTTGCAGTGGCTGGAGGCCCTCTTACACCCATTCTATCTCTCTCTCTGCCTGTTTCTCTATCTCTCAAATAAATAAATATCAAAATATTAAAAATCTGGTCATTAAGGATGTTGGCTTGTATAGTGAAATCAAAGCAGAAAGATTAGAGGTATCAGTATTATTTGGTGGGAGATGAGGTGTAGAGTGTGAATTTGTAAAGATTATATTCTGCCTGTATTAAACGAAAACCCCTTTTCAGTGACATTTAGAAGAACACCATGACTGGGCAGACAGGAGTTCTATTCTCTATTCCTTGTGAACTTCAGTTTGCATGTTTCTAATTTTTTCTTTGGAATAGAAAGGATTAAGATTTAAGAAGAGAAGTTGGCAGCCTCATCTTGCCTGAAGAGAAACTATGTGCTTGGTAATGAAGACTTAAAAATAGTATTTATTTATGGGTCATTGACTCATGGGAATGAATCCTAGTCTAGAGGTTCAAAAAGCCTGATTTTCTGATTCTTGTTTGGACAATGGATTTTAAGGAACGTGGTCCTGTGGGGTGGAAATTCTGAATTTAGCCAAGTTGCTAATCTAATGGAAAGTGACATAATTGAGACTGCAGAATTTTTGAAAGTGAACAGGACTATTACCTTCTGTTCCTAATGTTCACATGCTTAATTACACTTTTTAAACTACTGTTTCTGTTTTGGACTTTGCCAGCAATCTGTTACCAATTTTATCCTCTAACTTCAGCAACTAAGAAGTGACTTTAAATTCCTGTGTGCAAAATAATAAATTTGGTCAGGTTTATTTGGCATCTATTCCTCCTTTCTTTGTCTTTCGTTTTCCTGACCATGAGGCCTGTGCTGCTTCAGGTCCCTTCTGTCAGTGTGGAAATTGATTTGATAGAGAAAGCAAGGTTTAATGTAAAGAAAGATACTTGTGCTTTGGAACTTGAGGGCTTCAGCCCTCTTTTAATTTAGTGCTATTCAAAGTGTGATCTACAGTTCTCAGTTTGCTCTTGGTTCATTCAAGGAGGAGCTTGTGCCAGAATGTAAATCAGCTATGCTGTAAGTGTTTTGTAGCAAGACTTGGTAGATGAAGGGAGCAGTCATTGATTTACGTTTTCATGTGGACTTCTTGCTGACATGCACTTGGAGGAACATGGGTATGCTACACTCTTTTTATAAAGATAATATAAGTTAGTGAGCTTATTTTTAAAAATTAATTTATTTTCATGTGTGTGTGCACACACATGTGTGTGTGTGTATGTGCGCAGGCTAGGGTCTCTTGCTGATGCAAATGAAAACTACACACTTGTGCCACTTTTTGCACCCAGTTTACATAGGTGCTGGTAAATTAAACCCTGGACCAACAGGTTTTGCAAGCAAGTGCCTTTAATCACTGAGCCATCTTCCAAGCTCCTAAGTTACACTCTATAAGCATTAATTTTTTTCCCATGGTTCCCAGTGCTAATCACCAGGGTCTCTTGCTACTGCAAACAAACTCCAGATGCATATACTACTTTGTACATCTGGTTTTATGTGGGTACTGGGGAACTGGACCTAGGCTGTCAGGCTTTGCAAACAAGTGCCTTTAGCCGCTGAGTCATTTTCCTGGCCCATTATTAATCTTTTCTACCTGTACAGATGAAAGCAGAGGATTGGGATGGAGGTGTAATGATTGAGCTAGCAGCTCTTAGTGGATAAGTAGTATCAATGCAAAGAGGTCATCCTGTTAGGGCTGGGGTTGTAGCCCAATGGTGGAGTACTTGCTTAGCATGCACAAGGCCCTGGGTTCAAGCTCTAACACCTCTAAAACAGTTAAAGGCAAAGTTGCTTTTGTGAAACTTGCCAGCCCAGGTTTGACACCCCAGTACCCATGTAAAACCAGATGCACTAAGTGGCACATGCATCCAGAGTTTGCAACAGCAAGAGGCCCTGGTATGCCATTTGCTCTGCAAATAAGTAAAAATATTTAAAAAATTAAACCAAACAAAAACACACACACACACACACACACACACACAAAGAGGTCATCCTACGTGACTTTATTGAGGAGCCCACATAGTGACTGAGGGGCATTGTCAGGGGGCTATTTTGGTTCACTTGAATGTTGATTTAGGAATTTATTCTAAAGTGTTGTGGGTAGTTACGAGTGAAACAAAGGCCCTGCTGTCATGGTGTTTCCAGCCCTGTGTGTGTGTGTGCGCATGCGTGTGTGCGTGCGTGTGTAGGCATGTGCATGCACATGTGTACAAGAATAGTGAGAAATAAAATCTACTTCTTAGAGATTCCCCAGAAGAGGGAAGGGGTCAGCCTCATTCCCAGGATGGAGCATGTTAAGTCATGTTGCCACAGGAATTTGTAGGATTAATTTACTCTCCTGCCAGACTCTGCAGTTCCTGTTTTTCCAATATGGAATAGCAAAGGAAACCTACTTTTAAGAATCATGTCATCTCTGATGAATATTGTGAGTTCATTGTGAAATATCCACACATTCCTTCCTTATTGATAATTTTCAAAACCAAATTTAGGTCAAGCAAAACATGCCAAGCACTCCACTGTCACTTCTCAGCTCTTTGGTGAGTTTTGAGTTATCCCAGTGGTCACTTGAAAAGAGAAGCTTCTTTAGCCAAAAGTGAGAGTAGCAATAATGTATGGGCACAAACATGTATATAGAGGGAAGTTTGGTGGGAAAAAATACATATCTAGATTAAAGGCATGTGTGACCATGCCCGGCTACTTTTGTCTGTTTGATAGGTACAAATATTTGTTGTTTTGATTTACATTTAATTAATTATGAATAAGGTTGAACAATTTCATGTTTCCCTGGGATCTAAAATATATTTTAATGAAAATACTCTCTCACTATCTCTAAATAAAAATGATTTGCATTTTTTAATTTGAAGTTGCTGTGGCATTTGGAGCTAATTGCTTTCTGCTCTACAGGCTTTAGATGCCATTGTACTATTAATTCTTCAGTGCTATTGATACTATGGTAGACATGTCCTCTGATGGAAGTCCTTGTGATAACCAGCCTACACTTGGTTATTATCAAATATTTAACCATTTTCATTATTGCCTTCACTGAACTTGAATTGTATGTGCTTAAAAATTTTTTTTTATAATTTTTTTCATTTTTTGAGACTGGCCTTCTTTTTTTTTAGATAGAGAGAGAGGGAGGGAGGGAGGGAGGGAGGGAGAGGGAGAGAATGGGCATGCCAGCGGCCTCTCAGCAGCTGTAAATGAACTCCAGATGCGTGCACCCCCTTGTGGGCAAGTGCAGCATTGCACCCTTGTGTCACTTTTTTGCGTCTGGCTAAAAACTTGGGACCTGGAGATTGGAACTGGTGTTCTTAGGCTTGGCAGAAAGGTGCCTTAACCAGTAAGCCATCTCTCTAGCCCGAGATTGGCCCTTTTTTAAAATAAGATAGATAGATAGATAGATAGATAGATAGAGAGATTTGGCATGTCAGGGCTTCCAGCCACTGTATTCGAACTCCAGATGTGTACCACTTTGTGTGCATGTGCAACCTTGTGCATGCATCACCTTGTGCATCTGGCTTATGTGGGATCTGGGGAGTTGAACATGGGTCTTTAGGCTTTGCAGGGAAGCACCTTAACCACTAAGACATCTCTCCAGCTGGTATGTGCTTTTTCTAATCCAAGCATCTTTATACTGTATTATGTCCCCAATATGTACATCTTTTAACTTTTCGATCCTGGAAACACAATGCTATTTATGAGGTTGTGCTGAGTTTTAACTTGTTTTTCATCATCTGTAAAGGAAGGCTGGAACATTGTCTATACTTTTGATTTGATGTATTTGTGATTAATCCAATCTATGTAAATGAGACTCCATTCCTCTTGTCACAGGCTGCAGTCTTCCCAAGACTCAGAATTACTGAGCCTCTATCTATATCTATCTATCTATCTATATCTATCTATCTATCTATCTATCTATCTATCTATCTATATTTTTTTTGAGGTAGGCTCTCACTGTAGCACAGGCTGACCTGGCACTCACTATGTAGTCTTGTAGTCTCAGGGTTGCCTTGAACTCACAGTGATCCTCCTACCTCTGCCTCCCAAGTGCTGAGATTAAAGACATGCTCCACCACACTTGGCCCAATATTATTTTATTTTATTTTATTTTTTTGGAGTTAGACCCCTTAAATGTCTGGGCTGACCTTCAGGTTGAAAAAATTGTAAATATTTGTGAGCTCACCGTATTTCTTTCTACATAAATTGCCCTTTATGAATTCTTTTTATTTTGACAATTTTCACACATGCATATAATGTATTTTATTATCTCTCTCTTCATTTGTTCCTCTTTCTTTCTCTCTCTCCCTTTCTTTCTCCCTTCCTCCCTCCTTCCCTCTCTTTCTCTTTCTTTCTTTGCTTTCTTTTCTCTCTCTTTCTTCCTTCCTTCCTTCCTTCCTTCCTTCCTTCCTTCCTTCCTTCCTTCCTTCCTTCCTTCCTCCTTTCCTTTCCTTTCCTTTCCTTTCCTTTCCTTTCCTTTCCTTTCCTTTCCTTTCCTTTCCTTTCCTTTCCTTTCCTTTCCTTTCCTTTCCTTTCCTTTCCTTTCCTTTCCTTTCCTTTCCTTTCCTTCCTCCTTTCCCTCTTCCTTTCTCCTCTCCTCTCCTCTCCTCTCCTCTCCTCCTCTTCCTCTCCTCTCCTCTTCCTTTCCTTTCCTTTCCTTTCCTTTTCTTTTTTTTTCCAAGGTAGGATCTCACTCTAGCTCAGGCTGACCTAGAATTCACTATGTAGTGTCAGGCTGGCCTTGAACTCACAGTGATCCTCCTACCTCTGCCTCCCAGATGCTGGGATTAAAGGCGTGCACCACCATGCCTGGCTATAAAGTGTTTGATCCTAATAGTCTCTCAGTACTTTCTTTTGTCCCTCTTTCACTGAATTTCTTCTTTCCAACTAGGCCCTCTTTTATTTTCGGTGCTGTTTTTCCCTCCTCTACTGTTCATGACAACATGTTGATGGTCCCAGTACTGTGTAGGACTTATGCAGATCATGACAGCTGCTGTGAGGTCATGAATGCCATGGCCGGAAGTTAGCATTCCAAAGCACTCCTCCCCACCCTTGGACTCTTAACATTCTTTCTGCCACCTCTTCCGTGATGGTCCTTGATCTTGGGAGGATGTGATAGAGATGTCTCCTTTAGTGCTGAGCATTCTATTATCATTTCTCAGCATTTTGGTGAATTTTGAGTCTCTCCAGTGGGCCCTGCCATCTGCAAAAAAGAAGCTTCTCTGACCAAAAGTGAAAGAAGCACCAATCTATGGGCAGAAATGTAAAGATTTGACAGATAAATAAGTCGCCCTTATGAATTCTTGCTCAAGGTTTTCTATTGAGATTAAAAAAAAATACTACCATATTAAACAAAACACATTAGCCTTTTTTCTGTTTAATATGCTATATTTCCTCCCAATTAGTTGTTCATATTTGACTTTTATGTTTTTTTTAAAAATTATACTGAAAACACACATTAAAAAAAGAGTCATCAAACCAGAAGCTGGGCTAGTTGGGGAAAAGAAGGGATTCAGTGGAAGGGAGATGGGCAAGGGGGCGTGTCTAGAGAAGGCAATGGGAATGGATTATAATTAAAGTGCATTATATATGTTCTAAAATTGTCAATAAATAAATAAATATAAAAACAATAAAACTTGAAAGTCAACACAAAAATCATACAGAAGGTAAAATACTGTTGTAGTGAAGATTTTAACTTCTTCCTTCATGGCTTCTGGGTTTTATGTTTTTCTTAGAAAGGGCTATCCACTTCAGGGGTAAGTTTATTTATTCATACTTTTTCTCAGAACTGTAAAATCTGTTCTATGTCTGGAATTGGATCGAGGCAAAGGAATGAGGCTGGGAATCAGCTTAACGTTTATTTCTATCCTTAAGTGTTTCTTCCCATGATACATTGTGATATATCTAAAAAAAATTTTACTCTTTTTCCTGCTAATTCAAAATGCTATCTTTATTATAAGCTAAATTTATGTTGGAGTCTATTTCTTAACCCCTTCTCTTTCTTCTATTAATATTTGTAGTTATTTTTCTCAAACCCCTCTCTTCTTCCTTCTCTCTCTTCTCCCTCCCTTCTTTCCTTTCTCTTATTTTCTTCTTTTTGAGACAGAATCTCACAGTATATAACCCCTTGACCTTGGGGCAACCCTCCTGCCTTCACCTCTTGAGAGGTTGTATTACAGGCATGCACAACCATGTTCCTGGACCAATCACTACTTTTTAAATTTTTGTTTCTTTTTGAAGTACGATCTTGGGTAGCCAAGGCTAGCTAAATAGTTGAGAATCTCTTTGAACTTTTTATCCTCCTGCCTCTACCTCCAGAGTGCTGGGATTACAGGCATACACTACCATACTGATAATCACTACATTTAAAAAAATTTTTAAAATTTTTATTAATTTATTTGAGACAGACAGAGAAAGTGAGAGAGAGAGAGAATGGACACGTCAGGGCCTCCAGCCACTGCAAATGAACTTGATGCATGAGCCACCTTGTTCATCTGGCTTATGTGAGTCCTGGGAACTTGAACCTGGGTCGTTTTGCTTTGCAGGCAAGCGCCTTAACCTCTAAGCCATCTCTCTAGCCCAACTACTAGTTTTTTAAAACTTTTTTTTTTTTTGATTTGAGAGAGAGAGAGAGAGAGGAAGAGGCAGAGAGAATGGGTCCACCAGGGCCTTTTCAGGTGCTGTGAATGAACTGCAGATGCATTCACGCTCTTGTGCACATGTATGACATTGAGTGCTTGTGTCACTTTTGGATCTGGGCCATGGAGATTTGAACAAGCATTCTTAGGCTTTGCAGGCAGGTGCCTTAACTGCTAAGCCATCTCTCCAGCCCTAAAACTTTTAAAAAAGTATTTTAAAAATTTTATTTATTTATTTTCAAGCCAAGAGAAAGAAAGAAGAGAGACACACAGAGAGAGAATGGGCATGCCAGAGCCTCTAGCCACTGCAAACGAACTCCAGATGCATGTGCCCCTTGTGCATCTGGCTTACGTGGGTCCTGGGGAATCAAACCTGGTCCTTTGGCTTCACAGGCAAATGCCTTAACTGCTAAGCCATCTCTCCAGCCCCCTAAAACTTTTTTTATTGACAACGTCCATAGTTATAGACAATAAACCATGATAATTCCCTCCCCTCCCCCACTTTCCCCTTCACAAATCATATCCCCTCCCCTCTCAATTAGATTCTCTGATTTTTTTTTTCTTTTTTGAGGTAGGGTTTCACTCTAGCCCAGACTGCCCTGGAACTCAGTATGTAGTCTCAGAGTGGCCTCAAGCTTGTGGTGATCCTCCTACCTCTGCCTCCTGAGTGCTGGGATTAAAGGTGTGCGTCACCATGCCCGGCTCTGTCTTTGATTTTTTTTTTTTTTTGAGGTAAAGCATAGCATGAAATGAAGTTACTTAAAAGTAGTGGTTGAGCTGGACGTGGTGGCGCATGCCTTTAATCCCAGCACTTGGGAGGCAGAGGTAGGAGGATCGCCGTGAGTTCGAGGCCACCCTGAGACTACATAGTTAATTCCAGGTCAGCCTGGGCCAGAGTGAAACCCTACCTTGAAAAACCAAAACAAAACAAAACAAAACAAAACAAAACAAAACAAAACAAAACAAAACAAAACAAAAAACTAGATTTTAGTCTAAATCTCTTAATGTCCAAATTTTTTTATTTCTAAAAAATTTGCATTAATGTCCAAATGGTTTTTTATTTCTTAAAAATATTTCTATTTATTAGCCTGGTGTGGTGGAGCACACCTTTAATCCCATAGTTAATTGAGGTCAGCCTGGGCCAGTAGGAAGATCACCTTGAAAAACCAAACCAAAACAAAACTAAAAGTTAATTCCAAAACAAAACAAAACAAAACACTAGAAGGAGATCCTACCTCAAAAAAGTACAAAATCAAAACAAAATGTCAAAATGGTTTTATTTATTTAATTTTCATTTATTAGCCTGGCGTAGATAGATAGATAAGTAGGTAGAGTAGAAGATCACAGGTAGATAGGTAGATAGATGGGGTCAGCCTGCCAGGACCTCCTGCCATTGCAAATTAACTTGCAGATAGATAGATAGCCATTGTGTAGATGTGGTAGTTTCACGATGGGGCATGCCAGGACTGGGCAAATGAACTCAAACCCATATGCCATTGTGTACATGTGGTTTGCAATACTGGGGAATCAAACCCTGACTAAACCTCTGCAAGCAATCTAAACCTCTGAGCCCATCTCTTTTTATTTTTATTATTATTTTTTAAAAAGAAATGACAGTGTGACTTCTTTTAATATATTTTATTTATTTATTTATTTATTTATTTATTTATTTATTTATTTGAGAAAGAGAAAGGGGCAGAGAGAGAGAAAGAGAGAATGGATGTATCAGGGCCTCTGGCCACTGCAAACGAACTCCAGATGCATGCTTCCCCTTGTGCATCTGGCTTATGTGGGTCCCGGAGAATTGAACCGTGGTCCTTTGGCTTTGCAGACAAGCACCTTAACCGCTAAGCCATCTCCCCAGCCCTGATTTTTTATTTTTTGAAATAAGATTTCTAGTTGAGGCTGGCCTCAGATTCCAGTTTAGCTGAGGATGACTTTGAATTTCTGATTCCCCTGCCTCCACCTCCCAAATGCTGGGATTACAGATAAGTGCTGCCACGCCAAGTTTATGTGGTACTGGAGATTGAACTCAGGGAGACCACATGCTAAACAAGCACTGTGCCAACTGAGCTATTTCCTCAGTCCAGGCAAATTTAGTATAACATTTAATGAAATTCTCAGAAGAGTCTTAGGACATTTAAATAACTCCCCGAGGTAGGGTCTTACTCTAGTTCAGGCTGACTTGGCATTCACTATGTAGTCTCAGGGTGGCTGTGAACTCATGGCGATCCTCCTACCTCTGCCTCCTGAGTGCTGGGATTAAAGGTGTGCGCCACTATGCCCAGCTCCTTTTTTAAATTTTTTAAAAATTATATTTATTTATTTGGGGGAGGGGGAGAATGGGTGTGCCAGGGCCTCCAGCCATTGCAAATGAATTCCAGACATGTGTGTTTCCTTATGCATCTGGCTAATGTGGGTCCTGGGGAATTGAACCTGGGTCCTTTGGCTTTGTAGGCATCCATCCCTTTTTTTTTTTTTTTTTGTGTTGAGGTAAAGTCTCACTCTAGCTCAGGCTGACCTGGAAATCACTATGTAGTCTCAAGGGTGGCCTTGGACTCATGGCGCTCCTCCTACCTCTGCCTCCTGAGTGCTGCGATTAAAGGCGTGCACCACCACGCCTGGCTTTTTGGCTCCTTTTTAAAATATAAATTATTTATATGTGTGTATGGACATGCCAGGGTCTTTTGTTGCTGCAAACAAATGCTTGTGCGGCTTTATGTGGGTGGTTCGGGAATGAACTCAGGCCAGCAGGCTTTACAAGCAAACACCCTTAACTGCTGAGCTATCTCCCCAGCCCCTGTGAATCTTTACTGAGATCTTCATCCTTTGGTCTCAGACACAGGATCTTTTCCTGGTTTCACAAAGGTTGCCCCTCCCAGTGTTCCTTCCGCGCGCGGTTGGTCAACACTGGGGAAAATAGAGCACATTTTAAAGGGTCTGAAAGCCTTCAGAGAAGAAGGGAATGAAGACCAAGACACCTTTCTTTTATAATGAACTTTATATTAGTAATTTTTTTTTTTTTTTGGTTTTTCGAGGTAGGGTCCCACTCTAGCCCAGGCTGACCTGGAATTCACTCTGTATCCTCAGGGTGGCCTCGAACTCACAGCAATCCTCCTACCTCTGCCTCCTGAGTGCTAGGATTAAAGGCGTGCGCCACCACTCCTGGCTATATTAGTAATGTTTTTTAATCATTTAATATCATTGATTCTTACACTACAACCCACTTCTTGTCAGATGCTTTAATCTAAGATGGGAGGTGGTTGGCATATGTGAAAACTGAACTGGAAGGCTCTACAGATCTAACCACTATGCTTGCTAAACAAAAAAGTTAAAGTGTGGGTGGCATGCCTTACATCTGAGAGAGTAGCCTGCTTCTTTCTGTTCTGAAGCCACTGTGGTTCTGACAGGCTGCAAGAGCACAGCAGGAGAAAAGGTCAAACTGGACTGCAGGGGAAGAGTTTCCATCAGTAAACTGTAGGCCTGAGTGGAGTACAAGCACAGCATCTCTGAACAGAACCCTCTTGTACTCTAATCCACTGCTCTGTTTTGTTTTTTTTTTTTTTTCTGTGAGGCATGTGAATCACTTGCAAGAATTTTTGAAAAATCTGAAGGACAGTTTGGCAATTGGGAAGTGGTTTTAACTTGAAAAATTAATAGGTTGCATCTTTTTTTTCTCCCAAACTATAAAAGTAGACCTTACTATTATCAAATATACATATGTGTATATTACAGGACATCATAATACATACTATTTCATAACTATTGAATTATGCAAAAGGTTATTATTTTCCATGATGACACAATCTCAGAAGGCCTTATTTCTGTTTTTCTATTGTCTCATGCTTTGCAGTTTTGAGTATATTGCTTAGATTAGGGCTTTTTTTTTTTTTTTTTTTTTCGAGATAGGGTCTCATTCCAGCTCAGGCATACCGGGAACCCATTATGTAGTCTCAGGGTGGCCTCGAACTCACAGTGATCCTCCTACCTCTGCCTCCCGAATGCTGCAATTAAAGGTGTGTGCCACCACGCCCGGCATGCTTTTTTTTTTGGTACTTGTGACTCCCTTTTTGCCTGTGACCCTGGATATATGGGTATATAAAATGGGCACAGAGATCAAACGTTTACTGATAATGAATCAAAAAATAATTTATTTTAGGGCTGGAGAGATGGCTTAGTGTAAGGTTAAGGTGCTGCTTGCAAAGCCTAAGGACCCAGGTTTAATTCCCTAGTATCCACATAAAGCCAGATGCACAATGTGGCTTATGCATCTAGAGCTTGTTTGCAGTGGCTAGAGGCTCTAGCACACCCATTCTTCCCCCACTTTGTCTCTCGCCTTGCAAATAAATAAATAAACATAAAAAGTAATTTATTTTGAAACAATTCTTTGGTATACATGCAATTTTACCACTTATTAAAGATAAAAGCAAATTGGTATCCTAATGAGGTGATGTACTTGCTTATTTTTTTTTAATTTGAGAGAGTGAGAGAGAGAGAGAGAGAGAGAAAGAGAGAGAGAATGGGCTCGCCAGGGCTTCTCAGCTGCTGTGAACAAACTCCAGACGTATGTGCCCCCTTGTGTGCATGTGTGACATTGCACCCTTGCGTCACGCTAAATGTGAGACCTAGAGATTCGAATGGGCATTTTTAGGCTTCGCAGGTAGGCGCCCTAACCACTAAGCCATCTCTCCAGCCCTTATTTTTACAAGACTATGTACCAAATATTACACAGGATATAATTCATACTAGAAAATTACTGTTTCTCTGTGGAAATAGCTGACGGATAGACCACTTAATAAAAAGAATTTAGGGGTCTAAAGAGATGGCTCAGCAATTAAGGCACTTGCCTGCAAAGTCTAATGACCCTGGTTCAATTACCCAGTACCCATGTAAAACCAGATGCATAAGGTGGAGCATGCATCTGGAATTCATTTGCAGTGACTAGAGGCCATGGAGTGCCCATTCTCTCTCTTTCTATCTGCCTCTTTCTTTCTGTCTCTCAAATAAATAAATAAGAAATATTATAAAGGATTTAGGGCTGGGCTGTGGTAGAGCATTTGCTTAGCATGTAAGAGTCATTGGGTTTGATTATCAGCAGTGAAAAATAATGGTATGATTTCTATAAAGAGCTCTAAACAGTAAATAAGGCAAAGGTAATCCAGTAGGAAATAATCCAAGAGGTTCAAAGATATATGAAAAGGTAATTCACAGAAAAAAGTAGAATAATAATTAAATGAAAAAAATATTAGTTTGCTTCACTAGTTATGGGCAAGTACATATTGAAACAAAAATGGATACTTTATCTTATCCATTAGACTGGTAAAAATTAATGTCTGGCAATAACACAAATCTACAAGACTGAGAAGAATGTAGAACTTTTTTTTTTTTGTAGAGAGACACAGAGAAAGACAGAGAGAGGGAGAGGAAGACAGATAGAGATGGGCGCGCCAGCAGCGTCTCAGCTGCTGCGAATGAAATCTAGATGCGTGCACCCCCTTGTGGTCAAGTGCAGCATTGCGCCCTTGAGTCACTTTGCATCTGGCTAAACGTGGGCCCTGGAGATTGGAACCACTGGAGATTGGAACCAGTGTTCTTAGGCTTAGGAGGCAGGCGCCTTAACTGCTAAGCCATCTCTCCAGCCTCTCATGCCTCATTTAAAATTTTTTTGAGATACACACACACACACACACACACACACACACACACACACACACACAGAGAGAGAGAGAGAGAGAGAGAGAGAGAGAGGGAGAGAGAGGGAGAGAGAGGGAGGGAGGGAGAGAGAGAGAGAGAGAGAGAGAGAGAGAGTGAAAGAGGCAGAGAGAGAATGGGCACGCCAGGGCCTTTTCAGGTGCTGTGAACAAACTCTAGATGCCCCCAATAACAATAATTTATTTATTTATTTATTATTTTTTAATTTAATTTATTATTTTTTTGAGAGGGAGAGAGAGAGAGAGAGAATGGGCACGCCAGCAGCCTCTCAGCCACTGTGAACAAACTCCAGATGCATGTGCCCCTTGTGGGCAAGTGCTGCATTGCGCCCTTGCATCACTGCATCTGGCTAAACATGGGGACCTGGAGAATGGAACAGCCATTCTTTTTTTTTTTTTTTTTTTTTTTAATGAAAAATTTTTTTATTGACAACTTCTATACTTACATACATCCCCTCCCCCAGGAACAGCCATTCTTAGGCTTAGCAGGCAGGTGCCTTAACAACTAAGCTAATTCTCCAGCCCCCAATAACAATTGAATGGGTGTTCTTAGGCTTTGCAGGCAGACACCTTAACTGCTAAGCCATCTCTGCAGCCCTAATCCAGAATTTTTTTTTTTTTTTTTGGTTTTTCGAGGTAGGGTCTCACTCTAACTCAGGCTGACCTGGAATTCACTATGTAGTCTCAGGGTGGCTTCGAACTCATGGCGATCCTCCTACCTCTGCCTCCCGAGTGCTGGGATTAAAGGCGTGCGCCACCACACCCGGCCTAATCCAGAATTTTTGCATTACTTTAAAAAATATATCATTTTTATTGAGACAGGGTGTCATGTAACCCTGACTGGCTTGAACTCACTATGTAGCCAAGAATGACTTGGTCCTCAAACTTCTGCCTCTTGAGGGCTGAGATTATAGGTGTGGGCCACCACATTTATGTGGTGCTGGAAATCTAAACCAGTCCTCATGTATGCTAGCTAACCTTTCTACCAACTGAGCTACATTGCCAGTTCTTAAATTACATTTCTTAGGTACACTTAAATTACTGTTGTAACATCGATTGTCATATATATAAAGGCGCCATAAGCACTGCTTTTCTCTGGGTACCTGACTTTATTTTCTATTAAAAATAGTTGGGAGATGGGCTGGAGAAATGCCTTAGCGGTTAAGGCGCTTTCCTGCAAAGTCAAAGGACTGTGGTTCCATTCCCCAGGACCCTCATAAGCCAGATGCACAGGGTGGTGCATGCATCTGGAGTTCGTTTGCAGTGGCTGGAGGCCCTGGCACGCCCATTCTCTCATTCTTTCTATCTATCTATCTGCCTCTCTCTCTCTCAAATAAATAAATAATAAAATATTAAAAAAAAAGTTGGGAGAAAAAAAATAATTGGAAGAAGCCTGGTGTGGTGGTTTACACCTTTAATTTCAGTGCTGTGGTAGTATTGCTTTAATTTAAGGCCAGCCTGGACTACAGAGAAAGTTCCAGGTCAGTTTGGGCTAGAGTGAGACCCTGCCTCAAAAAAAAAAAAAAAAAAAAAAAGAACCACAACACAACCCATACCCTCC
Source organism: Orientallactaga sibirica (assembly GCA_036365145.1). Classification (NCBI taxonomy): domain Eukaryota; kingdom Metazoa; phylum Chordata; class Mammalia; order Rodentia; family Dipodidae; genus Orientallactaga; species Orientallactaga sibirica. The sequence continues at coordinate 23,671,304 of JAEOAD010000032.1, read as the reverse complement.
AAACAGGAGTACAGGAGTAGTTTCAGAGAAGTAACATAGCATATCTATTTTAATTTTTTTTTGGTTTTTCTAGGTTGGGTCTCGCTGTAGCTCAGGCTGACCAGGAATTCATATATAGTCTCAGGGTGCCCTTGAACTCATGGTGATCCTCCTTCCTCTGCCTTATTTTAATTTTTTTTTTCTATGTAGGGTCTCACTCTAGCTCAGGCTGACCTGGAATGCACTCTGTATTCTCAGGGTGGCCTTGATCTCATGGCAATTGTCCTTCCTCTGCCTCCTGAGTGCTGGGATTAAAGGCATGCGCCACCACGCCCGGCTCTATTTTAATATTTTTATTTTTACTTGTATGTATCCTCAAAGACATTTTGGGAATTTACCTTGTTTGTGGTGTATAATATACATGAAAGCTGTGTTTAATCCTTGATCCTGGACAATTTTTCATTATGTTATTGTAACTTTGAAGAACAAAATGTTGTGTTTGATCCTGCTGTTTGGTGCTGGCATGTGGCTTTAAGAGTACCCATCCCCCCTCTTGCTTGAGCCACTGTGTCCTGTCAGTCATCCTGAAATACACTAGGGTGCTTGTCAGGCTGTTTGCTTACAGATGCATCATAAGCCAAATTGTGAACCACAACAGTGGATCTGAATCTCTAAACACGAGAAAGTGCTTAGACAGTTGGGTTAGTATCTGCCCATGGGCAATACTCTATCCTGCAGTGGGTGAGTGAAGGGTCAAACTTTTTACAAGCAAACTTTGCTTTATCAGGCAAATCTTAATCATTATAGATAATGTGTTTCTGGGTTAGATAACGTTGGGGGAAATGAAGGGACATTATTTCTATAAAACTGGGTGAATAGAAACTATGTTGTGCAATTACCTTGATAATGAATTTTCCTTTTAGTAACACTAAACTGTAGACTACTTTATAAAAGTTCCAACTTTAACTGCCGACTGTTCTATCAGCAGGCATTTTGGATTTAGATAAAAATGTGATTCTTGAACACATTTTTTTTTCTTTCACAACAATTCAGGCTAACTCAATTCAGCAGAGGCTCAATTTTGCTATTGGGAGCATTTGTTGGTTTTTAAAAATAGCACTAAAACAAATTCTCATGTGCCAATGCCCAAGCTATAGTAGTCTTACATCAGAGAATTAAAAATTTCTACTGTGTAACTGAGCCATTACTACTTGAGTGACTGTATGGAAGGCACTGGGAGCTTTATGTTCCTTTGATCTAAAAGTTGTGTCATGAGCAGCTTCTTTATTTGTGCAAACAATTTTGTTTCTATTATAGGCCTCTAAACTTAAATTGCGCATGGATATTTTCCTCATATTATTTGTATGTGGCCTTAAATATTTTTAAAGAGAGAATTGATAATGCAAAACCAGGAAGGAGTCATGGATTTTGATACTTGTGTATTCAATCTTGTATAGCAGCTAAGAAGCAACCAGAAGTTAGATTTAAGGTTTTATCTAAGGTAAATGAGAAGAGATTGCGTTTGAAGATGCACAGAATAGTTTTATTTATTTATTCCTTACCTTGTTCTAGAAAGGATTTAAAGTGACTTACAAGGCTACTTGCAACTCAAGAGAGGGTAAATCAAATGTGGAGTGAAAGAAAAACAAGCATGAAGATATAAAACAGCCAAGAATGAGACTCAAACAGAAGCAGTTCTTAACAGTGATTTCATGACACTGCTATATTTCGGATTTATGGAAGAGAAAATATAAGATTCTAGTTATTATAGCTGTGTCCTTGTTATATGCAGAAATGTTATAGGGGAATTTCATGCAAATCAGCTACTCCCTTACCTTGGGTGGCAGTCTGGAGAGTGAGGAATGGTGTTGGATTGTGAATATTAAGTACACTTTAAACATTGCTTGTGCTTTGGTGGAACAAAAAGGTGAGAAGTACTGTCCATGAAACTCACAAGCTGATTGTGTGACATAAATGTGGTCTCAGGTTTCCCAGGAGCAGAAAATATAATTGGTCCATTACTCAATTCACAAGGAAGATTAAAGAGGATTTTTTTTTTTTTTGGACAAAAAGTCTATGAGTTACCTAATCCAAATAAAATAAAAGATCTACATATCAGAATAGATATGATCAAACCAATGTTTAGAAAAAATATACTTAGCAATTTTGTATGAATTTATTAATAAAAAGTTCTAGTATTTCCCCCCTAATATATTGTTATAAATGTGACTACTTTCTTTCCTTTTAATATGTTTTTGGTTTTTCGAGGAAGGGTCTCACTCTAGTTCAGGCTGACCTAGAACTCACTATGTTGTCTCAGTGTGGCCTTGAACTCATGGTGGTCCTCCTACCTCTGCCTCCCAAGTGCTAGGATAAAAGGCATGTGCCACCATTCCTAGCCTAATTTTTTTTCTTTAAATCTCTTTCAATCTAACAATACATTTAACTTGAATTTCAACTTCTATTAGGTCAAAATTAGCTGGATCAATCTATTTGGGAAGAAAGTTATTGGGTAAGAGGAGGGAATTAGAGATAGGTTTTCCTAATGTATTTCAAATATTCACAAAACACCTACTGTCTTGGAAACTAGGGTGCTACAGTCTGTGACTTGTACTATGTTAAGACTGGTCAGTGTAGGCTAAATGTACACCTGGTGTGAATTTATGGAACACAAAATAAGCTGTAATTGAAAGACAAACTATTAACAGTAGTGGTAAATGTTGTGCCACACTCTTATAATACTAGCACTCAGGGGGTTGAGGCAGGAGGGTCATGAGTTTGAGGTTAGCCTGAGCAACAGTGAGACCTGGTCTTAAAAAAAAAAAGATGACATCAAAATAGAACAGGGACTAGTTGGAAAGAAGAAGGGATTCAGTGGAGGGGGAATAGGGGAGGTGGTGGGAGGGACTTTATGATGGCAAATTGTGCATATGTACGGAGGTAGTCAATGATAAGTTAAAAAAAAGTTGTCAGGAGTAGGTGCCAAATTAACTGAGTGATCTACCAGAGAGGCACCAAGATGCTTAGAAACAGCAATTTTCTCAGAGAATCTATTAAGATCCAAAGAACTTATGGAATCAATGGATATAAGTACAAATCTGTATTTATACAGCAATGAAATAATTTAGAAATATTTTTGGTCTCTGGTGTAAAAGTTGTATATTATTGTTTAATTTTTGCATTGCTTGGGAAGACGTTTAGGGCCTCAACCATGGTAGGCAAGCACTCTGCCATGGAGCTACAATCCTTAGCACAGAAAAGATTTGTGTATGTGTGTTGTATTCATTTTGGTGCAGGTGTGTGAGTGCCATGGTGTGTGCATGTGTGCATGTGTGTGTGTGTGTGTGTGTGTGTGTGTGTGTGCATGGGCGCTGGAGAGATGGCTCAGTGGTTAAAGGCACTTGCTTGCAAACCCTGCAGGTCCAGGTTTTATTCCCTGGTACCAGTAAAGCCAGATGCACAAAATGGCACATGTGTCTGGAATTCATTTGCATTGGCAGGACACCTTGTCACACCCATTCTCTTTCTTTGTCTGCTTCTCTTTCTCTAATAAACAAGTAAATATATTTTTTTAAATTTGAAGTGTCTTATGATATTATGGAGTGCAGTGAACCCAGAACCTGACCTGACATATCCTCTGTCATTTTCAAAGTGTATGTGGAGGACATGTTAACCCTACACTGGCTGCTTCAGCTTCATGTCTCTATCTGAGTGCTCTTTTCATGTTGTTGCTGAAGATTATTTTAATTCTGAGTGACTCTAAGGCTGCTTCTCTGATACCTCACATATGTACTAGCTTATCTTTTCCTTTCATTTCAATTTGACTAATTTAGTTCTTTGGCTTCTAAAATAATGTGTGGGTAACCTTCATGCTGGATTCATATGAGATGGGATGTCACAGGATCTTGGTCCTGGTATAATTTTTATTTTTATTTTTTTTTTTTTTTTGAGGTAGGGTCTCCCTCTAGCTCAGACTGACCTGGAATTCAGTATGTAGTCTCATGGAACTCACAGCAATCCTCCTATCTCAGCCTCCCAAGCTGATATAAGTTTTTTTTTTTTTTTTCAAGGTAGGGTCTCTCTCTAGTTCAGGCTGACCTGGAGTTCACTCTGTATTCTCAGGGTGGCCTTGAACTCACAAAGATCTTCCTACCTCTGTCTCCCGAGTGCTGGAATTAAAGGTGTGTGTCACCATGCCCAGCTTGGTGTAAGTTTTATATGATGCAAAATATCCTTATGTTGAAAAGCATTATCACACAGAGAACCATGTCCTTTCTCTCTTGATGAAATGTTGAAAATATATGCATTTAGGAAATGTAGGGTGAGCTTTTAATGTGAATTAGCATTTTATAAATAACTATAATGTGTATTATCAATGGAGGGATAATAAGATTGTCTTGAGAAATTCTTTTTTTTTCAAATTAGAGTCTCACTGTAGCCCAGGCTGACCTGGAATTCACTATGTAGTTTTAGGATGACCTCGAACTCACAGCAATCCTCCTACCTCTGCCTTCTGAGTGCTGGGATTAAAGGCTTGCACCACCATGCCTGGCTGAAAATTTTTTTTTTTTTTTTTTTTTTTTCCTGAGGTAGGGTTTCACTCTGGTCCAGGCTGACCTGGAATTAACTATGTAGTCTCAGGGTGGCCTCGAACTCACGGTGATCCTCCTACCTCTGCCTCCCAAGTGCTGGGATTAAAGGCATGCACCACCACACCCAGCTTTGAGAAATTCCTTTAAAAAATATTTATTTGCAAGGAGAAATAGAGAAAGTGAGAGAGAAGAGAGACAGAGAGAATGGGCATGCCAGGGCCTCTAGCCATGGAAAACAAACTCCAGATGCATGTGCCACTTTGTGCATCTGGCTTTACAGGGGTACTGGGGAAATTAAGCCTGTGGGTTATTTTATTTATTTTATTTTATTTTATTTTATTTTATTTTATTTTATTTTAATTTTTGGTTTTTCGAGGTAGGGTCTCACTCTAGCTCAGGCTGACCTGGAATTCACTATGTAGTCTCAGGGTGGCCTTGAACTCATGGTGATCCTCCTACCTCTGCCTCCTGAATGCTGGTATTAAAGGTTTTGCACCACCACGCCTGGCACACCTGGGTTGTTAAACTTTGCAGGCAAGCGCTTTAACCACTAAGCAATCTCTCCAGCTCTGAGAAATTCTTACATTCAGAGTTACCTTAAAGTTAAACCAGAAATTAAGTCATAACTCTTTGCTTCCTATTAAAGAGATATTAGATTTAACTATGATTACAAAGACAATAGACCTAAGTTTTAAGCAGAATCTTTTGATTTTGTTTGTTTCACATTGATTGGAGCAGACTTGGTTTTTTTCTTTCATTTAAAATATTTTTAAAATTTATTTGAGAGTGAGAGAAAGTGGCAGATGTGTGTGTGTGTGTGTGTGTGTGTGTGTGTGTGTGAGAGAGAGAGAGAGAGAGAGAGAATATGGGTGTGCCAGGTCAGTCAGTCACTGCAAATGAATTCCAGATGCATGTACCACCTTGTGCATGTGCCTTTTGGTGGGTACTGGGAAATTGAACTTGGGACTGTAGGCTTTGCAAGCAACCACCTTAACCACTAAGCAATTTCTTTAGCTCCTCCCTCCCTCCCTCCCTCCCTCCTCCTCCCTCCCTCCCTCCCTCTCTCCCTCCCTCCCTTCCTTCCTTTTTTTTGTTTTGTTTTTTGAGGCAGAGTCTCACTCTAGCCCAGGCTGACCTGGAATTCACTATGTAGTCTCAGGGTGTCCTCGAACTCTACCTCCCAAGTGCTAGGATTAAAGGCATGTGCCACCATGCCTGGCTTTTTTTTTTTTTTTTGAAGTAAGGAAGCAAATTCAATTTTCATTTCCATGACTAGAGGAAGCACATTTTAATTTTTCCTTGGATCTTGTAAAGTCCATAAAATTCATCATTCTACCATTCTGGGGAGGAGAAATGGCTCAATTTGATCATTTTTCAAAGAACATCAATCAGATAACTGTCCAAAGGTTTAATAGAGAACTTCAAATACTTGAAGATGCTCTTAAAAGTTTGGATGGCAGCGTGTTCATGACACATGTAACATTGTTTTATTCTGTTAAAGCTGGTAGGTCTTGGAAGCTGAGGAAATTAAAAGTGCCGACTCTTGGGGGTCCCAACACTTAGCACGGTTAACAATGGTAGCCTCATCCTGGGAGCATACCTTTCAATTACCAATAATCGCGCCCCGGAGAAACCTCACTGGCTACGGTACTGCCACTGCAAAGCTGTGGGAGCATACCTTTTATGTGCCACTGTGGAACCGATTTCAGAGGGGTTAAGATCCTTTATGAGGTTGTGCATCAGGAGTTTTTTTCTTTGTTCCTGTTAGAATCCTCTGGGCATGTTGCATTTCTAATTAGCGCAAATGTAAGAAATATGGTTTAGATTTAATGTCAAGAGATTCAGTACAATGAGGCACCAGAAGGAAGCTTTGCTTTAAATTCTTTTGTTTAGGGAAGGGAATGAAAGTAGTTTTGCATAATAATCATGAGCTCTATAGATGAAAGAGATGTTTAACCTAAATGCAGCCAGTGGATTTACTTCTCTAAGTGAAAACAGAATATCAATTAACATGTGTTTAGCCCTCACTAGGAGCCCAATATATGGGATAAATTATAGGAGATATATATGTATATGAATACACACAGATACATGTACACATACAAACACAAACATATATATGCATATATTTATTTTCTTTTTGGCAATTTCATATATATATAATATATTTTGACTATATTCACCCCTATTTCCTTCTCTTAGTCCCCCAACACTTGCTAAACTCCTTCTTCATTTATATATGTATATATATACACATACATTTATAATTTTGTCTTCTTCCATGTACATTCCATATATATGCATATATAATTAGCATAAAATGCATTAGGTTTCTTGTCAATAAAATGTTAAAAATTTTTTTAAAAGAATTAGGTTTCGTAGCTGGGTTTGGTGGTGCACACTTTTAATCCCAGCACTCGGGAGGCAGAGATAGGAGGAATGCCATGAGTTCAGGGCCACCCTGAAACTCACAGTGAATTTCAGGTCAGCCTGGCTAGATCAAGATCCTACTTCAAAATACCAAATTGAGGCATTTTGTGGAAAAAGACAGGGAAGGAACTACATGGTTGGGTTTTCCCTATTTTGAGCTCTGTTCTTGGAAACATCTATTACTACTATCAAGAGATGTGTTCTTTCTACATTCTGAAAAATAGAATTATAGAATTTTATTCTTGTCTGTCTACCTCTTTTCAACCCTGTACCTTCCCCACTTTATAATACCATTTCTGTTGGATAGGAGTTAAAAAGTGGTAGATTTCAAGTCAACTTAAGGAAGAGCTTCATGCCAGCATTAAATGGTACAGTGAGCCTTTCATTATTTTTATTCACTCAAGCTCAATATATTGTTGAAGTGAAGCTGGATGGAGGAGGTATTCTTGAGTGTTTGGAGGTACTCCCTAGCTCATGATTTTATAGATTATAAAATGCAAATGCTTTATAATGTACCATCTATGACGTAATGAGGCTTTTGTTTGGACTCCTGTTGCAGGACTGTGGCATGAGGTTGGGGATGATTTGTCAGGCTTTATCCTTGCTACAACTTCACCTGCAAAGTTCTGCAGTTTTCTGCCTCGTACTGTCCCATCGGCAGACAGTCAGGATACTTACTGAACAGGACAGATGTAAAAGATCAGAAAGATTTCAGTAAGAAACAGCATTGATGTGAAGAATGATTCTCTTGCACAGCCAAGGTTCTTCAAGGACTTGGTTTATTATTTTATAACTTTTATCACAGAAAGGTGAACTTCCAGTTAAATTACATCTGTATTTTATCTCAGCTGAAGGACCTTCTTGTACATATGATGCAGATACTTTTTAATCTCCTTACTTTTTTCTCCTTTACTTCTGATTTCTGGTGTTGAATGCATTTCGGAAGTCCAGTGTGAATTCTGCGGCAATATGCTTTTAAGGTCTCAGGAAGGCACACTCAGTTCTTATTTTAGTGCACAACAGTGTCCTCTTCTTTTGTCCCTGAGATGTAAGAATGCCGACCATGTCAACAATCTTGAGCTTTTTTTTTTTTTTTTTCCAAGGTAGGGTCTTACTCTCTTTCGGGCTGACCTGGAATTGACTATGTAATCTCAGGGTGGCCTTGAACTCATGGTGATCCTCCTACCTCTGCCTCCCGAGTACTGGGGATTTTTTTTTTTTACTTACAGGATATTTCCCTGTCTTTGTTTCTGTCTGTCTAGGTGTACAGTGTGGAGGGCCTTAGTGAGGAGGCACTGACCTTTTCACTTACATGCATGGACACAGACAGAGGTTGTGGACATCTTTGGACAGACACAATAACATATCTATGGATCTAGGGGAAGGGCCCTACTCCATCATTTTTATCAAGCACTCTTCTTTAGAAAGAATTATCTTTACTGACAAGCATTGTTTTTGTGTGTTTGTGCACAGGCAACATGTCGGTGGAAAGACCAGTCTCCCTGAATATTGACCCTCAGGATCTGCAGGTCCAAACATTTACCGTAGAGAAGCTACTGGAACCTCTCATAATCCAGGTACCAACACCACGGACATTGCAATGTGCAGATATTGTTTTTCTTTAAAAAGAAATAAAAAACATAGAAAAAGTAATGAAACAAGGAAAAATTTGGCCTTATATGTGAATATATTATCTTAAATTGCTCCTTATTTTAACTGTTAAAATGTACAAAGTTAGGTATTTAGAAACAGTATTAAAATTCTGAAAGTTCCCCCTTAGATTGTCTTGTATCATTAACAGCATTATTACAAAATAGATATAAATATAGATATGTAAGTGCATATGTATGTAGGCATATATTTTTTTTCAAGATGAAGTCTTACTTTGTAGTTTAGGCTGGCCTTAAACTCATGGCCTTCTAGCCTCAGCCTCCTTAGTGCTGAAATTCAGTTGTGTGCCACCATGATCTAGATGTATACAGACTTTATTTATGTATTTTGCAAGGAGAGAGATAGAGAGAGAGAAAGAGAGAGAGAGAGAGAGAGAGAGAGAGAGAGAGAGAGAAAGAATGAATGGATGCGCCAGGGCCTCCAGCCGCTGCAAACAAACTTCAGATGCATGTGCCTATTGTGCATCTGGCTGTGTGTGGGTACTGGGGAAATGAACTCAGGTCATTAGGCTTTGCAGGCAAGTGTCTTAACTACTGAGTCATTTCTTCAGCCCTTTATATATAGTTTTATTTTTACTTTTTGGATTTTCGAGGTAGGGTCTTGCTCTAACCCAGGCTGACCTGGAATTCACTATGTAGTGTCAGGGTGGCATTGAACTCTCAGCAATCCTCCTACCTTTGCCTCCTGAGTGCTAGGATTAAAGGCGTGTGCCATCACGCCTGGCTTTATATATAGTTTTTTATTTTTTTCTATATTTTTAATTTTTATTTATTTGATAGAGAGAAAGAGGGAGAGAGAGGGGGAAAGAGAGGGAGAGAGAGAGAGACAGGGAGAGAGAGAGAATGGGTGCTCCAGGGCCTCTAGCTGCTGCAAACAAACTCCAGACTCATGTGCTACCTTGTGCATCTGGCTTATGTGGGTCCTGGGGAATTGAACCTGGGTCTTTTGGCTTTGCAAGCAAGTGCCTTAACCTCTAGGCCATCCCTCCAGTCCTCTATGTAGTTTTTATGTAACTTTTTAAAAACATTTAAAAACATATTTTATTTATTTATTTATTTGAGAGAGAGAGACAGAGAGACAGAGAGAGAGAGAGAGAGAGAGAGAGAGAGAATGGGTGTACCAGGGCCTCCAGCCACTGCAAATGAACTCCAGATGCATGTGCCCCCTTGTGCATCTGACTTAGGTGGGTCCTGGAGAATTGAACTGGGATCCTTTGGCTTTGCAGGCAAATGCCTTAACCATTAAGCCATCTGTCCAGCCCTATATAGTTTTTTTTTTAAAAACTTTTTTTAAATTTTTTATTATTTTTTTGGAGACACGGGGGGGGACCAAGACAGAGACGGGCACGCCAGCAGTGTTTCAGCTGCTGAGAATGAAATCCAGATGTGTGCGCCCCCTTGTGGGCAAGTGTGGCATTGCGCCCTTGCGTCACTTTGCATCTGGCTAAACGTGGGACCTGGAGATTGGAACTGCTGGAGATTGGAACCAGTGTTCTTAGGCTTAGGAGGCAGGCGCCTTAACCCCTAAGCCATCTCTCCAGCCCCCTATATAGTTTTTAATGTACTGATAGTCATAAAACTGAGACAGCACAGGTCACAGTCATGTTTATTATACAGAAAGTTTCAGTGGTTTTCCCCAAGATTATGGTGACTCATTTGTCGTGTAGTGAACTACTATTAAAATGTCTGAGAAAAACAGTAATTTAAAGGAGTTCTGGGATAAAGTCTTTCATAAAGTGAAAAATTCTTTGATAATAGGCATGGCAATTCTCTGGCTTATTTGTCATAAAAGTCCTGATTGCATTTATTGGATTTTTTACACAAATATTTTATTTATTCATTTAATTAATTAATTAAGAGAGAGAGAGAGCATGGGCATGTCAGAGTCTCTTGCTACTGCAAATGAACTGCAGGCACATGCATCCCATTGTGTATCTGGCTTTATATGGATTGCTGGGGGATTGAACCTGGCTATCAGGTTTTGCAGTCAAACACTTTTAACTGTTAAAGCATCTCCCCTGCCCCATAAATTTGATTTCTTTCCTTTTTTCTTTTCTTTTTCTTTTTTTCTTTTTCGAGGTAGGGTCTCACTTTAGCTCAGGCAGACCTGGAATTCACTATGTAGTCTCAGGGTGGCCTCAAACTCATGGTGATCCTCCTACCTCTGCCTCCCAAGTGCTGGGATTAAATGTGTGTGCCACCATGCCTGGCTTTGAATTTTATTTCTTAAAGCAGAATTTTAAGAAACTTATACAATAGTTGAGATCTACATTTTATTTCTTTATTTTTGAGAGAGAGAGAGAGAGAGAGAGCGAGAGAACGAGCCAGGGCCTCTAGCCACTGCAATAAACTTCAGACACATGTGCCACCTTGTGCACATGTGTGACCTTGTGTGTATGTGTCACTTTGTGCATATGGCTTATGTGTGTTCTGGGGAGTTGAACCTGGGTCCTTAGGCTATGTAGGCAAGCACCTTAACTGCTAAGCCATTTTTCCAGCCCTTAAAAAATATTTTTATTTTTTTGCAAGTTAGAGAGAGAGAGAGAGAGGGAGACAGAGGGAGAGAGAGAGAAAGCTTCCTGCTTCTTCAAACAAACTTCAGATGCATGTGCCACTTTGTGCATCTGGCTTCATGTGGGTATTGGAGAACTAAATGAACCCTGGCCAGTATGCTTTGCAAGGAAGCACCTTTTAACTACTGAATCATTTCCCCAGCCTATGTTTTTTTTTTTTTTTTTTTTTTTTTTTTTTTTTTTTTTTTTTTTTTTTTGAGATAGAGAGTCACCCTGTAACCTGGGCTGGCCTTGAACTCACCAAGTACTCATTAATAAAGCAATCCTTTTGCCTTAGCCTTTCTAGTGTTGGGTTATAGGTGTGAACCAACATGCCCAGCCATGGGGAAGGTTTTTCATGAGTTTTCACAACTGACATAAGATTTTTCTTCCTATTACTCCCTAACTACAGGAAGTATCCTTCATTTTGGAAATGGCTGATAAGAGACAAGCACATTAATGCCATGCAGAACCCTTGTTTATTCCCATGACAATGTGATATCTGAGTTGGCCACTTAAAACATGATAATCGTAAAGGATGCTGCCATGGGGTTTATGAGCCAAGATAGTATTGTAGAGAAGCTACTTTTTTGTTTATTTCGTTTATTTATTTATTTACTTAAGAGCGACAGAAAGAGAGAGAAAGAGGCAGATAGACAGAGAGAATGGGCACGCAGTGCTTCCAGCCACTGCAAACAAACTCCAGATGCATGTGCCACCTTGTGCATTTGGCTTACATGGTTTCTGGGGAATCAAGCCTCAAACAGGAGTCTTTAGGCTTCACAGGCAAGTGTTTAACTGCTAAGCCATCTCTCCAGGACCGAGAAGCTACTTTTTATTTGTTTGGTTTTTTAGAAAAAAATATTTTTAGTATTTTATTTTTGTTTACTTATTTGAGAATGAGAAAAGGAAAGTGAAAGAGAACTGGCATGTTAGGGCTTCCAGCTGCTCTGAACAAACTCCAGACACATGTGCCACCTTGTACATCTGACTTACATGAGTCCTGGGGAGTTGAACCTGAGTTCTTTGGCTTTGCTGGCAAATGCCTTAAACACTAAGTTATCTCTCCAATCCTATTTGTTTGATTTTGAGATGGGGTTGTCTCTTCATGTAGCCCAGGCTAGCTTTGTATACCATAGTAGTACTAGGATTGCCACACGTGTCCTTGAGCCATTTTTTTATGTACTAACAGAAAGAGATTTTTTTTTTTTTTTTTTTTTGAGGTAGGGTCTCATTCTGGCCTAGGCTGACCTGGAATTAACTATGTAGTCTCAGGGTGGCCTTGAACTCACGGCAATCCTCCTACCTCTGTCTCCTGAGTGCTGAGACTAAACAGAAAGAGATTTTTTTTAATGGGGTGTGTGGGGGGGAATATTAATGCACCAAGGCCTCCAGTCACTGCAATTGAACTCCAGACATGTGTACCATCTTGTGTATCTGGCTTATGTGAGATGTGGGGAGTCTAACATGGGTCCTTAGGCTTTGTAGGCAAGCGCCTTAACCAGTAAGCCATCTCTCCAGCCCAAAGAGATGTTTTAATGGAGTACATTGCTATGGTAGTTTATAGAAATTCACATTAAGGGGATGGAGAGATGGCTCAATGGTTAAAGACATTTGCTTGCAAATCCTGCCAGCTCTGGTTCAATTCTCCAGCACCTGCTTAACGCTATATGCAAAGTGACACATGCCTCTATGATCCCAATGTGCCCATGAAAACAGTAGGTGGAGCTAGGAGAATTTGAAGCTTGCCAACTGTGGTAGTTTGAATGGATGTCCTCCACTATATTCAGGATTGTATTACACTTTGTAATTTAGACCTACAGCCACCTGGCTGGAGGAGGTGTCACTGTGGGTGGATCCTAGGCTCCAGCCCTAAGGTGTGGGGGTGAATCTGGAATTCCAGTCTAAACATATGCAGAGTGCTTGAGCTCTGCCTGGGGTTCCTGAAGTGTGCTTGCTTGTCTAGTGATGGTGTTGGTTTCTCTCTCTGCTCGGACCTATGAAAGTGGGCCAGCTTCTTCTGCCATTATGGAACTTCCCCTGGATCTGTAAGCTTTAGTAAATATCCCTTCCTCCGTAACTGTGACCAGTTTGGAAGTTCATCCCAGTGACCTGAAGCTGACTGCTATACCAGCTAACTAGTCTGCCACTCATTTATAGCCTGGCAGTTCATTTGCAGTGGCAAGAGAAGACCCTGTCTCAAAGAAGGTGGAGCACATATACCTGGAAGTTGTTCTCTGACTTCCATACACATGCCGTGGCACATGTACCCATGCACACACACACAAATCAATAAAAATTATATATATATGTATGAAAAGAAATTCACATTAGAAGATATGGTGGTCACAGTTTGTGTGTATGTGTTTCCTAGTATGTTCTAAAACTATTATAACTGTCTCTCAAAATATTTATTGGTTCCACCTAGAAAGTTAAAAGTCAAGTAATTTTATTTGATTGGAAAGAATATAGCTCTTTAAAAAGGATGATTATGCTAATTTCAGGAACTTTGATGTGGCACCTGGATTCATACTTTCCATGAACCACAAGCAGATGAGTCAGGGAGAGGAAATTCAGTGCTTGGCTCATGATAGTTCTCAATCACGTGTTAATGCAATGCTAATTTTTCCTTCTTGATTGTTGTCAATGTTTTTGAAGATGTTTATTGACTTGACATGCCATTTCACAAATATCTCAGCTACAAAAATTTTTTGTAGATCTTAGCAATATTTAACTTTTAAGAAATCAAAAATGTTAATAATACAGAATACCTACTATGTGTAAGAACTATGTCATAAAGCAGAATCCTACTAAACCAAATTTATCTGGACACATATTTAATTTTTACTATAATGGGATTCTCCTTGTGAAAGCCCAGATCCTTTCAAAGTCAAAGAATTATTATTTTAAAATAACTAACTTTGTTGAATTTGATATTCATTTAAAAAAAATCTGTTGTTTTGGTCATATATCAATTGTCCACACAAGTAAAAGATTGTTCAAAATTATAATAAGGCTGAGGCTTACTATTCTTTTAATGTTTTTAAAATTTAAAATATTTTATTGATAAAATTGTATATGAAAATATATGTGATGGTTTGATACATGTACACATTATATGATTATCACAACCAAATTAATTAACCATCTACCATTACTATACTATCACTTTTTTTTTTTGCAAATGCAAAGAGCTTTATTCGGGCTTAAGCTCAGTCTCTTGCCTTCACCAACACAGTGGATCTGTGCAAGAGCCCCGAGAAGCAGAAAAACGGGCTTTTTATTGAGGTTTGAACAAGGGGGAGACGGCTATCACCCACACAACCACATGATTGGCTAATTTGAACAGTAACTGTACTTGGGGGTTCTTGATTGGTCTTAGGGTTTTGGCGGGCTAGGTCTAGGGGAATTTCTAACTTAATTGGCTCAGCAAGCGCGGTTACATTTGAACAGGTTGGCACGCAGTTATATTCATTTGATTGGTTGACATTTACAAAACTCTGAGACGGTGGATCTTATTGGGCCATCTGGCCCAGGAGCGCAAGAATGTTGAGTCATGCTCACACAGCAGGTTTATGGTTTTTCCTGGTACTGCTTGTTCTTCCCTTGATTCTGGGAACTCGCCCCTGTGGCCTTCAGAATGACTGAGGCCTGTCATGGTGCTACTATTGCTATTTTTTAAAAAATATTTTCTTTATTTGTTTGAGGGGGAGGAGAGAGGAAGAAGCAGATAGGGAGAGGGAATAGGCATGCTAGGGCCTCCAGCTAATGCAGATGAACTCAAGATGCATGTGCCAACTTGTGAAGCTGGCTTATGTGGATATTGGGGAATCAAACCTGGGTCCTTAGGCTTCACAGGCTTAACCCCTAAGCCATCTCTCCAACTCCATTGCTATTTTTAGGAAAAATGTTTTATTTATTCACTTATTTCCAAGGAGAGAGATAGAGAAAATGAGAATGGGGCACCAGGGCCTCCAGCCAATGAAAAGGAACTCCCGATGCATGTGCCACTTTGTGTATCTGGCTTTATATGGATACTGGAGCATTAGGCTTTGCAGACAAGCACTGTGCCATCTCTCCATCCCTATTTTTTTTTTCCTGAGGTAGGATCTCTAGTTCAGGCTGACCTGGAATTTACTATGTTCTTGATCTCATGACAATCCTCCTACCTCTGCCTCTCAAGTGCTGGGATTAAGGGCATGCACCACCAAGCCCAGCTTTTTAGGTGTTTTTTTTTGAGGTAGGGTTTCACTCTATCTAGCCCAGGCTGACCTGGAATTCACTGTGTAGTTTCAGGCTGACTTGAACTCACAGTGATCCTTCTAACTTCTTCCTGAGTGCTGGGATTAAAGGTGTGTGCCACCACGCCCAGAGGGGGGAGGGGAGAGGAAAGAGAGAGAGAGAGAGAAAGAGAGAGAGAGAGAGAAATGAGTGGATGCACCAGGGCCTCTAACCACTACAAACAACTCAAGGTGCAGGTGCTGCTTTATGCATCTGGCTTACGAGGGTACTGGGGAATTGAACCCTGGTTGTTAGGCTTTGCGGGCAAGCACCTTAACCATTGAGCAATCACTCCAGGCACCTACTCTTGCTACTTTGTATGTGTGGTGAAGATACCTAAATTGTCCCTGCAGTGTAAGTTTGTCTTATCAATCTTCAAGTATATAATACAGGATTATAGCCTACAGTTACCATGATGTATATATTACATGCCTAGAACTTATTCATTTTACAACATAAAATTTGTGCCCTTTGACTAATGTCTTCTTTTTATCCAATCAATCCACCTTCAAGACCCTGGAAACTGCCACATAGGCTTTGTTGTGAATTTACAAATAAGTGAAAATGCATATTATTATTATTTTTTAAATTTTTATTTTAATTTGAGAGAGAGATAGAGAGAAAAGGAGAGAGAGAGAGAGAGAGAGAATGGGTGTGCCAGTGGCTTCTCAGCTGCTGTGAATGAACTCTACATGTGTGCACCCCCTTTTGTGCATGAGTGACATTGCACACTTGTGTCACTTTTGCATCTGGCTAAATGTAGGACCTGGAGATTAGAAGGGGCGTTCTTAGGCTTTACAGGCCGACTCCTTAACCGCTAAACCATCTCTCCAGCCTGCACATTATTTTTTACTTCTGTGCGTAAAGCCATTATTTAGTACAACAATGAAGAAATTATTTAGGATAATGTCTCCAGGTCCATCTGGGCTGGAAAATGGCAAGATTTCCTTTTCTGAAATGACTTATATTCAAGTCTGTATACATATCAAATTAATTTGTCTATCAATAGACTCTGTGTTGTATCCATTTCTTGGCAATTATTCCAAAGAGTGTTGAGTTTTATCTCTGATCACATTCGGAAACATTGCAATCGAAGTTCACCATCTTTAACTTTTCAATTTAGTAGCCCTGTTAAAATATTCTCATCTTTCCTTATTGCTTTTCTTCATTTTCTATTCCTTTTGCACACAAAGTTCCATAGAAATTATTTATCTACTCTGCATATAACTCAAAATCAAAGTTACATTTTAATTTTTGGAATAATTGGTCATAGATACTTCTAAACCCATTTATTCATAAATATTTATTCTGCTCTTTTTATAATAACTACAGATTTCCCTACCAAACCTGATTTATCCTTGATCCATTTTTTTCCTCTTGAGCACAGGTAAATCACTAGGTCATTTTGCAAGATGTTCAGCCTCGGATATATTTCAATCATTCGCTTTCATTTTCTCAGTGTGATAACTTACACAGTTGCATCCCTCTGTAATAAATTCCTCCAATGGATCAGAAATAATTTTTTTCCTTAGCAATTACATTTTTATGATTGCAACTGTAGGCATCTGCACTTTATCACTCTCAAGACCCAAGTTTGGCAGGGCAGTGCAGAAAACCTATTTATGCAGAATTGTGCTTAAAAGAATTTACATCTCTGTGTTGTGTACTCTCTGAAGAGGATATAAAATGCTGGATCCTGCTACAGTCATTATATAATGGATCCATCAATAATCTTATTTACCACCAAATAGAATTTTCTGCATGTCAGATTCATGTTGAATACGAGTTAAAGGGATTGAATTACTTAAAAATCTCTTAAAAGAAAAGTAATAAATTCTTTTTAATGTGTTATCTCTTACTTTTTTTTTCTTTTTGGGCAAAGGTTCAGATGTATTTTTATGGTACAAATATATTCCATGTTTTTAAGAGGTAAATATAAGGATAGAGCATCAGCAACGAACACCATTTTTCTGCCTTTCACCTCTTATAGAAACTCTTGGCCTTTTCCCCATTTTTACCTCCATAGTGTCGTCCACCTATTTTTTTTATTGACAACTTCTTTAATTGCAGACAATGTCCCATGGTACTTCCCTCTCTCCCCCACTTTTCCCTTTGAAACTTCACTCTTCATCATATCCCCTCCCCCTCTCAATCAGTCTCTCTTATAATTTTTATGTCATCATCTTTTCCTCCTATTATGATGGTCTTGTGTAGGTAGTGACAGGCACTGTGAGGTCATGGATATCCAGGCCATTTTGTGTCTGGAGGAGCATGTTGTAAGGAGTCCTACTCTTCCTTTGGCTCTTACATTCTTTCAGCCCCCTCTTCTGCAATGGACCCTGAGCCTTGGAAGGTGATAAGATGAACCCACATCTCTGAGGCTTAATAAGGCTCATTTCTAGTCCAAGCTACAGTTTAATATGAGGGTTGAGAGGACATGATGGATCATTCAAGGACTCCTCACACATCCACCTAAATGTGACACATTATTTCTCCTCATGTAGAAACTAGGTGGCCCAAAATGGATGTTGGGGGCTGGAGAGATGACTTAGCAGTTAAGGCACATGCCTGTGAAGCCTAAGGACCCAGGTTCGATTCTCCAGGTCCCACGTTAGCCAGATGCACATTGTAGCACATGCATCTGGAGTTCGTTTACAGTGGCTAGGGGCCGTGGTGAGCCCATTCTCTCTCCCTCCTTCCCTCTGTCGCTAATAAATAAATAAATTTTAAAAAACGATAAAAAAAAAAAAAAAAGGATGTTGGGGTTGCAGTACTGCCTGGTGTCCAGAGGAGAATGGGACTATTTGTGGAGTGCCCGAAACTATTACTTTTTCATTTGTTTCCTTTTTAGGAGTTCCTTTTGTTATGTTTCCATCTCTTTCCAGCAATAGTTGGCTTTATTGGGATTGGGGGAAACTGACTTAGTGACAGTTATAGATTAACAAGAAACCGGTAGCACGTAGGATAAGTTATGCCTCTGGGGGATGATCATAAACTGGTCCTTTTCCCATGGCAAGGGAGAAATCCCTTGCCCTTTAGTCATTATGTAAGTTCTTTGACTGGATCTAAGAACCCAGTTAACAGAAGAAATTATTAATAAGAGAAAAGCAAAACATTTTATTAGTTCAACATGTACATGGGATCTTCACAAGAAAGCATGATTGGGGGAAGTGGTCAAAGCACAATGCTTTGATGCTTTGTAGACAGTGAACAATAGATTTGCTAAGGAACGAGAGGATTAAGGATATCTGAGGCATGAGAGTAAATTCTAGAGAAGGTATTAAGAGATAGACGGTGAGAGGGGATGTAGAAGCTAGTGGAAGTTAAAGTTCCTGCAAAGACTTTGTTTATTCAGGTTCAATGCTGTCCAATGACTAGTCTCTGGTGTTCCAAGCCATTTCATAGCTTTAGTGTGTGAAGAACATTCCTTGCAAAAGAATTTTTATGACTTGTTGCCAAAGTCATGCCAAATGGCCCCTTCTTAAGTCACAGTTGCTCACTAAATTTCAACTAGAATAATCGATATACTTAAATTGGCATATTTTGAGATAGCATGCTTTTATCTCCTTCACCATCCTTTCTTTTGGAGGTGACTATCTCTGGTGAGATAAGAAGCTGCTATCCAGAGTTTAAATGGATGTGTCAGGTGCAAAAGTGAAAGACACAGAAACAGGGACATGAACAGTTGTCATAGTGATACCTCTTCCAAACACTATGTTTAAAATTTCTCCCAACTCATAGGGAGAACTCTACTAATCCCCAATCTCAACATAATTTTGTTCTCCTCTTCTCGAACCAAAACCAAAAGCCAACCAACCAAATAAATACACAGACAAGAAATCAAGCAGGCAAGCATTCATGCATATCAATTTATGCAAATAACTGTAGAAATGCCCAAAGGGTTAGTTTCCTACTCTTCTACACACACATCTGATTGGCTTCCAGGTAGCAGGGAAGGGTGTCTTGTCCCTTCAGCTTCTTAGCCTCCTGTAATATAATTTCCCTTTGTTTCTTTCAGAAAAGAAATTACTATCTGTGATTGTTATGTTGTTTACAGGCATTTTGAATGAACTTGGTGTCATTTGCTTACGCTTTCTTGGTTTCATCTGCAAGCTTGTTTGTACAGAGAATATACCAGGATTAAACTTGAAGGTTCTAAAGAAACCTCAAAGACAATTCTTCACACAGTGTTCATGTAAAGCACTTTATAAGCAAATGTTGGAGTTTGGACTCCAAACTCAACATGCAACCTTAAAAGTTAGTAAATTAGGGTGGTGGCGCACGCCTTTAATCCCAGCACTCAGGAGGCAGAGGTAGGAGGATCGCTCTGGCACTCTGAGAGTTCCCCTTCAAACCAGGCAAAACTCTGCTGAGGCCACCCCTGAGACTACATAGTGAAACTTCCAGGTCAGCCTGGGCCAGAGTGAGACCCTACCTCGAAAAACCAAAAAAAAAAAAAAAAAAAAAAAAGTTAGTAAATATAGATGGCTTAGTGGTTAAGGAGCATGACTTCGAAGCTTAAGCACTCAGGTTTGATTCTCCAGGTGCCACGTAAGCCAGATGCACATGGGACACATGTGTCTGTAGTTTGTTTGCACTGGCTGGAGACCCTGTCTCTCTCTTCCTCTCTCTGTCTTGAATAAATACATAAAAATAAATCTTAAAAAAAAAGGGAGGGCAGAGAAGTAGTCTCAGCCTGACTTTGAACAATGATCCTCTCACCTCTGCCTCCTGAGGCTAAGATTAAAGGTGTGTGCCACCACGTGGTGCACGTCTTTAATCCCAGCCCTTGGGAGGCAGAGGTAGGAGGATCACCATGAGTTCAAGGCCACCCTGTGAATTCCAGGTCAGCCTGGGCTAGAGTGAGACCCTACCTTGAAAAAAAAAATTAATAAATTAAATGTCTTTTAAGAATACTTACAGGCTCAAGACTTAGTAAGTATAACAGTGCTAGTTTTATGGTAGGATGAACACATAAACAATTCCACTTCAATCACGCTTAAGTTTAAAGTGACTCCGTATAGTTGAGTTGATTCTAATAAAGTGAATTCTTCAATTTTTGCATTCTTTTACTGCTAGGCTGTAGTATTTCTTAGGAAACAAATAGTTGTGGGAAAAAAGGAAGTTATTTTTTTAAAATTAAAATAAAGATAAGAAAAACCTGTGGTTCATTGCTAAAAATACTGTGAATCCAGATGAAGCATGTGTGGCAAGTGAATAGGGATACCCCTGCTGCTCACCCCCAGACCCGGGAGCTCAAGATCCACTAAGGGCAGGCATGGCTCTCACACTCAGCTCCTCTTTCTCAGTTGCTTCCTGGACCTTTTCTTCCAGCAGACTCTGCTTTTCTTTCTGCTCGCTCCAACACCATCTCCCTATTTTCTGGATTCTCTGGCCATCCCCTACGTACGCCACCCTTTATTTATTTATTTAAATTTGAGAGAGAGAGACACACACACACACAGAGAGAGAGGCAGATAGAGAATGGGTGCGGTAGTGGCCTCTCAGCCGCTGTGAATGAACTCTAGATGGGCGTGCTCCCTTGTGGGCAAGGGTGGCATTGCATGCTTGTGTCACTTTGCGTCTGGCGGAAGGTGGGACCTGGAGAATTGAGTGGGCATTCTTAGGCTTTGCAGGCAGGTGCCTTCACCAAAAGCCAACCAACCAAATAAATACACAGACAAGAAATCCAGCCCCCATGCATTTTTTTTTGAGAGAGACTCTCATCATGTAGCATAGGCTGCCCTCAAACTTATGCTTCTCCTATCTCAAGTTTCCTGAGTGCAGGGATCACAAGCGTGCCACAACATTCTGCACAACTGTTAATATTTTTAAAAATATTTTATTTATATTTATATTTATTTATTTATTTGACAGAGAAAGAGGGGGAGAGAGAGAGAGAATGGGCGGGTCAGGGATTCCAGCCACTGCAAACGAACTCCAGACACGTGGGCCCCTTTGTGTATCTGGCTAACACGGGTCCTGGGGAATCGAACCTGGGTCCTTTGGCTTTGCAGGCAAGTGCCTTAACCACTAAGCCATCCCTCCAGCCCAACTGTTAATATTTTATCGATCAGTCACAGCTTAATTTTTTCCTCCATGAGGTCATACCAATTTTAAATTAAAAAAAAGGATTTTTCAGCTGGGATGAAGCATGTGTGGTGGTGCACGATCCACTAAGGGCAGGCAAATCCCAGCATGTGGGAGGCAGAGGTTTTCTTTCTGGAGAATCATCTCCTATTTTCTGGATTCTCTGCCATGAGTTCGAGGCCACCCTGAGACTACATAGTTAATTTCGGGTCAGCCTGGACCAGAGTGAGACCCTACCTCAAAAAAAAAAAAAAAAAAAAAAAAAAAAGGCCTTATTTTTATTATTTATTTGAGAGAGAATGAGAGAAAGAGATGAGAGAAAAAGAGAGAGAAGCCAGGTGTGGTGGTGCACGCCTTTAATCCTAGCACTTGGGAGGCAGAGGTAGGAGGATCGCTGTGAGTTCAAGGCCACCCTGAGACTACATAGTTAATTCCAGGTTAGCCTGGACCAGAGTGAAACCCTACCTCAAAAAACCAAAGGAGAGAGGGAGAGAGAGAGAGAGAGAGAGAGAGAGAGAGAGAGAGAGGGAGAGAGAGAGAGAGAGAGAGAGAGAGAGTTAATTCCAGGTTAGCCTGGAGAGTGAGGAGAGAGAGAGAGAGAGAGAGAGAGAGAGAGAGACTGGGCATGCCAGGATCTCCAGCCATTGCAAATGAACTCCAGATGCATGCTCCACCTTGTATATTTTGCTTTATGTGGGTACTGGGGAATCAAATTCTGGTCCTTAGAGTTTACAGGCAAGAGCCTTAACTGCTAAGCTATTTCTCCAGCCCCCTAATTATAAATTTAACTTAGTTTTGAAATATGAACTGATTTTATAGGCACTCAGGTGGTATAGACCAATAAACCCAGATCCATTTTCCCTTTAAAATTTTTTAATATAAAAGCTGGGCGTGGTGGCTTATGTTTTTAATCCCAGCACTTGGGAGGCAGAGGTAGGAGGATTGCTGAGAGTTTGAGGCCACCCTGAGAATACATAGTGAATTCCAGGATAGCCTGAGCTCGAGTGAGACCCTACCTCAAAAACAAAACAAAACAAAACAAAACAAAACAAAACAAAACTAAACTAAAAAACTAAAACTAAACTAAACTAAACTAAACTAAATTATATGAGAGAGAGAGAGAGAGAGAGAGAGAGAGAGAGAGAGAGAGAAATGGTTACACCAGGGTTTTGCAGCTGCAAATAAATATCAAAGTCATGTGCCACATTGTGCATCTGGCTTTACATGGGAACTGTGAAGTTGAACCCTGGTCAGTAAGCTTTGAAAGCAAGTACCTTTAACTGCTAAGCCATCTCCCCATCCCCATCCACCCTTTATTTAGATAGATGGGAGCAACTGCAGTTCATATTGCTGGAAGAATAGCAGAGCCCCTGCAGATGTCATTTTCACTGCTTTAGTTGTGACTGGATCCTCAGGAGATTCCCTTAGGCTATTGCAGGACACCCATGCAGTTTCTGGCAGACTGCTGAGGTCTGACACCTCCATGACTCTAGATCAGTGTGGGTAAGCTTCCTATACAGGTCCAGAAAATAAACAGTTTAGGCTTTGATGGCCAGTCTCTATTGCAGCTACTGTGCTGTTGTAGTGTGAGAGCAGCCATAGATAAATGGACATGTATGTGTGCCAATAAAACTTTATTATTTTCAGAAATAGGCAAGAAGGCAAATTTGGCGCCAGTGGTAATTTGCAGGCCCTTATTCTAGACTGACCATTTTCTTCTGGGATATATCTTCACTCAGTGCTTAAGGAAGGGTAAAGAAATGGGTACCATCTCACACACAGTTGAAAGCCTTGTGTGGTATAAATTATGATGGAATAGTTTGTGGTCGAGTCCTATGAAAGACCCAAAAGCCTCATTTGGGAGAAGAGTGCTCAGCAGACACTTCAGAAAATTCCTGTTACTGTTGATATTCTGTTAGTCCAGTGGTTTTCAATCCTCACTGCACATTAAAATCACCCGGGGAGCTTTTAAAAATCCCCATGTTCAGGCCTCACACAAAACCAGTTGAATCAGAATCTCTGGGAGTAGGACCAGGCAGTAATTTTGAAAGCTCCCAGGTGATTACAGTGTAAGAATTGCTGTGCAGCCCATTATATCAGCCAGAGTGAGCCTGGCTCTGCCTCTTGGCTTTCTCTAACTCAGTGCCTGTTTTATGCTTTTTTAACCTTAGAGTTGCAAGGAAATGAATGCTACAAATTAAGGTGTAATAAATGTGGTTTGTGATTTTGCAGATAAAATTTTTTTTCAAGTTAGGGTCTCGCTGTAGCCCAGGCTGACCTGGAATTCGCTATGTAGTCTCAGGCTGGTAAACTCATATCAATCCGCCTACTTCTGCCTCTCTAGTGCTGAGATTAAAGGTGTGTGCC
The DNA here is from genome assembly GCA_036365145.1 of Orientallactaga sibirica. Lineage (NCBI taxonomy): Eukaryota > Metazoa > Chordata > Mammalia > Rodentia > Dipodidae > Orientallactaga > Orientallactaga sibirica. The sequence goes on along the minus strand of JAEOAD010000032.1, from coordinate 23,647,343 downwards.
ACCACGCCTGGCTTCAGATGAATTTTATTTATTTATTTGAGATAGAGAGTGAGAGAAGCAGAGAGAGAGAGAGAGAGAGAGGGAGAGAGAGAGAGGGAGAGAGAGAGGGAGGGAGGGAGAGAATGGGTCTGCCAGGGCCTGTAGCCACTGCAAACAAACTCCAGCTGCATGTACCACCTTGTGCATCTGGCTTACGTGGGTCCTGGGGAATAGAACTGAGGTCCTTTGGCTTTGCAGGCAAGCGCCTTAACTGTTAAGCCATCTCTCCAGCCCCCAGCTGAATTTTTTTTTTAATTTAAAGCAATTAAAAAAAAGATTTTATTTTTATTTATTTATTACAGTCAGAGAGAGAGAGAGAGAGAGAGAGGGAGGGAGAGTGAGAATGGGCGCATCAGGGCCTCCAGCCACTGCAAATGAACTCCAGACGCATGCCTCACCATGTGCATCTGGCTAATATAGGATCTGGAGAATCAAACCTGGGTCCTTAGGCTTCGCAGGCATGCGCCTTAACTGCTTAGCCATCTCTCCATCCCTGAACTTTTTAAAAAAGGAAACAATTTGTACTCTCAGCTGATTTGTAAGATACTTCTTTTCTTCAATTTAGACACATTTTTCTCACATTTCCAAACCCTGAAATTTTAATATTTCTGAAATTAGAATGCATCTTATAATAGACATGAACATTTAATGTAGCCTTTCTTTTTGATACTTGTAGATTACAAAATTTACTCACAGTACACTTGAGTTTCTTTATCTTTCATAAGAGACCTGACCTTCCTCATAAACTCCTTTCGGCTGGGAATTAGGATAAATGCCTTACATTTCAGCCAGTAATATGTTAAATTGCTGAAAAGGATTGACTATAATATACTTAACTCTAGTTCATTTTGAACTGTTCAGACTCCAAATAAACTATGAACGGAGACATATTTACTCAGTATTTACAAAAAATTGCTTTTCCATATTACATGGAGTAATAGTCAAAAACTGCCACATTTGTGAATTAATTTTTTATTTAAACAGGTTCTCATGATGTAGTCCAGTCTAACCTTAAACTCAAACTCTTGGCAATCCTTCTGTCTCAACATTTTGATTATTAGGATTACAGACATGAACCATTATGTCCGGCACACTTAATTTTAATTTTGGTTTAGTGACCAGATGTATTGAGATAATGCAACTTTCTGTCTATTAGTTTAAGGCTTCTTAAATCTATGATTTCATTCATGTGTTTTTTTCTGTCCAGTTAAGCACTATGTATTTATTTATCGCTTACAGTACACTACCTCTGGGTTTTCAAGATGATGCAAGCATGGCTTCTGCCTTCATTGACTGCATGGTACAGCTGGGCAGCAGCTAATGAGGGCTAACTTAAGACCCTGTAACGAGTAAACTGAGACAGTTGTGAGGAGAGGCAGGCATTCTAGGCTGACATGGCAAACTCTTCACGGTTTGAGATCAAACTACATCAATGAAAGATAAAAGTGAAAATTTTGTTAGGAGTGAGATGCTAGATAGCCTTGGACACTCAAACAAAACTGAAGTGTCTGGACTTAAATTGTAAGCCACAGGTAGTCAGTCACTGGAGGATTTCAAGTTGGTGCATGTGTGTCAGTTTGCTTTAAAAGCAATGCCTGGGGTGGGGGGAGCAATTCCTGTAGTGGGATGATGTTGGGCATTGCTAAAAATGGGCTGGGACTGTGAGGAAGCTGGCTGGGGACCTTGGGCTGTGAGGGTTGCAGCTGGCCTTATCATCGGGAACCCACCCTTGCGACGGTGACTGGCCCTCCTGGCCTCGGGCAAGGTTGTAGTGTGCCCTGTCATTGCCCAGAGTGGGAAGAACTGTCGAGGCCCTCCTCCCTTTTGATCCCCCAAAGGACCTGACCATTCCATAGTCATGCTTTGTCCGCCACAGTTCCTGACCTTTGGCTAGCTGCACAAGAGACCCTTATGTGGCTGAAGTCGCATAGCTTTTCCTGCCACTATCTCCCTGACACTTCTGCCTTTCAACCAATTAGATAGAACCCATAAACTATGTATCCAATCACCATATAGTCTGTATGTGCCTTCTCAACCTTTCTCAAGTGTTTAAAAACCCACTCCCCTGTTGAATAAATGAGAGCGTGCTATCCATCAGACAGCCTCCCGGGTGGTTCCTTGCCTGTCATCGCACTTACCCACCCCAGGACCCTGCCTCTTCCCCCAACTCCTCCTGTGCCTGGGACATTGGTGTCCAGTGACCCCAGGGACGGTGAGGACCCACAGGATGAGACACCTCCTTCTCCTAAGCAGGAGCCATTACCACATGATGAAAATGGAGGCTTCCCTCTTGTTGCATGACTTTTCCTGGAGAAACCTAAAGTAATATTTGTTCACTCTAGATAGGGAGGGAACTGTCAGACCACAGAAAGGATTCCATTCAACTCTGTTTTGGTAAACCAGTGAATTTATTAGGATTACTTACAGGAGAGTGGGTGACTCAAAGGCAGCCACATCACTGAAAAGTCCCATCCCATCATGGGTGGCTCACGAAAAGCTACACCATTGAAGAGTCCCAATCCCCCAACTTCCACTTCCTGTATACTCACTCTAGTGCTCCAAGGACGTGTGCAGCTGGGACGGGAGGGGGTGGAGTCTGAAATCTTGGGTGAGGGTCTTGTGACCCTCCCTCATGTCTGTGAGTGAATGTAATTCATTGTCATTACCATAGATCTAGGATCCAGCTGCCTTGCTCTGCTTACTTTAGTGCCATGACTATGTTCCTGGGTCTTCCGCAGGTCACTATAGCAATTCTACTTCATGGTGGTGATGGTCATGTAAAGCCCGAAATAAATAGCTGTAGCATACCCCTAAGTGGGAGCAGTTATCCCACGAGAACTTGATTGCTTCTAAGTGATAAGGACTCTGTGGAGCTACCTGGCAGGACCAGAACTGAAATAAGGATCAATCAGGTCACAGGCTTAATTATGCATGTCCCCACCTCAGTCCATCCTCTATTTAAGTTATTTAACCTTTTCCCACTTCTTATTATGGCCCTGTTAATTAAATTCTTTTTTTCTTTTCTTTTAGTAGTGGTGGTGGTGTGTGCACATGCCTTGTGTGTACATGTATAGAGGCCAGAGGAAGATGTCGAGTGTCCTCCTCTGTCACTCTTCTGATATATTTCCTTAAGACAGGGTTTCTCACTGAACCTAGAACTCTCTGTTTATTTATTTATCTGAGAGAGAGAGAGGGAGAGAGAGAGGGAGAGAAAGGCAGACACAGAGAGTGAGTATGGGCACACCAGGGATACCCAACACTTTTTAACTTTTTAATTAATTTATTTATTTTATTGACAATTTCCATAATTATAGACAACAAATCATGATAATTTCCTCACCCCCTCACTTCTGCCTTTGCAACTCCACTCTCCATAATATCCCCTCCCCCTCTCCATTGGTCTCTCTTTTATTTTGTTTTGTTTTCTCATTTTTTCCTCTTTCTGTTTTTTTCTCTGTTATTTTTTTTGAAGAGAGACAGAGAGAAAGAGAGAGAAAAAGAGAGAGAGAGAGAGGGAGGGAGGGAGAGAGAGAGAGAATGGGCATGCCAGCAGCCTCTCAGCCTCTGTGAACAAATTCCAGACACATGAGCCCCCTTGTGGGAAAGTGCAGCATTGCGCCCTTGCGTGGGACCTGGAGAATCGAACGGGCGTTCTTAGGCTTAGCAGGCAGGTGCCTTAACCACTAAGCCATCTCTCCAGCCCTTCTCTCTTATTTTGATGTCATCATCTTTTCCTCCTATTATGAAGGTCTTATGTAGGTAGGGCCAGGCACTGCGAGGTCATGGATCTCCAGCCCATATTGTTTCTGGAAGAGTGCATTGTAAGGAGTCCTACCCTTCTTTTGGCTCTTACATTCTTTCTGCCATCTCTTCTGCAATGGACCCTGAGCCTTGAAGGTGTGATAGAGATATTTCAGTGCTGAATATTCCTCTGTTACTTCTTCTCAGCAATATGGTGCCTTCTGAGTCATCCCAAGGTCACCGTCATCTGAAAAGAGAAGGTTTTCTAACCAAAAGTGAGAGTAGCATTAATATATGGGTATGAACATTAAGAGTAGTGCTTATTGGGCAGTTTGGTGAGCATAATATATGCATTTAGCCAGACACCAGCAGATGTTACATCCCTAAGGCTCATGACCTCCCCTCACCGTAGATTTTCAGTACCATGCATTTATTCCCTCCCATGGAGCAGGCCTCCAGTCCAATTAGAGAGCAGTTGGTTTCCCCATAACAGACATGTCACTATTGTACTCATTGGCTTATTTGGCCTGGCTGGCCAAACTTAAGGCTTGTAGTGTCCACTGTTGTGTATCTCCACTGATGACTTGTCTCTTTCTCTCCCATGGAGCTTTAGGCAGTGTAGCTTTTTCCAGCTTTCTGTCAGCTTGTCTACACAGAGGAGGTTTTCAGCTCAACTCCAGTAAGATTTCTCAGTGACCTTACAGCCCAAGCATGTGGAGTCTTCAGCAATAGGGTCTTACCATCTATTTCTGGTGGGAAGCCAAGAGCCTGCAATGTTTTTGGTGCATCAGGGTCCTCCCTGGCCAAGAACTCACTGGAAAGTATCCCATCCTTGACACTGAAAATTTTCTAGTAACAATCTATGGCTTTTGGGTGTTTCATTGTCCAAAAAAGTAGGTTTCAATATGACTTATTCATTCCCTCTCAGATTTTGATTAACTCTCCCCTCACCCATCCTTTACTCAATCTCTTCCTTTGATCCCACTTAGGCCATTGTACCCCCAGTAATCTGTTCTTCTACTTACATATATACAGCACCATCCCTTTAAGTCCTTCCCTTTCCTTCCTCCCTTATAGCCCCTTTCTAGCTTACTGGCCTCTGCTATGGAGTTTTATTCAAATTCACAAGTTCAAACATTTGTAGCTAGGATCTACATATGAGAGAGAACATGCAACACTTGGCTTTCTGGGCCTGGGTGACCTCATTAGGTATAATCCTTTCCAGGCCCATCCATTTCCCTGCAAATTTCATAATTTCATTTTCCTTTACCGCTGAATAGAACTCCATTGTATACATATATTAAATCTTCATTATTCACTCATCAGCTGAGGGACATCTAGGCAGGTTCCATTTCTTAGCTACTGTGAATAGAGAGGCAGTAAACATGGATGTGCAAGTATCTCTAAGGTAGTGTGATGAGGCCTTAGAATATAAACCTAGGAGTGGTATAGCTGAGACCCAGCATTTAAAAAGAATTACTTATTTATTTCAAAGCAGAGAGAGATAGAAAAGAGACAGACAGAGAAAATGGGTACACCAGGACCTCCAGCTGCTGCAAATGGACTCCAGATGCATGCGCCACTTTGTGCATCTGGCTTTATATGGGTACTGGGGAATCAAACTCTGGTCGTTAGTCTCTGCAGGCAAGCACTTTAACTGTGGAGCCATCTGTCTAGTCCCAACATTTTTTTTACATGGGTGCTAGAGATTAAACTCAGATCCTCATGCTCGAGCAATAAGCACTCTTATCCACTGAGTTGTCTTCCCCAGCCCCTTGATTAAATTCTTTTCCAGACCTTTCACTGTTTATTTATTTATTTATTTATTTATTTATTTATTTATTTATTTATTTTGGTTTTCCAAGGTAGGGTCTCACTCTGGTCCAGGCTGACCTGGAATTAACTATGTAGTCTCAGGGTGGCCTCGAACTCTCCGCAATCCTCCTACCTCTGCCTCCCGAGTGCTGGGATTAAAGGCGTGCGCCACCACGCCCGGCTATTTCACTGTTATTTTAATGTTTGGTTTCTGGAATGAATATCTAGACCTAATTTTTTGACCATCTACCATAGAGCTTGGCCTCTGGATTGACTGGTCATCGGTTCTTTATCCAGTTCACTTCTATCTATTCTGGTAGAAAACCTTCCATTCTTACTGACTTTTCTTGGAAGGTCTGCTTCCTGTTCATGAACGCTCACAGTCTCTGCAGAACACTCTTCGTTCTTACATAAGTGTTGGGCAATATGATTCTGTCATTTGTATTACAGTTGTGTATTTCTCTTATCACCATCCTCAGTCAGTTTTATTTCCTAAATGCCTGGGGTGCTGTTCTGAACACAGTATATGCTCCATAGACATTTACTGGCTTGAGATAAACTTGAGATAAAATAAGTTTGTGGTTGGTTTTGGGAGATGGTTGAATGCTAACTTAGAGGTCTACATTTTCTGGGTTCACTACATTTGATCTTTGTGAATTCTGTATGGGTTGTTTAGAATAGAAGCAGTTACCGATGGCATGAATAAGACCTTCCCCCTCCCCCCGCCCGCTCCTATTCTCCCGAAAATTGGAGAACTTTTACTCTGGCAGATCATTGGTTCTACTTTTCTCCAGGTTTTTCTTTTTTTTTCTTCTATTTTTCTAATTCTTTCAAAATACTGATGAAGTTTAAGCCAATTAATATAGATTAAATGTCTTATATTTTATTTCAGAACTTAACATTAACTAAAGGGAGAAAAGTAGCCCTGAAGGTTACTACTGTTAGCTGCTGTAGAAAGTCTAAAACTCCAAGTGTTTTTAGCTCATAAACAAGAAAAGAGATAATTGCCAACAAGGCCTTTTCATACCACAATGATAGTAGAGTTAAAAGAAAAAACATTTGAATGAGATTGGGAAAGAACATTGTCATAGAATATAAATAAATGTGTTACCGGAGATGACATTTGAAAGCTTCTCACTGAGCTGGTATCTGAAATGGTAAAGCAATTGTTTCAGTGATGCAAGAAACAAAATTAAACACAAGCTCATGTCATGGTCTGCAGTGTTCCCCGTGTGCACTAGTGTGTGGCTTTTCCCAAGAGGATTGGAGGGTTGGCTCATTGAGCATATCGACTTAGTGCTCAGTGTCTATGGAGCACCTGACGAAGTACACCTATGTTAGGGAACATTATAAAACCTTGTTCTGTACTCTAATTTTTTTAAAAATATTTATTTGGGCTGGAGAGATGGCTTGGCGGTTAAGGCATCTGCCTGTGAAGCCTAGGAACACCCATTTGATTCTCCAAGTCCCACATTTAGCCAGATGCAAATTGACAGAAGGGTGCAATGCCACACTTGCCCACAAGGGGGTGCGCCCATCTGGAATTCGTTCACAGTAGCTGAGAGGCCGCTGGTGCACCCATTCTCTCTCTCTCTGTCTCTCTTAAAAAGTTATTTGGGCGGGGGGAGAGGCAATTGAGAGAGAATGGGCATGACCTATCTTGTGCATGTGGCTCATGTGGGTACTGTGGAATTGAACCTGAGTCTTTAGGCTTTGCAGGAAAGTGCCTTAACCACTAAGCCATCTCTCTAGCCCTGTTTTCTAAATTGTGATATATAACTACTGCACACTATTTAAAATATACCTAGTTATATGGAATTTAAAACTTGCTGAATTAATATGGTGGGAATTTCTCCTTTATCTGTTACTTGAAAGCTTTGATTTAGGAGCATTTCAGAGAGGGAGCTCTTTCCTGTATCTTTTTTAAGTTACTGCTGTTATTATTTGCAACATTGAGGATCAAACCAGGACCTTACATATGTTACATGAGTGCCCTTCCCTGACGTGTTTTTCCTTTTTTTGGTTTGGGTTTTCAAGGTAGGGTCTCACTCTAGCGCAGGCTGACCTGGAATTAATTATGTAGTCTCAGGATGGCCTTGAACTCACAGTGATCTTCCTACTTCTGCCTCCTGAATGCTGGGATGAAAGGCATGTGCCACTGTGATGGTTAAGTTTGTGTCAACTTGATTTGTTTAGGAATCCACAGACATTCCTCATAAGTGTGTCTCTGAAGCTGCCTCTAGGAAAGATTAACTAAAGGAAGAGTCCTTCCTCCAGGGGTAAGCCCTTCCCCCAGAGTGGGTGGCCCAGAGTGGGTGGCCCCTCTTGGAGGAGGGGGCTGGTTGATAAAAAGAAGCTCTGGGAAGAAAGGCTCTCTCTCCCACCTTGCTGCCGGTGCTGCTAGCTGCTTGCCACTGAGTGCTTGCTGCTTGGTGTTTTCCACTTGGTACTTGCTGCTTGGTGTTGCTGCTCTCCAGTGTGGACCGAAGACCAGGGTGGACTGAAGAGCAGCATCTCTCCAGGAAGCCTCCAGGCCTTCAGTGCCGGATTGGGACTGCTGAGGCCTCCAGCCTCGTGGACTGAGCAGCTACCGGGTTTCTTGACTCTTGGACCTGCAACCTGCTATTGCTGGACTGTGTAAGCTAACCCAATAAATCCCCTTTTAATACGATTCATTCTGTCCATTCTGTTCCTCTAGAGAACCCTGACTAATACAGATTGTGGTACCAGGAGTGGTTCTAGAGAAACAGAATTGTAAGGATGGATTTCCCTAGTAGGCTTGGTGCTCTGTGGAGTTGGTTCTCCAACTTCAGTGCCACTAAAGGCTCTACTGGTAATAAGGAGGGCACTTTAACTGGTAATAAGGAGGGCACTAATAATCCATGGTGTGAACTATTTAACGAACTCCGTGAGATAGTTGTATTTAGTGATTCTGAGTCATATCTTGTGAGGAGCAAGGAATTTAGTGACTCTGTATCTAGAACTTTTGAATATTTGTAGAAAAGTAAGACGAATGATGATGGTTTCTTCTGGTATCTCTAGATAAACTGTTGGGAGAAAAGCAGAAGCTCCAAAAGGAAATTTACAAGCTTAAGACCCATATACATGATCTGAAGGTTTCTAAGGGTGCCCTGGAGGAAAATCTCCTGTCTAGTCAGAAGAGGGCTCGAATTGCAGAAAACCAAACTCAAGCTCTCATTGTAAGGTTAGCTAACTTGCAGCGTAAGCTCAATTCCCAGCCTCACAAGCTATCAGAAGTTAAAGTGAGGGCATTGGTTGGAAAGAGTGGGATCCCATGACTTGGGATGGGGATGTATGGGAAGATCCTGAAGAATCTGGGGACATTGAACTCTCAGATTCTGAAGAAGTTGTTTTGCATGAGAATGTGGCTTCCCCTCCTTTAGCTGCAGGTGCATCCCCACCCCCCCACCCCCTGAGGGAATCACTTCCTTCTTTGTCTGAGGAAGCAGTAATGACCCTCCCTGCAGGATGTGCTGATGCTTCTCAGAGCCCACCCATCTTTGCCTCGAGGCCTATAACAAGGCGTAAGGCTAGGCATGCCCCTAAAAGGGAGTTAGAAAGCGTGACTCAAGAGGAAGTGAGATACACCCCTAAAGAACTTCAGGAGCTTTCTAACTTGTACAGGCAGAAGCATGGGGAATATATGTGGGAATGGATTTTAAGAGTGTGGGATGATGGAGGAAGGAATATAAGATTAGATCAAGCCGAATTTATTGAAATGGGCCCACTGACCAGAGATTTTAGATTTAACACTGCAGCTCATGCAGTTGGAAGACGTGCCAAGAGTTTATTTGATTGGTTGGCTGAAGTATGGATCCAAAGATGGCCTACTGTGAATGAGCTTGAGCTGCCTGATATCCCTTGGCTTAATGTTGATGAAGGGATTAAAAGGCTCAGAGAACTTGGAATGCTGGAGTGGATTTACCATGTAAACTCATCTTTAAGCCCGCAATGGGAGTGTGCAGAAGATGTGCCCTTCACTAAGACTATAAGAAACAGATTTGTTAGGGGAGCACCAGCACACTTGAAGTCCCCAATCATTGGTCTTTTATGTAAAGAAGACATCACAGTGGGAGCCGCAGTTGCTGCATTGGGTGACTTAGATGCAATGAGTCTAACTGGCTCTCGGGGTAACAAGGGCCAAGTATCAGCACTGAATCACCAAAGGCAACGTGAGCGTGTTTACCGTAATGGACAGCGCAGGCAAAACAATGCTCGTAACAGTATGTCTCGTGTAGACCTTTGGTACTGGCTGCTTAATCATGGTGTTCCCAGAAGTGAAATAGATAAAAAACCTACTAAGTTCCTGCTTGATCTGTATAAGCAGAAAAGTTCCAGAGCAAAGAACCAAAAGGCCACTTTGAATTATAGTAACAGAGAATCAAGGCCTCTTAACCAGTTTCCAGACTTGAGCCAGTTTACAGATCCTGAACCCCTTGATTGAAGGGGTGGCCGGGTCCCTTTGAGGAAGGACCCTCCCATAATCCCCCAAAGTTTCAATATTAAGGTTAGTCCTATCCTTCCTCAGAGGGACCTACGGCCTTTTGCTAGGGTAACTGTACACTGGGGAAAAGGAAATAATCAGACTTTTTGGGGCTTACTGGACACTGGCTCTGAATTGACATTGATTCCAGGAGACCCCAACTGGCATCGTGGCCCTCCAGTTAAAGTAGGTGCTTATGGAGGGCAGGTGATCAATGTAGTTTTGGCGAATGTTAGACTGACAGTAGGTCCAGTGGGTCCCCGAACTCATCCTGTGGTTATTTCCCCAGTCCCAGAATGCATAATTGGGATAGATATACTTAGGAGCTGGCAAAACCCCCACATTGGTTCTTTGACTTGTGGGGTGAGGGCCATTATGGTTGGAAAGGCCAAATGGAAGCCATTGGAGCTCCCTCTACCAAGGAAAATAGTGAACCAGAAACAGTATCGCATCCCTGGAGGAATTGCAGAGATTAATGCCACTATAAAGGACTTGAAGGATGCAGGGGTGGTGGTTCCCACTACATTCCCCTTTAACTCCCCTATTTGGCCTGTTCAGAAGACAGACGGATCATGGAGAATGAAAGTGGATTATCGGAAACTTAATCAGGTGGTGACTCCAATTGCAGCTGCTGTACCAGATGTGGTTTCTTTACTTGAGCAGATTAACACATCTCCTGGTACCTGGTATGCAGCTATTGATCTTGCGAATGCCTTATTCTCCATACTTGTCCATAAGGACCACCAGAAGCAATTTGCCTTCAGCTGGCAAGGTCAGCAGTACATATTTACCTCAAGGTTATATTAACTCTCCAGCCCTGTGTCATAGCTTAGTTCGCAGGGATCTTGATCACCTGTGCCTTCCACAAGGTGTCACATTGGTCCATTATATCGATGACATTATGCTGATTGGATTGAATGAGCAGGAGGTGGCAGCCACTCTGGAGTTGCTGGTACAGCATATGCGCATCAGGAGATGGGAAATAAATCCATCCAAAATTCAAGGACCTTCCACCTCCGTGAAATTTCTAGGAGTTCAGTGGTGTGAGGCATGCAGGATATTCTTTCTAAGGTGAAGGATAAGTTGTTGCACCTGGCCACTCCTACCACTAAGAAGGAAGCACAACGTCTAGTGGGCCTATTTGGATTTTGGAGATAGCACATTCCTCACTTGGGTGTGTTACTCCGTCCCATATACCAAGTGACTCGGAAAGCTACTAGTTTTCAGTGGGGCCCAGAACAAGAGAAGGCTCTTCAACAGATCCAGGCTGCTGTGCAGGTGGCTCTGCCACTTGGGCCATATGATCCAGCAGATCCAATGATACTTGAGGAGTCAGTGGATGCCGTTTGGAGCCTTTGGCAGGCCCCTATAGGTGAATCACACCGGAGGCCCTTGGGATTCTGGAGCAAGGCCCTGCCATCATCTGCGGACAATTATTCTCCCTTTTAGAGACAGCTCTTGGGTTGCTATTGGTCCTTTATAGAAACTGAACACTTGACAATGGGCTATCAAGTTATTATGTGACCTGACCTGCCCATTATGAGCTGGGTGCTATCTGACCCACCAGGCCATAAAGTTGGACGTGCACAGCAGCAGTCCATCATCAAGTGGAAGTGGTATATCCGTGATCGGGCTCGAGCAGGCCCTGAAGGCACGAGTAAGTTACATGAGGTGATTGCCCAAATGCCTATGGTTGCTACTCCTGTTTCAATGCCTTCTGTCCCCAAGCATGCACCTATGGCATCATGGGGTGTGCCCTATGATCAGTTGACTGAAGAGGAGAAGACCAGGGCATGGTTTACAGATGGTTCAGCACGCTATGTGAGCACGTCCCAGAAGTGGACAGCTGCAGCATTACAGCCCCTTTCTGGGACAACTCTGAAGGACTGTGGTGAAGGGAAGTCTTCACAATGGGCAGAACTACGGGCAGTACACACGGTTTTGCATTTTGCTTGGAAAGAAAAATGGCCAGATGTGTGGTTATACACTGATTCATGGGCTGTGGCCAATGGTTTGGCAGGATGGTCCGGGACATGGAAAGAGCATGATTGGAAAATTGGTGAAAAGGACATTTGGGGAAGATGTATGTGGATAGAACTCTCTGAATGGGCAAAGGATATAAAGATACTTGTGTCCCATGTTAATGCTCATCAGAAGGTGACCTCATCAGAGGAGGACTTTAATAATCAAGTAGATAAGCTGACACGTTCTGTGGACAGTGGTCAACCTCTTTCCTCAGCCACCCCTGTCATTGCCCAATGGGCCCATGAACAAAGTGGCCATGGTGGCAGGGATGCAGGTTATGCATGGGCCCAACAACACGGACTTCCACTAACTAAGGCTGACCTGGCTATGGCTGCTGCTGAGTGCCAAATCTGCCAGCAGCAGAGACCAACTCTGAGCTCCCGATATGGTAGTATTCCACGAGGTGACCAGCCAGCAACTTGGTGGCAAGTTGACTATATTGGACCTCTTCCATCATGGAAAGGGAAGTGTTTTGTCCTTACTGGAATAGACACTTATTCTGGGTATGCATTTGCTTTTCCTGCATGTAATGCTTCTGCCAAAACTACTATCCGTGGGCTTACAGAATGCCTTATTCACCATCATGGAATTCCACACAGCATTGCTTCTGACCAAGGAACCCACTTCACAGCCATGGAAGTACAGCAGTGGGCTCATGATCATGGAATTCACTGGTCTTACCATGTGACCCACCACCCTGAAGCAGCTGGCTTGATAGAGTGGTGGAATGGCCTTTTAAAGAAACAGCTGCAGTGCCAACTAGGTGGAAATAGCTTGGAGGGCTGAGGGCGTGTCCTCCAGAAGGCTGTATATGCTCTGAATCAGTGTCCTATATATGGTGCTGTTTCTCCTATAGCCTGGATTCATGGGTCCAGGAATCAAGGGGTGGAAATGAGAATGGTACCACTTACCATCACCCCAAGTGACCCATTAGCCAAATTTTTGCTTCCTGTACCCACAACCTTACACTCTGCTGGCCTAGAGGTCTTGGTTCCAGAGGGGGGAGTGCTTTCGCCAGGAGGCACAAAGAACATTCCTTTGAACTGGAAGCTAAGATTTCCCCCTGGCCACTTTGGGCTCCTGATGCCCTTGAGTTCACAGGCTGAGAAAGGAGTTATAATGTTAGCAGGGGTGATTGATCCAGACTACCAGGGGGAAATTGGACTGCTCCTCCACAATGGAGGTAAGGAAGAGTAGGGCGTCTCTTGGTGTTACCATGCCCTGTTATCAAAGTCAATGGACAACTGCAACAACCCAATCAAGGCAATGTGATAAATGGCCCAGATCCTTCAGGAATGAAGGTATGGGTCACCCCTCCAGGTAAAGAACCAAGACCTGCTGAGGTGCTTGCTGAAGGTGGAGGAAATACTGAATGGGTAGTAGAAGAAGGCAGTAACAAATACCAGCTAAGGCCACGGGACCAGTTACAAACACGTGGACTGTAATTGCCATGAGTGTTCCTGTCTTACCTTGTTAAGAGTGTTTGTACATATCTACACCAATATTAAGATGCTTTCATTCTCCCTCTATTTCTCTATTAGGTAATTAATACTGATTAAGATCATATTGAATTTATATTTGACTTATTATATGAGACTAAGCCTTCCTCAAGAAACTTGCTTTGTGTGTGTGGGGGGATGATTGTGCATTTCCGGTTGTACAAGGGATAGTTATATCATGTTAGGCGGAATTATGACCTTGTTACTGTCTTCATTTGGAAATTAAGTAGAACGTAAGGATATATGGTTTGTTGTCAAGTTGACAAGGGGTGGACTTGTGATGGTTAAGTTTGTGTCAACTTGATTTGTTTAGGAATCCACAGACATTCCTCATAAGTGTGTCTCTGAGGCTGCCTCTAGGAAGGATTAACTAAAGGAAGAATCCTTCCCCCAGGGGTAAGTCCTTCCCCCAGAGTGGGCGGCCCAGAGTGGACGACCCTTCTTGGAGGAGGGGGCTGGTTGATTAAAAAGAAGCTCTGGGAAGAAAGGCTCTCTCTCCCACCTGGCTGCCAGTGCTGCTAGCTGCTTGCCACTGGGTGCTTGCTGCTTGGTGTTTTCCACTTGGTACTTGCTGCTTGGTGTTGCTGCTCTCCAGTGTGGACTGAAGACCAGGGTGGACTGAAGAGCAGCGTCTCTCCAGGAAGCCTCCAGGCCTTCAGTGCCGGACTGGGACTGCTGAGGCCTCCAGCCTCGTGGACTGAGCAGCTACCGGGTTTCTTGACTCTTGGACTTGCAACCTGCTATTGCTGGACTGTGTAAGCTAATCCAATAAATTCCCTTTTAATACAATTCATTCTATCCATTCTGTTCCTCTAGAGAACCCTGACTAATACAGCCACCATGCCTGGATGTTTTTTTTTTTAAAATTATTTTATTTATTTTTGGAGAGACACAGAGACAGACAGAGAGAGAGGAGAAGGAGACAGAGAATGGGTGTGCCAGCAGTCTCAGCTACTGCAAACGAAATCCAGATGTGTGCACCCACTTGTGGTCAAGTGCGGCATTACGCCCTTGCGTCACTTTGCATCTGGCTAAACGTGGGACCTGGAGATTGGAACCAGGTTCTTAGGCTTAGCAGGCAGGCGCCTTAACCGCTAAGCCATCTCTCCAGCCCGATGATTTTTTTTTTTGAGGTAGGGTCTCACTCTGGTCCAGGCTGACCTGGAATTCACTCTAGTCTCAGGGTGGCCTTGAACTCATGGTGATCCTCCTACCTCAGCCTCCCAAGTGTTGGGATTAAAGGCATGTGCCACCACGCCCAGCTACTGAATTTTTTTTCTAGGTAGTCTCACTTTAGTCCAAACTGACCTGAAACTCAGTCTATAGTCCCAGGCTGGCCTCAAACTCACAGTAATTCTCCTACCTCTGCTTCCCTTCTTTCGAGTGCTGGGATTAAAGGTGTGTGCCACTACATCTGGTCCAGCCCTGCTTTGATGGGCCAGGCATGTATATTTAAAAAAACTTTGACACAGAGTTTCATTAAATTTCCCAAGTTGGCTTTGAACTCACTGTGAAGCACAGGCTTGCCTTGAACTTGTGATTTTCTTGCCTCATCTTCCCAAGTAGCTGGTAAGACAGACCTGTACCACGAGGCCTGGTTTATATTGACATATACTAATTATATAAGATAATAGATTTTAGCAAACCATTTTCATAATTGATGCACTGTACCTTTCCCTTCTGTATCTTTTTTTTTTTTTTTTTGTTTTTTAGATCAGGTTGACCTGGAATTCACTATGTAGTGTCAGGGTGGTCTCCAACTCATGGTGATCCTCCTACCTCTGCCTCCCGAGTGCTGGGATTAAGGGCGTGTGCCACCATGCCGGGCCCCCTTCTGTATCTATGATGGAGTGTCTTTATAGTGTAACATAGGCTTACTTTATAGAATAAAGTAAACTGAGCCAATTCAAGCTCTCCAGTGCTGCAAACCTTGAGATTTTCCATACTAAAAGGACCTCTAAACTCCAAAAAAGAGGGAGAAGGGGAAGCATATATTTGTGCTGTAATATCAAGGAAGTAAGACACAAACTTGGACAATCTATTAGAACCACTTCTGCTGCAAGGTCAAACTCAAAGTTTGAGTTCCTTATAAAAACGAAGAAATGGGAATTATTTTATAGAATATTCTGAAAGTCAATTTGATTAGTTGCTGGTAATCCTTCAGAGATGGGAGACCTTTTCAAATAACATATGCACCCTTACCTCTTTGGTAAGCTACATCTGCGATGGTGAGTCACAGCCGTGGATGAGAGTAGGTTTTAGCCTTAGGTGATTTGAGGTGAAAAAAAAAAAAGTTCAGCTTTGTAACCCCCCCTCCCACCGCCCCCAGGATTGCCAAGTCATATTTACTTCATGAGATATAAGGTATCATTGAAAATGTCATTTAACTTTAGTTAGTATTAAGTAACTATATTGGAGTATTTTAAAAGAAGATTTAGGTTCAAACAACTTATACAAGTGAATAACTTATAAGTTACAATTGCATTTTTTAATAAATGGAAGTATAATGTCCTTAAACAATGTTCTTTTCATATTTCTTCTCTGGCATTTATGATAAGGAACAAAGCATTTCTGGAACGTTCATTTTGCTTTCAAAGGCAAGGCTATTCTGAGGAAAACGCTTGGTGCATGGAGGATCCGAACAATAGAGGGGGAGTGTGCAGTGGGATGCATCATGAATTGTGGCACTTAAAATTCACTTTGAGGAGCATTTTAGACAATGACACTTATTCTTCATTTAAACAAAAAATTTATCTTATTCCAGACAAATAACTTTTAATTCTGTATATGTGAAAGGGACAATAGCAAGATCTTTGCCTTTTGGAGTTTGTGAAATCCCATGTAGTATATCAGGCTTATTATCATCTTTATATGACCCATGGTGAAGACACATGACCTTATTTTCCTGCCTGTTCAGCATTATAATGCACTTTGTTGACTGCTTTTTATCACATCTAGCCTGGGGTGGGCAGGGTGGGGCTTCAAGAGCAAGAAGAGATGTCCATTTTAGTCAAGCATTCTCATAACCAATTTTATTTATCCATGTTGTGTACAGACTAGAAACTACACATTAAATGTGTTATTATTAAAAAAAAAAAAAAAACACTCAGGTGGGTGTGGTGGCGCATGCCTTTAATCCCAGCACTTGGGAGGCAGAGATAGGTGGATCACTGTGAGTTCAAGGCCACTCTGAGACTAGAGTGAATTCCAGGTCAGCCTGGGCTAGAAAGCGAGACTCTACCTTGAAAAACAATAAAAAACAAAAACAAAATAAAACAAGCAAACAAAACACTTGACCTTATTTAACCAATACTCTTATTGGATTATGCAATTGTTCTTATTTTCTGAGCAAGGAAACAGACTTGTTGCAAAACATTCCAGACTGGATCAGGTATATGGGAATAAAGCAAATGAGACTAAAACAGAAGGAGTTAGTGGAAGCTGTACCTATGTTGAAGATTCTACAAGGTTAGTTGACTGTTTAGAAGGTCTGGACAGCTGGAATGTTGCAGGTTTGAAACCAAATAATCTTGAGCTATTTTTAATCTCCTAAATAGCCATTTATTGTCCACCTCTGTGTGTGACCTAACATCTTTGCGGCTAGTAGGTAAAACCCTTCCAGGAATGTACAGTGAGACCCTAGCTCCCATCAACCTAAAGACTAAGGATATCCTCAGATAACATCTGAGGGCTATAACAGAGATTTCCCTGCTTTGCTTAACCTGCCTACCTGATGTTCCCACCAACTGGATACTCCCATCAATGTGGTTTGTTTATTTACTTATCTATTTAATTCATCATGCTCTTATTTTATTTTTATTTATTTATTTATTTGACAGAGAAAGAGGGAGAGAGAGAGAGAGAGAGAGAGAGAGAGAAAGAATGGGTGCACCAGGGCTTCTAGCCACTGCAAATGAACTGCAGACACATGTGCCCCCTTGTGCATCTGGCTAATGTGGGTCCTGGGGAATTGAACCTGGGTCCTTTGGCTTTGCAGGCACATGCCTTAACTGCTAAGCCATCCCTCCAGCCCTCATCATGCTCTTTAATGTTAAGTAAAAACACCTCTCTGATATGTTACTCAAAGCATCAATGTGTTTTACAAGTACCTTGATTTATGACTTTCTTTGCTCTGAGACTTCCTGAAACTGTTACTATATTGGAACATATGAAACTCAAGTGTTTCTAGGCTATGGTCACTAATATTTGGCTCTGGAATAAGCTATCTCTTATTGCTTTGAGTTGAGAGCTCTGCTTTTGCATTGACAAGGAGAGGAAAAGAGATGAGACGAAAATTATTTTCATCTCCAAATTTCCATATTTCCCTGGTAGCTTCTAAGTGCTTAAAACAGCGGGTCTGAATATCCAAGTCAACGAATATCCAAGGCTCCTCTGGTACAATTAAGAACATCTCTAGGGCCCTCAGAGCCTGGAGGATTTTGCATACTCTGTTGTCAAAGATGTGATACATGATTATCATAAGCCTCAGCTATTTGGGGGAAACACAGGAGGACTAGGTTTCTGTCTCACTCTTTCTTAAAAAGACTTATTTTTAATTGATAACCAAATCATGTGTATATTAATAGGGCATGGTGATGTTTTGATCTATATGTACACTGTAGAAAGATTCAATTTAGCTAATTAACATAGCTACCATGTCACCAATTTATTATGGGAGCCTCTGTTTCAGTAGACGTTTCAGATCATCTAATTTAAATACTAGATACATTTTTTTCTCCTTCTTTTCTCTGTGATGGGACTTTTCAAGCTTCCCTGGTTTTATAAACTTTGCTTATAAATTTTATCTGAAATTTTGCTACTGAGATGCAACATTTAATTAAGAAATGGGAGCAATGGATTTTTTAAAAAATAAAGTAACCTGTTATGAGGTTTGTTTTGAAATACATGTGCTTTTATTTTTATGCATGTGGTGTGTGCATGTGTTTATATGTGTTCATATATGTGGGTGCATGTGTGTGCTGGTACATGTGTATATGTGTAGGCCAGAGGACAGTTTCAGGTGTTATCCTCAAGAGTACTTGCCATCTCTTCAGGGTCTCTCATTGGGCTGAAGCCCACCAATTAGGCTAGACTAGCTAGATAGTGAGCTCCAGGGATCCTCCTATCTCCTCCTCTCTAGGCGTGTGACACCAAGCTCAGCATTTGATGTGGTTACTGGGAATCACACTCAGGTCCTTACACTTGTGAGGCAAGTACTTTACCCATTGAACTACCTCTCCAACACCTCTCTCTCTCTGTATATATGTATATTTAAATTTTCGCTTCCAAATAATATTCTTACCATATGTTTGTGTTTTTTTCTTTTTTCTTTCTTTCTTTCTTTTTTTTTTTTGA
This sequence comes from Orientallactaga sibirica, assembly GCA_036365145.1. NCBI lineage: Eukaryota > Metazoa > Chordata > Mammalia > Rodentia > Dipodidae > Orientallactaga > Orientallactaga sibirica. The sequence goes on along the minus strand of JAEOAD010000032.1, from coordinate 23,628,365 downwards.
TGTAGTCTCAGGGTGGCCTCGAACTCATGGCTCATGGCGATCCTCCTACTTTGCCTCCAGAGGGCTGGGATTAAAGGCATGCGCCACCACGCCCAGCATGTTTGTGTTTTTTTTTTTTTTTTCCCTAAGTTCCACTTCTTTCTTTTTCCTTAGTGTTGTTAAGCTTTATAACTAACTGTTGCACTTACTTTGTCATCGCTAAGACAAAATATCTGACCAGAAGCAGTTTATGGGAGGAAAGGGTTTATTTCAGGTTTGCATTCCCGGAGAAGCTTCGTCATGGTGGAAGAAGCTGGCTCAGTTCATCATACATCCACAGTAGAGAGCAAACGAACAGCCATACGTAAAGCTGGCTGTCTACACTCCTTAGGGCTGGACTCCAGATCCACTCTCAGTGATACGCCTCTTCTATCAGGGCTCTGCCTGCTGGAGAGTTAAGTAGGAAGCTTAATATTAATCAAAAATACCTGAGGCTATGGGAACATTTACCTTCAAAACCACCACATTAACAAATATAAATTATTTATATTTTAATGGTGCACACATCAATGCCTTGGCATTTGTATTTTTTCTTTCTTTTGCTTTGACATTTGTATAAATTGTAAACTTATTAAATCAAGCTACTTAACATGTCACTTCATACACTTATTATTTTCTGTAGTGAGAAATTTGTTTTTGTTTTTAATAAAGTTACAAAGTAATATGTAAATAATACATGCTTATTAATATATTAAAGAGCCAGGCAGGGTGGTGCATACCTTAAATCCCAGTCCTTGGGAGGCAGAGGTAGGAGGATTGCTATGAGTTGAAGGCCACCCTGAGACTACATAGTGAATTCCAGGTCAGACTGGGCTAAATAAAGCAAAACCCTACCTTGAAAAAAAAAAAAAAAGATTTCAAAATATAAGCATTAATATATTCTTCTCTTTAACTAGTCCATTCTTTACATCATTTAATTTTTACTTGTCTTATTTTTCTGAGGCAGGATCTAACTGCAGCCAAGGCTGGCCTCAAGCTCACATCATTTTCCTACCTCAGGCTCCCGAGTGCTGGGATTAAAGGTGTGTGCCACCATACTGTCTTCTTCAAGCCATTTATATAGTAACACTTCGTGAATTGTTGTGGGTGCTGAGACAAAATGTATTTTGTGCTTTCATGGAGTTTTACATTTTTAACATTTTAACATAACATTTGAACACATTAAAAAAGTCAGGGGCTGGAGAGATGGCTTAACAGTTAAGGCGCTTGCCAGCAAAGCCAAAGGACCCAGGTTTGATTTCCCAGGACCCATGTAAAGCCAGGTGGCACACGGGAGTTTGTCTGTAGCGGCTAGAGGCTCTGGCGTGGCCATTCTGTCTGTGTCTTTTCTCTTTCTCACTCTCTCTCAAATAAATAAAACAAAATATTTAAAAAGTCAGGTTTATAGGTGTTTTTTTTTTTTTGGGGTGGATGGGGAAGAAAGATGAGAGCACAGAGTGGGAGAAGGTGGGGAGGGGAGTGGTCAGGAGAGGCCTCCTGGTAGGGGCTTTGAGAGGGACTTGTTGGAGAGCACAAGGAAGTGGGAGAGCGCAGGACAGAGTAGGCAGTTTAGAGAGGGCTACAAAGAGAAGAGAAGCAGAGTGTTTGGGGCTTGTTCCCCTGAGACAGCCATTGCCATGGGTATTCAGACCGCTTCTCCCACCTGATATTAATAATGTATATTTCATCTAGCTAGACTGATACCAATTTAATTAAAAGTAATCATTTTCTAGCCGGGCGTGGTGGCGCACGCCTTTAATCCCAGCACTCGGGAGGCAGAGGTAGGAGGATTGCCGAGAGTTCAAGGCCACCCGGAGACTACATAGTTAATTCCAGGTCAGCCTGGGCCAGAGTGAGACCCTACCAAAAAAAAAAAAAAAAAAAAAAAAAAAAAAAAAAAAGTATCATTTTCTACCCCTCTGGCCACAAAATAATAGAGGTTTTATTTTATACTATGACAATCTTAAGACATACTTGTTCACTTTTCCCATTTTGACTGCTTTTTTACGTTTCTCTATTTTTTTTCCATATGAAGTTTTTATTTTTATTTTCTTGCTGAGGTAGGGTTTTGCTCTAGCCCAGGCTGACCTGGAATTTACATGTAGTCTCAGTCTCAGGGTGGCCTCGAACACACAGCAATCCTCTACCTCTGCTTCCCAAGGGCTGGAATTAAAGGCGTGCACTATCATGCCCAGCTGATTTTCTTTTCTTTCTCTGTCTCTCTTTCTTCCTTCCTTCTTTTCTTTTCTTTTCTTTTCTTTTCTTTTCTTTTCTTTTCTTTTCTTTTCTTTTCTTTTCCTCTCCTCTCCTCTCCTCTCCTCTCCTCTCCTCTCCTCTCCTCTCCTCTCCTCTCCTCTCCTCTCCTCTCCTCTCCTCTTTTCTTTCTTTCTTTCTTTCTTTCTTTCTTTCTTTCTTTTTTCTTTCTTTCTTTCTTCTTTTTCTTTTTAATTGAGAACTTCCATAATTGTAGACAATATCCCATGGTACTTCCTTCCCTCCCCCCACTTTCCCCTTTGAAACTCCACTTTCCATCATATCCCCTCCCCCTCTCAATCAGTCTCTCTTTTCATTTTGATGTCATGATCTTTTCTTCCTAGTATGATGTGTAGGTAGTGTCAGGCACTGTGGGGTCATGGATATCCAGGCCATTTTGTGTCTGGAGGAGCATGTTGTAAGGAGTCCTACTCTTTCTTTGGCTCTTACATTCTTTCCGCCACCTCTTCCACAATAGACTCTGAGCCTTGGAAGGTGTGATAGAGATGTTTCAGTGCTGAGCACTCCTCTGTCCCTTCTTCTCAGCACCATGGTGCCTTCTGAGTCATCCCAAGGTCACTGACATCTGAAAAGAGAAGCTTCTCTCACCAAAAGTGAGAGTAGCATTAATATATGGGTATGAACATTAAGAGAAGTGCTTATTAGGCAGTTTGGTGAGCATAGTATATACATTTAACTGGCTTTTTTTTTTTTTTTTTTTTTTTTTTTTGGTTTTTAGAGGTAGGGTCTCACTCTAGTCCAGGCTGACCTGGAATTCACTAGGTAGTCTCAGGGTAGCTTTGAACTCACAGCGATCCTCCTACCTCTGCCTCCCAAGTGCTGGGATTAAAGGCGTGTGCACCACTCCTGGCCATACGAAGTTTTTGTATTGAAAACAATGCACATAACCCTTCCAGAGTCATCTTAGATCTTCTTGCAATAGTAAAGCTTGTTGAGATTTGGTGTCTCTCTTCCTTGCAGCATTCAGTTGGGAATTTCTGATGCTATCACTTGTCTTCTTTCTTTAACATTTAATTTAATTTATTGTTGAGGTGGGAGGGGGGAGAGAGGGAGAAAGACAGAAAAAGAAAAGGGAGAGAGAGAGGAGAGAGAGAGAGAGAGAGAGAGAGAGAGAGACAGAGAGACAGAGAGAGACAGAGAGAGACAGAGAGAGAAAAAGAAAGAATGGGTGCACAAAATCCTCTTGCCATTGCAAATATACTCCATATGCATGCACCACTTTGTGACTCTGACTTTACATAGGTAGTGAGGATTTGAACCTTGGGCTGGACCTGGGCCAGCAGGCATTTTTGCAAGCAAGTGTCTTTAACCACCTAACCGTCTACCCAGCCCCAATGTCAACTTGTCTTCTGGGCATTTAACAACCTTACTGGGAATGGATTATGTTACTCAGAAGTGATTTTATTTTCTTCTGGGCTATAATATCTCAAGACTGTGTGTGTATTCCTCACAAATTGTCTAATAAATTCCTTTTTTTTTTTTTTTCAATTTTAGGTTACCACACTTGTCAATTGTCCCCAGAATCTTTCCAACAGGAAAAAAGGACGTTCCAAAAGAGCCAGAGTCCTTCTAGCCTCTGTGGAGGAAGCGACTTGGAATTTGTTAGACAAGGGAGAGAAGATTGCTCAGGAAGCCTCCGTTTTAAAGGAAGAGCTTACCGCAGCACTGGAGGTAGTTCGCAAAGAGAGTGAGTACCTAGTCCTGGCCAGGAGCAGACTGCATCTCCTCAGGGTGTTAGTTACTGACACAGATTTGTGAGTGTTTTGTTGTTTGTGGGCCTGAGTTTATTAGTCTTTCACAGAGCTGTGAAGAGCGAGCTGTGGGAGGCAGAGTGGCTCATTAGACAGCTCCAAGGCTCAGAGTCCTGGTGTTGGCTTTTCTCTGGTTATTCAATCTCTGTAGACAGCTCCCCATATCCAACCATGCCACAGTTTATCCATAACAAACAAAGAGAAGACTAATGAAGCTGAAGACATATTTGCTCAGACATCAATAAGTTATAAAGTTCCTTACAAACAGTTGAGAGACAGTTTCATATCTGGCTGCTTTGGAAATATTCTAGTTTTTAATTTTTTTGCAAGTTTAGAATTACTAAGCTTTTTTGAATCCTTTGCTTAAATTATGCATAGCCCATGTTGTTGCTTTGTTACCATAATATAATAAAAGCATATATTTCACCTTTATATTTACTTATTTAGGAGAGAGAAAAAGAGAGAGAGAGTAAAAGAATGGGCACAAGAGGGTCTCTTGCCACTGCAAACAAACTCCAGATGCATGTGCTACTTTGTACATGGTACTCACGAATCCAACCAGAGTCATTAGGTTTAACAACAAGTACCTTTAACCAGTGGACCTTCTCTCTAGCTCCCCTTTTGATATATTCGGCTTATGATAATGTAATTTTTCTTTTTTTGGTTTTTCAACGTAGGGTTTCACTCTAGCTCAGGCTGACCTGGAATTCACTGTGTAGTCTCAGGGTAGACTCAAACTCATGGCGATCTTCCTATCTCTGCCTCCTGAGTGCTGGGATTAAAGAAGGCCAGTCTCAACTGCTGGATGTTTTTACAAGAACTGTTCAATGATTTTGGTTAATGGAATGATTTTGTGTACATCACCTAGCTGCAACTATTTTGTGAGGATAAGCAAAGTTGAATTTTCTTGTTCTGCTTCATAAATAATGCTTAGGATGTCCAACTATTTTGTTCACTCAGCTGAACTTTAAGAAAGTCAGAAGATGGGTAAGCTGGGCGTGGTGGCACACGCCTTTAATCCCAACACTCGGGAGGCAGAGGTAGGAGGATCACCATGAGTTCGAGGCTAACCTGAGAATACAGAGTGAATTCTGGGTTGGCCTGGGCCAGCGTGAGACCCTACCTCAAAAAAAAAAAAAAAAAAAAAAAAAAAAGGCTGCCTGGGAGCCAGGATCAGAAGGAACTCTCAGCCAGTTCCCTGGCCCTGGTGGTCAACCCCCTCGAGTCATCAAAATGACAAGAAGAGAAAGCCCGGTGCTTAGCACTGACTGCCACATCCGCCAGGGCTCAGAGAACATTGCAGAGGAGGTGGCAGACCGACCATGAGCACTGCTCTCAGTACTAGCCAGATAACCTTCACCAGCCAGAGGGCAGTAGACACCGAGGACACTCAAAACTCATCAAAGCAGAAAACGAGAGGCTGTTGTGAGCTCAACAGTAAAGGAGAGTGTTGTCACACCCTCTAAGGCTCGAGGAACTTTGTGGAAGAGGGCATGGAAAGAATGTGAAGAGCCACAGGGGATGAAGATGGTGCTGTTGAGGCACTGTTCTCTGGACGTGAATCTTCTGGTGAATTCATGGCCTCACAAGACCTGCACTGTGCCTTAATCACAAAGCCATCTCTCCAGCCCCCCATAAATATTTTTACATGGAGAAAGGAGGGGAACAAATGGAATGAAACAAAACAGAGGAAGGACTACTTTTTTTTTTTTTTTTTTTTTTTTTGGTTTTTTCGAGGTAGGGTTTCACTTTAGTCCAGGCTGACCTGGAATTATTGAACTCACGGTGATCCTCCTACCTCTGCCTCCCGGGTGCTGGGATTAAAGGTGTGCTCCACCACGCCTGGCCAAGGACTACTTTTAAAGAAGAGAATCCTCAGTGGAATGAAGGTGGGAGTGGGGGACAAAAGAAGATAATGGAAGGAGCTTAATAAAATTACAGTATGTTCGTATATCAAAGTTCTCAAAACAAAACAAAAATAAGAAATGAAAGAAAGCATCAGGAAGAGCCAAACATGCACGGTGGCACAGCAGTTCTAGCAGTTGGGAGACTGTGGCCAGAGGATGGCAAGTCCCAGGACAACTTAGGCTATGTAGAAAACCCCATCTTAAGAACCAAACCAAAAAAAAAAAAAAAAAAAAAAACCAGACAGTATTCTGTCATTAAAATAAATGAACCAGCAATAGTAAATGTTAGGCCAAAATTTATGATTGGGAGATTATTTATTATATATTTAATTTTTAAAAAATACTCTATTTGTAGGGAGAAAAAGGGAGGAAGAGAGGGAAGGAGAGAGAAAGGAGAGAGAGAGAATAATGAGAATAAGAATGGAAATGAGTGTGCCAGGGCTTCTTGATACTGCAAATGAACTCCAGATGCATGTACTACTTTGTGCATCTGGCTTTATGTGGGTACCAGGGAATTGAACCTGGGACAGCAGACTTGGCAAGCAAGAGCCTATAACTGTTGAGCCATCTCTCCAGGCCATATGCTTAACTTTTATATTTAAATTTATATATATGTTATATTTTATTTATTTATTAGGGTGGGGAAGAGGGAGATAGAATCTCTGGCCACTGCAAATAAACTCCAGATGTACCACCTTGTGCATCTGGCTTTACTTGGGTATTGGGGAATCTCACCTGGGTCCTTATGCTTTGCAGGCAAGCTCCTGAACCACTAAGCCAACTCTTCAGCCCAGATTTTTGTATTTTTTTGTTTTGTTTTGTTTTTCGAGGTAGGGTCTCACTGGCTCAGGCTGACCTGGAATTCACTATGCAGTCTCAGGCTGGCCTTGAACTCAAGGTGGTCCTCCTACCTCTGCCTCCCGAGTGCTGGGATTAAAGGCGTGTGCCACCACGCCCGGCAGATTTTTGTATTTTAATGTCAATTTTATTGTGTATATTTAAGACATGCAGCATGATGTTATGGGATTCACATCGTAAAATGTTTAGTAAGGTGAAATAAATGAACATAGTTGTCTCACATGGTTACCCTCCCCACGTTTGATAACAGCAGGTAAAGTGCACTCATTTAGGAAAATTCTTCTTGACAAGATTAACTCTAGCCCCCATACACTGCAGTAGCTCTCTAGATCTGTCCATCCTAGGCTTCCGTCACTCTCTGTTCCTTGACCCATATCTCCCCACTTCCGTCCATCTTCCTCCCCACTTCCTCCCTACTCTGGTAATCACTGTATATTCGACTTCTCTCCTTCTTGTCTGAAATTCCGTGTATAAGTGAAACAGTGCATCATTTTTCTTTCTGTGTCTCGCTTATTTCACTTAGCACATGTTTGGCAAATGGCAGGATCCATTCTAATTATCATGAGATGACATGTGCTTTTATTTTTAAAGCAAGTCAGTCTTTTTTAGCCCAATATAAATAAATTATTTAAAAAAAAGAAATTCTTGGAGGAGTCTGGCTCCTAGAATGGTGCCATAAACCTCTCATGGTGTGAAATATATACATGTTCTGTGTCATACAAAACAGACATTATTTTGTTAGAGTACTTTATACTTTGATTCTTTTGACAATCTGCCAAATTGTGCTACTGCCACTTTTAGTGTGGGAGGAGAGGAGTTAAATAGCACATGGTTCTGGAATTTAAGGAACTGCCCAGGCTTACCCTATGGATGGTGGAAGTTCTGACAGTGAGAACATTGTTCCCCAAAACTTGGAAGGAATTTTAACTCAGCAGTGAGTTGAATTAACAGAAGAATGGAATCTCATCGAATGAACTTTGTCTGACTCTGGAAACATAGTTTAAATAGTCCTACCCCCTTTTAGTAAAAGGACTTTGTCCAGTGGCATGGAAAGATCTGCTGAAGAGCTGCTAACATATTTAAAACATTTAGAATTGGGAGGGGATTACGATCAAAATACATCATGAACATGTTTGAATACTGTTAATCAAAAGCTAAAAAGATAATGCATTTAGAAAAGCAAGAAGGTATTGGAAGTAAAGGATAGTTTTGTGATGTTTTTGTTGACTTACTTTCAAGAAGAAATTTGAGACTAGTTAAAAAATTTCTCCCAGGGGCTAGACTCAGCAGTTAAGGTGCTTGCCTGCAGCCCAGGTTCGATTCTTCAGTACCCAAGTAAAGCCAAATACACAAAGTGGCACATGCATCTGGAGTTTGTTTCCAGTGGCTGGAGGCCCTGGCACACCCATTCTCTCTCTGCTTGCAAACAAACAAACAAACAAACAAACAAACAAACAAAACAAAATACTTAAAAATTTCTCCTAATAAAGTGCCCATCACTGAAGTAGACTCCGAATGCACCCAACATGGCTCAGGGAATTTTGCAGGAGAGAGTGTGTAAAGATTGTTAGAGCCCCAAGTTGGGTCATTTTGCATAGAGTCATTGCTTCTCCCCATAACTGACTACTGCCCCCATAATGCATGACTCACAATCTCCATGGGGTTGACCTGCATCCCCAATGAGGAAGACCTCTTCAGAAAAGGAGCAGGGAGGAGGGAAAAGATGGTACCAACATGTGTTGTTTATATACTAAGATGTCCATATCTAATAGAAATAAATTAAAAATTTCTCCTAGCAAAGACATAGTATTATTTACTTATTTTATTTAATAATGTAACATAATATAGTATTTTATTTGTTTATTTTTGAGTTAGGGTCTCACTGTAGTCCAGGCTGACCTGGAATTCACTATGTAGTCTCAGGGTGGCCTTGAACTCATGGTGATCCTCCCACCTCTGCCCCACAAGTGCTAGGATTAAAGGCATGCACCACCACACCTGACTTCTTTTAATTCTTTTAGTGACGTGGCTTATACACTTGAAGTGGCAAATAATGAGAATACTTTGGTCACCTAAATATCTTGCCCATGGAAAATGGAACATGGATAGTAAAAGGGGCTAGCGGCAAAGGGATACTTGCTACATGGGCAGTGGGCAGATATCCAGCAAGGGTGTCCACATTGTCAGAGATGACTTATAGTTATTCAAGATCATACAGTTTTATCCATGGGCCTACTCTGTTACAGTGGCAGTATATGCGACCTAGAATTTTATTCTAACAGGTTTAGAATATTTGCACAATTAGGGCTGGAGATCTGGCTTAGTGGTTAAAGCACTTGCCTGAGAATCCAGGTTTGATCCCCTAGTACCCACATAAGCCAGATGCATGAGGTGGCACATGCATCTGAAGTTTGTTTGCAATGGCTAGATGCCCTGGCCCCACTCTCTCTCTGTTTTTCTTTCAAATAAATAAATAAAAAATATAACAGAGAATTATTTAAAAAGAATATTTACACAATTAGAAATTGTTTTGCCTATAGAATCTGTATTAGTCAGGGTTCTCTAGAGGAACAGAATGGACAGAATGAATTGTATTAAAAGGGGATTTATTGGATTAGCTTACACAGTCCAGCAATAGCAGGTTGCAGAACCTTTTGCAAGACCCTCAAAAATAGAAGAAAAGATGATGACATCAAATTAAAAGAGAGACTAATGGAGAGAGGGAGGGGATGGAGTCTAAAGTGGAATGGGGAGTCCGAGAGTGAAGAAACCCGGTAGCTGCTCAGTGCACGAGGCTGGAGGCCTCAGCAGTCCCAATCCGGCACTGAAGGCCTGGAGGCTTCCTGGAGAGACGCTGCTTGTGTTTTCTCAGTCCACCCTGGTCTTCAGTCCACACTGGAGAGCAGCAACACCAAGCAGCAGGTACCAAGCAGAAAACACCAAGCAGCTAGTAGCACCGGCAGCCAGGTGGGAGAGAGAGAGCCTTTCTTCCCAGAGCTCCTTTTATCAACCAGCCCCCCCTCCAAGAGGGGCCGCCCACTCTGGGCCACCCACTCTGGGGGAAGGCTTACCCTGGGGTCTGATTTTCTTTTGCAGGATTCTTCCTTTAGTTAATCCTTCCTAGAGGCAGCCTCAGAAACACACTTATGAGGAATGTCTGTGGATTCCTAAACAAATCAAGTTGACACAAACTTAACCATCACAGTATACAAACTCCCCTATAATCTATAGACCTTGCTTCTTCTTATTTTTTTTTTTTTTTCGAGATAGGGGTCTCACTCTAGCCCAGGCTGACCTGGAATTCACTATGTAGTCTCAGGGTGGCTTCGAATTCACAGCTATCCTCCTACTTCTACCCCCCTCCACCGAGTGCTAGGATTAAAGGTGTGTGCCACCACGCCCGCCCTTGCTTCTTATTTTAAAAACTTTGGGGGCGGATAGAATGGAAGAGCCAAAGGAAGGGTATGACTTCTTACAATGCAACCGCCCAGACAGAAATTGGCCTCGATATCCATGACCTTGCAGTGCCTAGCAATATCTTTGCAAGACCCTCAAAAATAGAAGAAAAAGATGATGACATCAAATTAAAAGAGAGACTAATGGAGAGAGGGAGGGGATATGATGGAGTTCTAAAGTGGAATGGGGGAGGGGAGGGAAATATCATGTGTTTTTTGTATGTAAGTATAGAAGTTGTCAATAAAAAATAATTAAAATACAAAAATATAAACAAACAAAAAACTATTTATTTGCAAGGAGAGAGAGACTTTCCTTATACCAAGACTGCAGTCTTATGTACTGCATAGTAGTATTGAAATGGAAACTGTTTTGAGGGCTGGAGATGCAACTCAGTTGGCAGAGCACTTTCCTAGCATGCAGTAAGTCCTGATCTAGCATCACATAAACTGGGCATGGTGGTACATGCCTCTAATCTCAGCACACAAGAGGTGGAGGCAAAAAGTTCAGGGTCATCCTCAGTTATAGAGGGGCTAGCCTGGGCTACATGAGGCCCTGCCTCAAAAAAAAAAAAACCACCCAAATAGCAACAAGAAATTATTTTCATTTGATCAACTTGTTTAATTTTTTAAACTTAATTTATTGACACCTTCCATAAATATTAACAGTATACCATCGTTGTAGTCCCCTCCCACCACCCTCTCTTCCTCCTCCACTGAATCCCTTCTTTCCAAGTAGTCTTTCTTCTATTTTGAGGTCATCGGTGTTCTCTCCTGCAGGTCTTGTGTAGGTAGCATCAGCCATTGTGAGGTTATGATATCAAGGCCATTTTGTGTCTGGAAGATAGTATATTATAAGCATGCCTCCCCTTACTTTGGCTCTTACATTCTTTCCGCCACCTCTTCTCAATGGTTTCTGAACCTTGGAGGGTGGGATAGAGATGTCTTATTTAGTGCTTAACCCTCCACTGTCACTTCCCAGCACTTTGGTGAGTTTTGAGTCACCCTAGTGTTTACTGCTATCTAAAAGGAGAATCTTCGGGCTGGAGAGATGGTTTAGCGGTTAAGGCATTTGCCTGCAAAGCCAAAGAATTCTGGTTAGATTCTCCAGGATCCACATAAGCCAGATGCACAAGGGGGCGTATGCATCTGGTGTTCATTTACAGTGGCTGGATGCCCTGGTGCACCCATTCTCTCTCTTTCTTCCTCTTAAATAAATAAATAAATGAATAAATAAATAAATAAAATATATTTAAAGGGAGAGTCTTCTTTAACCAAAAGTGAGAGTAGCATTAATATAACTTGGTGGACATAAGTACAATATTTAGTGGGGATTTTGGTGGGTATAATATATCTGTTTAGCCAGACAACAGTGGTAGTTTCCCCCCTAGGGTTTAAGTCCTACCTAGCCATAAGCTTTTGATCAGGCTTTCAGTATCAGGCAGGAATTCCCTCTCATGGAGCAGGCCTCAAATCCAGTTAGAGAAAATTTTGTTTCCTCAATAAGAGACATGTCACCATTGCACCAGCTGGTATGTCTGGCCTGGCTTCCCACCCATAGAGCTTGCAGGGCCCACTGCTGGTTAAGATCATTGACTTCTTTTCTCCCCCAGCAGGCTGCATAAGTCTTTCCAGCATCCTGACAGCTAGTGAGGGGATGAGGCTTCCAGCTTGATTTCTCAGTGACCTGAAGCCCCAGCATGTAGATTCTGCAGCAATAGGGTCTTACCATCTAGTTCTGGTGAGCAACCAAGAGCCTTGGCAGTAATATAATATCTTGGGAGCATTAGTGGCCTCCCTGACCAATAACTTGCTGGAAGCTGCCCCAACACTAGCATGGAAAGTTTTCTAATAATCTGTGGCTTTCTAATAATCTTGGCACAACATTATCCACTTCCACAAAATACTTCTGCCCAAGTTCTCTCTTTTTTGATATATATTGTTAGTTAGCAAAGGGTATGTTTCCATATAGCTTATTCATAAATCTTAAATTTTGATTAACTTTTCTCCTCATGCCCTCCCCTTATATGACTCCCCCCAGTATTCTGCCCCTCTATTTATATGTCTACTATACCCTCCCCTTAAGCCCAGCTTGTCCATTTGTATAAAAAATCTTGGTGGGATATTGATTTGAACAAGATTGGATCTGACTGTCCATTTGTGCTGCTCTTATATCTAAAAGTCTTATGATTAAAGCATATATTATATCCCCTCATTTACTTTGAATACAGATTTTACACATGTTTTGTTAAGTTTGCCTCCCAGCATTTTATATCTTATGCTTTTTTATTGGTACTTTAAAACATTTAATTAAAAATTAAAGTGATAGAATTAAAAAATTTCAATCTATCCTCAAATTCATGATGTTTTCTTCCTTTGTCTATTTATTTTTAATTAATCCAGTGAAATTTTCAGCTCATTTACTATACTTGTAAATCCTTGAATTTTCAGTTGTTTTACAAAGTAGTTTCCTTTTTGTTGGTAAGATTAAACTTTATTCATTCATTGTAGATAGTGCTGCAATAAACATTGATGGCAACAAGCCCCACTCTTGTTTCACTGTATGTGGATGTGTGCGTTTGTGTGCGCACGTGTGTGTGTGTGTGTGTGTGTGTGTGTGTGCTGTGCACACATGTGCAGAGGCCAGAGGATGTCAGGTGTCCTTCTCTGTCACTGTTTTGACTTGTTTTCTTGAGATAGGGTCTCTCACTGAACCTGGAGTTCTTAATTTTTTAGTTAGACTGATTGACCAGTGAATCCCCCACCCCCAAACCCTCTTGCTTCCACCCTTCTTAGCACTGTAGTTACAGCTATGCATGGTCTGCTCTTTTACATGGGTATTTTTTTTACATAGAACATTAACAATATTTTAAGATTACTAGTAAAATAAACATGAAAGGCTTGGTTTCTGGGGCTGGAGAGATGACTCAGCAGTAAAAGGAGCTTCCTTACAAATCCTGACAGCCTATGTCTACTATACCCTCCCCTTAAGCCCAGCTTGTCCATTTGTATAAAAAATCTTGGTGGGATATTGATTTGAACTAGATTGGATCTGACTGTCCATTTGTGCTGCTCTTATATCTAAAAGTCTTATGATTAAAGCATATATTATATCCCCTCATTTACTTTGAATACAGATTTTACACATGTTTTGGTCAATTGAACCCTGGGCCAGGAGGCTTTGCAAGCATCTCCAACTGTTGAGCTATCTCCTCAGCTCATAAAGACTTGGTTTTCTTTTCTCCATGTGTCTGGAGTTCATTTGTGTGGTAAGAGGCCCTGGCATGCTCATTCTCCCCCCACTTACTCTATTTGCTTGCAAATAAATGAATAAAAATATTATAAAAATACCTTTTTTTTTAAAGCTAGACATGATGGTGCATACCTTTAATCCCAGCACTTGGGAGGCAGAAGTAGAAGGATTGTTGTGAGTTTGAGACCAGCCTGGGACTATGCGTGAGTTCCAGGTCAGCCTGGTCTACAGTGAGACTCCAAAACAGCAACAAAAAAAGACAGGGTGGGAGAGATAGCTAAGTGGTTAAAGCTCTTGCCTGTGTGCCTGAAGACCCACACATGTTCTAGAGGATGTCAGGTGTCCACATAAGTCAAATGTTGACTTGACACAAGTGATAAGGTTGCACATGTGCCTGGAGTTCTTAATTTTTATCTTAGATTTGATTACCATGGCTGGAGGCCCTGGTGCACCAATTCTTTCTCTTTCTCTCTCTTTTGCTCTTGCTCTCTCACATAAAACAATAAGGCCAGTCTGTTGAGTTTGCCTAAAAAAAAAAAGACTTAAACAAATTTATTTTTCACTTGAAAGCAGAGAGAGAGAGAGGCTGAGAGAGATGACTCAGAGAGTAAAAGAGAAAGAGAAACAAATGGGACAGCCTAGTCTACTTGCCACTGCAAATGAACTTGTCCAGATTTATAAAAAACTTTCTTTTTTGAACTAGAGAGGATCTGAGAGAATGGGCATGCTCTTATATCTAAAACTCTTATGATTAAAAGCCAGATGCATATCCCCTCATTTACTTTGTGCATCTGTCTTTACATGGCACTGGTCAATTGAACCCTGGGCCAGGAGGCTTTGCAAGCATCTCCAACTGTTGAGCTATCTCCTCAGCTCATAAAGACTTGGTTTCTTTTCTTTTTTATTCTGTTTTTTAAAAAAGATTTTTATTTATTTATTTATTTATTTATTTATTTATTTATTTATCAGAGACAGAGATAGTTGAATGAGAGAAATGAATAAAAATATTATAAAAATACCTTTTTTTAAGACTGCAAAGACTCTAGATGCATGTGCCACCATGTGCATCCCAGGCACTTGGGAACTGGAGAAGTAGAAGGGGTCTTTGTGAGTTTGAGATGAGCCTGGGACTGTTAAGCCATTTCTCCAGCCCAAGACTTGTTTTCTTAATGTATAAAGGAATAATAATTCAATATTTCAATTGTTTTTAGGGAAAGATTAAAGTTTGGCTATTTTTATATCTCCAGCAAGCCAGGATGCCTTGCTGGTGGAGTAAGCCCCAAAGGCGTTCTACACCAGGTACCACATAAGTCAAATGCCCAGGTGACACAAGTGCCTACTAGTATTCTCTGGTATGAATTACTTGGAGCCAGAATGGGCAGTCTCATGTCAATAGTCTTCGCAGCAAGTGCAGCAGGTACTGTAGGCTGTATGTTCATGTGTGCCAGATGGGAGAAGACCTACAAATTTACTGGAAGCCCGCCACTACTAAAATACTTGTCATCTATTTTTAAATGTGGGTGTCACAAGGCCAAAGAGCCAGTTGGAAGGATACTAAGATTAATGAGATGCTTTTGAATCCATCAAGGCTGCTCCAACTATAGCTCTCCCAAATAAACAGGGAGCTATGGAAGCACATGCTAAAAGAAGTGCTTTGCTGTCCAGGGCACGAATGGGGAGCCCCCAGGCATTTGTGTAAGGCTTTGGCCTGCAGCAGCTGACACCTGCATCTTTGCTTTGCATGTTGGCCCTTGAGTATTTTTGGCAGGCTTAGCCATGCAGCTAGAAACTAGAGAATGTCTGTTTTTGGTGGCAAGTAAACCATTGTGTTAAAAATGTGTATATTCCTCATGTGCAGAATACAGATTTTTAAAAAACTAAATTGATGTATGTGTATTTTGTATGTTTTTGTGTTTATTTGTTTGTGTATATGCATGTGTGTGGTGCACATGAACATGTGTATGCATGCATGTGGTGCTTTCCTTAGGAACACTGTCCACTTCTTTTTGAGACAGGGTCTTTCCTTGGCTGGAGCTCACTAATTAGGCTAGACTGATTGGCTAGTAAGCTCTAGGGATCCTCCTGCCTCTGAGTATCTGTATGTCCCACTATGCCCTACCTTTTAATGGGGATTGAACTCAGGCCCACATGCTTGCAAGGCAAGCACTTGACTCACTGAGCTATTTCTTCAGCCCCATAATTTATAGTTTTAGTTGACTTATGGAAATTGTATGTATTTATAGGTATGTATTTATAGACCAGTGCATATGCTTCAACACAATATGCAATGATTACATCAGGATAATTGGCACACCTATCACCAGGCTTTCTTTGTGTTAGGAATATTCAAAAAGG
Source organism: Orientallactaga sibirica (assembly GCA_036365145.1). Taxonomy (NCBI): domain Eukaryota; kingdom Metazoa; phylum Chordata; class Mammalia; order Rodentia; family Dipodidae; genus Orientallactaga; species Orientallactaga sibirica. The sequence goes on along the minus strand of JAEOAD010000032.1, from coordinate 23,612,497 downwards.
CCTATTAACTCTTTTCAATTTTTTTTTTCTATTAACCTCTTTTGAAATATTCATTTTTTGTTGTTAACCCTAGTTATCCCAAGTTGCTATAGAACAATTATATCTCCAGCAAGCCAGGATGCCTGTACTTTTGGAGCCTAATTTTCATTTCCATACTTCTTCATCTTTATGATTTTTAAAATATATTTTATTTATTTATTTATTTGAGATGGAGAGAGAGGAGCCAGAATGGGCAGTCTCATGTCAATAGTCTTCGCAGCAAGTGCAGCAGGTACTGTAGGCTGTATGTTCATGTGTGCCAGATGGGAGAAGACCTACAAATTTACTGGAAGCCCGCCACTACTAAAATACTTGTCATCTATTTTTAAATGTGGGTGTCCACCAAGGCCACCAAGAGCCAGTTGGAAGGATACTAAGATTAATGAGATGCTTTTTGAATCCACCAAGGCTGCTCCAACTATAGCTCTCCCTCCTAAACAGGGAGCTATGGAAGCACATGCTAAAAGAAGTGCTTTGCTGTCCAGGGCACGCATGTGGGAGCCTCCCACAGGCATTTGTGTCAGGCTTTGGCCTGCAGCAGCTGACACCTTACTTTGCTTTGCATGTTGGCCCTTGAGTATTTTTGGCAGGCTTAGCCATGCAGCTAGAAACTAGAGAATGTCTGTTTTTGGTGGCAAGTAAACCATTGTGTTAAAAATGTGTATATTCCTCATGTGCAGAATACAGATTTTTAAAAAACTAAATTGATGTATGTGTATTTTGTATGTTTTTGTGTGTGGGCTGTTTGTGTATATGCATGTGTGTGGTGCACATGAACATGTGTATGCATGCATGTGGTGCTTTCCTTAGGAACACTGTCCACTTCTTTTTGAGACAGGGTCTTTCCTTGGCTGGAGCTCACTAATTAGGCTAGACTGATTGGCTAGTAAGCTCTAGGGATCCTCCTGCCTCTGAGTAGAGGTATGTCCCACTATGCCCTACCTTTTAATGGGGATTGAACTCAGGCCCACATGTTTGCAAGGCAAGCACTTGACTCACTGAGCTATTTCTTCAGCCCCATAATTTATAGTTTTAGTTGACTTATGGAAATTGTATGTATTTATAGGTATGTATTTATAGACCAGTGCATATGCTTCAACACAATATGCAATGATTACATCAGGATAATTGGCACACCTATCACCTCATTTCTTTGTGTTAGGAATATTCAAAATCCTATTAACTCTTTTCTTTTTTTTTTCTATTAACTCTTTTGAAATATTCATTTAATTGTTGTTAACCCTAGTTATCCCAAGTTGCTATAGAACAATAGAAGTTATTCTACCTATCCAATCCCACCCCTGTACTCTGTATCTTTTCTTATTTATCCTAATTTTCATATTTCCATACTTCTTCATCTTTATGATTTTTAAAATATATTTTATTTATTTATTTATTTGAGATGGAGAGAGAGAGAGAGAGAGAGAGAGAGAATGGTCATGTCAGGGCCTCTAGCCACTGCAAACAAACTCCAGACACATGCACCACCTTGTGCATCTGACTTATGAGGATCCTGGGGAATCGAACCTGGGTCCTTAGGCTTTGCAGGAAAGTGCCTTAAACATCTCTCTAGCCTCATCTTTATGATTTTTTTTTTGTTTTGTTTTTCAAGGTAGGGTTTCACTCTAGCCCAGGCTGACCTGGAATTCACTATGTAGTCTCAGGGTGGCCTTGAACTCTTGGCGATCCTCCTACCTCTGCCTCCCGAGTGCTGGGATTAAAGGCGTGCGCCACCACACCTGGCTTTTATGATTTTTTAAATTTTTTATTATTTTTTTGGAGACACACACACACACACACACACACACACACACACACACACACACACAGAGAGAGAGAGAGAGAGAGAGAGAGAGAGAGAGACAGAGATGGGCGCGCCAGCAGTGTCTCAGCTGCTGCGAACGAAATCCAGATGTGTGCGCCCTCTTGTTGTCAAGTGCGGCATTGCGCCCTTGCGTCACTGCATCTGGCTAAACGTGGGACCTGGAGATTGGAACCGCTGGAGATTGGAACCAGTGTTCTTAGGCTTAGGAGGCAGGCGCCTTAACCGCTAAGCCATCTCTCCAGCCCTATGATTTTTTTTTAAAACCTCAGGTAATAGATTTTTTTTTTCTCACTGAGGACTAGGCATCTAGTCTTGTCATCATCCATAGTGGTCAGAGAAAGCGATTACTTCTAGAAATTGGGAAACAATATCCTCAAAGTGTGATTAGTCTTATCAGTGTTCTTGGATACTTATTCACTAACAAATGTCATCGTACAACTTCCAACACTGAACCCTTTCAGTGGTGCTGATTGCCTTCCCAAGTATTCAATGCACTTAAAAATAAGGAAGTAGTCATTGGCCTAACAAACCAAAGATTTAAAAAGTTACTTGGGTTGGAGAGATGGCTTAGTGATTAAGGTATTTGCCTGCAAAGCCTAAGGACCCAGGTTCGATTCCCCAGTACCCATGTAAGCCAGATGCATAAGGTGGCGCATGCGTCTGTAGTTCCTTTGCAGTGGCGAGAGGCCCTGGCACGCCCATTCTCTCTCTCTTTTCCTCCTTCTCTCTCTCTCTTTCTCTCTCAAATAAAGAAATAAATAATTTTAAAAATCTTTAAAAAATTACTGATGCCCATTTGGGATCACTTCTATTGAAAAAGCTTATGAAGCCGGGCGTGGTGGCGCACACCTTTAATACCAGCACTCGGGAGGCAGAGGTAGGAGGATCGCCATGAGTTCAAGGCCACCCTGAGACTAAATAGTGAATTCCAGGTCAGCCTGAGCTAGAGTGAGATCCTACCTACAAAAACAAAAACAAAAAGAAAGAAAGAAAAAAGAAACAAGAAAAAGCTTATGAAACTCAGCTGTGTCGACTATTTGTAAAAGAAAGTAGCAGGCCAGTTTTAATGAACTGCCCCTACGTAACAGGTCAGCTACATCTCCAATGTTCAACATTGTAGTTAGGGGTTAGATGAAATGTTTGGTATTTACCACCAATTACTCAGAGCCTGTGAATGGTTTCAAATGCAGCAGCTGCTGCGTTCATTATTTCCATCTATTGATATGTCGATATTGTGTGCAGTTGACCGTTATTATGTCTTGAGTGTTCTTAGATAGGCATTAAGTCACAATTACCATAGTCTTTCCAGCTAAATAGTGTGCTTCAAGAGATGCGGTTCATTCTTTATTTGAAAGGGAATGACAAACTCTTACTCCAACACATTTTAACATGCATGCATAGTGTTCTATAGCTGGCAGGATGTTTATGGAAACACTTCCTTTGCAAACTGATGAGCTAATTAGCTACACTGCTTGTAAACCACTAATTGCTGGAAAACACTCAACATGGTATCCCTAGCATCCACTTGAAAAAAAAAATCTGCACCAGGCTTTTCTTCCAGGGCATTTAATTTCTCACCAGACTTCTTAGTGTCTCCCATGATGAGGTATGTGAGCAAATGCAAAGGACTTATTGTGTATGGTGTAGTGTGTACTGTGTAAGGCACTCTAATTTTTGTCACTTGATCTGCTAGACCTGTGGCATATAGACAGACGGGTTTGAGGAATAACAGTCGTGACAATTTTGAAAGTTTGAGTCATGCTATAAGCCACGTGCCATTTACTTTGATGTATAATTCAAAGACCAGAGCCAAGATGTAATACATGTTAACAGATTGATTTGAAAGTGATAAGTCCCAGAAAGTAAATGTGGCCTGAAATCTCAGCTAGGAAGGAGTTTAAAAGAAAAATGTGATTCCTGAACTATGTAAGGTTTTGCTCGCCTCCATGGCTAGAGAGAGGGTATCACTCGACAGCCGTTTCATAGATGTTGATATGGGCTGACGGCGATCTTATGTCTACACTTGTACAAGACAGGTCTGAACTTGGCTGCTGTGTCTCACATTCTAGTTAGTTAAGGAGTGTAGAAGCTCTTCTGGCCATTTACCAGGATCAGGAATGAGAATGTCAAGAATTTCTCTCTGTGGCTATTCCCATTTCTTCCTTTATAAAGAAAGAGATGCTTTTCTTTTCTTTCTTTCTTTTTCTTGTTTTAGTTTTTCGAGATAGGGTCTCACTCTAGCTCAGGCTGACCTGGTATTCACTATGCAGTCTCAGGGTGGCCTTGAATATACGGCGATCCTCCTATCTCTGCCTCCCTAGTGCTGGGATTAAAGGTGTGTGCCACCACGCCCAGCTGCTTCTTCTTCTTCTTTTATTCTTTGCAACTAATCTGGATTCTTGCTTACCTTTGCCCATTGGTTGGAAAGAGCTATTCAACAATTGCATTTTTTCTAGAATGTTCTTATATTTTCTTTTCTTTTAAAAATATTTTATTTTTATTTACTGATTTGAGAGAGAGAGGCAGAGAGAGAGAGAGAGAGAGAGAGAGAGAGAGAGAGGAAGAGAATGGGTGCGCCAGCCACAGTGAACAAACTCCGGCCTCATGTGCCACCTTGTTTGTGCATCTGGCTTAAGTAGGTACTGGGGAATTGAACCTAGGTCCTTAGACTTTGCAGGCAAGCACTTAACTGCTAATTCCAGCCCAACCTTAGTTTTTTTTTTTTTTTGTTGTTGTTTGTGTTTATGTATGCATGTATGAGCACATGCATGCCACAGCATCGTGTTTGATGTGTGGTAATCAGAGGATAACCTTGGGGTGTTGGTCCTCTCTTTCCACCTTCTTTCAAGCACAATGTTTTTTGTTTTTGTTGCTAGGAAGCCAGTCTAGCTGCCCACAAGCTTTGAGATTCAGGCTATGTAGACATGTTGGGAGTACAGATGCTTGCAAGCTCCGGGATTCAGGCTCTGAGGGCATGTTGGAATTATAGATGTCTTCCAGCTTTGGGATTCACGCTCTGTAGGCATGTTGGGATTATATATGAATGCATCCAGCTTTAAATGGGTGCTGAAGATTGAACTTGGGTCAGCTGGCTTGTGGAACAAATGCTTTTTTGTTTTTGTTTTTCGAGGTAGAGTCTCACTTTAGCCCAGGCTGACCTGGAATTCACTCTGTATTCTCAGGGTGGCCTTGAACTCATGGTGATCCTCCTACCTCTGCCTCCCGAGTGCTGGGATTAAAGACATGTGCCAGCCACCATGCCTGGCTGGAACAAGTGCTTTTAAACTGCTAAGCCATTTCCCCAAATCTCACATGTTTTGAGGCCAAGTCTCTCATTGAACCCAGAACTCATTGATTCTGCTACACTAGCAAGCTGGCAAGCCCCAGGAATCTTCCTATCTATGTCTCCCCAGTTCTGGGATTATGGGTGCATGCCACCATGTCCAGCTTTTACATGGTGCTGGGACTCAAGCTAAGTTTTCATGCTTGCATTTTACTAACTGAACCATTTCCCTAGCCCTGTGGTTCTTCTTAATGTAAGAGGGGGTTATAATAGACTAAAGTCTATATAGATTGGGCTTCCAAGAACCTGAAATAGAGGGTCTTGTGCAAGTGATTTATTGAAGACATCTTCTCAGTTGATATCTCTGAAGGGTAGAGGGAAACATGAGAAGACAGGGGAAGAACTGAGCAAAGTTGAGCTAAAGGTGGTACAGTAAGGTGAAGGTGCTCTAGACAGACAGGTAAGCTCGGACTCATGTGGCCAGTATGACTGGGGACCTGAAGTTTCTGAAGTTTTTTTTTCAGGGTAGGGTCTTGCTCTTTCCCTGGCTTACCTGGAGTTCACTATGTAGTCCCATGGTGGCCTTGAACTCACAGTGATCTTTGTGCCTCTGTCTTCTGAGTGCTGGGATTAAAGGTAGGTATCACACACCTAGCATGAAGTTTTTATTTTTTTAAGTTTTGATTTCATTTCATTACAACTTAAGCATAAACATTTAATACACAATCTAGTTATGGTGAAACCTTAAAGCATGGGCATATAAGTCTAATTTTTCAACTGCAAATTTTTATAGTGTTAAAAATAGAACAAATATCTCTGATGCATTGAGATGTTTCATTAGGATAGAATACAAATGTACTTAAAAATCATTTTGGAAGGGCTGGAGAGTTGACTTAGCGGTTAAGTGCTTGCTTGTGAAGCCTAAGGACCTTGGTCCGAGGATTGATTCCCCAGTACCCACATAAGCCAGATGCGCAAGGCAGCACACACATCTGGAGTTCATTTGCAATGGCTGGAGGCCTTGGCGTGCCATTCTTTCCATCTCTCTCTCTCTCTCCCCTGCCTGTTTCTGTACCTCTCTCTGAAATAAATAAATAAAAATAAAATAAAATAAAAAATCATTTAGGAAAATGGAAAATATCTCCTTAATAGTTATTTATATTGATTACAGGTTGAAACATTGGCTATATTAGATTAAACCAAATATAGTTTTAAATGAATTTTATCTATTAATAATTTTAATAATTAATTTTAACTATTTAGTTATTTTTTTTTTGATACAGTGTTGCTATATGGCCTAGGCTGTCCTTGAACTCATGGCAGTTTTTCTGCCTCTGTCTCCTGACTGTTGGGATTACAGGCATGTGCTACCATGCCTACCTACTTACTCTTATTTTTTATTTTTATTTTAAATATTTTATTTATTTATTTATTTACTTATTTGAGAGAAAGGAAGAGTTAGATAGAGAAAGAGAGAGAATGGGCATGCCAGGGCCTCCAGCCAGTGCAAACAAACTCCAGACGCATGTGCCCCCTTGTGCATCTGCCTTATGTGGTTCCTGGGGAATTGAACTGGAGTCCTTAGGACCTTAACCACTAAGCCATTTCCCCAGCCCCCTTTTCTTGTTTTTTTGAGTTAGGGTTTCACTCTAGCCCAGGCTGACCTGGAATTCATTATGTAGTCTCATAGTGGCCTCGAACTCACGGCAGTCCTCCTACTTCTGCCTCCCAAGTGCTGGGATTAAAGGTGTGTGCTGCCACGCCCGGCTTCCTACCTACCTACTTACTCTTTTTTATAAGTGTTAATACTTTCAAAATATGCCTATTTGGTGACCACTAGGGTGATTCAAAACTCACCAAAGTGCTGAGAAGAAGTGACAGTGGAGTGTTCATTGAGACATCTCTATCACACCCTCCAAGGCACAGGGAACACTGCAGAAGAGGTGGTTGAAAAAATCTAAGAGCTGTAGAAAGGGCAGGAGTGCTTCACAATACTGCTTTGCAACAATGCCCTTTTTAGATACATATGCTAAGATCCAAATTGTCTTTCAGGAGCATGGTCACATCAACCAATGATGAAGCTGAGATGTAAAATCAGAACCTATGTTTAATGAAAAAGTTAGCATATGGAACAAAGTATACCACACAACCAAGAGGTTATTTCATTGTTCAGAGTCCAACATGGGAAACATCAGCAGTAACCAGAAGGTTGCATAGTGAGCAGGGAGACAGAACAAAGGAAACTGGACAAAATAAGTTTGATCATATAAGTGATCACCTATCATTTCTCTAGAGATAGTCTTATGGAGTTATGGTACTTATAGCTCATTATATAACACACTTTTGGAAACATTTGCTGGATGTTGCAGATTCACCAACTTTTCGGATTTTATTTTTCCCACGATTTACATAATCTCTGTATGACTGGAAGTGCCTTCTCTCTCTCTCTCTCTTTTTTTTCGAGGTAGGGTCTCTAGTTCAGGCTGACCTGGAATTCACTATGTAGTCTCAGGGTGGCCTTGAATTCATGGCTGGAAGTGCCTTTCTTTTGATATATCATTACTTTTTAAATTTTTAAAAAATGTTTTTAGTTTCATTACTTCTTTTTTATTTATTTATTTATTTTAAATTTTTAAAAAAGATTTTATTTTTTAAAATTTATTTATTAGAGACAGAGAGAGAGAGAGAGAGAGAGAGAGAGAGAGAGAGAGAGGGGTGCACCAGGGCCTCTAGCCCCGCAAACTAACTCCAGATGCATGCGCCACCATGTGCATCTGGCTTATGTGGGACCTGGAGAATTGAACTGAGGTCCTTAGGCTTCACAGGCAAATGCCTTAACCACTAAGCCATCTCCCCAGCCCTACTTTAAAAAAATATTTATTTATTTATTTATGAGAGAAAAAGAGGCAGAGAGAGAGAGAGAGAGAGAGAGAGAGGGAGAGGGAGGAGAGAGGGAGAAAATGGGCATTCCAGGGCCTCCAGCCACTGCAAACAAACTCCAGATGCATGCACCCCCTTGTTCATCTGGCTTACGTGGGTCCTGGAGAATCGAACTGGGGTCCTTTGGCTTTGCAGGCAAACGCCTTAACTGCTAAGCCATCTCTCCAGCTGACATTAAAAAAATTTTTTTTTTGAGAGAAACACAGAGAGAGACAGAGAGAGAGGGAGAGGAAGACAGATAGAGATGGGCGCGCCAGCAGCCTCTCAGCTGCTGTGAACGAAACCCAGATGCATGCGCCCCCTTCTGGGCAAGTGCGGCATTGTGCCCTTGCGTCACTTTGCATCTGGCTAAATGTGGGACCTGGAGATTGGAACCCGTTTCTTAGGCTTAGCAGGCAGGCGCCTTAACCACTAAGCCATCTCTCCAGCCCTCCAGCCCATATTTTAAAATTTTTATTTATTTGTGAGAGAGGGAGAGAGAGAGACAAAAAGAGAGAGAGACACAGAGAGAGCATGCCAAGGCCTCTAGCCACTGCAAATGAACTCCAGACACATGCACCACCTTGTGCATCTTGCTTACATGGTGTTGCAGTCAGGTTTGCATTGCTGGCAGAAATCACTCAACCAAGAGCAGCTTGAGGGACAAAAAGGGTTTATTTTGGCTTATAGATTTGGCGGGAAGCTCCATAATGGCAGGGGGAAACGATGGCATGAGTAGAGGGTGGACATCACTCCTTGGCCAATATCAGGTGGACAATAGAAACAGGAGAGTGAGCCAAACGCTGGCAAGGGGACACTGGCTATAATACCCATAAGCCTGCCCCCAATAATACACTCCTTCAGGAGACATTAATTCCCAAATCTCCATCAGCTGGGAACCTAGCATTCAGAACACCTAAGTTTATGGGGAACACCTGAATCAAATCACCACACATGGGTACTGGGGAATCAAACTTGGGTCCTTTGGCTTTTCAGGCAAGCGCCTTAACCACTAAGCCATCTCTCAGGCCCAGTACTTTTTTAAAATTTAAAATATTTGAGAGAGGGAGAAAGAGGGAGAGAGGGAGAGAGAGAGAGGGAGGGAGGGAGGGAGAGGGAGGGAGGGAATGGGTGTGCCAGGGCCTTTAGCCACTGCAAACGAACCCCAGATGCATGTGCCACCTTGTGCATCTGGCTTTTGTGGGGACTGGAGAATTGAATTTAGGTCCTTAGGTTTTGCAGGCAAAAGACTTAACCACCAAGCCATCTCTTCAGCCCCACATATGTCAATATTTTTAAGTCAATTTTAATCAAGGTTAGCCATTGATTGCCCTGCTTCTTTAAGTTGACAAACTTTTGACCTTTGAAATATAGTTCATCACTATCATATTCTATGATGTGAAAACTGAATTCTTTTCTCCTTTGTTATATATCTCCTCCAATCCATTGTTTTTGTCATGACTGGAGTTTAATTTCTAGAGAATTGTCTTTCCCATAATTTCAAATACCCTTTCCCCAAAACTGCTAGTAGTGGAAAGTAGGTCTCCTAACATTCAAACTTCTATTCTTTCTCTCACATGAACATAAGACATTTTGGACTAGAGACTCTCTAATTAGAGTAATATGTTAAAAAAAGATTTAAAAATGTTCAGATTTAGCCGGTCACCCATCATGTTCCTACAAAACCAGAACTTATTAACTCATCTCTAACAGAAGCATGGAGAGGCGGGTTTGACTTCAAAATACCAGTAATACATCAATTTCTATGTATAAACCAGTATGTGATTAAAATTTATCACCCAATAAACCACTAGGAAATATGAATGTGATCTTAGTCATAAAGGACTGTTAGGAGCCAATGCATCTACGTACTCACAGGGTCGTTATAGAGAGGAGTGTCTGAAATCTCTTCTCTATAGAAAATTAGTTTGGTGCCTTTTCATTTCACATATACACACCTCATATTAAGGTTATTTTCAAATTCAAATTCTGGTTGAATGAGAAAACCAAAAGGCACATCAGTGTTCTTAATCAGTAGAGCTTAAGGATCCTTGAAGAGAAGTTTCTGGAAGTGAAAGGTAAGCAGGCACAAAATAAAATGTGCTTAAGATCTCAAGAAAGAGCCGGATGTGGTGACTCACACCTTTAATCCCAGCACTCGGGAGGCAGAGGTAGGAAGATTGCCATGAGTTCAGGGCCACCCTGAGAATACAGAGTGAATTCCAGGTCTGTCTGGGCTAGAGTGACACCCTACCTTGATGAACCCCCCCCAAAAAAAAAAATCTGGAGAAAGAAAATTTTGGTGAAAATTACTAAAAAATAATTTTACATAAAAATTATAACCAGTGCTTGAAATGTAGTATATTCCAATGTAACACTTAAAACAACTGGGTAAAAATTCTATGCCATATCAAGTCAGCACTGATGTACCTAACTCTGTGTGGACCCATACATAACACATGAATCTTGGAGGTGCTCCAAGGTTGTATTCTTTTTTTTTTTTTTTTTGGTTTTTCGAGGTAGGGTTTCACTCTAGTCCAGGCTGTCCTGGAATTAACTCTGTAGTCTCAGGGTGGCCTCAAACTTCGGCGATCCTCCTACCTCTGCCTCCCGAGTGCTGGGATTAAAGGCATGTGCCACCACACCCAGCTCAAGGTTGTATTCTTAAATGTCGTTTTCCTGAACACTAGGCTACTACATTATTGGAAGTGACTTATAACCCTATACTTAACCCTTTTCTTTCAATATTCAAAGAATTTTCATTGATTTTGTTTAATTTAATTTTATTTTTATTGCAAGGAAAGAGAAAAAGAGAATGAAAATATAAGCACACTAGGGCCTCTTGCCACTGCAAACAAACCCCAGATGCATGTTTCACTTTGTGCATCTGGATTTATGTGAGTACTGGAAAATTGAACCCCAGCTGTCAGGCTTTGCAAGCGTCTTTACCCACTGAACCATCTCTCTAGCCCTGATCTTTCCCCCCTCTCCCGCCAGGTAGGGTTTCACTCTACTCCAGGCTGACCTGGAATTCACTATGTAGTCTCAGGGTGGCTTCAAATTCACAGCGATCCTCCTACCTCTGCCTCCCGAGTGCTGGGATTAAAGCCTGGGCAACCATGCCCAGCTGTGATCTTGTTTTCCACCCAATATCTTGACCTGTTCTTTCCCCTTTAGCCTGTAGCATGTGCCCAGTGTCTCTACTGATTGCCCCTGGCTGTGAAGAGTTGGACTCCTAAAACACTAGCTGACAATCCGAGTGCCGTACTGGATGGAGATAGCAGTTTGCCGCAGCTCACCAGTTAAGAACTTGTTCTGGAAGTTTCATGGGAATAGCTTTAATTTTGACATAATAAATCTTCACATAAAAAGATATAAAATATTACTATGGTGATGAGAACACTTTTGTCTCTTAAGAACCCTGTGCCTATCTAGTACTTTTCTCTTGGGGCCAAATCCTTTCACTTGTTTTCCTTGTGTTTCTGTAATCTTTGTGTGTGCATACTAAGGAGTTTCTTTAGAACAATATGAAAAGTATTAAAGATTTCATACACAAGTGTTACACAGTGAAGTGAGCTGGCTGTTGATTTTTTAAAAGGTTTTATTTTTATTTATTTATTTGAGAGAGAGGCAGAGAGAGAGAGAGAGAGAGAGAGAGAGAGAGAGAGAGGGAGAAATGGGTGTGCCAGGGCCTATAGCCACTGCAAATGAACTCAAGATGCATGCGCCACCTTGTGCATCTGGTTTATGTGGGTCCTGGGGGAATCAAACCGAGGTCCTTTGGCTTTGCAGGCAAGCACCTTAAGTGCTAAGCCATCTCTCCAGCCCCTGGCTGTTGAATTTTACAAGTTTTTCACCCTGAGGAGAAGAGTCACAACTTCTTTTGGGATTATAGTGAAAAAAATATTTGGGATGGTTGAACTTTATTCAGGGAACCCTTTAACTGTGACATATGGAAAGTTCCTAGGATGGTAACATTATTAGGTATATGGATCCTGAAGCCACAAAAATACTGGGCTCTTTCTCTATCTGCCTCTTTCTCTCTCTGTCTCATAAATAAATGAATAAATGAATAAATGAATAAATAAATAAATAAATAAATAAATAAATAAATAAATAAATAAATAATACTTTTAAAAAAAGGGCTGGAGAAATGGCTTAGTGGTTAAGGCATTTGCCTGTGAAGCCTAAGGACCCAGTTTCTATTCCCAAGTACCCTTGTAAGCCAGATGCACAAGGTGGTGCATGTATCTGGAGTTCTTTTGTAATGGCTATAGGCCCTGGTGTGCCCATCCTTTCTCTCTCTCTCTTTTTTTTTTTTTTTTGAGGCAAGCCCAACAGACTACCCTGACTTTTTTATGAGAAGGAGCAAAAGAGAGAGAGAGAGAGAGAGAGGAGGAGGATTGGCATGCTAGGGCCTCCAGCCACCGTAATCAAACTCCACACATGTACCCCACCTTGTGCGCATGTGTGACCTTGAACATTTGCATCACCTTGTGTATCTGGCTTATGTGGGACCTGGAGAGTCAAACATGGGTCCTTAGGCTTTGCAGGCAAGTGCCTTAAATGCTAAGCCATCTCTCCAGGCCCTGTCCTCTCTTTCTACCTGCCCCCTCTCTCTTAAATAAATAAACAAATATTTAAAGAGAATACTGGATCATGTTTTATTCTTTTAAACTTTAAACCAGATTATATGTGGTATAGGAGTTAAGAAAAAGGCCCATATGTTTAGTGTAAGAAATGAAAGCCACCTAAAGAGTTTATGAAAACAACTGACTTTTTAGTTACATATGTTTAAAACATTTTTTTAAAAAGATAGGGGGTCTCACTCTAGCCCAGGCTGATCTGAAATTCACTATGTAGGCTCATGGTGGCATTAAGCTCATGGAAATCCTCCTATCTCTGCCTCCTGAGTGCTGGGATTAAAGGCTTGCACCACCATGCCTGGCTAAAACATTATTTTTATTTTTATTTTTTAGAGAGAGAGAGAGAGAGAGTGTGTGAGTGAGAGAGAATTGGTGTGCCAGGGCCTCAGCCACTGCAGTTGAACTCCAGACTCTTGTACCACTTAGTGGGCATATGCAACCTTGCACTTGCCTCACCTTTTGTGCGTCTGACTTATGTGGGATCTGGAGAGTTGAACATGGGTCCTTAGGCTTCTTCTTCTTCTTCTTTTTTTATTGGTTTTTCGAGGTAGGGTCTCACTCTGGTCCAGGCTGACCTGGAAATAACTGTGTAGTCTCAGGATGGCCTCGAACTCTCGGCAGTCCTCCTACCTCTGCCTCCCGAGTGCTGGGATTAAAGGCATGCGCCACCACGCCCGGCTTGTCCTTAGGCTTCTTAAGCAAGTGTCTTAACTGCTAAGCCATAAAACATTTTTGTAAAAATGTATTTTTATTTATTAGAGAGAGAGAGAGAGAGGACAGAGAGAGAGAGAGAGAGAGAGAGAGAGAGAGACAGAGAAACTAGTTAATGGTGACTTGCAAATTTCCAGAAAATTTCCCCAGATTGTATGAAAAGTCAAGGCCATTTTGCTTTCTAAGTATCACCTGAAAGGAAGGACTTGGAAGCCTTTTAGCAATCTTGGTACATTTGTCAGATTCTTGGCAAACTTGCCTTTGTTTATGACTGTGTCCTGTCAAAATTGCAGGATGGAAAATGAAATGTTGACATATTTGATTATTGAGGCCACCAACCAGATATTACATCTAGAAATGACACATTGTGGTTACAAAAGAAAGCCCTCGGAGTTCAATATATCTGAGCGGGAAACCCTGTTCTGACAATTCATGGGATGTTTGACCTCTGACAAAATTGCTTAACCTTGGCGAATTTGGGCTCCTTCAATAGCACAAGAGTGATGTTAATGTAGATGTTGTGAGCCTACTGGGGGAATCAACTGGTTTTTCAGAACTCTTCATTATTGTTGCTGCCTCTACTTAGAATTCTTTTCTTATCCCTTCAATCTCTTAATAAAGAGCTGCATGCTGCTTCACCAGTGGGGATGAAACTCCTTCGTGGAGATATGATTTAAAAATCTGTTTTCCCATTCTGTAGGTTATCTTTTTTTTTTTTTAATTTGAGAGACACACACATACACACACACACAGAGAGAGAGAGAGAGAGAGAGAGACAGAGAGAGACAGAGACAGAGAATGGGTGTGCCAGGGCCCGTCAGCCTCTGAACGAACTCTAGGCGCGTGCGCCCGCTTGTGTACACGTGCGACATTGCGTGCTTGCCTTACTTTTGACGTCTGACTAAATGTGGGACCTGGAGATTGGAACTGACATTCTTAGGCTTCGCAGGCAGGCACCTTAACTGATGAGCCATCTCTCTAGCCCAGGTTATCTTTTCTTGGTGTTGTCTTTTAAGAAATTTTGAATTTTGATTGTTTAATTTGTCAATTTTTTTCTTTCATTATTTGTACTTTTGGTGTTACATAAGACATTACTGCCTCACTCAATTACCATGAAGTTTTACTCTTCTGTTGTCTATTTTTTTAATTTATTTTCTTTTTTGAGGCAGAGTCTCATTCTAGACCAGGCTGATTTGGAACTTACTCTTCAGCCCATATCAGTTCTATTGATTGCTATAGTTCTCTCCTAAGTTTTGAAATTTCAAGTGTGACTCCTGTGATTTAGCTCATCCTTTTCTATTTTAGGTCTTTTGACATTTTCATGTGAATTTTAGTATTAGCTTATCAATTTCTTTAAGAGTGAAGAAAGGCTGTGTTAGCAGCTATTGTGATTTTGTATAACAATTTGGGGAATATTGTTCATTTTACCAACATTAAACTTCTACAACATGAACTATCACTGCATTTATTTAGGTCTTTATTTTAGCAATGCTTTTAGTATTCAGCATATAGGTTTTGCACTTATTTTGTTAAAATGATTCCTGAGTAGTTTATTCTTTGTATGCTACTGTGAATAGAATATATTTACTTTTGTTATAGTTCAGAAATTTCAGTGTCTATCTCCATGATTTTTTTTTTTTAATTTGTTTTCGAGGTAGGGTCTCACTTTAGGTCAGGTTGAGCTGGTATTCACTATGTAGTCTCAGGGTGGCCTTGAACTCACGGCGATCCTCCAACTCTGCCTCCTGAGTGCTGGGATTAAAGGCATGCACCACCATGCCTGACTGTCCATGATAATTTTGTGATCTCTTTGAGTTTGACTATATGCCTTTGGTATGTACCACTAGCCAATTAGCCTTTGCAAGGTTGGTGTTGGGTAAGAATATGTACTCGGGCCCTACGATCACTTCCATTATTTCTATCAACTGGGTCAAATTTGTCTTTACTGATTAGTAGTCATTTTTGCTCTGAATGAGGCAGTATTAGAAAAGATACATTTGGTAGACATTTATTGCTCTGATCACAGCAGTGAGACTTGAATATCTTGCAGGGCACAACCTAAATTACCTTATTAACTTTCTTATAAATGAAGCTTTGTCAAAGTTAAATGTGATGGGTTTATTTATTTATTTTTGGTTTTCTGAAGTAGGGTCTCATTCTAGCTTAGGCTGACCTGGAATTTACTATGTAATCTCAGGGTGGCCTCAAACTCTCAGCAATCCTCCTACCTCTGCCTCCAGAGTGCTGGAATTAAAGGCATGCGCCACAATGCCTGGCTCATTTTTTGAAAAAAATTTTTATTTACTTATTTACTTGAGAGAGAAAGGAGGAGGGAGGGAGAGAGGGAGAAAGGGAAGAGAGAGAGAGAGAGAGAGAGAGAGAGAGAGAGAGAGAGAGAGAGAGAGAATGGTCACGCCAGGGCCTCCAGCCACTGCAAACGAACTCCAGATGCATGCACCCCCTTGTGCATCTGGGTAATGTGGGTCCTGGAGAATCGAACCAGGGTCCTTTGTCTTTGCAGGCAAACGCTTTAACCACTGAGCCATCTCTCCAGCCCTCATTTTTTAAAGTTTAATTTTGTATGTGTATGTGTGCATGTTTGTGTGTGGAGGGCATCTGCACGTGTGCAGGGGCTTGTGTACACAAGTGTGCATGCATGTGAAAGCCAGAGCACAGTCTTGGGTGTCATTATTATTATTTTTTAAATTTTATTTTGTTGTAGAGTCTCGCTCTAGCCCAGGGTTCCTGGAATGCACTTTGTAGTCTCAGGCGGCCTTAAACTCACAAGCGAACCTCCTACCTCTGTCTCCCAAGTGCTGGGACTAAAGGTGTGTGCCACCACACCCAGCCTTGGGTGTCATTCTGCCCATCTTTTCTGAGAACAGGTTTCTCATTGGCCTGGAGCTTGCCAAATGGGATAGACTGGTTGGCCAGCAAACCCCGGGGGTTTAACTGTTTCCATCTCCCTGGTGCTGAGATGTGAGAGTGCTAAGCATGCACCATCGTGCTGGTTATTTATTTAATTTATTAATTTAGTTGCAAGGAAAGAGATAGGGAGGCAGACAGAAAGAGAGGAAGGGAGAGAGAGAGGGGGGGAGAGAGAGAGAGAAGAGAGAGAGAACAGGTACACCAGGACCTCCTGCTACTGCAAACTTCAGATGCACATGCCACTTTGTGTACCTGGATTTATGTGGGTAATGGGGAATCAAAGCTGGGTCATCAGATTTGATGAAAAATTTCGGGATCAAATTCAGGTCCTCATGCTTACAAAGGCAAACACTTATAAACTGGTTGACCTATTTCCATTGTTTTGTAATTTATTTTAAAATTATTGAGTGATGCTTTGACATTGTCATTCTTAGTTTTCAGTTTGTTTTTCAGAATCTTTAATTATATATAAAATAGTATTGAAACCTTCAGGATTTTTGCATATGGAGGATTATTATGATTTGTTTGTGTCCTTTATCATTGTGGGGTGATGTAAATGTATGTATGTATGTATGTATGTATGTATGTATGTATGTATGTATGTATATATACATATATATATATGTGTGAGTGTGTATGTATGTATATTTATTTATTTATTTTTGTTTAAGAGAGAGAGAGAGACAGAGAGAGAGGGTGAGAGAATTGGTGCCCCAGGGCCTCAGCCACTGTAATCAATGCTTGTACCACCTAGTGGGCATGTGCAACCTTGCACTTACCTCCCCTTTGTGTATCTGGCTTATGTAGGATCTGGAGAGTTGAACATGGGTCCTTAGCCTTTGCAAGCAAGCGCTTTAACTGCTAAGCCTTCTTTCCAGTCCTGTATATGTATATCTATATGTATGTGTGTGTGTGTTAATATATACTTAGAGGTAGGTGTATCTGAAGATGTTAACATTTAAAACCAAATAGAAGAGACTTCTCATTGAAATTTGTTTTCTCTGTGGGAATACTTGATGGAGATGATGTTTTGACTTTTTGTTTTTGTTTTTTAAAATATTTATTTGTGAAATAAAAGGCAAGAGATAGATAGATAGATAGATAGATAGATAGATAGATAGATAGATAGAAGTGTATAGGTGCTCCAGGGCCTCTTGCCATTGTAAATGAACTCCAGAAGCATGTGCCACTTTGTGCATCTGACTTTATCTGTGTACTGGGGAGGAGTCAAACCCTGAATGTCAGGCTTTGCAAGCGCCTTTAACCACTGAGCTATCTTTCCAGCTCTGAGATTATCTTTTAATCATTCTTCAGTACTCCATTAATGCTTTGTATATTGTGTTAGCAAATATTAGTTATATTAACAAATGAACTCATTATTAAGGGTTAGGTGTTATTTAAAACAACATCGTCTTGTCACTCTTAGTAGCACTGGAATGAGATATTTTCAAGAGATGTCAAAAAAATCAAAGCTGCATCTTTCTTCTAGGTCAGCACATTATAATGGGGATATATAAGTGACTAAGCTCGCTCATGTTTAGCAAGAAAAAGAAATATTGGAAAAAATAATGGGCAATTACCTCTAGTCTGGCATCTGAGTTGCAAGGCTAGTTTCTCACTCTCAAAAGAATTAAATTGACATCAAGAGTAATATCATAGAAATGTTCACTGGTGGGTAGTGTGGAGTCAATAAGTTGTTGGGAGATAAAGTCAATAGATGGCAATTATGGGCAGTTATTCCAGCTCAGAGTTGAACATTTAATTAAATTGTAAATGCATACTATCATCTCTTTTCAATGTTTGTTTCACAATATGGATCGCCACTTTTTGTTGCTTTGAGTATAAATAGCTTTAAATATCATATCTATTGTATTTAATAGTAGGTGTAGGAAATATTTTATATAACTTATTTTGTAATTATTGTCAAGTTTCAATATGATATAAAGTTACCTTATTACCTCTTAAAAATGTATTTATTTGAGAGAGAGAAAGAGAGAGAGAGAGGCAATTGGAAAGAGAGAGAATAGGCATGCCAGGGTCTCTGGCCACTGCAAATAAACTCCAGATGCATGTGCCACCATGTGCATCTGGCTTATGTGGGTACTGGGGAATGGAATCTGGGTCCTTCGGCTTTGCAAGGCAAGTGAGTTAATCACTAAACCATCTCTCTATCTCCTTATTACCTTTTTTTAAACAACAACAACAACAACAACAACAACAACAAATTCATCATCTTTCTTTTAGATTCTGAAGGGTCACCTAACTGGCTTTTTCTTTTCTTTGGTTTTTCAGGATAGGGTCTTGTGCTAGCCTGGGCTGACCTGGAATTCACTATGCAGTCTCTCAGGCTGGCCTCCAACTCATAGCATCCTCCTACCCCAGCCTCCTGAGTGCTGGGATTAAAGGTGTGCACCACAACATCTGGCTTTAATTTTTTTATTGAATTTGTCATTAATTTTGAAATTTAAGTGAATAATTATGAAATATTTAAATATTTTACTTTATCTAAAAGGATATAATAGGACATTACCCAATCTCTTGATGTTGGGCCCAGATTAAGTTTTAGTGTGGCTCTGTTGATTGAACCTCATGTAGTCATTTTTGTCTAAATCACAACCAAATTACTTTAAGGTTTTCAGTTTTAATGTCTTTATGAAAGAGCTTACTGACATCTGAGAAGCTACCTAATTGCAGAATCTTTCTTGGTATTTTCTAATCCCTTTTGTTGCTTCAACCTAATGTTTTATCAATTTAGGAGAAAGTGTGTGTGTGTGTGTGTGTGTGTGTGTGTGTGTGTGTGTGAGAGAGAGAGAGAGAGAGAGAGAGAGATTGATTTACTATAGGTGCACCAGGGCCTGTTGGCACTAAAAATGAACTCCAGATTCATTCATGCTCCACTTTGTACATCTGGCTTTATATGAGTACTGGGGAATTGAACCCAAGCCAGCATTCTCTGCAAGCAAGCACCTTTAACCACTGTGCCATTTCTCTAGTCCCCTTCAACCTAACTTTTAGGATGTTTTTCTTTCAACTCCAATTTGACAGCATTTTTAGCAACTCAATTTTATTGAATGCCTCCCAAGCATTCAAGGTAGTTTTCAAAGAAATAACAGATAACAGATTCCATTCTGCATTCCTATTTGGTAGGTTTACATATCTAATAAAACTACATAATTAAAATCACAACGGGCACAAAAAGGTTGCAGAACAGACTAATGGTGTTCTGATCAGCCTCAATAGTGGGAAAAAAGTCCTGTTTCAGCTGTTCCTTAGGTGTTGAGCAGAAAGGAGGGATCATTAAAATGTGGGTACAAAGAATTTGTTAATCTGGAGAAATGGTTAAGAGGGATTCTCTAGGTAGCTTCTATTACATCCCAACTATAATGTTACAAGACATTGCCATCACATTTTTTTTTTTTTCATTTTGGTTTTCTTTAATGTAGGTTCTCTGTCTAGCCCAGGTTGACCAGTAACTCACTCTGTATCTCCAGGCTGGCCTTGAACTCAGCCTCCCCAGTGCTGGGATTAAAGGTGTGTGCCATTATGCCTTTCCACTATGCTTGAAGAAGAAGCTAGTATCATCACATTTTATGTAAAATATCACCTTACAGTCCCAACAGTGTATTTTCCAGCTCATGTAGAGAGTTCCCAATGGTGCAGAGCTCAGTGGTGGTTGCTGTTCCATGGCAGTTCAGCCCTCATGCGGGCCTGTTGCTGCCTTTACCCAGTGCATGACTGCTGCTGGCCTTGAAGAAGGGTTTTATGATTTATCTCAATTGCTTTGTTGGGGGAACTGGGAATGCTTAATCTAAGGCTAATTAATCCTCACTTGTGGCAGTTACCTTTTTATTGCTGAGACAAAACACCCGGCCCGAAGCAGTTTGTGGAAGCTAAGGGTTTGTTCTGGCTTATAGTCTGGAAGAGAATTTTCATCATGAGGAAGAGAGCATGGCTGAGCAGATGCACTGAGTGTCAATCACATCAAGCAGCAGAGAGGAAGTGAGTGAGTTCACTCTGGACACTCTGGGTGCTGAACTAAGAAATCTCAAGGTCCACCCTGTTGCAGTTACTTTTTCATTGCTAGGACAAACACCTGACCAGAAGCAGTTTATTTTATTTATTTAAGAAAGAAAGAGAGAGAGAGAGAGAGAGGAGAGAGGGAGGGAGGGAGGGAGAGAAACATGGACATAACAGAGCCTTCTTTCCACTGCAAATGAACTCTAGACACATGTGCCACTTTGAATCTGGTTGGGTGCTGGGAAATCAAATCTGGACTGGCAGGTTTTCCAGCAAATGCTCTTAATGTCTGAGACATCTCCCCATTCCACCTTTAAAAAAAGAATTTTTTTTTATTGACAACTTCCATAATTATAGACAATAAGCCATGGTAATTCCCTCCCCTCCCACTTTTCCCTTTGCAACTCCACTCTCCAACATATCTTCCCCCCCAATCAGTCTCTCTTTTATTTTGATGCCATCATCTTTTCCTTCTATTATGATGGTCTTGTGTAGGTAGTGTCAGGCACTGTGAGGTCATAGATATCCCAGGCCATTTTGTGCCTGGAAGAGTGCATTGTAAGTATTACCCTTCCTTTGACTCTACATTTGTTCTGCCAACTCTTCCGCAATGGACCCTGAGCCTTGGAAGGTGTGATAGAGATGTTTCAGTGCTGAGCACTCCTCTGTCACTTCTTCTCAGCACTATAGTGCCTTCTGAGTCATCCCAAGGTGACCACCATCTGAAAAGAGAACTGAAAAGCATTAATATAGGGGTATGAACATTAAGAGAAGTGCTTACTGGGCAGTGTGGTGAGCATAGTATATACATTTTGCCAGACACCAGCAGGCATTACACCCCTAGGGCTCATGACTTCTCCCATCAGTTTTTCAGTATCAGGCATGTATTCCCTCCCATGGGAGTGGGCCTCCAATCTAATTAGAGAGTGGTTGGTTTCCCCATAACAGACATGCCACTATTGCACCCATTGGCTCATTTGGCCTGGCTGGCCAAATTTAAGGCTTGCCAGTGTCCGCTGTTGTTTATCTCTACTGGTGATTTCTCTCTTTCCCATTGAACTGCATGCAGTGTAGCTTTTACCAGCTTTCTGTCATCTGGGCTACAGGGAGGAGGTTTTCAGCTCAGCTCCAGTAGGATTTCTCAGTAACCTTGCAGCCCAAGCATGTGGAGTCTTTGACAATAAGGCATTCTACCTTTTTAAATTTCATATATTTTTCAAAGTTTTAAAAATATTTTTATTTATTTATCCAATATAGATGAGAGAGAGAGAAGAGAGAGAGAGAGAGACAGAATGGGCATGTCAGGGCCTCTAGCCAATGCAAATAAACTCCAGACACATGTGCCACCATATGCATCTGGCTTATGTGGGTTCTGGGGAGTTGAACCTAGATCCTTAGGTTTCGTAGGCAAGTGCCTTACCTGCTAAGCCATCTCTCAAAGCCCTCTTCTTTATTTATGAGAGAGAGAGAGAGAGAAAGAGGTGGGGGTGTGGGTGGGAGAGAAGAGAGAATGGGCACATCAGAGCCTCTAGCTGCAACAAACAAACTCCAGATGCATGCACCATCTTGTGCATCTGGCTTACATGGGTCCTGAGGAATCGAGCCTGGGTCCTTTGGCTTTGCAGTTGAGTGTATTAACCACTAAGCAATCTCTCAAGCCCTTTTTTCCCCATAATTTTTGTCTTGTGTTTGATTTCAGTTGGGAAACAAAATCTAATCTATATTACTGTTTGACTGAAAGCAAACTACAACTTTGTTTTTTGCTCATGTGTATAGTGGTGTGTGTGTGTGTGTGTGTGTATGTGTGTGGTATTGCGTGTGCACTGTTCTGTCTTGCAGCAGTGAGCAGATGAATGTCAAATGTCCTGTTCTGTCACTCTTCCACTTATTCTTGTTTTGAGCTGGAGTCTCTGGTCCTCTAGCTTTCCACCCACTCTTATTTTCCCCAGCTTGGGAGATTCTTGGGAGATTCTCTGTTCTCCACAGAATTGGGGTCACAGATGCACATGGCCACACCCAGCTATTTATGTGGGTCCTGGTAATTAAACTTGTTGTCTCTCAGTCCTTCTCAAGCCCTCATACTTGCATAAGAAGTGCTGTGCCAACTCTCAAATTACAACTTTTAATAAGACTTTATTGAAAAATAAACCATAGTCCATGGTTTATAATGGCAACCACACCACATGCAGCTACATCCCAAATCTGCAAACTTGCTGATGTCTTTGTAGCATACAGGCCTGAAGTCACACAAGAGCAAATAGCTTTTTGGCCTCTCCCCTAAACCTCCCTCTGCCTGCTATCATGAAGATTTTCCCTTTGCAGTCTGCTGTTGGGAACAGTTGAAAACAGAGGAACTGAGTATTTTTTATGTTTAAATAACTGTTTGTGTTTAGAGTGTAATTGAATTCATTCTTCCACCTTTCCTTCCACATAGCAGTTTGCTTAAAAGTTAGTGTCAAGCTTCTACCTTTTAATGAGTTTTCAAATTGAAATTGCTACTTTCCCAATTAAAAACAAATAAAACCAGGCCCCTGGTATCCATTTTCAGCCTGTGAACTCTGTCACACCAGAGTATGGTATTATATATGCACTAATACATGGTACACATGCATATTAAACACACACTCACATTCATACATGCAGAGACATATACTACAAATCATATTGGATTATAAGTATAATTCTAGTTATAAAAGTTGGATGATGGTTTCATTCTCTTTGGTTTTTCTTCTTTGTTTTTGGGATGTTTTGCTTATACCATGTTTTCAATATAATTGCGGTAGTTATGTAAGGGTTGAATTGAATAGTTTTTTTTTTTTTTTTGAGGCAGGATCTCATTGTAGCCCAAGCTGGCTTTGAACTCACAGTGATCCTTCTATGTCAGCTTCCTATGTGAGCCACCACAACCTATGGGCAGCAGTTTTCACTGGATGCTGCTGGTCAGTTGAGCATAATTTTTCCTGCAGGAAGATGGTATCACACTTCTCTAAGCTCCAGAGCATGTATTAAACATAAATGTTAATTCAAAATCCCATTGTTTATTAAGATGCAGTGCTCTAAGTTTCAAATGGCAATATTCTCATATTATGTTTAGTTATGGAATGTTCTTGGTTGGCTGATAAAAGCTGAAATAGGCATAGGTGAAACCTAATTGCAACTTTACTTGGGGTGGTGTTTTACAGGTGAAGCCCTGAAGTTATCAGCTGAGAGATTTACAGATGACCCCTGTTATCTCCCCAAGAGGGAGGCTGTGGTTCAAGCCGCCCGTGCCTTGTTGGCAGCAGTTACCAGACTCCTCATCCTTGCGGACATGATTGATGTCATGTGTCTCCTGCAGCACGTGTCATCCGTAAGTAAAAGATGCTTAGTTTGCTGTGGCATTGTTCTCACTTCTAATGCATTGTTCCTGGTGCATCTTTGCTCATGTTCATTATTTTATATTTTATGCATGTTTCTGTGAAGGCCACAGAGCACCCTTGGGTGCTGTCATTAGGAACACTGTCCACATTTTATTTATTTAATTTTATTTTGAGACAAGCCTAACAGAATGGCTGTTTTTTATGAGATAGAGAGAGAGAGAGGTGGGGGGGGGGAGAGGAGAGAGAGAGAGAGGGAGGGAGAGAGAGAGAGAGAGAGAGAGAGAGAGAGAGAGAGAGAATTGGTGTGCTAGGGCCTTCAGCCACTGTAATTGAACTCTAGGTGCATGCACCAATTTGTGTGCATGTGTGACCTTGTGCATGTGTCACTTTGTGCATCTGGCTTACATGAGATCTAGGTAGTTGAACATGGATCCTTAGGCTTTGCAGGCAAACACCTTAACTGCTAAGCCATCTTTCCAGCTCTATTTTTTATTTTATTTTTTTCAGACAGCGTTTCTCACTGCCTTGAATTTCCCCTGTTTAGGCTAGACTGACTGGCCAGCAAGCCCCAGGAATTCTCCTGTCTCCACCTCCCTAGTGTTGGTATTATAAGTACATGCCACTACATGAGATTTTAAAAAACATTTTATTGTGATCATAATCCCCTCCCACCACCCTCCTTGTTCCCCTTCTGAATCCCCACTCCACTTAACCACATGACCTTTTTTCTTTCTTTCTTTATTTACTTAAGAGAGAGAGAGAGAGAGAGACAATCAATGGGCACGCCAGGGCCTCCAGCCACTGCAGATAAACTCCATATGCATGTGCCACCATGTCCATTGGGCTTACATGGGTCCTGGGGATGGAACTCATGTCCTCATACTTTCAAGGCGGGCAAGCACCTTAACTGCTAAGCTATCTCTCCAGCCCCCCACATGACATTTTTACATGGGTTCTGGGGATGGAACTCAGGTCCTCATACTTTCAAGGCAAGCACTAGACTGATGGAGCTATTTTCCCAGCCCTCATCTTAATGTCACGCCTCAGAAGTCAACCACATTGCACTGTGAAGACTTGTGATGTATACGCCAGACGTTAGTGGGTCTAAAGCCAGTGGGAAATTAAGGAATAGAGGATGGCTTGCTGATAAGGAAATGGTGAGGATAAAATTATAGTCTTTTGATTATTGATTTTATTATGTCCTATGCCAATATAAATAACAGAACAGAATTATATAGACAGTATGGTTACATATATAAATGATTTATATGTAAATATAAATAATTTGAGACAAACTTTACTTTTTTTTTGAGAGAGACACAGAGAGAGACAGAGAGAGGGGAGAGGAAGACAGATAGAGATGGGTGTGCCAGCAGCCTCTCAGCTGATGCAAACAAAATCCAGATGCGTGCGCCCCCTTGTGGTCAAGAGCAGCATTGCAAACTTGTGTCACTTTGCATCTGGCTAAACGTGGGACCTGGAGATTGGAACCAGCATTTTTAGGCTTAGGAGGCAGTGCCTTAACCACTAAGCCATCTCTCCAGCACCAAACTTTACATTTTAAGGCATCTATCCTTATTTATAAATGAGTACTAATTTGCCAGATATGTTTTTCTTT
This sequence comes from Orientallactaga sibirica, assembly GCA_036365145.1. Lineage (NCBI taxonomy): Eukaryota > Metazoa > Chordata > Mammalia > Rodentia > Dipodidae > Orientallactaga > Orientallactaga sibirica. Next base: position 23,587,152 of record JAEOAD010000032.1, on the reverse strand, counting down.
CTTTCCCTCCCTCCCTCCCTCCTTCCCTCCCTTCCTCCTCTTCCTCCTCCTCCTTTTCTTTCTTTCTTTCTTTCTTTCTTTCTTTCTTTCTTTCTTTCTTTCTTTCTTTCTCTCTCTCTTTCTTTCTTTCTTTCTTTCTTTCTTTCTTTCTTTCTTTCTTTCTCTCTCTCTCTCTCTCTCCTTCTTTTCTTTCTTTTCTTTTCTTTTCTTTCTTTCTTTCTTTCTTTCTTTCTTTCTTTCTTTCTTTCTTTTGATTTTTGAGGTAGGGTCTCACTCTAGCCCAGGCTGACCTGGAATTCACTATGTAATCTCAGGCTGGCCTCGGGTCATGGCAATCCTCCTACTTCTGCCTCCCGAGTGCTGGGATTAAAGGCGTGCACCACCACATCCGGCTCCACATTTGTTTTTCTTTGTGGTGTTAGGACTAAGAACCAAACCCAGGGCCTTGCCCATGCTAAGCAGATGCTCTTCCTTTAGCCATAGTCTAAATTCTGCCAGCTTCTCTGTGATGTCTGTAGTGGTCTGCTATGAAAGTGTGTACAGGGATTTAATATGAGTAAAATGATATTTCTAACTAGGAGGAACCCTAAGTAGTGAGACAATCTTTCTTTCTTTCTTTCTTTCTTTCTTTCTTTCTTTCTTTCTTTCTTTTTTTCTTTTTTTCAGGCAGATCAATTCAGCAGTTTTAGTAGAAAGAAAATGTCACTAAGGCCTTTTAAAAAAAGTTCCTTTATTTAGTTTGAGCAAATAATAAATAGATGAAAAGGTTACAATGAGCCTCTTAGAATCTCTGCTAAATGTCCTGCCTTAAAAGATCCTTCTACTTCTGTCCATAAGCCCACTGGTGTTTTCATAAAGGAATCTGGTCACTGTACCATTAAACAAATGATGGCCTCACTTGAATGACATTCTTGTCAAAATCATTTTCTTTAGTTGGTATGCTAAACTCTTCTTTGTATGCTACTTGCATTTATTGTTGCTTATTTTGACATGTGACCATTCCTTTGAACTTCCATAGTTTTTTAAAAATTATTTTTGCTGTATTAAAGCAATTCAATTTGTTTATTTTGAATTACTTGATTTGTTAACAATAGCCAAATCCCTAAGCATGTCTGAATTAGGTTTTCCTTGCAGGTGAACAGAGGTGTGAATGAATGCTATAAACCAGAAGTGGAAATGAATAGAAAAGATAGAATCACCAGAAGTATGCTTCCTAGATGATCCCAAATACAGTTAAAATGGCAGTGGGGATTTGCCGTCACACACACATACACATACATTCCATTACTTTTCAGGTGTTTTATTGTCCTCGCTATTGAGGATTACTGAAGTTCTCATTTCTTTCTTTGGAATATCATCTGTTCACTCCTATGCTGACTCTTCTCCTTACCCAGGTCACATGCAGACTGCTGCTAGTTGTTCCCTGTCTTACCTAGAAGTCTCTTAGACACTCTCTTAAAGACAATTTTCAATGTGTGGCACCATGGAATCCTAAAGGAAATGCAGTTACTTTGGCGTGACTTTACCCTTAAGAACCCATTAAGATAAAGTGACCACTGCTTTCTTGCTTTATTTCTCTCTTTTCTAACCAGTTTTTCAATTACTCACAATCCACTTATACTCAAAAGCCATCTGCCTACTGGGATCTCTTTGCCCTTAAGATTTAGACAGAATTGGTTTGTACTATCATTCCATGTCCTGTCAAGTATAATGCTTTCCTTAAGAGTTCTGTGAATTCTATGGGCACTCATTCTCAGGGTCATCTTTGGCTCTAAGCTTTTGCTTCCACACAAGTGTTTTCACTTATGCATTGTCATTTTACCTGATGTTCAACCAGAATTGAATACTGCTTTATTTTTAATATTTATTTATTTATTTACTTATTTGAGAGAGAGAGATACAGAAATAGGCAGGTAGACACACACACACACACACACACACACACAGAGAGAGAGAGAGAGAGAGAGAGAGATGGGTGCACCAGCGCCTCCAGCCCTGCAAACGAACTCCAAATGCATGCTCCCCCTTGTGCATCTGGCTTACGTGGGTCCTGGGAGTTGAACTAGGGTCCTTTGGCTTTGCAGGCAAACGCCTTAACCACTAAACCATCTCTCCAGCCCTGAATGCTTTTTTTGGGGGGTTTCTTTACTTTCTTATTTTTTTTTATTGACAACTTCCTTAATTGTACTTCCTTAATGGTACTTCCCTCCCTTCTCCCACTTTCCCCTTTGAAACTCCATTCTCCATCATATCCCCTCCCACTCTCAATCAGTCTTTTATTTTGATGTCATCATCTTTTACTCCTATTAGGTTGGTCTTGTATAGGTAGTGCCAGGCACTGCGAGGTCATGGATATCCAGGCCATTCTGTGTCTGGAGGAGCACATTGTAAGGAGTTCTACCCTTCCTTTGGCTCTTACATTCTTTCCTCCACCTCTTCCGCAATTGACCCTGAGCCTTGGAAGGTGGGAAGGTGTGATGGAGATGTTTCAGTACTAAGCACTCCTCTATCCCTTCTTCTCAGCACCATGGTGCCTTCTGAGTCATCCCAAGGTTGCCACCATCTGAAAAGAGAAGCTTCTCTCACCAACAGTGAGAGTAGCATTAATGTATGTGTGTGGACATTAAAAGAAGTGCTTATTACGCAGTTTGGTGAGCATAGTATATACATTTAGCGAGACACCAGCAGATGTTACACCCCTAGGGCTCATGACTAACCCTGTTGTGGGTTTTCAGTATCAGGGATGTGTTCCCTCCCATGGTATGGGCCTCCAGTCCAATTAGAGAGTGGTTGGTTTTCCCCATAACAGACATGCCACTATTGCACCTGATGGCTCATTTGGCCTGGCTGGTCAAATTTAAAGCTTGCAGTGTCCACTGTTGAGTACCTTCACTGGTGATTTCTCTCTTTCATTGAACTGACTGATGAACTTGAGTCCCCCTCTCCCAGCAACCATTAGGTGCCATTAGCTATTCTGGGAGATGTGAGGTCTCAGGTACCCTGTCCCCATTGATGGTGAAGTCTTGTGCAAGAAACCACAGCTGGTGTGAATTCATGAGTGTAATGCTCATAAATTATATTCAGAAGACACTGCTTTACACTCTTCTTCCCCATCCTCCTGCTTTTACATTTCTTCCCACCCTCCTCTTCTGTGAGGTTCCCTGAGCCTTGTGTGTGTGGGGGGCATTCAGATGTCCCACATTAGGCTGACACACAGTAGTCACTTAGTCCCCATTCTCTGTACTAACCACTGTCCATTGTAGTGAGAAGCTTCGGGCAGTACTAATCTGTGTGTAGATATTTAATATGTGGACATTTAGATATTTAGAAGGCTTCGAGGCTTCGGGCAGTACTAATCTGTGTGTAGATATTTAATATGTGGACATTTAGATATTTAGAAGGCTTCGAGGCTTCGGGCAGTACTAATCTGTGTGTAGATATTTAATATGTGGACATTTAGATATTTAGAAGGCTTGAGGCTTGGGCAGTACTAATCTGGCTTATTTAATATGTGGGCATTTAGATATTTAGGAGCTTGAGTTTGGGCAATACTAATCTGTGTGTAGATATTTAATATGTGGACATTTAGATATTTAGAAGGCTTCGAGGCTTCGGACAGTACTAATCTGTGTGTAGATATTTAATATGTGGACATTTAGATATTTAGAAGGCTTCAAGGCTTCGGGCAGTACTAATCTGTGCGTAGATATTTAATATGTGGGCATTTAGATATTTAGGAGCTTCGAGGCTTTGGGCAATACTAATCTGTGTGTAGATATTTAATATGTGGACATTTAGATTTTTAGAAGGCTTCGAGGCTTCGGGTAGTACTAATCTGTGTATAGATATTTAATATGTGGACATTTAGATATTTAGAAGGCAGTTTGAAATGCTGTTCTTTTTAGCATATTGCAGTAGTAAGTTCCCTCCTAGGGTCTATGTCCATAGCCATAGGCTTTCAGCCAGGTTTGCAGTAGCAGTATGAAATCCTTTCTGTGGAGTAGGCATAAAATCCAGTCAGAAATCACTTGGTTACTGGAGGGGAGTGTCTCTGTATTGAACACTACATCCCAGGATCCCCGCTGGCTTTTTTTTGTTTGTTTGTTTTGAATTTCTATTAGAAGTCTTCAAGATTCTTTTGTTTTTTTTCCTTTTCTTTCTTTTGGAGACAGATTGTCATGTATCTCAAGCTGATCTCAAATTTGCTATGTAGCTGTGCGTGATCTTGGCCTCCACCTAAGTCTTGTACATGCTGTGTTTTGTGCGGTGCTAGGGACCGAACTTAGGGTTTCACGCCTGTTAGACAAGCTCTTTCACAGCTCAGCTGCATTCCCCTTCCTTTTCAAGGTCCTGTGACAGCTTCGTCTCATTTCTCTTATACCTTTTTTTCTTACCTATACTTCCCAAATTCCTGTTCATTTGGCTGCAGTAGAATGAATGTTCTCTCTCGCCACACAACGTGGCTTCTCTTCATGTGGGCCCTTTGGATATCACCATCTATTCTCAAGTTACTCTTAAGTATTTTCCTCAGTGTAGACTGGACCCTCCTCAAGAACAACACTGTAACCAGAGATAACAAAAGCACATGCAAGCAGCTACCACAAGTTTCTTTTATGTGCAGGGGATCCACTTTAAGGATACAAATTTCTGCTACTGGCATACACTTCTTTCTGAGACAGGGACTTACCTTCTTTCTTCTTAGCATGATTTGGAATACAGTGGACAGAGACCTGCCTTTCTACTCTCCTCTCATTTTATCTCTACTATTTTATGCCCTTTTTTTTCTTCCCCCAGACAAAACTTATACAAGTTTACATTACAGCTTTAAAAAATTTTTCTTTGCGGGCTGGAGAGATGGCTTAGCAGTTAAGGCGCTTTCCTGAAAAGCCAAAGGACCTCAGTTCGATTCACCAGAACCTACATAAGCCAGATGCACAAGGGGGCAAATGCATTTGGAGTTCATTTGCTGTGGCTGGAAGCCCTGGTGTGCCCATTCTCTCTCTCTCCCTCTCTCCCTCTCTCTCTCTCTCTCTCTGTCTCTCTCGGCCTCTTTCCCTCTCTCAAATAAATAAATAAAAATAAAAAAAGAGTTGCTAAGACAAAGCATTTTCTTTGGGTTAAAAAAAATTTCTTCCAGGGCCAGAGAGATGGCTCATTAGTTAAAGGTACTTTCTTGCAAAGCCTGCCAGCTGGTTCATTTCCCCAGTACTCATGTAAAGCCAGATACATAGTGCGGCTCATGTGTCTGGAGTGCATTCATTTTCAGTGGCAAGAGGCCCTGGTGTACCTATTCTCTCTCTCTTATCCCCTCTCTGTCACTCAAATAAATAAAATAAGCTGTAAAAATTTCTTCCTTAAGGCATAATCTTAAAGATGTTCTTTCCACTGCTTGATACTGTTCAAGCAACACATAGCTGAATTTGAGCAGTTAAATCCTACAGAGAAGGTGGTGAAACAGAGAAAGAACATTTTTAACTGGAGGGAGGGATACATACTCACAGACCTGAAATAGTTCCCAATGGCTGAGATGAAGAGAGACTGTATGTGAGGAACCAAAATTGAAGTGGCAGAGGTAAGTGTAGACCTACTTGTGAAAACTTTAAAGGTTAAATGATACTCTAAAAAGTTCAGGGGGGACCAGTAAGGAACTTTAATCAGGGAGATGAGATGGTACAAGCAGATTTACTTTTTAGGATGACGACGAAAGCAGAGAGCTAGTGCGAAAGCCTATGCAGTCATCTCATTATGAAACTATGGATTGAGTAGGGAAAGGATAAAAGAAAAGAAGGAGAAGCAGTCTACAATTTGGAAAGTGACTGGAGTCCTTTCAGATGGAGGGAAACATCAGAGGACTTCTAGGATTCTGGTTGGGTGTTTTGAACGTGGATGTGCTGCTGTTTCAGAAATGGAGAAGCAGTTTATGGGCTTTAGACATACTGGATTTGAGACACATGTGAGAGATGTGCAGGTTCTAAATGATGTGTTTGAGCTTAGGAGAGCAATTAAGATGAGAGGTTTGGAAAGCCTCAGGAAAAGAGCATTAGGAGAGCAATGTGTTTGCATGCAGTCACTGGGGAAGGTTTATAGTGAGCGCACATCCCTAAGGCCTTGTGTTCAATTCAGTGGAAAGCCCACTCAGTGAAGAATTAAGGTTTGCCTTAGAAGAAATGAATTATGTAATTTTTATTCATTCAGTCTCATGGGACAACTATGCTTTTATATTAATAAAATGCATATGAGCAGACTTTTAAACAACTTAAGTATGATCTGTGTGCTATAAAAATCATCAAATTGGCCTTGGAATTTTAATTGTACAATTCACAGATTTTGAGTAATTTTTTGGTATACAGTCATAACCAATATTGGAACACTTCCATCACTCTCCCATGTTAGACCTGGTTCCCACTTGCCATCACTTCCCATCCCCATACTCCTCAGATTGCTGGTAGGAAGTAAATTTTAAGTTAAAATAAGGACTGGAGAGATGGCTTAGCAGTTAAGGCACATGCCTGCAAAGCCAAAGGACCCAGGTTTGATTCCCCAGTAGCCACCTAAAGCCAGATGCACAAGGTGGCACATGCGTCTGGAGTTCATTTGCAGAGGCTAGAGACCCTGCTGTGGCCTCTTTCTTTCAAATAAATAAATAAAATAAATATTAAAAAATCGAAATAATCTGGGCATGGTGGCACATGCCTTTAATCCCAGGACTTGGGAGGCAGAGGTAGGAGGATCACTGTGAGTTTGAAGCCACCCTGAGTTTATATACATAGTGAATTCTAGGTTAGTCTGGGCAAGAGTGAGACCCTACCTCAAACAACCAAAAAAAAAAAAAAAAACAAACAAAAACAAACAAACAAAAAAACCCACGAAAAACCCCAACAAACAAAGAACAACAACAAAAACCAACAACAAAAAAACAAATAAGTAACGCACAACAATTATTGAGTGACTACTTAGTTCAGTCCTCACTTACCTCTGAAAGGTGCCATCAGTTTCCTGACAGTGGTCTTTAACAACCTTACAAACCTCTAAATTTATAAAATAGTAAATGTAAAAGTAGATTTTGAATTCTACTAGCAAAAGTACTATTTCTGAGAAACTGGGGAGATGAACAAGAGTGCTGCTTCCATGGTGAGCCTGCCAATCAGCACCAGGGTGAAGGAGACACACTGAGGTTGCTCAACACTTATCAAAGCAGAGATCCAGAAGTTCCTCACAGCTCAACACTGAAGCAGACTTAAAACTCACCCATCAGGGCTTAGGGAATTTTAAAAAAGATATTTTTATTTATTTATTTGACAGAGAGAAAGAGGGAGGGAGGGAGGAAGGAAGGGAGGGAGGGAGAGAGAGAGAGAGAGAGAGAGAGAGGGAGAGAATGGGCGCACCAGGGCCTCCAGCCATTGCAAACGAACTCTGGACGCATGTGCCACCTTGTGCATCTGACTAACGTGGGTCCTGGAGAATTGAACCTGGGTCCTTTGGCTTAGTAGACAAATGCCTTAACCACTAAGCCATCCCTCCAGCCCATCTTAGGGAATTTTGCAGAAGAGGGGATGAAAAAAAAAAAGAAGAGGGGATGCAAAGATTGTAAGAGCCACAGGTTGGAACATCATGCCCAAGGCATTGTCTCCCTCAGTAACTGACTACTGCTTCCACAACTCATAACCCACAACCCCACAGGGTAATATCAGCAGCCCCACTGAGGAAGGCCCCCAGTGGAATGGGGGCAGGAACGAGGGAAAAGATGGTACCAACACATGATGTATCCATACTAAGTATGTCTGTATTAAAAAGAAAGAAAAAAAAGTGCTGTTTCTGTTGTATTCCCAATGTTTTACATGCTTGGTATGTTGCTCATTGATAAATATATATATATATTTTTTTTGGTTTTTCGAGGTAGAGTCTCACCTGGTCCAGGCTGACCTGGAATTAACTATGTAGTATCAGGGTGGCCTCGAACTCTCGGCGATCCTCCTACCTCTGCCTCCCGAGTGCTGGGATTAAAGGCGTGCGCCACCACGCCCGGTTGATAAATATTTTTTAACCAATGCCTTTGATTTTTCTTCGGCTGATTTTACAACCTTATTTAAACTTTTTTTTTTTTTTTGTTTTGTTTTTGGTTTTTCGAGGTAGGGTCTAGTTCTAGTTCAGGCTGACCTGGAATTCACTATGTAGTCTCAGGGTGGCCTCAAACTCACAGCAATCCTTCTACCTCTGCCTCCTGAGTGCTGGGATTAAAGGTGTGCGCCAGCATGCCCTGCTAGATTTTACAATCTTATAGGTGGGCAAAGACAATTTGTACCATGTTATGCATAATACAATAAAAATAGACTTGGTAGTAAACTGTTCAAAGTTATGTAGTTATTAAATGGCATAGCTAGGATTTGGCACCTCAGACTTCAAGACTGGTGTGCCTTCAATTACATAGGATCAATTCTAATTATGTTCTGTTTTTAACTTTTGTAATTACTTTTAGTATATGCATCTGTATCCACATTTTCATTTTTGTAAACTTCTTATTTTTAAAAAATATTTTTATTATTATTTATTTGAGGGAGATACAGAAATAAGCAGGTAGAGAGAGAGAGAGAGAAAATGGGTGTGCCAGGGCCTCCAGCCACTGCAAACAAACTCCAGATGCATGCTCCACCTTGTGCATCTAGCTTAAGTGGGTCCTGGGGAATCGAACCTGGGTCCTTTGGCTTTGCAGGCAAGAGCCTTAACTGCTAAGCCATCTCTCCAGCCCAAACTTCTTATTTTTTGAAAGAGTTTCATATAGCTCAGGCTGTCATCAAACTTGCTATGTTATGTAGCCAAGGATGACCTTGAACTCCTGATCCTCCTGCTTCTATTTCCAAAATGCTGGGATTACATATGTATGAACCACTATGCCTGACTTAGATGTAAGCAGCTTCTGCTCCCCTATCTCTTCCTCCTCTTCTTCCATATATAATGATATTTATTGCAGTGATATTTATCATGGCAAAAACCCAGGCAAAGCTAGTACTTATTTAGAGAACAAAGTCTGAATAAATTATATGTTCATCCATAAAATAGAAAGATTTCCCCACTATATACTGCACATATATATACTAAAATTTTATTTTCACAAAATAAATAATGTCAACAGCAGCATATATGTTTGTAAATACATTTACTTATATATGATTAATAATGAGAATGGAGCACCCATTTTTTCTCTGCCTATTTGCCTCTTCCTTTCTCTCCATCCCTCTCCCTCTCTCTCAAATAAGTAAGTAAAATATATTTAAAAATGAAAATGGAGAAAAGCATCTTCACATTGAGAAAACAGTATTTGCAAAGAACAGCAAATAATATGTTATTTACATACAATTATGCATATATACATATATGTGCATAAAGAAACATGATAAAATGATGACTGAAATCCTTACATTATCTTATCTGAAAGCAGGAGGATTCAGGTGATTTTTCTGTTTTATACTTATCTTTTTTGACAATTTTTATACATGTATATAATGTACTTTTATCATATTTAACCTCATTATGTTCTCTTGTCCCCTTTCTGTTAAACACCTTTCTTCCCTTCTTCCCAGCTCTCACTTTTCATTTGATGTCTTTTTTCTTTTTGACTTACTGAGTTTAATGCTTGCATGGGCAAGGCATTATTTACTAGAGCTGAACAACTTGACAGTGCATACACTACTGAAGAAAATGCCTTCTGCTCCCTCAGCAACTATTAACTACCAACAACTCCTCAGGGAGAGGTGGGGCATCGAGTCCCTTCACTATCTATGACATAATGTTGACTGGACCAATTCTGTTCAGGTCTTGTGCAGGCAGCCACAGTGGCTGTGAGTTAAGGAGCGTAGTAGCCATGTCATGTTCAGAACACAGCATTTCATAGCACTCCTTTCTACCCTCTAACTCATATTCTTTCCACCCAGTTTTCTGCAATGTTACCTGAACCTTGAGGGCTGATACAGATGTCCTATTTAAGGCTGAGCATTCAAGATATAAACTTCTTTTTAAAAAATATTTTTATGTGGGCTGGAGAGATGGCTTAGTGGTTAAGGCGCCTGCCTGCTAAGCCTAAGAACCGGGTTCCAATCTCCAGGTCCCACGTTTAGCCAGATGCAAAGTGATGCAAGGGCACAATGCTGCAATTGCCCACAAGGGGCGCACACATCTGGATTTCATTCACAGCAGCTGAGAGACTGCTGGCGCGCCCATCTCTATCTGTCTCCCTCTCCCTTTCTGTCTCTCTCTCTGTGTCTCTCTCCAAAAATAAAATAATTAAAAAAATATGTTTATGGATGAAGAGATTGCTTAGTGGTTTGGGCACTTGCCTGTGAAGCATAAGGACCTATGTTCAACTCTCCAGCTCCCACATAAGCCAGACGCTCAAGGTGATGTGGAACATGTGTCTGCAGTTTTTTTTTTCATTTTTATTGACAGCTACTTTGATTGTAGACAATATCCCATGAATGTGTCTGCAGTTTGATTGCAGTGGCTGGAGGTCTTGGCACACCAATTGTCTCTCTCTCTCTAATAAAAAACGTTAAAAAATATTTTTATTCATTTATTTGCAAATGGGGGTATGGGCGTATCAGAGCCCATTACCACTTCAAATGAACTCCAGATGCATGTGACACTTTGTGCATCTGGCTTTACTGGGGGTACTGGGGAATTGGACTGGGCCATTGGGCTTTGCATGCAAGTTCCTTTAACTACTGAGCCATATCTCCAGCCCAAGACGTAAACTACTTGACGACTAGTATTAGCATCTTGTAAGTTAACTTGTAAAATAGGAATGAAAATCAATGGATTAAGTTCAGAAAAACGAAACAATTCTTTTCTCTGTAATACTTCATTGCTAGTGACTGTGATTGACATGTTTAAATAAGGTAGATGAGCCATTTCTTAGACTTTAAAAACTTATTTTACTCTAAACATTGATATTTATAGAGCATTGATAAGCTATTCTGTGGCCTATTCTCCTTTTCTGCTTTGGGCTCCAGAATCTTCTGACATCGTGTCAAACTGGTATTTCAGGGACATTATGATCATACTTGATAATCTAGAGCCTTCAGTCAGGCCCTTCCTGGATTTGCGTTTTTACAAGTAGCACCACGAATCTGGAGTTGCTTTTTATGCTACAGGTAGCACCCAACATTTTGCACAAATTCACAAAATATTAAGGTAAATGACAGCCATGGAGGTGGCTCTTGTTTTGCAGCAATGCTACTTGGTATTTTCCATCAGCAGGATTTGTAGTCTGCTGGAGTTGTGAGGCTATTTGAATCAATTGATCTGACTACAACAGGAAGCAGAGACATCGGCAGCGAGGTCTAGGGAAGCCGTACTTGCCAGAGTTCTGGCAGCATCTTTTTTATTCACTGCTGTTTCAGCTGATTTTTCTTGGTCCCCTTTCTCAAATTACTCCATGAATCTACATAATTTTCACAAACTGATTGGATGTATGCTTTGTATAGAACATTGGCTTAGATTTATTTAAATATGTATTATTGTCAGGGAAAAAGGAGACATGATCTATTTAGGAAGAGGGAATGCTGAGTCAAACTAGATGCTTCCCTGTTGCCTTTTTAAAAAAATATTTTATTTTTATTTATTTGAGAGCGAGAGAGAGAGAGATACAGATACAGATACAGAAATAGGCAGGTAGAGTGAAAGAGAGAATGGGCGCGCCAGGGCCTCTAGCCACTGCAAACGAACTCCAGATGTGTGTGCCCCCTTGTGCATCTGGCTTACGTGGGTCCTGGGGAGTCAAACCTGGGTCCTTTGGCTTTTCAGGCAAACGCCTTAATGGCTAAGCCATCTCTCCAGCACCCCTGTTGCCTTTTTAAAAAATCCTTCTTTTTCTTGTAAGGCAGATTTTCAGTTACTTTAATGGGAGATGAACAATCATGGCCTCCATTGTTTTATTTGATTGATTGCTATTATTATTATTTCTGAACAGTGAGACTGTTATAATAAAGAAAACCACTCTGGCAATGTTTGCAATGCTTACTGCTACTGTGGATATTGGCTTAGGGATAGAGTTTACATCTCTCCATTCTTATCTTGTATGCCCTATGATATATGATAAGGGAGTCAAACAGGACAGAATTGCATTTGTTGCTTAGCTCAGGGATCACTTTAATATCCAATCTCAGCTTTACAATATACTAAGTTTGTTTTTGGTTTAAATTCATTCACTGACATTTTAAAATAATTTTTTGGTTTATTTATTTATTTATTTATTTATTTATTTATTTATTTACTTGAGAGACTGAAAGAAGCAGACAGAAAGAGAGATAGATAGAGAATGGGCATGCCGGGGCCTCCAGCCACTGCAAACAAACTCTAGATGCATGTGCCTTTTTGTGCATCTGGCTTACGTGGGTCCTGGGGAATCAAACCTAGCTCCTTTGGCTTTGCAGGTGAGTGCCTTAACTGCTAAGCCATCTCTCCAGCCCCACTGACTTTTTTTTTTTGTCTGTGTGTATACTGTGTTGTGTGGTATGGGCTGAGTATGTGCATGTATGTATGTGTATGCTGTAGTACATGGATGTGTCTATATGGTGCCATGTGCACTTGCTTGTAGCAGGGTGCTCTTGCCTGTGGTGGCCAGTGCAGAATGTCAGAAGTCTCATTTCACTGTTCTTCTACCTTTTCTTATTTGAGCCAGAGTCTCTTATTATCCTGGAGCTTGCCATTTTATTTATTTATTTATTTATTTAGTTTTGTGTGTTAACTCCTGCAATTCTCAGGTCTTTGCTTCCTTATAGGTTGGGGTTGTAGATATGCATGGTCATGCCTATATTCTTATGTGGGTGCTAGGGATCAAACTTGAGCGGTCTCTCCAGCCTCCTCAGGCACTCATGCACAGGAAGTGTTTTTAACCATTGAGCCATCTCTCCAGCCCTGGATTTTTTTTTTAAAGTTTGAATTTGGTTTATAATAAGCTTAAAAATAACACAGGATAGCCAGGCATGGTGGTGCACACCTTTAATTCCAACTCTTGGGAGGCAGAGGTAGGAGGATTGCTGTGAGTTCAAGGCCACCCTGAGACTACATAGTACATTCCAGGTCAGCCTTGGGCTAGAGTGAGAGCCTAACTTGAAACCCATCTTCCCCCACAAAAAAAGAAAAAAAAAAACGGATAAATCCAAAAAAATCAATAATCATTCAAGAGTTCTTGGTTTAAATTAAATTCTAAACTTAAAACTTTGAATAGGCAAGTTCCAAGGATATTAAAATCTCTTCAAGGGGCTGGATGGCTTAGCAGTTAAAGGTATTTGCTTGCAAGGTCAAATGGCCTGGGATTAATTTCCTAGTACCCATGTAAAGCCAGCTGCATAAAGTGGTGCATGTGTCTGGAGTTTGTTTGCAGTGGGTAGGAGGCACTGGTGTTCCCATGTCTACCCTCTCAGATGCTTCTTTCTCTCGGTCTCTTTCTAAAATAAATAAATAAATAAATAAATAAATAAATAAATAAATAAATAAATAAAAAATTAAAAAACATCTCTTCAAGGGACCTCAGACAAATGGAGGCAGAGGAGAGGGGACAAAAGAGTCTGATAACCCAGTGGAAATATGATCAATTTGTAATATGCTCATATATTCAAGTTCCTAATAGATTTAAGTAAAAAAACAGAAAAAATTCTTTACAATTAATTGTGCTTCTTTCCCAAATTATCTCCAACAAGGATGCCATTTATTTTGAGAAATAGTTGATATAATGAATTTACAGTGCACCACTAACAGAAAATCTCAGAGGTCTCTTTCAATAACCCAGAATTGAAAAGAAAGGAAAATTCTCACACCAAGTGCCTAGCAATCCCTTCGCAAGACCCTCATAATAGAAGAAAAAGATGATGACATCAAATTAAAAGACTAATAGAGAGAGGGAGGGGATATGATGGAGATTGGAGTTCTAAACGGGAATGGGGGGAGGAGAAGGAAATATGCATTTTTTTGTATGTAAGTATAGAAGTTGTCAATAAAAAACTTATTTAAAAAATCTGGACGTTACAGAGAAGGTAGTGGAAAGCTTCTCTCACTATTAACAAGAGAAGCTTCACTATGGACATGGTGGTATACAATGATAATATTCAAACTCAACAAGGCTATAAATAAGGATATTGAGAGCTCAACACTAAATGAGATATTCCTGCTACACCCACCAATGTTCAGGGACATCGAGGAAGAGGGAGTGGAAAGAATGTAAGAGCCATAGTGTTGGAAAGAGTGCTTTGTGGGCCCTGTCTTCCAGTTATGAACTGACTGGTCAATTAATGACCTTACAGTGGTTGAAACCGTCCCCAGAAGATCTGAGTAATTTGGAGCCAACCAACACTGAGTAAAGGACAGAAAGAATGAGATACTAAAACAGAAAAAAGACTCCTTGGAAAAAGGAGGGCTGCTCAATGAACTAGGGGTAGAGGAGGAAGGACACAAGAGGATAATAGGAGGGGAATGTGATCAAATTATAGTATGTTCATGTATTAAAATTCTTTTATTTATTTATTTTTTTGGTTTTTCGAGGTAGGGTCTCACTTTAGCCCAGGCTGACCTGGAATTCACTATGTATTCTCAGGGTGGCCTCGAACACGGTGATCCTCCTACTTCTGCCTCCCGAGTGCTGGGATTAAAGTCATGTGCCACCATGCCCGGCTAAAATTCTTAATAAAATATATAAAGAAAACTTCAAAAGACCTCAGAAAGTTACTAAAGATTTAGAATAAAATATATAAGGAAAGGCCTAAAAATTATCTGGGACTCAGCTTACCCAGTCTTATTTTTATCTCTAGTACCTCAACTTCATCTGCAAAGGAAAACTATTGCTTTTAATATTAATCACGTTTAGTGTGTGTGTAAGTAGTTGGAGGTACAGCATGTTTAACAAGAACGCCAACCAAAGTTATAGTACAGATTTTTTTTTAAGTGCATCGTGGGGCTTCTCACAGCCTTTAATTTTTTTTAGTTACTTTTTTAAATTGACAACTTCTTTAACTGTAGACAATATCCCATGGTACTTCCCTCCCTTCCCCCACTTTCCCCTTTGAAACTTTACTCTCCATCATATCCCCTCCCCCTCTCAATCAGCATCTCTTTTCTTTTGATGTCATCATCTTTTCTTCCTATTAGGATGGTCTTGTGTAGGTAGTGTCAGGCACTTGAGCTCATGGATATCCAGGCCATTTTGTGTCTGGAGGAGCTCATTGTAAGGAGTCCTGCTCTTCCTTTGGCTCTTACATTCTTTCTGCCATTTCTTCCAATTTTATATGACTTCTCCGTGACAATTATTTGTTATTGTAAATGAAATCAATCTACTTAAATGAGTGCAGTCATTATCATTTTGAAGTACTTAGAACCCTTTAGTATCAATAAATAGAAGGTGTAAGTCCTGATAATGAAAATTCATGCTAAAGTCTCCACATTATGCAAACTCTGACCTTTAGGTAAAAGACTCTTGAGATGAACATATTACCTGGAAGCATTGCTTCTTTGTTTCTTATTTTGAAGTGTTATAATGTATTTCCCCTAAAATTCCCATTTGGAGTTGTATAAGGCTTACAAAGATGTACTTGAAGAACAAATATTTAAGAAGAAGAAAAGATAGTTTTTTTTTTTTAGCCCAGGTAGTCCTGGAACTCATAGCCTAGGCTGTCGCTGAACTCACAACTATCCTCTTACCTCAGCCAGAGTGTGTGGATCTGTGTATCAGCCACCCTGCCAGCTAGTATTTATTTATTTGTTTATGAGAGAGAGAGAGAGAGAGAGAGAGAGAGAGAGAGAGAGAAACACTAGGCCTCTAGCTACTGCAAACAAACTTCAGACACATGCACTGCCTTATGTATCTGGCTTTTTGTGGGTAATGGGGAATTGAACCTGGGTCCTTAGGCTTCAAAGGCAAGTACCTTAACTGCTAAGCTATCTCTTCAGTCCTGGCTAGTATTTTTTTATGTAGCAGAAAATGTCAAGTAAAAAGAACATTTTAGAGCTTAATGACTTGATTGGTAAATGGTAACCAATTCATAGATAAACTTGCTTTAATTTACAGAATCTTAGATTTGATATTTACTTTAATTTGAACATTGTGAGAAGTGACCAAGAAATGGGCAAGGCATAGTAATGATAAAAAACAAGAAGAATATTTAATATAAATGTCATTTATAAATGTCATTAAAACTTTGCTGGGTTAGAGAGATGACTTAACACTTACCACACCTGCCTGCAAAGCCAAAGGACCCAGGGTTGATTCCCAAGGACTCACATAAGCCAGATGAACAAGGTGACACATGTACCTGGGGTTCATTTGCAGGGCTAGAGGCCCTGGTGTGCCCATTCTCTCTCTCTCTCTGTATCTGCTTCGTTCTCTCTCTCTCTTTTTCTCTCTCAAATAAATAAATCAAATAAAACTGTATTTAAAAAAAAAACAAACAAACTCTATTGAGGGCTGGCGATTAGCCCAGTGAGTAGAGTGCTTGCCTTACAAGCATGAAGACCTGAGTTAGATCTTCAGGACCCATGTAAAAATTCCAAGTGGGTTGTTATACACTTGTAATCCCAGTGCTGGGGAGGAGGAGACATGAGGATCTTTGGGGTCCACTGGCCAGCCAGTCTAGCCTAATTGGTAAGTTACAGGTCAAGGAAAGCCCTTACCTTAAAGAAAGGTAGATGGGATTCCTGAGGAGCGATACCTGAGGTTGTCTTGTGGCCTCCACATTGACAACCACACCTGCATACACATACACACGTGTACACACAGTCACTCATTAAAAAAGACACTGAAAAACATCTAGTGTGTTACAAGAGGGGAAAGTGAACGGACCTTGCCTATGTGTGAACTGATGGGTAGAACTCACATTTAGGACTCTGAAAAGTCTTGCTGTTCTTTGTGGTCTGACTCAGATTCCCTTCCTTCTTCTTTATGGTATAAACTCCTCTATCACTATCACTGATATGTCTCACTGTATGTTACTTTTTTCTTTCTTTTGCACTCTGGTTTTCACTTTGGCTTTGAGTTGAGTTGAGCTTTGGGCAGAGTTAGTGAAAGGGTAGAGAGAGCCACAGATGGGGCTGGAAAGATGGCTCAGCAGTTAAAGGCACTTGCTTGAAAGTCCATAGATATTGTAGTACAGCTTTTTGTGACCCAACTTAGTCCCTTGTAGAATGGAGTAGAAATAGAACTCCTGTTGTCCGTATGAAGTTTCAGTTAGGAAACAAAGTCCTGGGGCTCATCATGGACTCCATAGATATCAGTGTCCTTCCCATTTCTGGGTTTCATGTCTAGTTTCTCCTGTAATCTGCAAGTTCCTTTCGGGCAGAACATATACCTTCTATTCATAGTGTCTTGAACATAGTAGGTGCTAAATAGTGATCTGTTGAATTTAATTTCCCATCTTTTGATTGAAGCTTAGCTTAGCACTGCCATTTTCCATTTCATTTTCCTCTTTTGTCTTGGATTGAGATAAACATGTTGCCTTCATGAAATTGATTTCAGTAGAATGCCATTCTACTATGACTTATTCCTTAGAGTTTGATATACTAGAGGTCAAATGATTTCTCTGAAAATTTAATTACCTTCTGTAAAATCTTATTAGATTGTCTTGTGCTATCACAGTCATTGTGCAGTTCTGGTGTGTTTAGAAGGGTGAAGTCTTTGTAGAAATCTATCTAATGATACAGACTGGGGAACATGGGGAACAAATGACATACACAGAGAGCAATTGCAGATTTCTTGCAAATTACATCAGTTGACTTTTTCAATTGCTAGCCCTCCCATGTATGTTCTAATTCACTAAAATAAACCAAGAATTTGATTTCTTGTGAGCGCTTCCTACCTGCTATTATTATTATTTGTGGTAGTAGTAGCAGCAAGCCGATTGCACTCCCTGACCCGCTCAAGTGTGCCACTTTGCATGTACCCGGGATCTGACTTAAAAATGAGCAGGAGGATTCTGACTCAGCAGAAACCCATTTAATAACTCCTCTTGTGTGATCGAGCAGAAATGAGAAAATGTTTGCTGAACATGCCAATATGCTTCCATCATCAAAACGTTAGTTTTCCTCCTTTCTCGAAACACAAGCTCAGAGAGCTATTCCTTTTTGAGGTCTGCTGGGTGACTTATACTGCTCAGATTTTCTGTAGAGGAAAGCCAGGGCCCATGTCATAACAAGAAAATGTGCGAGTGGATAACTTCATTAATTTGTTTATATATAATATAATGATATGGTTGGAATGTAGGAAGTCACTATTTCCTTATTATGATTTGAAATTAAACATCATATTTTTTTCATAAAAGCAACAGTGTAACTAAATCATGGAGGTTATTTATTTATTTATTTGTTTATTTTTACTCAAGGTAGGGTCTCGCTCTAGTCCCAGGCTGGCTTTGAACTCATGGTGATCCTTCTACCTCAGCCACTTGAGTGCTGAGACTAAAGGCATGCATCACCACATCCAACATGAAGTTATTTATTTTTAAAAATTTTTTATCTGTGTGTGTGTGTGTGTTTGTGTAGCAGCACCAAGGTTCCTGCTGCAAATGAATGCCAGATGCTTGCACTACTTTTTGCATTTAGCTTTCATAAGTGGATTAGGAATTGAATGTGGGAAGGCAGGCTTTCCAAGCAAGTGACTTCAACCTCTGAGTCACCTTCCCAGGCCCTATTTATTTAATTTTTAAGTGCAGTATCCTCTTTTTGTTGAAATGAGGACTGAACAGGATTCTCATTCATGTTATATTGGTTGTACATTGATAGGATACTCTATAATGGTCCTTAATATTTTACTGAAAGATAACTAGGTAGCATTTGTAAGATGATCTGTATTGTGGATGGGAGAAACTGAAGCAAATTATTAACAGCTGGAATTTTGAGAAAAAGTTTCTGCTATCTTAATGATCTGCCTTCCTCCCTCCCATTTCCAGTTTCAAAGAACATTCGAGTCTCTTAAAAATGTTTCCAACAAGTCTGACCTTCAGAAAACCTACCAGAAGCTTGGGAAGGATCTGGAAAATCTGGATTACTTAGCCTTCAGACGTCAGCAGGTAGGAGTCAGTAATCTCTTTTGGTGGAGAGTACCCTGAGCTCTCCAGGCTTCCCACTGTCCTGCCAGTGAGAGGTGCAGGCCGGTCTGGGGAGACTTACCTTCTAAAAGCTGGGGCGTAAGTAGCTTCTGCTGGTTTGATATGGTCGATATGGCTTCCTGCCGCGTTCAGTATGGCTTTTAGGTTCGAACTTTAGGGATTTCCGTGTGTGTCCTCATACCTCTTTTTAAAGGAAACTCCTGCTGCTCTGTGAAGGTCTAACAACCCCTTTCACGCCTCAGCAGTGCAAAGGGAACCTCTGATGGCTTGGCCAGATGGCTTATCTATTTGATTGGGTCTATCCAAGGAGAAGAAAAGAATCATTCAAACACTAGAAAAAAGGTGTGGGTGTGTATACAAAATTAAGGAAAGGAGTCATAAATCTGCTAAAATAGGAACCGATTGTTTTTCAAACTTTGAAGATGGGTAAAAATTTGGTACATATAAATGATTGAAGGGAAGTCCATTTCTTTGCCTCCTTGGATAGGTGCCAAGATAAACCCAGAGATAAGATCCACCTTGACGGGTTGCCTGTAGATGAGTCACTGTCGAAATCCGGCATTCATAGACTCAAGTCTGTTTGTTGGAAATAGGAGACACTGCCGCAGTGGCTGGCCACTCTGCGAGCTGGCTCCGTTCCAGTTTTCTGTACGCCACTAGGTGTCAGGATCCTCAAGCTTTTACTTTATTCGGATACAAGCCGCCTGTGAGAGGTTTAAATCGGGTTGCATGAAAATCACGAGCCCGCTCAGCGATAGATGGTGTCTAGAAAAATGACTAAAGGGCTGACCCGGCACGTGAGGGTCTTTCCTGTTACTGTGGCAAACAGGGTGACTTTCGTGCCCTTGCCCGAGTCACGAGTTTTGGCTCTTTTTGATGGGGAGTCTTCAAACTATATTTAGCCAAACCTCATTAAAAAAAAAAAAAAATCTAGATGATATGGCTTAGAAACATTGGTCCAAGAAGAGAACTGTATTTTCGCTTCTTGCTCTATTGCAGCCGTGATACAGTTTCTCTTTTATAATTGGATTTTAACCTTTCTGCAGCCTTGTTTTCCTAAGAGTTATTTGTTTTATAGAATGTTATCGGACAAATGGATTATCTTTTTTAAATATCAAAATCAACATCATTTATTTTTTATTTTGGGCTTTTCAAATACAGTTTGTTTTCTTGATTCTCATTTCCCTCCTCTCTGGTCCCCTTTTCCCCCACCCAGTTCTCCCCGCTACATTTTTCCTCCTGTTTACATGCCACATGTATCCCTTTGTTCACCCCTCTCGTTTTCTAGCTCCTCTCTTTTTTAAAAAAAATTTGTTTTTTTAATAATTTTTTTTTTTTTATTTGAGAGCGAAAGACAGAGAGAGAAAGAGGGAGGGAGGGAGGGAGAGAGAGAGAGAGGGAGAACGCCAGGGCCTCCAGCCACTGAAAACGAACTCCAGAGGCATGCGCCACCTTGTGCATCTGGCTTAAGTGGGTCCTGGGGAATCGAGCCTCGAACTGGGGTCCTTAAGCTTCACAAGCAAGGGCTTAACCGCTAAATCATCTCTCCAGCCCCTCATCTGCTCTCTCTCTCTCTCTCTTATATTTGCAAATGTTTATTTCTTTTTTTATTATTAGATATGTACATAGTGTGTGTACAGCCATGTTGGTACCATCGTTAGCCTCCTCCCTGTCCTCACCCCTCCGAAGGGAACCTCCTGGTTGAGGAATGTGGGTCGTGCATTGTGGGGGTAGCCATCAGTTGTGGGGAAGAGGCAATGTTTCTGCATAGGGCAAATGGATTATCTTGATGCATACTTGAATTTAAATGGAAAAGGACACAATATTCATTTGAGGACCCCCGTCCCTCCTCCCTCCTGCCCTCCTGCCCTCCTGCCCTCCTGCCCTCCTGCCCTCCTGCCCTCCTGCCCTCCTGCCCTCCTTCCTGCCCTCCTGCCCTTCCTTCCTTCCTTCCTTCCTTCCTTCCTTCCTTCCTTCCTTCCTTCCTTCCTTCCTTCCTTCCTTCCCCTTTTTTTTTTTTTTTTTTTTTTTTTGTTTGGTGGTCACTGCTGGCCCGAGTATTAGCATACATAACACAGGCGGTTGCTGTTGTAGAGCGCGGCCGTGGTAAACTCCCCCACGCGGCTGCTTAGCATTCACACCCGGACTCACTGCCCTGGCTGGTTGCAACTTTTAGTACAGTTTTGTTTCCAAGATCCCATTTTATGACCAAGGGGTGTTTGAGTTGGCAGGCGATAGTCGTCGTTGCTCTCTTTTTCTGATCCTTTCTCATTAGCACATTTTCGGTGATTAGATTCTTACATTAGCTAATTGTGCCTTTGGAAGGAGGTTGAATGCTTCAAGGGCAGAAGGGTAGCACTCTGGGAGGATGGCATTGCGGACGTAGGTAAATTGCCTGTGTGTGAAGAGCAGATGCGCATGTGGAGTGCTTCGACATGCACATGTACGTTATAAATCATATACGTTGCTATTAAACTATAATTGCGTGTCTCATAGAACGACAAAACATTCATGAACTGAGTCACTAAACATTATGCCCGTAGAGTGAATTTATTTATTCTTTTTTTGTTTGTTTATGTTTTTTTTTGAGGTAGGGTCTTGCTCTCTAGCCCAGGCTGACCTGGAATTCACCATGTAGTCTCAGAGTGACCTCGAACTCACAGCAAACCTTCTACCTCTGCCTCTGAAGTGCTGGGATTAAAGGCGTGCATCACCATGCCTGGCTTGAAATTGTTTTAATGAGCAACATTCATAAATGAGAAAACTACGGAGGGAAGTAAGCCACTCTTCTAAGGTACTGTGCTGAGGCGGGAAGCTGGGTTTCAAATTTAGGTCAGTCTGACTCTAAACCCAGGTGTGTGTTTCCTGGGTAGGCAGTGTTTAAAAGGTCAGAATATCATCTTGGTGGGATTTGATTTCAATTTTGAATCTTCCATCCTTTTCCTTTAAAACTCCAAAAATCTGTTCGGCACATTCTAGAAAGTATTTTTTGTTTTATTGGGAAAGATTCAGATCTCTGTAAGCTTGCTAATCCAGCAAGAAAGCATCCTTGTTATAAAGGCAATGTTCAACTGGGATCACCATTCTTCGTCTTGGCGGAATGCAAGCTGTGGAAGGACAGAGCCTTGATTGTCACCACCTTTGGTGGTGTATCTTCTTCCCCAGTCTCCTAATTCCTCTTCTATGGCGAGGGCTCAGTAAATATTACTGGTGGTGGTATTGCTACGAACAAAAATACATGCCAAAAGTTTTGGCCTCAGATTGTAGACAATTAATACCAATGTTCTTAGCGTCATTTTTAAAATTCCCGAGGGCACTAGGCCTTAACTCTTATGTGCCAGAGGCTCACACATTGCCCTTGCCTTATGCATTGCTCAAGTTTCCTGCTCACAGACTGTATTCTCCCCACTCATTTCTTTTCTTAAAAATTATTTCTTTATTTTATTTGTGATATATATATATATATCTCAAATAAAATAAATAACAAATAAAATAATATAAAATAATATAAAATAAAATAACAAATAAAATAAAGAAATAATTTTTAAGAAAAGAAATGAGTGGGGAGAATACTGTCTGTGAGCAGGAGAGAGAGAGAGAGAGAGAGAGAGAGAGAGAGAAGAGAGACAGATAGAATGGGTGTGCTAGGACCTTTAGTCACTGCAAACAAAGTCCAGATGCATGTGTCACCTTATACATCTGGGTTTACATGGGTACTAGGGAATCAAACCTGCATCCTTAGGCTTTTCAGGCAAGTACCTTAACCACTGAGCCACCTCTCCAGCCCCTGATACTCTTAAAAAATTTTTTTTTGGCAGATTTCTTTTCTGGCACAATATGAACCCCTGGAGAACTTTGTTCTGCCTTTTTTAAAAACCTCTGTTTCGAAGTTATTGAGTTTTCTTAGGTATGAACTTTTTTTTTTTCCAAGGTAGGGTCTTACTCTAGCTCAGGCTGACCTTGAATTCACTACATAGTCTCAGGGTGGCCTTGAACTCATGGCGATCCTCCTATCTCTGCCTTCCAAGTGCTGGAACTAAAGGTGTGCACCATCATGCCTGGTGGCATGAACTTTATTTATTTATCTTTTTTTGGATTTTTTGAGGTAGGGTCTCACTCTGGCCCAGGCTGACCTGGAATTAACTATGTCGTCTCAGGGTGGCCTTGAACTCACGGCAATCCTCCTACCTCTGCCTCCTGAGTGCTGGGATTAAAGGCGTGTGCCACCATGCCCGGCCTGGCATGAACTTTTTAAAAAAATATTTTTATTTATTTATCTGAGAGAAAGAGGGAGAGAGAGAGAGAGAGAGAGGGAGAGAGAAAGGGGATGACAGGGCCTCCAGCGAGTGCAAACGAATTCCAGACACATGTGCCACCTTGTGCGTCTGGCTTATGTGGGTCCTGGGGAGGAATTGAACCTGAATCCTTAGGCTTCACAGACAAGCACCTTAGCCCATGAACTTTTTTTCTTAAGGAATAAGTGCTTGTATTTCAGCTTGGGTGGGGTCCTAAGCATCTTTAAATCTCCTACATTGAAAAGGACCATGCTGGGTATGGTGGTGAACACCTTTAATCCCAGCACTCGGGAGGCAGAGGTAGGAGGATCTCCGTGAGTTTGAGGCCACCCTGAGACTGCATAGTGAATTCCAGGCCAGCCTGGGCTAGAGCAAGACCCTACTACCAAAAACCAAGAAAAAAAAAAAAGGACCGATGTTGATAACAGCTTTGGCTGGAGAAGGTGAGAGAGGAGGCTGTGGTGGGTAGACTGAGATGAATCAGTCTGAAGGAAAGGTGTGACACAGCAGTACTAACCTGAAATGTAGGAGACTTGCTAAGCTTGCAGTGTGTGGAGTTAGAGATATTGGAGTTTATTTCCTTAGATAACTTGCCTTTTTTCTTTTTAATTTTTTGAGGCAGGGTTTTGCTCTCTCTACTCTAGGCTGACCTGGAATTCACTCTGTATCCTCAGGGTGGCTTCGAACTCACAGAGATGCACCTACCTCAAGCTCCCAAGTGCTGGGATTAAAGGTGTGTGCACCAATTCTTTCAGGTGGTGCTACCGAGGAATGGCACTAACAAGCTCCAGCTGTTATATAGAGCCCAGACTTAGGTATCGATTTGAGCAGTTATAAATCAAGAAATTTTCTTGGGGCTTTGGTTTTGTGAAATAAAATAAAATAAGGTTTGATAATCTAGACTGTAATTTAATTCCTTCCTCTCTTCTTCTACCCTTAATACTTATAATAACATTATAAAACACATCTTATTTCCAGAGGCTTCTGATGTCCTTTGTTATAAATTAAAGTTGACGTTATAGAACTGAATACTATATAGACTAAAGCCAATTTGCATATTGATGTGAAAATATGTGAAATTAAAATACTGTGCTTCAGATACACGTCCATGTTGGAACACTTTGCATACCCCCGATTCTCATCTCCCTGGTCAGTGCATGTTATTCTTGCATTCTTACCTTTACACAAGGGTTATATAAATTGGTATTTGGGCTAAGCAAGCCCTTTCTATTATTTATTTATTATGAGAGACAGAAAGAGGCAGATATATATAGAGAGAATGGGTGCACCAGGACCTGCAGCTACTGTAAACAAAATCCAGATGTTTGTGCCACCTTGTGCATCTGGCTATATGTGGGTACTGGAGAATCAAACCCAAATCCTTAGGCTTTGAAGGCAAGCACCTTCATCACTGAGCCATCACTCCAGCCCAACTTCCAGTTTTAATACGAATAAATTCTGTGGATCTAATTTGTGTTGCATGGATGTAGTGACCAGTATATATTTATGTAGTAGATATGCTGTATAAGTATATTGTATATAGATATTACAAATCATCATTTTGAAACACTGTATATACTCAACCTGTATTTGTCAAATACATTTTTTAAAACTAAAAAAAGATCCAGATGGATAATGATTAATCACAAAGAAATAATCCTAGGATTCCCTTGAAACTCAAGAACTCTGAGGGCATAACTGCATAGTGCTAGGCTTGTTATCATATAGAGAACAAATTAGGGGAGTGGAGCCGGGCGTAGTGGCGCACGCCTTTAATCCCAGCACTCGGGAGGCAGAGGTAGGAGGATCACCATGAGTTCGAGGCCACCCTGAGACTACATAGTTAATTCCAGGTCAGCCTGGACCAGAGTGAGACCCTACCTTGAAAAACCAAAAAAAAAAAAAAAAAAAAAAAAAAAAAGTTTTTTTTTCTGGAGTAATTTATATGTAGTTTAAGAAAGACTAGAATTGGAGGCTGGACTGAGGGTAAGGTGCTAAGCTTTTGGGAGAATGTTTCTAGCAGCAATAGATCGACATCAGTGGCCCTTGTTAGATGAAATATATTAATTGCTCAGTTGGGAAAAGATCCTTTTCTTTCTCATTCTGTAATTATTTCAGCTCTCTTGGAAGAGCTCTGATTGAATTATTCCTTTTAAGAGTAAGTGAGCCAAAGAGTGCCACATTAAAATATTCATGTGTATCTTAGGTGGCATTCTGTTTCTTATTTACCAAGTCAAATAAAAATAATTATTTATGCCACTTATAAATCTGTTTCTGAAGATCTCAAAGCATTTTAGGCATCATTTAAAAATTCATTACTAGGTATTCAAAATGTTGGACAATGCTTCTGTGTGCTTACAAACGTTCACACCAATCCAAATGTGTTTAATTCTGTCTACCACATATTTTATTCATTTGCACACTGCTGTTTGTTCAAAGTGAAAAAGGTGATATTCTATTTATTTCTCAGTTTTCCTAACTATCATCTATCTATCAGCTATTTATGTATTGATCAATTACCTACCTACCTATCATCTATGTATCTATATATCCATCTAGTATTTATCTATGTACCTATCATTTAACTATCTATGGACCTACCTATCAACTATCTACCTATCTATCCTCCACTTACCTATTTATCATATTATATCTATTATCTTTGTAATCTATGTATCTATCTGTTATCTGTCATCAATCATCTATTTATCACCTATATGTGTATTTATCCATTATTTACTGACCTATTTATGGATCTACCTTTCCATTTATCTATCTGTCTATTGTCTATATCTTATTTATTGAGATTCATTCTTCAGGGTTATTCTGAATCAGTAGCATATCCTGAATTTATATTCATCTTCCCAGATTTCCAGTTTATTGCAATAGCCATCCAATCATTTTCACTACTTCATAAAGTTCAGATCTTTATAGAGTGATTACTTTTCCTATAAAGTCAAAAGAAAAAAAACTCAAGAAATTTTATGTTAACTTTGCCCTTTACTTAAGCAAATGATCAAAACGATGCGCATTGGTACACTGGTTCTCCTTCTAAAAAGTTTGATTCCCACTTTACATCGCTAGTGTTCATGACATGTAGGCCTCTTCTATTAAATTAGTATGTAAAAACATCTTAGGGACATATTTTGAGTCTAAGGTCTTTCTAGCTTGTTTCCATCAGTTGTTTCTGGACCTCAGTTTATAGATGGTACTTAGGTGGAAAGCTGTTGAATCAAGCACACACTAGCTCATTTTCATGCACCAGAAAAGTTTTATTAATTTTTTTACAAGGTTGTTTGCTGTATGATAGTTTGCCTTGTGGGCAGCTTATAGCTACTTTATAGTAGGGGATGTTTATTGAAATAGTTAATGCTTTGTTATGGGTTGTTTTAAAATTTACAATGCTGATAAGAATTGCCTAGGTAGGAAAAAAAATTCCAGCATTTCCATCAATTTGGTGCTTGCTTGCACAGATTTTAAAATACGAAGCTAACTTATAATATTATCAGGGAAAGCTGGCATTGAGGAGAAAAACAGTAGAAAAGTCCCAAGTTAACACTAACAATATCTTCTCTGATCTGTTTTGTAAATAGATTTCTTCTTTTGTTAGCATATACTAATTGTACAAAACCAGGGATTTCATCATGACATTTTCACATTAAAGTACTCTTGCTTGTCCTCCCTTACCCTCTTTTTGTAAAAAAAATATTTATTTATTTAAGAAAGAGAGAGAGAGAGAAAAAGGGAGAATGGGTGCACCAGGGCATCCAGCCACTGCAAATGAACTCCAGATGCATGCACCCCCTTGTGCATCTGGCTGATGTGGGTCCTAGAGAGTCAAACTGGGATGCTTTGGCTTTGCAGACAAATGCCTTAACCGCTAATCCATCTCTCCAGCCCCCTTAAATTTTTTTAAATATATATTTTTATCCATTACCCTCTTATTGGACCCTTTCACCTTTGAAAATAGTCCCCTTTTTACTTTCATGTTTTACAAAGCAACCTGGATTCTGTAGATGAAAGTCAACATGCTATCTTTGTATTCCCAAGTCTGTCTTATTTACCCTAATATGATACTGAGCTCATTCATTTTGTTTGAAGCTGTCTTAAGGGTATTTCCCAATGGTCTAACTGCCTTCCATTGGGTCCCATTTCTTTTTAAAAACAATTTAGTTATTATTTTCAAGGAGAGAGAGAGAGAAAGACAGAGAGAGAGAGAGAGAGAGAGAGAGAGAGAGAGAGAGAGGAAGAGGGAGAGAGAGGGAGAGGAAATATGAATATGAAGAGCAAGGGTCTCTTATACTGCAAATGAACTCCATATGCATGTGCCATTTTGTGCATCTGACTTTATGTGGGTACTGGGTATTCGAACCTAGGCTGTCAGGCTTGCAAGCAAGCAGTGTAACTATCAAGCAATGTCTCCAGCCCATGAATCTCATTTTTTAAAAACTTTTTTATTAACAACTTCCATAATTGTAGACAATAAAACATTGATAATTTTCCCCCTCCCCCACTTTCCCCGTCACAAATCCACCCTCCATCATATTCCCTCCTGCTCTCAGTTAGTCTCTCTTTTATTTTAATTTTTTGTTTTTTTATTTTTTGAGGTAGGGTCTCACTCTAGTTCAAGCTGACCTGGAATTTACTCTATAGTCTCATGGTGGCCTTGAACTCATGGCGATCCTCTTACCTCTGCCTCCCTGGGATTAAAGGCGTGCACCACCACTCCCGGTTGTCTCTTTTATTTTTATGTCATCATCTTTTTGTATTTTCCTCCTATTATTAGGGTCTTGTGTAGGTAGCACTAGCCACTGTGAAGTCATGGATATCAAGGCCAATTTGTGTGTGGAAGACTGCATTTTAAGCAGCCCTACCCTTCCTTTGGCTCTTACATTCTTTCTGCTACCTCTTCTACAATGGACCCTGAGCCTTGCAACATATAATAAGAGATGTCTCAGTGCTGAACACTGTAATATCTGTATTTAAGGTTCAGGGAGCTGAGGAAGAATAAGAAGGCAGTAGTTTAATCCTGTGGTGTCCACTGTGACTTTGACAGACTCATCAAGGAGCCACTTGCATTTGTTCCAGAAAACCAAGCTAAGTCACATATTTACAATATAACTAATGGAAATTATGATCTCAGGCATATTCCTGTGAAATGCATGTATCTGGACTGGTCATCTCTACCTGTGTGAACAATCAAAAACACATCACAATGATTGTCAGTTATGGTTGTCTTTGTCAGGTGAAAATCTTATTCCTACTGCCACAGCTTTCAGTGTTAATCTCCGTCCTGGGAGAATGCCTAGGGGCCACTGGCCAAAATTCAAACGAACTGTTGAGGTGCTTAGATGAGACCAACAGTTTTGACAGGAGAGTTAAAACATGCACACAGCAGCGACGCAGCCTTCTGTAGATGTTAAACTTTTCATTGGTTAAGAGCTTGCTGCCTGAGGGCTAATTTAATATGTAGTGAAAAGTTTAGTTTGTTCTTTTATTTTTAAAAGGCATGCTAAATTTTGCTTTCTAAAATGTGTTTGGACAGTTTCCTTTATTTTAGAAGAAAGTAATCAGCTTTTATAGTATATCTCATGCTCTAAATGTAAAGCAGTAGAAACAGTGCTGCTGAATTCGTTTAGGTGAGGAAAACATTACCAGCATTGATGGGTTGCTCCACTCACTGACTTAGAAAGGTTCTATGTATATTTATATGTGTGTGTGTGTGTGTGTGTGTGTGTGTGTGTGTATGTATGTATGTATGTATGTATGTATGTATACATGTATACATATAGTTTCCCTTTTATTTACTCTGGTTTCAAGCAACACAAAAACAAATGAATTAATCTCATTAAATTTTTTCAGTCAGTATTACATTTTAGATTGGGTGTCTCAGAAGTTTTATAATGTAATTAGCTATTCTTTATCCTATAGTCAAGTGACCTGTGTATTAATTGATCAAATCAACTATATTTAGTTTAATAATTTTAGTATCAGGCTGGAGAGATGACTTAGCTGTTAAGGCACTTGCCTGTGAAGCCTAAGGACACATGTTCAACTCTCCAGGTCCCATGTAAGCCAGACACACAAGGTGATGCAAGCATACAAGGTTGCTTATGCACACTAGGTAATGCATGTGTCTGGAGTTCGATTACAGTGGCCAGAGGTCCTGGCACACCAATTCTCTTCCCCTTCCCATTCCTGTTGTCACACATAAAAACAAAAAGGCCAGTCTGTTGGGCTTGCCTCAAAAAAAAAATTAGTATCACTTACTTTGGCAAGATGCCAAAATATCAACCTATGCTACATGTGTTTTTCTTTCTTCTTCTCTATTCCTCCTCCTCCTTCTTTTTTTTTTTTTTTTTTCAAGGTACGGTCTCACTGTAGTCCCAGGCTGGTCTCAAACTCACAGCAATCTTCCTATCTCTTCCTCCTAAGTCCTGGGATTAAAGGTGTGTGCCAACAACACCCAGATCTCTTTTTAAATTATATTTTATGAGTTAAATTTTTAAATCTTCATATGACAGCAAGCACACAAAGATAATATATGCTAATATTTTCTTCATAAATGCTGCTCCTAATATTATGGCATCTGGTAGCATCATAGTTCAGTATTTATCATCTACTCCATTATAAAACCTTTGTTCCACGAGAGCTGTATGAGCCTATTAGATATATACGCAATTAAGTAGGTAATGATCTGTGGCTGCGTCCACACAGCATCAGCAATGACCTATGGCAGGCTCCCAGTGTGGAACTGATTACTGGTAGGAAGTACTTGGATTATACACAGAAATTGCTCCGATTATTTTGAAGGTTTTTTGGTTTGTTTTCAAGCTTAAATTGCATATTTTGTTTTAACCTGTTTGCTTAATGAAGAAATTACAATATAGTCGGTTCCCCTTATCTGAGGTTTCATTTCTAAGGTCTCTGTTACCCGTCATCAAACCAGCCTGAAAATTAAATGGAAAACTCCAGGAATAAATAATTCATAAGCTGTAAATGTTGTAGCATTCTGAATAACCTGATGGAATCTTGCACTGTCCTGCTTCCTTCTGCTGGAATGCGAATCACATGTTGGTTGAACATGTCCTGGCTTGTTAGTTGCTTAGTAGCTATCTGGGTTCTCAGATGATTACAGCAACATTGCAGTGTTCGGGCTTAAGTAACATTTATTTTACTTAACAGTGTGATCCAAAACACAAGAGTATTGTAGCAGTTATGTTTTCTTTTTTTGTTTGCTTGTTTTTTTGAGGTAGGGTCTCACTCTAGTCCAGGCTGACTGGAATTCACTATGTAGTCTCAGGGTAGCCTTGAACTCACAGTGATCCTCCTTCGTCTGCCTCCCAAATGCTGGGATTAAAGATGTGTACTACCATACCTATCCAGGCCATCAGATTTTGCAAGCAAGCACCTGTAATTACTGAGTCCTTTTTGTAGGGTTTCTAAATTAAGTTCTGTTAATGTAAATTTTTTAAAATAAATTTTCAGGGTTACCATCACTCTGAGGAAGTATTAACAATTAGAGTTTTTTTTTTTGTGTGTGTGTGTTTTGTTTTGTTTTTGTTTTATCAAGTTGGGGGGGGTCTCACTCTAGCCCAGGCTGACCTGGAATTTACTATGTAGTCTCAGGGTGGCCCCGAACTCACTGCGATCCTCCTACCTCTGCCTCCTGAGTGCTGGGATTAAAGGTGTGCGCCACCACGCCTGGTAGCAGTTACATTTTCATTGCTGGAATAAAACACCTAACTGAAAGCAGCTTATGACAGGAAAGGGTTTAATTCAGTTCCCAGTTTCAAGGGAAAATTTTTATCATGGCAGAGAAAGAATGGCTGAGCAGACAGCCAGGGCACCACATCCTGACACGTTAGCAGGAAGGGAGCAGTGAGGACGAGCTAGTGATGAAAACCCAGTGGGCTGGACTAATGAACCTCAAGGTCTATCCCAGTGACACACCCCTCCAGCAAGGCTTCACCTTCCCAATTGCCTCACCACTGAGGATCAACTAGGAGGCTTAACCACAAGGACACATGCGGTGATGGCACATTTTACATTTAAACCAGGACAAATAGTGATAATAGCAATTCACATGCCAAAGAGAAGTGGCAAAATGCTTTCTTTTTAAATGAAAAGGTGAAATTCTCTTCTTAAGGAAACAAAAAAAATTCAATGGCAAGAATGGATCTTCTTTGGGAAACTGAGGAGAAAGAAATTGGTGGTATTTTTGCTGTTGCACCTTAAACTTCAAAAGTAATGGCTGCCATGTGTGGTAAGTACTTAGTTAAGATGGACTAGGTGTTAAACCACAGAGCTTGTGCAAACTGAGCTTTCCTGTATCCGTAGAGAACTTGAAATATACTCCCCTCTGGTAAAGGGGACTACTGCATGCTCTTTCTCTAACTGACATTTTCTCTACTTTGCTCATTTCTCCATCCAAACCCTGGAGGTTACTGAAGTTCTTTCTGTTATTTTTATTGGTTTAAAATAAAATAGTCTACCATATGTAATAGTTGACAGATAGTCTATCTCCATTCTAAATTTACTTGTAAAGTTAAAGGTAATTTGATTTTTATCATTTACCCCCAACTTTAATGTGACAATTGCTGACAATAGTTTATGGCACTTTTGACAACTTTGATAATGATCACATGTGAATTTAGAGAAACTGAATATGAGAAATTATTCCCAACTTTTGGAGTTTCCCTCACCTCTCCTTCTTCTTTCTCCCTCTCTTTGCTCCCCTTGCTTCTATTTACCTCCTTTCCCTTCTTTCCAGTGATGGAGGTGAAACACAGTACCTTGTGCATGAAGGTTCACTGCTTCAGGACAAAGGCATCATTTCTTACCTTGAGTTGTGGCAGTAAGTCCTAGGAATGTGAAATAATGCTGCCCACAAAAGCATACATCAAGCTCTTAGAGCAGACCAAAACCTGAATGATGACACTGAGGAGCATGGGGAATTATTGTATTTCTAGGATAATTAGGCTATTGAACTTTATTTTTAAAATGAAAGTTGGCATTAAAACATTAATTTTGGAGGTTATTAAACTGAAACTAGTAATTATATCAGAATAATAAAAAAAGTAGTTAAGATAGATAGATAGTTTATGGAAGGTGAATTGTATCTCATCTTGAACTTCTCTGAAAATACTAAGTGTATATTACATGAATTATTATACCAGAAGTGATAGGTGGCTTATAATTATGATGAAAACTATGATCAGCATTTTTTACTTGCTTTATCTCATTGTGAACTTACTCCAAAATTGATGGAATTAGAACCATGCTACAAATTCATTTCATTATATCTTACTGTAAGCAATGGAAAATTTCCTCATAAGGGATATTGTGCTTTCAAAAGTAGAACTCATTTTTTTTTATTGTATGGACATATTGCATATTGGTCATATTCCCATTAAGTTATACTCTCCTGTTCCCTCTTTTCTGCTCCCATTCCACTGATAGCCCTCGTTGGTGGGTTACTGGGTATTCACTGTGGGGTCATAAATGATGCATCAGTCAGTCTCCGTGGGGAGGACATTGCCTCAGAGTATACCTTCCTCGTCTGTGGCTCTTACATTCTTTCTGTCTCCTCTTCCCCAATGTTCTCTGGGCTTGGAGGGCATGTTAGAAATCAGCAGCCTCTGATTTTCTTCCTTGATGATTTTTGAGTCTCCTCAGTGTCTACCACCATCTGCCTGGAGGAGGCCCTCAGGCTAGCAGTGAGATTAGCACTCATATTTAATCGCCTCTTCCTCTATGATGTTGTCCGAGCCCTTGCAGATGTGATAGGATGATCACTTTTCTTTTTTGAGATAAAGTCTCACTGTGTGTCCCAAGGTGGCCTGTTAACCTCTGTGTAGTTCAGCTTGGCCTTGAACTCGTGATCTGCCGGCTTCATTCTCCCAAGTGCTGGGTTTACAGCTGTGTACCACCATGGTTGGCATACCATGACTCATTTTATACCTAATCATCCATATGAATATTCTCCTTAATCATACTCTAAAAGTCAGATTTATAAAGGTTCTTTTGGGTCAGGACTGAAGTAAACAAGGAGTGAGGACTTCCTACTGACTCAACAGTAATTTGGAAGGTTTGGACTTTTTTTTTTTTTTTTTTAAGGCAAATGCATTTAAAATAATGAGATAGTTAATTAAATCATGACAAAAACTTGGATGTGGAACTGGTACTCAACAAATGTACTTCATTATTTTTTTAAAATATCTTTTTTTGAGAGAGAATATTTTATATATATATATATATATATATATATATATAGAGAGAGAGAGAGAGAGAGAGAGAGAGAGAGAGAATATGCATGAGTGTAGCAGGGCCTCTAGCCACTGCAAACAAACTCCACATGCATGTGCCACCTTGTGCATATGGCTTACATGGGTACTGTGGAATTGAACCTGGGTCCTTAGACATTGTAGGCAAGTACCTTAACCACTAAGCCATCTATCTCTCCATCCCTACTTCATTATTTTTAAACCTATTTTCTTCCTAAGTATTAACACAAGCCACCATACATTCATGAGTAAAATCCCCGCCAGTGTGTGAGGTCAACTTGATAAAAATAAAAAGGCACATAGCAGTAGTCACATAGCAAGATTAATACTGTGCTCTTTATGCATGGAAGCCATTCAAAGGGGTTGTGAAAAATGGTAGAATTATAAAGAAAGTCAGTTTATGGAAAGAACATGGACTTTTTGTATTATGTAAATACTTTCTACCACAGTGCCCTCATACAAGAAACATATCATGCAGCATTTCACTTTAACAAAGAAAAATAGTGTAACAGAGGGATTTCTATTGCATGTAAATTTTCATTCATAGATTATTGACAGAGAGGTAATGTTATGAGACTGTGCCTTCTGGGCATTGTTTAGCACTGACTGTGTCTCATTTCTGAAGAATTTGGAATGCCTGCTATGTAGGCCAAGTCTTTAATTGATTTAACTATAAAAATATATGATTGGTCTTTGACCTGGGCTATAACTGATGGTTGAGAACAGGTTACATTTTGATAGGCTGTGGGTCCTAGTTTGACTCTGTTCATCCTTTCCCAGGTTTTTTTTTTTTTTTTTTTAGGCAGGGACTCCCAGTAGCCCAGGCTGACCTGGAATTCACTATGTAGTCTCCGGCTGGCCTCAAACTCACAGTGATCTTCCTACCTCTGCCTCCTCAGTTCTGGGATTAAAGGCATGTGCCCCCATGCCTATCTCCATTTTCTTTCTTTCTTTCTTTTTAAATCTTTTTATTGAAAACTTCTGTAAGTACAGACAATATCCATGATTAAAATCCCTTCCTATCCCCTTTTTCCCCTCTCAAATCCAGCCTCAGCCTCCACTGAATCCCTTTCTTTCTTTCTTTCTTTCTTTCTTTCTTTCTTTCTTTCTTTCTTTTCTTTTCTTTCTTTCAGAGAAAGAGGGGGGAGAGAGAGGGAGAGAATGGGTGTGCCAGGGCCTCCATGCTGCAAATGAGCTCCAAACACATACACCACCTTGTGCATTTCGCTTATGTGGGTCCTGGGAACTGAACCTGGGTCTTTTAGCTTCGCAGGCATGTGCCTTAACTGCTAAGCCATCCCTCCAGCCCTGAATCCCTTCTTCTTTCTAACTAGTCTCTCTTCTATTTTGATGTCATCATTTTTTCCTCCTGTTATGCAGATCTTGTGCAGATAGTGTCAGCCACTGTGAGGTCATGAATACCACAGACACTATGTGTCTGAAGAAGGTTTTGTAAGCACTGTTCTCCTTCCTCTGGCTCATGTTCTTTCTGCCACCTGTTCCTCAATGGTTCCTGTGATAGACATGTCTCAGTGCTGAACACTTCACTGTCACTTCTCAGCACGTTGGTGAGTTTGAGTCTTCCCATTGGTCACCGCCACCTGAAAAGAGACTCTTCTCTAACCAAAAGTGAGAGTAGCATTAATATATGGGCATAAGCATAATTTTTCCCCCATAAAACAAACCTATGGTGGTTTATTAAACTGCAGTAGGTAATCATAATATGTGCTCATTCTATACCCACTGTCCTTAGAAGCAACTTCACTCTGCATTCTCTGTGAGACCAAAGGATAGGGCTGAGTGATGAAGAAAGTACTCGTGGATGGTCTTGGCAATGTCTTGAGAATACAAGAAATAGCACACACCCCAATGTGGCAAAATTAGAACAAGTGCCCACATCCTTGTGGCATAACTGAGCTCTGCAGGCCAAGGCTTCAGAATGCTGGAAGCCATATGTACACCATTGTGTGCAAGGCTGGTGAGGAAGAGTTGTAATGCTATAGCAGCTCCATGGACCTCCACAGGATGTTCTGAAGCTTCCCCTCCTACAGAGCCCTTTCTAGGAGTCTCAGATCAACAACAAAGCATAAATATTTGAGGGTAGTTTGGTGGGTATCATGTATCCATTTAGCAAGTCAACAGCAGTAGTTTCCTCCCTAGTGTTATGACTTCCTAAGCCACAGGCTTTTGGTTAGGTTTTCAGTACCAGGCAGGAATTCCCTCCCAATCAGAGAGCAGTTAAGTTTTCCCCATAACAGACATGTTACCATTGCACCAATTGGTACATTTGGCCTCGCTGGACAGATGTAAAGCTTGCAAGGTCCATTGCTGGTTAAGGCCATTGATGCCTTTTCTCCCCCAACAGGCTGCATAGGTCTTTTCAACATCCTGACAGCTAGTCAACAGCGAGGAGGTTTCCAGCTCAGTAACATGAAGTCAGCAGGTACTTGCCTACAATCAAAATGCATGTGGGAGACCTGAAACATGTTCCCTTTTCTTTTCTTTTCTTTTGTCCTTCCACCGCCCCCTCTCTCTTTTTCCTTTTATTTTCATTTAAAAATTCTCCCACACTGGGCCATCCATTCTAGAGGAAAATTTTACATTAGGCTTGGATAATAAAAATGCTAAATTCCTTTATAAAACGATTTATTATTTATTTATTTATTTATTTATTTATTTATTTATTTATTTATTTATTAGAGAAGGTGGGGGAAGAAAGAGAATAGGCGCACCAGGGCCTCTAGCCACTGCAAACAAACTCCAGATGCATGCGTCACTATGACCATCTGGCTTACGTGGGACCTAGAGAATCTAACCTAGGTCCTTAAGCTTTGCAAGCATGCACCTTGACCTCCAAGCCATCTCTCCAGTCTCCAAATGATAAATTTTTGATATCTTGCAAGGAGAGGCATGTACACATACATGAGATGGTTTTCCTTCCTTCCTGTTATTCCAGGAAACACTCTCAGCTGAGGAGGGGATAGATGTCTAAACATGGTTGCTTCTGTGCTGTTTTCTCACTACTGATTGCCACTTTCCCTCAATCCCACCCCACTTCCCCAGTAGGGGAGACCTCATGTCATTGAGATGGTAGTAAACGAACGGTCCAAGTTTGCCTTTTAGAGTAAATAAGTGCTGGAGAGTCTTAGGAGAAGAGTGACAACTTTCTTCCATAATTGTCAGATCAGAATTTTCAGTTCTGTGATAGTGTGGAAAGGCATAAAAAAATTCCTTGGGACCAGAATATAGTGTAGAAATCAGTCAAGAGAAGGGATCGGGGAACTTGATCACATGGAGGTGATGAGGGAAAGCAGACAGAAGTAGTTGCATGCAGGTAGCTTATTTCAGGATCACTAGTGCCTTAGGTGATGTAGTAATCCAGAGAAACACACTAGCCAGTTGCCTTTTAAGCGATGGCTGTTTGTGCTGAGAACCAGATGGGAGAAGTTGTATAGGGAACAGGAGGCCAATGAAGAACCAAGGCAGATACAGATGGATGTGGATATGGCTGCTTTCCAGCTGCCCTGTTCTGCAGCTGCATGAACCTCCTCTGGCTTGGACTCATCCTCGGGGAGGAGGCATCAGGAGAACTATCAGAGAGATATTTCAATCTTAATATGATTGAGTTATAAACCTAACCAGACTGAAAAATCACTGAATTAGAATTAATGTACTTGGACAGAATTAGATGAAGTTTTTGCTCTGTGCAAAAAGTTCAAGGTAACACAAAAGTTATTTTATTATCCATTTGTGTTTTTTTTTTTTTTTTTTTTTTTTGGTTTTGTGAAGTAGGGTCTCACTCTGGTCCAGGCTGACCTGGAATTCACTATGTAGTCTCAGGGTGGCCTCGAACTCTCAGCACTCCTCCTACCTCTGCCTCCCAAGTGCAGGGATTAAAGGCGTGCGCCACCACGTCTGGCTCCATTTGAGTTTTTAAAAAATATTTTATTTTTATTTATTTATTTGAGAGAGAGATAGACAAATAGGCAGGTAGAGAGAGAAAGATAGATAGCAAATGGGCGTGCCAGGGCCTCCAGTCACTGCAAACGAACTCCAGATGTGTGAACTCTCTTATGTATGGATGTGGGTCCTGGTTGAACCTTGTTCCTTTGGCTTTGCAGGCAAGTGCCTTAACTGCTAAGCCATCTCTCCAGCCCCCCCCCATTGTGTTTTTGATAATGAAATTCTCCCCTTCCTCCCTCCCTCCCTCCCTCCCTCCTTCCCTTCCTTCTTTCCTTCCTTCTTTTGAGACAGAAATTCATGTAGCCCAGGCTGGCCTTCATCTCACTAGTATCTCAAGGAGAGGATGACCTTGAACTTCTGATTCTCCTGTACCACCATGCCTGGTTTATGTGGTGTTGGGAATTAAACTCAAGGCTTCATGGTAGGCAAGCACCCTAGTGATTGAGCCACTGAGCCACATCCCTTGAATAAAATTCTATCTGCTGTAAAGTTCCAAATGTAGAAGAACCCTTGTAGCATTGTAGCATTTGGAAGAATAGCAGTGAATAAGAGAGAGAGAGAGAGAGAGAGAGAGAAGAAAGTCTGAGTCTGCATGTCTGTATGTGGTGAAGGAAAGGCCTAGCAATGAAGGCTTTATCATTTACTCTGACATTTATATCCACATTTGCCATAGCCAGCTGGGAGAGGAAGGCTCATTTTGATGAAGGTTAGAATGTAGGATGTTAAGTTAAATTTGAATTTTTCGATCAATGAAGAATATTTTTCTAATAATTTTGAACAAGCATGTTTTGAACACTGCATGGGGCACACTTATACTAAGAAAGTATTTGTTATTAGTTGATATTAAATTTAAGAGTGAGTGATTTATTTTTATTTGCTAGATCTGACAACCCTCCTCTTTGGTGTCTTGAGCCAGGGAAAGAATAATAGTACTTTAGTCCACCAGTCTATGAAATCTGACAACAGATGGTGCTGCAAAACAGGTGTTAATATTACATTTCATGGAAAAAAGCAATTCTCTTGGCTCATCTTGATGGGTGAGGCTGGCTCTCCAAGGCAGCCAAATAAGGCCAGGCAGAATAGAAAAGTTAAAATTTATAGAAAATTGTAAGAAAATAACCTATTTAGTAACTTGTTGTAGGACACACAAATTGTAAGTGGAACAATAAGGTTTTTCAAGGTCTATATGTCTTGTACAACACAAATTCAATTTTTAAAGACTGTATTTATCCAGTGTAAAAGCTGGGTGGTGGGGTAGCCATGGCTGATTCTTGCATCTTCTCTTGTGGGTGGTCAGGCTTACAAAAGGAACTCCCCCCACCCCAACGAAGCATGCTTTTGAAATTAGTTGAAATATTTTAAAGAAATCATGAGGTGTTACTTCTTTTTAACTTGGCATTTTATTCAAAGAATGTTTCTGAAGTTAAACCAGTGGGAGTTTAAGCCAAAATAGTGCAGTGATAGAATGATGTCATCTAGAGGATGTTGTGCTACATTTCATAAGTCTAGTTGGCAGTGACGTTTCAAGCATACAGGGATTTCAGTGAGCCTCCTTTCCTAGGGAAGAGTAGCACAGGTTATGTGTAAGGTGTGCAAGATGTGGAACATCTTACCTGCTTTGGATACTTGGCTTTCAGTAGCTGTTCTGAGAGTTCAGTGTAACAAATCTCTCTCTCTCTCTCTTTTAGTTTTTTGAGGTAGGGTCTCACTCTAGCCCAGGCTGACCTGGAATTCACTATGGAGTCTCAGGGTGGCCTCAAACTTATGGTAATCCTCCTACCTCTGCCTCCTGAGCTCTGGGATTAAATGCGCCACCACACCTGGCTGTAACAAGTCCCTTATCCTTATACTAAATTGTTGTCCCAGAATAATTCCTTCTCCAGATCCTCTGTCATCCTTCAAGAATTCTTATTTTTAATTTACATTCAACTCTTTTTTTCTATTCATTTTTCTCCTTAAGCATATTGACCTGTTAAAAATTAGTTATAGGGGGGCTGGAGAGATGGCTTAGCAGTTAAGGCACCTGCCTCCTAAGCCTAAGAACGCCGGTTCCAATCTCCAGGTCCCACGTTTAGCCAGATGCAAAGTGACGCAAGGGTGCAATGCCGCACTTGACCACAAGGGGCGCACACATCTGGATTTCGTTCACAGCAGCTGAGAGGCTGCTGGCGCGCCCATCTCTATGTGTCTTCCTCTCCCTCTCTCTCTGTCTCTCTCTCTGTGTCTTTCTCAAAAAAAAGTTTGTCATAGGGGCTGGAGAGATGGCTTAGTGGTTAAGCACTTGCTTGTGAAGCCTAAGTACCCTGTTTCAAGGCTTTATTTCCCAGTACCCAAGTAAGCCAGATGCACAAGTTGGTGCATGAGCCTGGATTTCGTTTGCAGAGGCTCGAGGCCCTAGTGCACCCATTCTCTCTCTCTCTCTGTCTGTTGCTCTCAAATAAATAAATAAAAATAAAACAAAAAAAATTGTTATAGGAGCCAGGCATGGTGGTACATGCCTTTATTCCCAGTACTTGGGAGTAAGAAGTAGGAGGATCACTGTGATTTTGAGGCCAGCCTGAGACTACATAGTGAATTCCAGGTCAGGCTAGGCTACAAAGAGACCCTACCTCGAAAAAAAAAATGTTATAGGGCTGGAGAGATGGCTTAGCAGTTCATGGAACTGTCTGCAAAGCCCAAGGACCCATCCATGTCCGATGTTCCATGAATCATGTAAGCCAGATGCACAAGGTAATGCCAGTGCACAAGGTGGCTCATACATCTGGAATTCAATGGCAGTGGCTAGAGGCCCTGGCATGCCAATTCTCTTTCTCTCATAAAAAAAATTTTTGTTATAAAAATCCACCACATTGGTGTCAGCCGCCACCATGACCCTCATGACAGCACAGCTTCCCCCAAAGCACTTGCCACTCTAGTAACTGTTCTAGCTTGATTCTTTTCTTTATAGCTGTTTCTAAAAGATTTTAGATGAGCTAACTGACTTCCTGACAATGCCACTTCTTGGATGGTGTGGCAGACAGCTTCAGATTCACTGAGATGAACTTCCAGACCAGGCACAGTTATGGAGGAAGGGATATTAGTTATTGAAGCTTACAGATCCAGGGGAAGTTCCATAATGGCAGAAGAAGCTGGCCTGCCTTCATAGGGCCAAGCAAGAGAGAAAAAAACCAACCAGCCACACAGCACACAGAGCAAAACTACAGCCAAAGAGTCACACAGCACACTTCAGAACTCCTATTAGGCACACTTTGCATATCTTTACAATGGAATCTCAAACCATCACCACACCTTAAGACTGGCCCCCAGTGACATTGCCTCTAGCAAGGTGATTGCAGATGCAAACTATAACTAATAAAATACTGAATATATTGGGGGCCATATATTCAAACTACCACATTCCGCCCCTGGCTCCCAATAGATATATAACTATCACACATTGTAAATTGTACTCAGTCCAATTTCAAAGGTTCTCACAGTCTTGACCAACCTAAGATAGTGAGTCCTGTAAAATCAAACAAGTTAAATACTTTCAACATGTAGGGCACAGAGTAAACATTTTAAACTGGTATAAAAAATATAGCAAGGGAAACTAGAATAATGCAAACTCAACCACCATCAGCAGTCATCAAACTTCTGTCCTTCAAGTTCAATATAACCAGAAACTGACAGTCTCCAGGTTTTCCAATTCTGCCCCTCCAGCTGGGCAGAGTCGCCAGGGAAAACATCGATCCCAGGCCAACACTGCACTAAATGGGAGTCCTTGCATAATTCTGGTATATCCAAAACATCTTCAGGTCTCCATGCAAACCATGGTCTTCCAAAGGCTCTTCCAGCCTATTCCTGAGGGTCTTCATGCCCTGCCTCATGCTGCATCTCAGCAGCGGCTCCTGGAACTGTGTGCAATTCATGACCACTCCATGCATCCAAAACTAATACCAGGTGTGCAGGACACAGCCATATTCTTAATCCAGGGACGAAATAAACCATAGCCTTGAAAAGCATGTTCCTTCTCCAGTCAACTCTTTCTAAAAGAGTTTGCATTTCTAACAGTCTTTCCTCAGGCATCCTCTCCATTGTTTTAATGTAAAGCAGCCAGGCCACCTTCCTTCCACCTTCCTTAAGATTGCTAATGTGTTTACAATAGCAACTCCATTAACCTAAAATCAGTCTCAGTGCCTCTAATTTTAACTTGCTTGAGGTTTTTCAACTTAAAATCTTAAAATCTCTGTCAGTTATCTATTTAGCCAAGCACATCAGCCCATTACAAATTTAACCTTGAACAATCTTTCTGGGCCTGGAACTGGAACGTAGCCATCCCTTATGCCAGTAGCCTCGTTCCAACAAAGTCCTCTGCAATCTTTCCTTCCCTTAGAAAGCTCATAAGCCAAGCCTCAAAGTTCAATACTGTCTGCACTTAGCACTCCTCGGTACCACTTTACTATAGCAGACAGCTTCAGATTCTCTGAGATAAACTTCCAGACCAGGCACAGTTATGGAGGAAGGGATATTAGTTATTGAAGCTTACAGATCCAGGGGAAGTTCCATAATGGCAGAAGAAGCTGGCCTGCCTTTATAGGGCCAAGCAAGAGAGAAAAAAAAAAACCAGCCACACAGCACACAGAGCAAAACTACAGCCAAAGAGTCACACAGCACACTTCAAGAACTCCTATTAGGCACACTTTGCATATCTTTACAATGGAATCTCAAACCATCACCACACCTTAAGACTGGCCCCCAGTGACATTGCCTCTAGCAAGGTGATTGCAGATGCAAACTATAACTAATAAAATACTGAATATATTGGGGGCCATATATTCAAACTACCACATTCCGCCCCTGGCTCCCAATAGATATATAACTATCACACATTGTAAATTGTACTCAGTCCAATTTCAAAGGTTCTCACAGTCTTGACCAACTTAAGATAGTGAGTCCTGTAAAATCAAACAAGTTAAATACTTTCAACATGTAGGGCACAGAGTAAACATTTTAAACTGGTATAAAGCATAGCAAGGGGAAACTAGAATAATGCAAACTCAACCACCATCAGCAGTCATCAAACTTCTGTAGTTCAAGTTCAATATAACCAGAAACTGACAGTCTCCAGGTTTTCCAATTCTGCCCCTCCAGCTGGGCAGAGTTGCCAGGGAAAACATCGATCCCAGGCCAACACTGCACTAAATGGGAGTCCTTGCATAATTCTGGTATATCCAAAACATCTTCAGGTCTCCATGCAAACCATGGTCTTCCAAAGGCTCTTCCAGCCTATTCCTGAGGGTCTTCATGCCCTGCCTCATGCTGCATCTCAGCAGCGGCTCCTGGAACTGTGTGCAATTCATGACCACTCCATGCATCCAAAACTAATACCAGGTGTGCAGGACACAGCCATATTCTTAATCCAGGGACGAAATAAACCATAGCCTTGAAAAGCATGTTCCTTCTCCAGTCAACTCTTTCTAAAAGAGTTTGCATTTCTAACAGTCTTTCCTCAGGCATCCTCTCCATTGTTTTAATGTAAAGCAGCCAGGCCACCTTCCTTCCACCTTCCTTAAGATTGCTAATGTGTTTACAATAGCAACTCCATTAACCTAAAATCAGTCTCAGTGCCTCTAATTTTAACTTGCTTGAGGTTTTTCAACTTAAAATCTTAAAATCTCTGTCAGTTATCTATTTAGCCAAGCACATCAGCCCATTACAAATTTAACCTTGAACAATCTTTCTGGGCCTGGATAGCGGAACGTAGCCATCCCTTATGCCAGTAGCCTCGTTCCAACAAAGTCCTCTGCAATCTTTCCTTCCCCTTAGAAAGCTCATAAGCCAAGCCTCAAAGTTCAATACTGTCTGCACTTAGCACTCCTCGGTACCACTTTACTATAGCAGACAGCTTCAGATTCGCTGAGATAAACTTCCAGACCAGGCACAGTTATGGAGGAAGGGATATTAGTTATTGAAGCTTACAGATCCAGGGGAAGTTCCATAATGGCAGAAGAAGCTGGCCTGCCTTTATAGGGCCAAGCAAGAGAGAAAAAAAACCAACCAGCCATACAGCACACAGAACAAAACTATAGCCAAAGAGTCACACAGCACACTTCAGGAACTCCTATTAGGCACACTTTGTATATCTTTACAATGGAATCTCAAACCATCACCACACCTTAAGACTGGCCCCCAGTGACATTGCCTCTAGCAAGGTGATTGCAGATGCAAACTATAACTAATAAAATACTGAATATATTGGGAGCCATATATTCAAACTACCACAGATGGACATGGAGGATTAAAGGTTTCCTGTTGTTAATTATTGTTAACTCCCTTTCTTTTTTTTTAATGATTCCCTTATTCCCCCCTTCCCCCCCAGTACAAGCCAACTGAGTGGCCTGTCATGACCACCTCCACATCATTGTCAGTGACTCAGTGATGGGATGGTTTCAGTGGTAATTGCTGGACAGCTGTGAGGACCAGTTTTGATAATTAGAGGTCTTACGTATATGCTGGCTGGTTTCTCCTTAGCTTTTTAGCTTTCTTAGTTTCTTGTTTCCCTGTTTTGTAATGCCTTTTCCCCAGAGCTTCAGAGAGTGGTTCCTATCATATCAGGTTTTAGTGTAATATTATTTCCTTACAGTAGACTTCAATTATCTATCATCTATCTATCAATCATCTGTCTATCTATCTATCTATCTATCTATCTATCTATCTATCTATCTATCTATTATCTATCTATCTACCTATCATCTATCTATCTTCTATTTGTCTATCTATCCATATAAGGCAGGGTTCTCTAGAGAAACAGAAACTAAAGAATTAATATATATTGTAAGGGGTATTTTTTGGGCAGTCCAATAATAACTGTCTACTGGCTGGAGAGTCAGAGAACCCAGTAGCTGCTCAGTCCACAGGCTGAAAGCCTCAGCAGTCCCAATCTGGTAATGAAAGCCTAGAAAGCCCCTGGTCTTCAGTCCACATTGGAAGATCAATAAAACAAGGTCCAGTCTTCACAAAGAATAGCATGAGGGCTGGAGAGATGGCTTAGTGGTTAAGGCGCTTGCCTGAAAAGCCAAAGGACCTCAGTTTGATTCCCCAAGACCCATGTAAGCCAGATTCACAAGGTGGAACATGCATCTGGAGTTTGTTTGCAGTGGCTGGAAGCCCTGGCCTAACCATTCTCTCCCAGTTTCTCTGTCTCTCTCTCTTTGCCTCTTTCTCTCTCTCTCTTAAATAAATAAATAAATAAATAAATAAATAAATAAATAAATAAATATATTTTTAAAAAAAGAATAGCATAAAGGCAGACACACGCACCAGCAAATAGTGAGGGCAGC
The DNA here is from genome assembly GCA_036365145.1 of Orientallactaga sibirica. Classification (NCBI taxonomy): domain Eukaryota; kingdom Metazoa; phylum Chordata; class Mammalia; order Rodentia; family Dipodidae; genus Orientallactaga; species Orientallactaga sibirica. The sequence continues at coordinate 23,542,207 of JAEOAD010000032.1, read as the reverse complement.
TAGACAAAAGGCATTGTGTTCTCCTAGAGCACCTTCACATATAGCCCTCTCCTAGAAGGGCTGTCCATGCTAGGGGACGTCTTCCTCCCTCCTACAATCCTGTGTGGAAATGTTCTCACAGCCAGCCCAAGATTGATTCCTAATTTGATCAAACTGATATTATTAATGAAATTGGCAATAGAATTTAACTGTCACTTATCTATCTGTCTGTCTATCTATCATCTATCTATCCTCTATCATCTATCTTCCATCCAAATACTAACCAGTAACCAGGCCCGACCCTGCTTAGCTTCCGAGATCAGACAAGATCGGGTGTGTTCAGGGTGGTATGGCCATAGATCTATCTATCAATCAATCTGTCTTCCTCCTGTATTTTCCAGATCTTCATATATTTACCACATTGTTTCTAGAGAATACCTCTTGCTCTCTCCTTTATCTATTTATTTATTTATGAGAAAGAAAGGGGTAGAAAGAAAGAAAGAGAGAATGGGAGAATGGGAACATCAGGCCTCTAGCCACTGCAACAAAGTCCAGACGCATGTGCTACCTTGAGCAGCTGGCTTACGTGGGTACTGGGGAATTGAACCTGGGACCTTAGGCTTCACAGACAAGTGCCTTCATTGCTAAGTCATTTCTCCAGCCTATATTTATTTAATTTTTAAAAATTTTTATTTATTTACTTGAGAGAGAGAAAGAGGCAGAGGGTGCAGGGCGGGAAAATGGGCGTGCCAGGTCTTCAGGCCACCTCAAACAAACTCCTGATGCATGCTCCACCTTGTATATCTGGCTTACATGGGTACTGGGGAATTGAGCCTGGGTCCTTTGACTTTGCAGGCAAGTCACATAACTGTTAAGCCATCTCTCCAGCTCTTCTTTCTCCTTTTTAATACTCTTTTTGCCAAAGTCTTCCAGGGCTGTCTCTTAGGATTCTCCCATACCATTTTCTCCCTTTGCTTAGCTTTGATTTCCTGTGTTGTTGGTATGATAATGTACTTTCTTTTTCCCATGGTCTTTTTAGATCAGTCATCAAATCGCTGTCAGATTCTCTTTCCATTCTCCCTGCAGTTCCCCCAACCTCTACTACCTTTGTTCTCCAGGTGGGCTTGTATTGTGGGGGTGAGGCTAGCATGCTAGGTGTTGGGTTAATTTTCTATTTACGTGCAATTGAGAGTCTCTGTTGGTTTCTCTTTCCTTGTTATGCTGAGGGTATAGGTTTGGTGCAGTGTTTGAAGGATATGCTGGGAAATTCAGTCCATGCAGCTGCTGTTATCATGGCTATCTAGAACTAGACTGTAAATCTTTAAATGGATTGAGAAAAATGTTCTCATTTGTCTATTGGTCAAATAATTTATTTTCTTTTTTTTTTGGAAAAATAATTTGAAATATTCTTTAGTAACTGTGACATTTCTGTTTGACTCCTTAAATTTCCTACCCAAAACAATTTAAGAAACAAATAAGATATTTAGCAACAAGAAAAGTAGAGAAAAGATGAGATGTAGAACCGGTTTCATCCTTGGGCAAATTCAGATTAAGACATAAGTGATAGAGCCAGGTGAGGTGGCTCATGTCTTTAATCCCAGCACTCGGGAAGCAGAAGCAAGAGAATCGTCATGAGTAAGAGGCTGGCCTAAGACTACATAGTGAGTTTCAGGTCAGCCTGGGCTAGATCGAGACCCTACTTTGAAAACAAAATACAAACGAAAACAAAACAAAACAAAAACATCCACAAAGACATAAGTGATAGCAAGCAAGAATGCTTGCACCTTAGAAAAATAAACAAGGACAAATATCACATCAATATTTGTACTGTACAGTGACTATATAGCCTGCAACAACTTTATTTTAAAATAGAAGAGGGCTGGAGAGATGGCTTAGTGAATAAGGCACATGCCTGCGAAGCCTAATGACCCTGGTTTGATTCTCCAGGTCCCACGTAAGCCAGATGCAGAAGGGGGCGCATGCGTCTGGAGTTCATTTGCAGTGGCTAGAGTCCCTGGTGTGCCCATTCTCCCTCTCCCCCTCTCTCTTTCCCTCTCTCTGTCTCTAATGAATAAATAAATAAATAAATATCCTAAAAAACATAGAAGAGTTTTTCAACATGTAAACAAAATAAATGGAGGAGATAATACTAGTTATTCTTTTATTTGATCCTAACACCTACTATACATACACCCAACTATTTTGTTGTACCATATAAATATGTCAGTTAAAATACAAATAAGCAAACAAGTAAGTCAATAATCAATGGCAAACGATATGAACAACACCCCACCAAAGAAGACACACAGGTGACCAAAAAAATCTAGGAAGATGCGTAGCATTGGGTCTGGGGAGAGGGCTGAGTGGATAAAGCACTTGTTATGCAAGCATGAGGACCAGAGTTCCGATCCCCAACACACATGGAAATGCTGGTGAGCATGGCAGCCTGCCTGCACTTCCAGAGCTCAGGAGACAGGGACAGGAGACCTCTAGGGCAAGCTGGCTGTCCAGAATCGACGGATTCAATCAACAGACTCTGGGTTTGCGTGAGCATCCCTGCCTCAGTCAATAAAGTGGAAAGCTCTCAAGGAAGACACCTGACTTCCTCCTCTGGCCTTCACATGCTTGCACATCGGGCACATGAATATGCATGCACACTTGCATACATCACACATAACATGCATGCACACCTACACACACAGAGTACTCCCACATACCAAAAAATAAAGTTGATTAATTTAAACATGATGATGTTTTACATTAAAGACATCTGTGATGAGTTTCTCTTCAGGAAAAGAAGTTGAGTCCCAGGTGTGCTAGTGAGTAAACATGTCAGCACCTCATTCCGTAGTATTGATTTTCTGCAGTGCTCATCCAGGCCCCTGAGAAGGTGGGCTAAGGTGCTTTCCACGCTTAAATGTTTGGCTCCTGTTAAAAGGTCAAAGATCACTTGCCAGTAGATGCTTCTTGTGGATAAATGCTAACATGCAAAATGAAAAGTTGCAGCTTAGGGTTGAGAAGTGATGGTTCATTGTTTCTAACCTCAATGACTAATTTGTCTATGTGGGCAGTGCTTACAGAGGTGGCCCGAGTGAGGAATGTAGAACATAATTCAATTCTAATCAGCATCCAACATTACAGAATATATTTACAGTAATTAACTAAAACACATTTCACTTTGATTTGAGTTTGAGTAATTTACTGTAAGTGAAAGCTAAATCTTAGGTATATAAAAATTTATCCCTCAGGAAACCTGTACAAGATATACTAGCAGCAATATAGAGACAATTTCCCATAAAATTTAGATTGATTTGCTGCCTATAGTATTTGTTGTAATGATGCATGTTAGGGGGAAAATAAGTGCAATAAAAAAAACCCCAGCTGATCCAAATGATCTCTGACCCATGGAACCTTTGCCCTGATGTTCATCTTTCTAGTTTCTAGATAGCAGTCATTTTCTTTCAATGTCTCTGCCTGTTTCTTTGAAAAGTTAAGATTCCCTCATATGTTCTGAAAGCCGTCCTTGTACCTCCGTATTCTTTTAGCAGGCTCTTACTCATTTATCCGCTATCTGTCCTCTCCATTGTCTCTCAGCATGCTTCATCACCCCATGCTGCCTGTCTCTTGTTGCCCAGAAACTTCCTTACAGGAGATCTGTTTTTCAATTTCCCATCTTGGGTCTCTTCCTCACAAGCATATTCATGCCCTAATCCCTGTTAGTTGTTAGATAGCATGGGCAAGATGCCCTCCTTTGTTCATGCACAACTTGATACTCCAGAGGTGTTTTCAGAGTTTAGAGCGTCTTTAGGCACTGATCTATCTCAGGAACAAGTCTGGAGCCCTCTTGTCACCCTTGACATCCTCTGCTGTCTAGGGAAAGAGGATGACCAAGGCCTCTTGAGACGGCCTGCTGTGGGCGCAGCTCTTCACACTGGCTGTAGCTCAGTCCCTAGGGATCCACACTGCAAATCCAGCACATCAGGGTATATCTCTTTTCAGTGTGAGGTGGCCTTATTTTTAGATAATAAACACAAATGATCTACTGTCCTTGAGAAGAATCCTTGGTTGTCCTTTATAATCTGACATTCTTTTCTCTCACCACCACCCAATTTAGGTGGAGGGAGCCACCTCTGAATTCCGGGGAGTGTCTGAGTTGGATGATCCAGCCAAAAATGAAGACAGAAGTTAAGGACACTCTCTCTCTCTCTCTCTCTCTCTCTCTCTCTCTCTCTCTCCTCTCTCTCTCTCTCTCTCTCTCTATCACACCATGGGTTTCCTGCTCCAAAGGCCACCTGCCTCTCAGCCAGCAGAAGCATAATCAATGCACAGGAGGTGGTCTTTGGCAGCTAGTGAAAGATTCATTTTTTCCCCCAAGCCTAACAGTCATGCTTACTGTCCAAGCCTAACAGTCATGCTTCAGAGGGTCATTTTTATTGAGCCTCTAAGTGAACCAGGGGGAGCTGACACATGCTGCTCTTTGGCCTTACATCTAGATGCTGAGACAGCCCTGCAGAGCATGTTGCAGTAAGTGACATGCTGGTTTCAGTAAAGCCTTGTTCAGAGTCAGGTTCCTTGCATATTGGTAGGGCCCACACCATGATGGCAGAGGACGGAGACCCCATATATCATTTGGAATATAGGAGATGCTTTGGCATCAGTATTATTGGAAATTCACACAGGTGTTCCTTTTTCCATAACTAAAACCAGAGAACTTGTGTGAAAGAAAGTAGTAGAAGTGATGAAAGGGAGACAAAAACCCAAAAAATATGGTTACTTAGTCATTGGAAGAGAAGGGTCACAGGGACAACAATTCTTCATAAATGAAAAGGGATTTTTTTCTTAGCTGAGGAGATGGCTCAGTGGGTAAAATGTTTGCTGTGCAAGCACAAGGACCTGATTTTGGGTCCCCAGTACCCACTTAAAATGCCAAACATGATGCTACATGCCTATGATTCCAGTGCTGTGGAATTAGAGACAGGAAGATTCTGGGACTTACTGGCCAGCTTGTCCAGCCCAGTTAGTGAGCTCTGGGTTCAGCAAGAGATTGTCTCAAAAAGTAATGTACTGAGTGATCAAGTAAGACACCTGATTTTGACCTCTGCCTTACCACACACACACACACACACACACACACACACGCACACACACACACATGGGGCATTTTCTCTTATGGTGAAAAAATTTATGCTATGTACTTCTATGAATACAGATAATATATATTATATTATCTAATATATTCTATATTATAATATAGAATGTTGTAATAAAATATTCTTTAATTTAAATATATATATATATATATATTTTATATAGGGGAGTCCTTTAGTTATATGTTAGAAGTGGATAGGGTAGACAAAAAAGGAAACACAATCCTATGCTTATGATGGCTAGGATCAGAGGATAGAGCTCCATTATCCAGATCTGAATATCCTTGGTTGTAGCTAGAAATTATTTAGCACTTAACTCAGGTTATGCTAGCCATTAACTTATTGTTTCATTTAATAATTGAACTAATTTTAGATATTGTTATTAGTTTTATTAGGCTATAGATGAGAAAACTGAGGTTTAATAGAACTTAAACTTGGGGACTTACAGATAAATGTCGGAGGAGGGAAGTAGAAACTCAATGTACATACAGATCTTATATCTCAAATGTTAAAGTTAAATCAAAAGTCAGAAATCACTGGGCGTGTGGTGCACATCTTTAATCCCAGTACTCAGGAGGCAGAAGTAGGAGGATTGCTGTGAGTTCAAGGCTACCCTTAGACTACATAGTGAATTCCAGGTCTGTCTGGGCTAGAGTGAGACCCTGCCTTGGAAAACAAAAACAAAAACAAACAAAAAATCTTCATGTAAGAATGCAGAAATTAAATAACAGCAGTGGTTATAGTGGTTACAGTGGTTATATGTTTAGGGTACCAAGAACTATGAGATCCACTGGAACAGAGGACTGGGGAAGAATGGGGTGCCATGAACCCATATGATAAAGGAAGGATTAAGACCAGAATTTATATAATCAGGGTCTGGGAAGATGGCTCAGTGGATAAAGGGCTTATTGTGCAGGTGTGATGAGCTGAGTACTGAACTTCAGAATCCATATAAACCAGATGTGGTAGCACATATCTATAGGGCGATGAGTTGGAAACTTGTGGGCCAGCTAGCCTGGTGAATGGGGCATATGCTTTTGACTGTCATATTTTAGATTATGACACCTATGTCAGAAATTACTTGCCTTTGAAATTTCCTTGAGGCTTTTTAACAGTTTTATTACCTTAATTGGTAGCTTTTAGGTAACAAAGTTATGACGTTATTGATATCCCCACAGGGGGAAGCATAGACTTACTAAAACAAGAGAAAATCAGCCTAAATGTATGTCCTATCTGGCTCTTATAGTTGGCTTTCAGAGGAAGTGACCTCTAGTTGCTTTTATTTGAAGGAGACCTTTTCTGTGTGAGGTCTGTCAATCCTGGGGCTTTTATGTTTCTCGTGGGTTTGGCTAGGTCTTCCATTAGTCTCTGCCTGCTACGGGAAGTGCTACTTATAAGCTTGCTGCAGTGGGAGATGACCTGTCAGCAGAAAACAAAAAGGCAAGAGGAGGAAATGTAGTTGGGACTAATTCCTATCACGGCCAGGTCTAACTTCTGCTTTTACTTTTCTGTTACAGTGGAGGAGCAAGAGTGGATTGCTCGGGTTGTCTTGACAAGCTAGCGCAGACTGGATAGCTGCAAAGACTGACGTTTATTCTCTCGTGGTTCTGGAAGCTCGAGGTCCAACCTCAAGGTTCCAGCAGGGTTGGCTTCTGATGAGAGCTCTTACAGATTCTAACCCTTGCACAACAGCATTTACTCTGTATGCACGTGTGGAGGGAGCGAGGGCTCTGGCATCTTCCTGTTTTTGTACGGACATCATTCCTATTGGATCAAATCCTTAATTACTTCCTTAAGGATTTATCTCTAAATATAGTCATACTACAAGTTAGTATTTCAACATCTGAATTCTGGGGTATGCAATTTAGCCCATATTGAAAGTATAGTTTGTTTTGTTTTGTTTGTCTTTTGTTTTGTTTTGTTTGTGTGTGTTGTGTGTTTTTAAATGGATATATATATATATATATATATGTTTGTTTGTTTGTTTTTTGTTTTTTTGAGGTAGGGTCTGTGCTCTGCTCAGGCTGACCTGGAATTCACTATGTGTCTCAGGGCGCCCTTGAACTCTTGTATCCTCCTACCTCTGCCTCCCAACTGGGATTAAAGGCATGCAACCATGGACAGAGGATTTAATTTCAAATTAATTTTAAAGTTAGGAATATAATTGTTTTATATCTAAAGTTGCTGTAGTCTTCAATTGAAAATGAACTAGTTGCTTTGTGTAATAAAGTATCATAACAGGCAGAACATGGACATTTAATTTCAAATTCTAAGTTGTTTTATATCTTTAGTTGTACTGAAACTTTTTCTGACATCACTAATATTCATTAAAAGTTTGTTACTTTTTCTTTCTTTTTGTTTGCCACACAGGGTCAACATGTTGAAAACAGAGCAGTTACAGAATATACAGTACACAGAATACACAAAAGTAAATAGGGATAGAGAATTCTGTGAGAGGTGCCTAGGGTTGTGTTAAAGCTCCCAAGAATTCTTGAAAATCCTAGAAAGTAATTGTGATGAAGATTTGAGCCATTTTATATAGATATTAAAGGAAAAAGTACCTATGGACGACAGATTTAGGCTCATCCATATTATAACAGTTAAGCACGTTGTTTTATAATAACATCTTTACTGCATGTATCATTCATTCATTTGTCATGCTTCCAACTTTTATTTAGTTTATTGAACTGTATTGAATGGCTACATTGTTGAAAGATGATAGTCAATTCTACAACATATTTACAGTCTAAGAGGAAAGAAAAAAATACGAGCAAATGATTGTCATACATTGTAAAAGCCGAGTGACATGTATAGCCACAAAAGCAGAACAAATGAAGACCTAACTCTATTTGAAGAAAGGATAATATATATTATCTAATATATCCTATATTATAATATAGAATGTTATCATAAAATATTCTTTAATATATATATTTTATACAGGGGAGTCCTTTAGTTACATGCTAGAAATGGATAGGGTAGACAAAAAAGGAAACACAATTCTATGCTTATGATGGCTAGTATATGTACAAAACATTATGAAAAATAGAAGGGAAAGTGTATGAACTGCAAGCAGATTAGTGTGGCTGGAAGGTAGATTGTACATGATATTTTCCTGAAAAGTTTATGAGTTCCTTTAATGAGAGAACACATGCAGTGTCCCTTCCACATATCTGTTGCCATCCCCAGCAACCAGTAAATAACAAATCATTAAATCTGAGTTAAATGCTGATTTGGGAAAGGTATTCTTACTGAAAAGATACAATTTTTTTAATGGAATTTGACTCAGTAGGAACATCATTTTGTGACTTTGTTTTTAGCACAGCTTATAAGACACAAAACAACAATAGTTTTTTATTACCCTGAGTATTTCATAGTTTATTATTTTATCTGTGTAGCAGACATTCTCATCCTTTTTACACAGACTCCAAAACAGTGCCTGGCCCTTAAAAACTGTACAATAAATATTTTGAATGGTAAATATATCGTCCTTCTTACAGATACAAAAGCATACAGAATTCAGACCAAGATTTATATTGTCTTGTTTTCCACAGGCAAGATAAAAGAATGTCTACAAAATAACACTCTTGCTTTCCCTTACATTTTGTTTGTCTTCTTGTCCTAAATTTGAATCCCTCTGCTCTTACTTAGTACCCTCAACAAGAAGAATTTCTAACTCTTGTTAAGGAAATCCAATTTGCTTTTCAGTTACTGAAGAGTTAAATGGAATTAAATTTTTGTGTAACAGAATTTTCAAAAGAGGAATTCATAGCTGTTAAGAAATGACTAAATCCATACAGTGAAAGGTGTAGAATACAAACCACAGTCAAGCATTGTTGCTTTAGCCAATGTTTAAGCCACTGGACTTAAGATTTAGTTTCATAGTGGATGCTTGTAGTGAGCTCAGCACACTTTTAATATATTCTGATCTTCCAAGAGGAAGTTCCATTCCTCTTTTTACTTGTGCAGTGGTTTTCAACCAGGAATAACTTTTTTCTCAAGGGAGTATTTGGCAATGTCCAGACATATTTTTTGCTTGTTATACTGTGGTAGGGAGCTGAGGGAAGTGTGTTTAAGTAGAAGCCAGGATGTAGATATATTGTAAAACATAGCCTCCCAGAGCAAAGAAATATTTGTTTAGGCTAAAATGTCTTAATCAATGCTTTCTTTTTTGCCCAAAGAGAAATACTGTATTAAAGGGACAGGTGTTTGGTTTGGCTGGTCTGCTACTAACTACTTAATGGTATTGAACTTCAGGACTAGTTCATGGGGCTTGTTGGGTCATGATGCAGTCTCACTGGTGTGTGTGGGGGTGTAGCTTGACAGATATCACTTGTTCTAGTCTGTTGGATAATGAAACACCATTTGTTTAAGGCTATCTGTGTATCTAGACAAGCTACAAATGACCTTTCACGTATGGAATATGCCTTGTACTTTGGGGGACATTTTAAACATTAGCATACAAAACAATAAGTTTTCTTATGGTATTTTCATACTTAATTTTGGTTGATTCTTCTCTACCCTTGTTCATTTCCTCTTATTTCCTTGCTCCTTATCCATGCTATATCTTTCCATTCCCTAGTATTCCTCCTTCCATTTCATATCACATGTTTTTTATTACCGTCCTTGTCCCACTCCCTTAAGGTCTTTTTTCCCCCTCATCTCAAGAGCTCTTTTCCAGTTTCCTGGCCTCTACTTATACAAACTCACACACAAATATACATAGACAACAGTTAGAAGCTAGCATAGGAGTAGAAGATAGAGCTTTGGGATTTGTTTTTCTGAGCCTGGGTTACCTTACTTAATACATTTTCCAGTTCCAGTCATTTTCCTGAAAATTTATAATTTTATTTTTTTACATATCCCTTATAGCTTTTAAAAATCAATTCATCTATCTATCTATCTATCTATCTATCTATCTATCTATTTTTTTTTTTTGGTTTTTGAGATAGAGTTTCGCTCTAGCCCAGGCTGACCTGGAATTCACTGTGTAGTCTCAGGGTGGCCTTGAACTCACAGCGATCCTCCTACCTCTGCCTCCCGAGTGCTGGGATTAAGTGTGTGCGCCACCACGCCCAGCTGCTAAAAAAACTTTTAAGAAACATATTAGAGGGCTGGAGAGATAGCTTAGCGGTTAAGCGCTTGCCTGTGAAGCCTAAGGAACCCGGTTTGAGGCTCAATTCTACAGGACCCACGTAAGCCAGATGCACAAGGTGGTGCACGCATCTGGAGTTCGTTTGCAGTGGCTGGAGGCCCTGGCATGTCTGTTCTCTCTCTCTCTACCTGCCTATTTCTGTATCTCTCTCTCTCAAAGAAATAAATAATAAAATATTTTTTTAAAAAAGAAACATATTAGAGTGAATGAGCAGTTTCTAAAAGGATTAAATTGATTTAGACTTTAGGAGTATGGCTTTGTTCTTTAGAGATTCTTGAATTTCTCTTACTTAATATAGTTTTCTGAGGGACATAGAAAGAAACTTGAAATCAAGAAGAAAAGCATCAGGAAATCAGGGTGACTTCTAGCTTACAATGGCTAGTACTGCTTATCTTGGTGTTCTTTGAATAATGGTCATCCTCATGTATTTAACTTTTTATTGATAAATTCATGCATTTTTAAAAAAGCCTTTTAAAGGTTTAAGTAACCATAAAAGACTTCTTTTATTGGGGAAAACTTATAGTTTCCATCTCGTAAGTGTGTGTGTGTGTGTGTGTGTGTGAGAGAGAGAGAGAGAGAGAGAGAGAGAGAGAGAGAGAGAGAGATGTGTGTTTATGCGTGTAAAATTAACATTGATTCCAACTACATTCTTCAAATCCTTCTTTATTTCCCAGCTCTCTTTACAGTGGACAGAAATGAAAATGTTTTCTTCAAAGTAATCAACTTAAGCTTTCTTATGACAACACAGGATTTCACTGGTGTAAATCGAAATAAAATAGCAGGAATGGATTGTTTAGTAAAGCTAGCAGTTACTGTTATGACCAAGAAGTCCCTTCACTTCAGTGGGGGGGGGGTCAAAGTAGAAGTATTCTGCTGGGCAGTTTCCTTCTACTTGGTGATTCAGGGCTCCAGAAATAAATTGGCTCATTCCTTCTTACAGCCTCTGTATCATTTGCCTTTAAGTAACAGAAGGAGAAAAGGAAAAAAAAGATCCATTATTTTCTGAAGATCCTCTATAGGAAATGGCCTATGTCAATTCTATTTGCATTCTTTTGGGGGGAACTATTTGGCAGATGTGCATTTAGAAGCAAAAGGACCTGAATTACTGCCTCTCAGCCACCAATGCACTATGGAAAATGGAACATGCCACAGATAGTTTGTTTAGTTCTTTTTAGACATGGTCTAGCTCTTCCTTGTTTGATATAGATGGTCAGTTGTCTATAATGGTTGCAAATATATTTAAAATAGTCTTTAATTTAAAAATTGTATTTCCTACTTTATTAAGAAACTTTGAATTTCATAGCTATCACATTTATTGAACATAGAACCTATGCCACTTTCACATGGATTAACATGATTTCTAGGGTTGGGGCTGTAGCTCAGTAGTAGAGTGGAGACTAGCAAGCATGAGACACACAGTTTGATCCCCAACACCACAAAACAAAATATATAAAAAAGAAAAATCTTCTCATGACTTCTATCTATATTAAGTCACTAGATTATCAAATATTTTAATAAGTGAGGTATAAGGATTACTCAGTTTTTATAGTAGATTGTGGTCCTAAAACTTTAAGAACCTTATAAGCATATAGTCATGATAGTAATAACCCAGAGAGTCAACCATAGAGCCTGTATTTAAAAATATTATGTTCTATATGATATTAAATAAAGATAAAGTAAGTATAAATCAGTTATGTTAGGTATAAGGGCTGTGTGATACAGTGTGTTATCAGGCCCTTTAAGAGAAGCAATATTTAAGTGATGTATAGGACTAGCAGAGAAGAAGGTCTAAATGCAGGGAAATTGTTGGCTATCTAAATTTAAACAGGCCTGAAGACAGAATACCTCACATTTAGTGCAGTTGCCTGGCATGTGACAGAGATGAAAGAGGCTGCCAGTATTTGGTTTGTCAGTGCTGAATAGACAGAAAGTTGACAAGGCTTGGGCTGGATTCTCTTGGTGGTTATGGTATATTTTCTCCTCTGAAACTTTGAATGCAAAACTTTTGAACATAGCTCAACTTTCTTTTCTCTCTTTTTAGCATGCTTTTTAAAAAATTTTTGTCTACTCCCTCATTGTTCTGCATTTAAAAAATTGGTAGTATCCATTGACTTATTACGTTAATTATAGGTCTCTCTATGATTGTGACATTTAAAGTGTCTATAGATTAAAGTCAGATACTTAAATTATAACAAGGAACTAGCATGAAAGTGGTATGTATCAGAAGAAAAGAAACCATTGCTGGGCGTGGTGGTGCACGCCTTTAATCCCAGCACTCGGGAGGCAGAGGTAGGAGGATTGCCATGAGTTCAAGGCCACCCTGAGACTACATAGTTAGTTCCAGGTAATCCTGGGCCAGAGTGAGACCCTACCTCGAAAAACCAAAAAAAAAAAAAAGAAGAAGAAGAAAAGAAACCATGTTTGTTCTATATGTAAAATGCACGCACTGGCTACCCATGGATAATATTTAGATTTTCAAACACTGGTGTACACTTCAGAGTTTGTGTGATATTTCTCCACCCTCACTTTCTGTAAGACCTTTTGTGCCCACCCCCCTTTGGAGTTAGACAAACTCATATTTTAATCTTGTCAAATTTCTTGGCTTTGTTCATCCAAGAATGTCCTGCCAACTTTGAAATTTCTCCTGGTGAGAAAAAGCGAGCTTACTTTTGGCTCTTCAGATCTGATTATCCTATAAGTGATGCCAGCACCAAAACTTTTCCATTATGGACCATTTATAATTAAGTAGTACTAGACAAAAAAACTTCTTATACCATGGTATTCACATATTCATATGTTCATTATGTTTGCTTTATTTGACCAAGTAGATAAAGTTCTTGCTAGATTTACTTCAATGAAAAGTTGCATTTAAAAAAAAAATCTAGTTCATTATTTTGTGGCACAACTTTGAGTATATTTAGATTTGCTTACATTTTTCAGAAGAAATCTGGGCATCCTTCCCCTATGAGATCCATTAATCAGGCATCACTTATAATTAGAAAAAGTGGCCCTGCACAGATGAGGAGAGAAAATGTGCTTTGGCAGGAACAAATTGTGGTGCATATTAGTATGTCTTTAGATCCAAGGAATGTTTGATAATTATGTGCAATTAACTCCAAATGAAGTCTTGATTGTTCTTAGGAAGGATTTGCAGATTTTGGTTGCAAACTAAGATAATAATGTGAAAAGTAACCTGACAACAGATCTGCAGAGAAGCTTTTTTTTTTTTTTTTTTAACCTTTTCTAAGTCAAAGAGAACATTCCAGAGTCTTCCGTGTCTTTTTTTTTTTTTTTCCTCCTGATAGGCAGTGGTTCTCTTTCCAGGGAGCCAAGCTAACCTCCATGTGAGTTACAAACAGAGCTGGAGGGAAGGGGATGAGGTGGCATCAAGGGTAACTATTTTATGACATGTCTTTCCCTGAAGGGTACAGAGCTGTTCTGAAATGTGCTCTTCATTTAAAACCATTATTGGTTTGTTTTGGATTTTTCTTTAACAATATGTATCATAATTTGATTGAGCTTTTTTGGAAAATTGGTTTTGACCTTTTTGCTTTCCTTTCTTAAAAAAAAATCTATAATCTAAAATTCAAACTCTATTACTAATATATTTGGGAAAACAATTCCAAAACATCATTCAATTGCATGAGAATATTATAACTGGCACTTTTGAGTTAGGCAGGTAAAGCCGAAAGTGGTTATGTTGTGAAGGTTGGAGAATGAGAATTATATAGTTGCTTTTTTTGTTTTGTTTTTTTGAGGTAGGGTCTCACTCTAGCTCAGCCTGATGTGGAATTAACTATGTAGTCTCAGGGTGGCCTCAAACTCACAGTGATCCTCCTACCTTTGCCTCCCAAGTGCTGGGATTAAAGGCACGTGCCACCATGCCTGGCCATAGACGCTTTTTTAAAAGTAAAATTCTATGTAAAAATGAGATCTTTTGCTACATGGAATGCAAACCTCTTCACATATCAAATATTACTGTTTATGACACCATACATATAAAGCCTGACTGTTTAAAAGGTTGCAGCATGTCTCTGAATCTTTCTAGCTTGATAAGAAATGCTTCGGAGGCACCTGACAGCAGCAGCACAATCACCCTTGCTGTTGCAAGAGGCAGCGGAAAACTGCCAATTATATTCACAAAGTATTAAAAATCTTTTAGCCATTTGTTATTGTTTCTTCTCTGTCAACTCCCTCTCCTGCCCTGAAACTTCTGAGGAAGAATAATGAGTGATCTGTGCTTTCTGTGTTTTCTTACCCACACTTCTGGTGGGGACAACAGGTATGCTCTATCTATGCAGGGGGTTTTAGGTGAGAGAAAAGCAGAGGTCCAGAGGTTTTTATGTTCTGAATGATCATTGCCTGGAGTTGTCCTTTTCTTTCTTCATAGGATCATCTCACCCATGTGTCACATGAGAACAGAAAAGTGGTAGTGGGGGGATATACAAAGGGGAATGGAGGGATGGAGGGATGGAGGAATGGGGGTATTAACTAAAACAAGTTGTTTTTGAAAATGCCTTAATGGTACTGCATAATTTGTCGGGCTATTTTCTTTTTTCTTATTTTTTTTATGAGAGCAAGAGTGCAAGTGTGTACATGTGTGCTTGCACACACTACAGAGAAAGAGAGCATTGGCACACCAGGGCCTTAGCCATTGCAAATGAACTCCAGATGCATGCGCCACCTTGTGCGCATCTGGCTTATGTGGCTTCTGGGGACTTGAACCTGGGTCCTTAGGATTTACAGGCAAGTGCTTTAATCATTAAGCCATCTCTCCAGCCCTCTTTTTTATTTTTAAAATTCAATTTTAGTTCAAGACAATTTTCATATATGAATGTACTGCAATTTGATTGTATTCCCCTCTCATTACCCTTTTTTGTACCTCTTCTCCTCTATCCCATGCCCATTCCATGGAACACTCTCATCTTTCCAAGCCATCCTTATGTTTTTTTTATTTGTTTATTTGAGAGAGAGAGAGACAGAAATAGGCAGGTAGAGAGAGAGGATGGGTGTGCCAGGGCCTCCAGCCACTGCAAATGAACTCCAGATGCATACGCTCCCTTGTGTATCTGGCTTACATGGGTCCTGGAGAATCAAGCGTCGAACCATTGTCCTTAGGCTTCACAGGCAAGCGTTTAACCACTAAGCCATCTCTCCAGCCCCATCCTTCTGTTTTGATGACTCATTCTTTTTAAATTTTTAAAAAAATATTTATTTATTTATTTGAGAGCAACAGATAGAGAGAGAAAGAGGCAGAGGAGCGCACGCGAGAGAATGGACATGCCAGGGCCTCCAGCCACTGCAAATGAACTCCAGATGCATGCGCCACCTTGTGCATCTGGCTTACATGGGTCCTGGGGAATCAAGCCTTGAACAGGGGTCCTTAGGCTTCACAGGCAAGCATTTAACCGCTAAGCCATCTCTCCAGCCCTGATGACTCATTCTTTTTGTCTTCCTCTGCTATTTATGTCAAAATGTTGATGGGCTTAATGTGCAAGTTTTGTGGATGTAGCACCATCCACTGTGAGGTCATGAATGCATCAATTAGTTCACATATGGAAGATAGCGCCTCAAAGTATTTCCCCCATGCTGTCACTCTTACATTCTTTCTGTCATCTCTTCTGCAATATCCGGGAGCCTTAGGGGGCCGTGATAGAGATATCTCACTCAGTGCTGAACACTCAACAGCCTCTTATTTTTAGCACTTTGATGAGTTTTGAGTCTCTTTAGGATGTACCACCATCTCCACAGAGAAGTTGCTCTGGCCAGCAGTAAGAGCACGACTGAGGCTCTTCCCACACCTTCTCCTGCGCCACATTTCCTGAGCCCTGGCAGGCGTGATAGAGGTGTCGTGCTTAGTGCTGAGTGGACTTTACTGTACTTTCTTCCCCTCACTTTGCTGAATCTTGGGTCTCTCTGGTATTCATTGCCATCTGTAACAGGAAGCCTCTGTAACCAAAAGTAATAACAGTCCTAATCTTTTGGGCATAAACATAACCATTTAGAGTAGAATTTGATGGGCACAATGTATCCATTTAGCCAAAGAACAATGGTAGCTTCCTCCCTAAGGCCTATGACCTTCCAAGCCATAGGCTTTTGAATGCATTATCAGTATCAGGCATGGATTCTGCCCCATGGAGTGGGCTTCAGATCCAATTAGAGAGCAGTTGATTATGTTCTATGTTGATGTCATCATGCCCCCACCCCTCCTATTATGCAGGGCTTGTGTAGTTAGTGTCTGCTACTGTGAGGTAATGCTCTGGTCACTTTGTGCCTGAAAGACAATATTGCAAAACACTCCTCCCCTTCCTTTTATGCTTCTACCTCTTCACATGATGATTTTGTTCTTCTTTATGGTGGAAAAATCTCTCTCTCCATATACATATTATTTTCTTTATTCATTCTTCTATTAGTGGGCTCTCTCTCTCTCTATATATATATATTTTCTTTATTCATTCTTCTGTTATTGGACATGTTGGTTATTGTGAATAGTGTTGCAATAGGCATGGGTATGCACTCTTATAACTAACCTAGAAATTAGTGGTCTACAATGTGTGGGCCAAATCCATACTATTTCTTCTTTTGTTAATAAAGTTGTTTTGGAAAACAGCAATACTTATTATAATTATTTTTAATTAATTTTTTTTTTGATTTTTCGAGGTAGGGTCTTACTCTAGCCCAGGCTGACCTGGAATTCACTAGGTAGTCTCAGGGTGGCCTTGAACTCACAGCGATCCTCTTACTTCTGCCTCCCGAGTGCTGGGATTAAAGGCATATTCCATCACACCTGGCTTATTATTATTATTTTTTAGTGCATTGCCTAGTGCTGCTTTTGCATGCTGATGTAGAGTTGAGCATTAGCAAGAGAGATCATTTGCTCATAGAGCCCAAAATATTTACTCTCTGGTCTTTTACACAACTAGTTCCTGGTCTGGAATTATTAATTCATGATAAGTCGAGAAAATAAGCCCATGAGGTGAATTTATAGCTGTGAATTCCAGGAAAGCCATCTTGTTTATATATATGAGATTAAAGTGAACACATATCTTGAAATGAGTGTGCATTGCTGTCATACCCAGGAGATGTGACTATAATGAATCATGAATTCTTTTTATCTGCTGTTGCATCCTTTAAGTAAGGTTGGAAAGGGGATGTCCATTTAGAGCTGACAACCTGATATGAGTTTGTATGGTCAGTTTTCTTAGCTGGCCTACAGGTTTAGGGTCTAGACTTCAAGCAAATACAATCAAGGGTAAATTTTAGTTTTTTTATAGAAGAGAATCAATAGTCAGACTAGGAATGTAGTCCATTGGTGAAGTACAAGTTTGTAAGTTCAACCCCTAGTACTACCACCACACACAAAATCAAATGTCAAAATTGCTACTTACATCAAGTATCTTGGATAAACAACAAACTAGGTATGATGAGCACTTAACATTATATTGAACATTGTTCTGATTTTTTGCTTTGCTTGTGTTTTATAATGCAACCATCATAGATCCTCTGGTATAAAAATTTAAATTATTGGTTATTGATAGAAAAGTAAGCATTGTGCTAGTGATTGTGATGGTTAATCTTGGTGATCACACTGAGTATATTGAGATCAGAATAGCACATTTCTAGGTGTGAACATGAAGCTGTTTGCAGAGACAACTGTTGTGTGGATGGCATCTGAGTGGGGAGAAACTGCCCTGAAAGTGGGTCCTGTCATCCTATAGGGCTCGGGGTCTGCATGGATCAAAAGTAGAAGGAAGCCCACTAGCTCAAGTCTGATCTCTCTGTCTTTCTGCCTTCTGACTGCTATCAGATGGGCAGCTCTTCTATTGCCCATGCCAGTCCACCGTGATATTCTGCCTCACCTTAGACCCATAGTGATGGAGTCAGCTGTTTGTGAGCTGAAAACTCTGAAACCATGAGCCAAAACTCATCTTTCTTCCTTTAACTTGTTTTCTCAAATATTTTATCACAGAAACAAGAATCTATCACACACAGCTACTTTCTACCCATTGTTAGATAGCTAACCCCGTTCTAGCAGTCCTTTCTTTGCTATGTAAGTTTCATCCCAACCAAGATCAGTCCTGGGCTGCCTGCCAAAGCCAGATTCAAGCCTGGGATTCTGTATCAGAGAAGACTTGAAGAGAGGAAGTGTGTAAATTTGTGCTGCCGTTTTTCTTCCCTTCCTATCTACTATTTTGCCCTTATAAGAGGAAAAAATATTTAAAGTTTAGGTTACTTTGAGTGTGTTTAACAAGTAAGACAAAAGTGGTAAAAGGGTTGGGAGTAGGTGCTATTAAACAAGGATTTTTTTCTTTCTTTTTGTTTTTGTTTTTGTAGGTAGGATTTCACTCTAGCCCAGGCTGACCTGGAATTCACCATGTAGTTTCAGAGTGGACTCGAACTCACAGTGATCCTCCTACCTCTGCCTCCCAAGTGCTGGGATTAAAGGCGTGCGCCACCTCGCCCTGTTTAAGGATGTTAACTACCTGGATGTTGAGCAGCAATCCTGATTTATAGCGTTCCTTTGCTGAAGAGGGAGCCAGAGAAAGCTTCTGTCAGTTAGAGTTCAGTGGAAGGAAATAGCAACCAACCACTCTAGGTATTTTTGGTTGTAATCAAGGGCAAAGAGAATTATGTGCCCACCACAACTGCTGGAATGGCTGGGGCAGTGAAAGTCATTGTATCATTAAACGGAGATCCAAAGCCAAGATCCAGAGGTCAGGAAGCTGCCACCACCATTGCGTTTTAACAGCTTCCTTCAGCCCACCAAAAGTGGTAACTAAAAATGTAATGAGGCCGGGCGTAGTGGTGCATGCCTTTAATCCCAGCACTTGGATGGCAGAGGTAGGAAGATTGCCTGGGCTAGCTATAGTGAGATACTACCTTGAAAAACAAACAACAACAACAACAACAAAAAAAAAAAAGAGGATGGCCTCTATCTCCTTATTGACTGAAATCTCAAGAACATATTTCATTGTCAGAACCTGTGTGTGTAGGATATTCTACTCCATTCATTACTGGGAAGTCTATAGATTCAGGTGCGGTGATTAGGGATGAAACACAGAAGAACATAGAGAGCATTCAGAGTTCCAAAAGGCCATGTCCGTGCGTGTCCAGCAACACTAGTAGTTGTAATAGCCGAGGAAAATTTGATACCTCTAGAGGCCCTGGTGCCTCCAATCTGATGTGATCTGTGCTTCCCTTGGGTTACTAGGGAAGACCTATGTCAGTGGAAAGCTGCGGTTGTAAACAGGGCTCTTTTGTTTCCTGGAGATGAGACTGTGGCCATGTAAGTGTCCTCTGTGAACTCCTATTTCTTATGTAGGAAAAATAATGAAAGATTAGTCAGGACTTTTTCTTGTGGAGCTGGCCTACTCCTGACTCACTATGTTCCTTCTGCTGCTGCTTGATGCTGAACCTAATGTGTATAAAGTTTTAAGACAGAACAACTAATGGTGTGAATGTTAGATTAATGATTTACTGCCTAGAGGCTTTCTGGCTAGGCCAGACTTGCATTAATAGACCTCAAAGAGGACTAGAGAATGGAACCAAATTGTTTTATAACTTCTGTGTTGAAAATTTTAAGTATCCTTAGTGCTTATTCTGTAGTTATTTTCTATAACCTTCTTTTACTTTTCTATGCATTCCTTTTTGGTGATTCAGGGAACTATAAATAATGAGGCTGTCCTAACTGGGATCATATAAATAAATGTCAAATTGAAAGATGTTAGCTGTATACCATATTAACCATTTCCATTTTTTTGACCTACCATTTTTTTTCATGAACATGTTAAGTAGGTCAGGAATTGTGAGGGCCTGGGTCATTAGTGATAGGGACATCAGGCTGAGGTTTAGGATTTCATTCTAAGATCTTGGAATAAAATTTTTATGGTCAGTGGTTTTCCAAATGATCTCCTCTGAAGACTCACTGAGAAAGAGAAATAATCTAATAGATCCATGTTCTCCCCATGTCTTCTCAGGATATTTCTCTTGCTAGTATGTTCATTCTATTCTGCCAAGTCAAATGTTCAGAAGAGTGTTTGTTTCTAGACCATGCCTGGAGAATTGCCATTCTCAGGAGAACTCACCACTTTCTCCAGTAACTTTGAGAGAGACAGAATACTTGACAATATCTAGTATCCTAGCAGTGCACATTCTGTAAATTCAGCACGTTTATTCTAAATGATTCACTGATTTTGCTTTCAACGACAGTTTCACACACCACCAACTCACAAATCATATAAAGTATAATACAAATGGATATTCACATGACAGAACATTATTACTTTAGTAATTTACTGTACAGTATTGGGATTTTGAGTTGTTACTTTTTCCCCCCCAGAGATCTTCTTAACCTGCATTCAATGTATGTTTCATTTTTCATTGTTCTCCATTTTTGGCTCTTCTGCTATGATTAATTTTGCCTTTATAATGAAATCTGTATTGGAGAAATAAATGACCTATTAGTTTTTTCAAAAATCTTTTTATCTACTCTCTGTAACAAAAAAAATGTCAAGAGTGTCCAGGTAGCAAAAATAAATAAATGAAAAAAGTTTTATCATAGCACCACTCAAGAAAGAAAAGTAATAAAAATAAAAGAGAAAGGAGTCTATGTTATTTTTCCTTGGAATAATAAGTACTGTCATGAAAACCTTTGAACTATTCTCTATTAACTGCAACTAGTCTGCTTTTGGTTTTGGAGATAGATAGATAGATAGATGAAAGAGAAGCAATGTCAATTATCAAAATTTTCTTGGGCAAAGTTAAGCCATTATGTTGCTATTACAGATTTGATATATATTATCAGAGTTAGTCAATTACAATTTCTTTTCACTTCCCATAGATTATGTTGTGAGAATCATCTCATTTTACTTCATGTCCAATCCATGACCCTGTATACAGAAGTTATAGGTCAATCTTATCTTTAATTTATCAGTTGTAATAAAAACAAAATTATAAAAAGTGCTATCTTCAGGTTGGAGAGATGGCTTAGCAGTTAAGGCACTTGCCTGTGAAGCCTAAGAATTCATGTTCAAATCTCCAGGTTTCATATAAGCCAGATGCATAGAGTGATGCAAGTGTACAAAGTTTCACTGGAGTTTGTTAGCAGTGGCTGAAGGCTCTGGTGTGCCCATTCTCTCTCTCCCTCTCAAAAAAAAAAAAAAAAAAGTGCTGTCTTCATACGTTGTCCTGTTCTTAGACAATGTTAATTTATGAGCAAACATTGAATACATATCTAAACACCACTAGCCTTGTTAGAGAATTCATGTTTTTAAATATTATTCATGGGGTAGAACTAAGGAATTATGAAAATGTCAATGAGAAAGAGTTTATGACACAAAGTAAGAATTTGAACATAAAGTCATAAAAATGTAAGCTGATATACACTGTTTCAAGAGAGAGAAGGAATGTGTGAAGCCTATTACTTTGGAGTATGCTTGCTTGGGATGTAGATTTTTCAGGTTCAGAGGTACGCATGGAGATATATGAAGGAGAGTTTATATAACTTTAAAACAAGTGAAAAGTTAAGGCATTTAATGTTTGCCAGTAGATAAAAAAACAAAGTATATGACAAAGGACTAACTTAATTATATAGTTATTTAAAATTGTGAAGACAGTTTTTTCCTTTGGTTCCACAAACATGAGACATGGACATAGTGATTTGAGTTTATGATCTGAGATAGTGAGACTACTTTTCAGGACATGTCACAGCCCTCCATGAATTCTGTATCTTATCCATTTCCAATAGAAGTGATACTCTGTAGGAGAGAAAATAAAGGAGACTTCTAAAACATTTATCAAAAAAAGTGCAATACTTTGGCTTGGAAAGATCAAAACATTTTATCTTAAAGAGGAGAAGCTCAAATTGATTTTCATGTATTCACTTTTCTCCAAAAGATACTTTTGGTGGCTGAAATAACCACGTGGACTAAAATAAGACATTGATATTATCTAAATCCTCCTCTCTATCTATGCAAAGCTTGAGGTTCAAACACTATGTGGAAACATTAGCCTCTAGTCTACACTCTCTGCACATTTCTGATCACATGGATGCTCACCACTGACCATTTTCTTTCTTTCTCCCTTCTTCCCTTCCTCCCTTCTTTCCTCCCTTCTTTCCTCTCTCTCTCTTTTGATTAAACCTTGCATAAGGCTCAGGTTTTAAAAAAATTTTTATTTTATTTATTTATTTAGAGAGAGAAAGAGAGAGAAAGAGGCAGGGGTATAATGGACATGCAAGGGCCTTCAACCATTGTAAACAAACTTCAGGTGCATTGCCACCTTGTGTATCTGCCTTACATGAGTCCTGGGGAATTGAATCTGGGTCCTTTGGCTTTGCAGGCAAATGCCTTAACTGCTAAGCCATCTCTCTAGCCCACCAACGACCATTTTTATTTCCATTAGATTCATACTAACAGGATAAACAGGGCGAAAATGCTAAGTGTGTTAGAGAAGAACAGTAGAGTTTTAGAAATAGCACTGTGATATATGCATAGGGAGCATTTAATATATGTTAAAATAGTGCTTCATAGTCACAGAACTACTTTTCTCACACATTTAATCTATTTTAGATTTCATTTCCTTAAAACTATTGTTTGGTTACTACTGTCATAGCATGTGCCTCCTTTCATTTACCATTGCTGCTGCAGAGTTGTAGAAAGTGTTTGAGGGATGGAGAAGGCCTGTGTCTTGAAAACTGATGCATGATGACGTATTTGTAGAAGTCTCAATTCCCGGGTGAAACTCTGGATACATTTTCCTTTGGAAACAGTGGTATAGCACAAGCAACCTCACATTTATTACAAATTAAACTTGATGGCACGATACTGCTTCTGCAATCCCAAGCGTATCTGGCCTGGGAATTTTACCTCCAAAGCACTAGTAATCATAACCCTCAAACTGTCTGGCTTTCCTGGAGGACTCGTTTCCTCTACTACCTTAAGACTCATCAGTTAGAATCTTCTTCTTTTTCCACTTCTAGAAATTGCATATTAGAACCCAGTTCATATAATAAGAAAGCTTACTCTTGTCCTAGCATTCAGCCAAGCACAAAAGATAATTCCAAGCTTAGTACACATATTCTCACACGATTCTGTTGCCTACTAATTGCAGACCTTGGGAAAGTGTGTTCTCATCTTTCATGTTTATAGTATAGTATGTCTATATAGTATAAAGGATGTTCTCATCTTTCATGTTTACAGTATAGTATATCTGCATAGTATAGTATGGATGGATCAGAAGAGAGGATTCTTAGCTCTGTCTCACTCTTTATTTTTATTTATGTTTTTTGAAGTACTAGAGATTGCACCCAAGGCCAGTGCTTTACCTCGGAGCCACATTCCCAGCCCTGTTTCTCCTAGTTCTAACAATATAACTCTTGGTAGTATAGGAGTTATTTTGGAGTTAATACAGAGGGTTAACTGAGTTAGCCAAGAAATAGATACCAACATAGTATCAGAGATTTATTATTGGAAAGACTTTGATGGTCAGGAAGGCTAGAAATGCCATTATCTTTTCAGACTCAAACTATATACCAATCATTTTATATAAATTATTGCATGTAATTCTTCCAACTCTATGTGAGAGTATGATAGAAGAATAATGACCTCCCCAAATGTCTATGTGCTGTTTCCATAACCTACAAGTATATTATGTCATATGGCATAAGGGAATCATGTTGGAGATGGAATTAGGATGGATAATCAGTTGACTTTAGAAAATGGAGATTATGGCAGGTTATTTGGGTGGACCCAATGTTATCATAAAGCTCTTGAAAAGGAGACAAAACAAGCAGGAGAGAGAGATGGGGGGAAGCATAAGAAATTTATGACCTGATGGGAGTTGAAGGTAGAGAGGTGTAGTCATGATCATAAGGATACAAAGTGACTTCCAGAGTATGGAAGAGTAAAGGGTCCAAATTTCTCTTTAAGTTTCCAGAAGGAACACAACCCTGTCAGCACCTGGATTTAGCCAACCAATGATAAATCTCTAGAAGATGATAAATTTGTGTTTTCAACTATGGAATCAGTATAATATGTTACAATGACAATTGAACACTAACAGAAATGGATATTTTAATATGATTTTATAAATATGAGAACTGTTTTAAAGTTAGTTACATAAGATGTTTATGGTCACAGAGCTACTAGCTAAAGATAGAAGTTTCAGATCCAGATCTGTTTATTTCCAAGGTCTCCACTCAATTGTGACTTTCTTGGTTACTCAAAGCACTTTTAGCTGTTCTTGACCATACCTTTGGCACTAGCAAAGGACCACTATACTTGCCTTTCACCCAGAGTTTTGGAAATGTTCTCAGTTATAGTTCTTGAACCCCCAGTACTGCTCAAAGTCATGGTGGGGACAGTCCTGTTTGCAGGACGTTTCTCATATCAGCGGGCCCTCCTAGTTCTAGCCATTGTAAACTCCATTGCCCACTCCGCTCATTATCTGGATGAAACACTGGAACTGACTCACCCTGGGTGCTAGCTTTTTTTCTTTTTTATTATTGATAACTCCCATAGTTATAGTCAATAAATCATGATAATTTCCCCCCTCACTTTCCCCTTCACAACTCCGCTCTCCATCATATGCCCTCCACCTCTCAATTAGTCTCTCTTTTATTTTGATGTCATCATTTTTTCATAGTATGATGGTCTTGTGTAGGTAGTTCCAGGCACTGTGGGGTCATGGATATCCAGGCCATTTTGTGGCTGGAAGAGTGCATTTTAAGGAGTCCTAACCTTCCTTTGACTCTTACATTCTTTCTGCTACCTCTTCTGCAATGGACCCTGAGCCTTGGAAGGTGTGATAGAGATCAGTGCTGAACACTTCATTGTCACTTCTTCTCAGCACTATGGTGCCTTTTGAGTCTTCCCAGTGGTCACCACCATCTGAAAAGAAGCTTCTCTAACCAAAAGTGAGAGTAGCATTAATATATGGTGAACATAATATATGCATTTAGCCAGACACCAGCAGGCATTACACTGCTAGGGCTCATGACTTGCCCTGTCATAGATTTTTCAGTGTCAGGCATGTATTCCCTCCTGTGGAGTGGGCCTCCAGTCCAATTAGAAAGCGGGAGGTTTTCCCCATAACAGACATGCTACTATTGCAACCATTGGCTCCTTTGGCCTGGCTGGTCAAACTTAAGGCTTGCAGTGTCCATTTTTATTGATCTCCACTGATGACTTTTCTCCCATGGAGCTGCATTCAGAATAGCTTTTTCCAGCTTTCTGTCAGCTGGTCTACATAGAGGAGGTTTTCAGCTCAGGTCCAGCAGGATTTCTCAGTGATTTTGTGGGTCCTGGGTGTGTCATTATCCAAAAAAGTACATTTCCATATGACTTATTCATACCCTCTTAGATATTTTTTTTATTTTGAGAGAGAGATAGAGAGAAGCAGAGAAAGAGAAAGAGAAAGAGAGAGAGAGAGAGAGAGAGAGAGAGAGAGCTAGAGAGAGAATGGGTGTACCAGGGCCTTCAGCTGCTCCAAATGAACTCCAAGGGGATACATGTGCAACACTGTGTGTTTGTGTCACTGTGAGTCTGGCTACGTGAGACCTTGAGACTTGAACCTGAGTTCTTAGTCTTTTCAGACAAGTGCCTTTGCTGCTAAACCATCTCTCCAGCCCCACTCTTAGATTTTGATTAATCCTCCCCTGACCCTTCCTTAATGTATTCCCCTGACCTCAGTAGTCCTTTCCACCCCCAGTAATCTGTTCTTCTACTTACATATATTCTTTTTTGTATGGGCATACTGTGTGTGTGTTTGTGTATGTGTTCACATATGTGTGGGCACATATGTGTGGGTGCATGTACACATGTGTAAACATGTGTATGGAGGCCAGAGATTGACATTGGGTGTCTTCTTTGATCACACTCCACTTTATTTATTGAGGGAACATTTCTCTCTTAAACCTAGAACTTGCCAATTTGGCTAGTATAATTCACCAGCCTTCCCCAGGAATCCCTTGTCTTCTCCTCCTTAGTGCTGGGATCATAGGTGGATCATCACAGCTGCCTGGCATTTATTTGAGCTCAAGTTCTCATTCTTTTTTTTTTTTTGGTTTCTCGAGGTAGGGTTTCACTCTAGTCCAGGATGACCTGCAATTAACTATGTAGTCTCAGGGTGGCCTCGAACTCTCGGCGATCCTCCTACCTCTCTGCCTCCCGAGTGCTGGGATTAAAGGCGTGCGCCACCACACCCGGCTGAAGTTCTCATTCTTACATGGCAAGCACTTTCTTTTTTTTCACAGAGATAACCAACTTCATTGGCCACCCATTTGCTCCTGGTTGCTAACTTTCTTTTTAAAAAAAAATTCAAAAAATATTTTTTGGAGAGAGTCAGAGAGACAGAGACAGAGAATGGGTGCACCAGCAGCCTCTCAGCTGCTGTGAACAAACTCCAGATGTGTGCGCCCCCTTGTGGGCAAGTGTGACATTGCGCCCTTGCATCACATTTAGCGTCTGGCTAAACATGGGACCTGGAGAACTGAATGGCGTTCTTAGGCTTAGCAAGCAGGCGCTCTAACTGCTAAGCCATTTCTCCAGCCCATGGTTGCTAACTTTCTATACATAGAAAACATTAACTGAAGTCTGAGTAGGAAATGGTCTGACAGTCTGGGCATATACATTTTCCTTTCCTGGTGTGATCTACCAGAATTGGCATACATACTGTTTTGTGGGTGCAGGAAATCTAGTCTGCAATGCAGAAGTCACTGGGTTGCATTCCTATTAACAATCTTTTATTTACATCATGGCTTAAAAAAAGTTTTTCTGATCTAGACATTTAGCCATCCCTTTTCAGAATGTTGTCATTGAGAACACATATAAATTATACATAACAGATATGACAGCATTTAAAATAGCTTTGATCACAAGTTTGGGCTGACAGTATTTATAGTCGATTACTGAATGAGATTACACAGAAACCGTTGACTGCATTGCTGACTTTCTCACTGATGAAGCATGTCACATTTGAACCCTAAATCGTTTTAGCCTTGTCTCTTGAACAAAAAAATGGAATGTCTCAGATAAATCAGTTTAGTTCTATTTGTTTTATGAGCTGTACAGAAGTAGAAGCCTGGATTTAATGAAGTATTTCATACACTTTCTCATAAGTCTTTCCTGGAAACCCAAGACATCCAGAGTTATGATGAGCTATCACAAAAAGGGAGGACAAGGTTCATTATTTCAGAAATATTACTATCCATGGGTGTGCACAACAGTTGAGGATTTAACTATTTTGATGGTTCCTTTGTATTAAGTAAGCTACCATGTGCTTCAGATCTTGTCACAAATGAAAAATTGTTCTCTTGGTAAGAACTGAGATAAGAGCCTCTTAATTCCCCTTGGTGCATTTTATCTTTCTGTATTACTACACTTATTGGTTTGGTTATTTTTCTTAAACCTGGGATTAGTTTAGGATTTAAGTCTTCTTTTCTCATTTTTATCTGTAGGGTCTGTTCAGTTTATTATAGAATAAATGTATACATATATGCATGATTTGAATTTTTTAAAAAATAAATCTTTTATTTTGGAATAGTTACAGGAAAGTGAAAAAAAATATTGCACAAAACCATATAGTTTTATACCTCTTTGCCAGTTTCCCCTATTGTAACATCTTATCATGATGTATTTGTCATAACCAAAAAGGCAATATTGATATATTATTAAATGGAATTCATTATTCAGATTTTTCATTTACCCTTCCATGTCTTCTTTCTGTTCTAGGACCCAATCCAGGTGCCATATTGTTTTTAGTCACCCTGTCTTCTCAGTCATCTCTGTTGTCAGAGTCAAGTTTTCCTTAATTTTTCATGATCTTGATAATTTTTATGAGTATGAGCTAGGTATTTTTTTAGAATGACCTTTATGCTAATTAGCTTAAAAATTCTTGGAGGACCCACTTATAAAGAGAAAAAAATGCTGTATGACTCAATTATAATTTATAAAAAAAATCTTTATTAAGAAAACAAGTTTATTCTGGATCACACTTTCAGAGTTTTAGTCCATGATGTACTGATGCCCCATGGGTTTTGTCTGTGGTTAGGAAGCACATCATGGTGGCCATGTGATAGAATGAAACAGCTCATCTTATGACCAGGAAACAAAAGAGAAAGTTCCAGAGTCCCCAAATCATTCTCAAAGGTAGTTACCCCAAGGAATCAAAGAACTTTCACTAGGCCCCACCTTTTAAAGATTGTACCATTTCACAAGAATGTGGTTGTGAGATCAAGTATTCCACATATAAACCTTTGGTAGACACTCAAGATCCAAAGTATAGCAATCCATAATTTAGATTTATCTCACCCCCCTCCCACCAACATGTTTAGATTGGGGTTTGAATTCTGAGGAGAAAGACCACAGCGGTACACTGTTGTTCACACTCAGGTCATGAACATCACTTATCACTCATGATACATTTGCCAAGTTTTTCTGCTATAGACTTCCTTACCCTGCTTCCTCCCCTGACCATACCATACTGTGCTGTGTGGAAGCAAGGATTATTGTATTCTCTGAAAGGTGAGGGGGCTTAAGCTCCTTCTGCAGTGGACTATCTGTAATGTCATTGTGGTTCTTCTATAAGGAGCAGGACTACCTCTTCCTGTTTGTTTATGATGGCTTGATTTAGATTTTTATCACATTTTTACTTTTCCTTTCCTCAAAAGTGAAGATAAAGTATGTGTGCTAATTTCCTTTCCATTTCTAGGACAAATATCTGATAAAAACAACTTAGGGAAGGAAGTGCTTATTTTGGCTTACAGTACAAGGAGATATAGTCTACCATGGCAGGGAAGGCATGGTGGCAGGGGCATGAAGCATCTGGTCACATTACATCCATACTCAGGAATACTGGTGCTCAGACAGCCTCCTCCTCCTTCTCCTCCTTCTTCTTCAACTTCTCCTCCTTCTCTTCCTTCTCCTCTTCCTCCTCCTCCTTCTTCTCTTACTCCTCCTTCTTTTCCTTCTCTTCCTTCTCCTCTTCCTCTTCCTCCTTTTTTTCTCCTCCTCCTTCTCCTTCTCCTCCTCCTTTTTCTTCTTTTCTAAGGCAAGTCCAACAGACTGGCCTTTTTATGAGAGAGAGAGAGGGAGAGAGGAAGAGAGAGAGAATTAGTGTGCCAGGGCCTCTAGCCATTGCAATTGAACTCCAGACATGTGCGCCACCTTGTATGCATATGTGACCTTCTGTGCTTGCATCACCTTGTGCATCTGGTTTATGTGGGACCTGGAAGGTCGAACACGAGTCCTTTGGCTTCTCTTAGCCTTAAGTGCTAAGTCATCTCTCCAGCCCTCTTCTTTTTCAAATTATTTTATTTTATATATTTATGAGAGAGAGAGAGAGAGAGAGAGAGAGAGAGAGAGAGAGAGAGAGAGAATGGGCACTCCAGGCCTCTAGCCACTGCAAATGAACTCCAGATGCATGTGCCTTCTTGTGTATCTGTCTTGCTTTCTCCTCCTCCTTTGTTTATTTATTTATTCATTTATTTATTTAGGTTTTTTGAGGTAGGGTCTCACTCTAGTCCAGGCTGACCTGGAATGGAAATATGGAGTCTCAGGGTGGCCTTGAACTCACAGCGATCCTCCTACCTCTGCCTGTTCAGTGCTGGTATTAAAGGCGTGCACCACTACGCCCAGCATTGCTTTATTGTTTTTATGTGGTCTGGGATCTCAGTCCATTGGGATCTCAGTCCATGGAATGGTGCCACCCACAGTCATGGTGAATTCTCCCACCTTAATTAGCCTACTCTTGAAAGTCATTCACAGCCATGTGCAGAAATGTTTTTTCCCTCACCATGGCAATTTTTTTTTTTTTTTTTACCATGGCAATTCTAAATCCTGTCAAGCAGTTAGTAAGATAGCTCAGTTGGCAAAGTCCTTACTGTGCAAGTGTAAGGATATGAATTTGGATCCCCAGCACCCACAAAGATGCTGTGTGTATGTGCCAGTTTGTAATCCCAGCACCCCCAAGATGAAGACAAAGTATCCTAGGCAAGCTGGCTAGCTACACCAGCTGATCCAACAAACTCTGGGTTCAAGTTAGAGACCCTGCCTCAGTAGACAAGATGGAGAGGGATTGAGGAAGACACCTGATATCAACGTCTGGCCTCCTCACACACATATGTACATGCACAAACATTACTACACAAACACATACACACACAAAAAATAAAAACCTCTCAGTTTGACAAATGAGATTAATTATCACAGTGTGCGTATACAAAATTG
Organism: Orientallactaga sibirica; assembly: GCA_036365145.1. Classification (NCBI taxonomy): domain Eukaryota; kingdom Metazoa; phylum Chordata; class Mammalia; order Rodentia; family Dipodidae; genus Orientallactaga; species Orientallactaga sibirica. The sequence continues at coordinate 23,511,701 of JAEOAD010000032.1, read as the reverse complement.
CCCTATTTCATTATATCTAAGACACCATCACTTGGCAGGTATGTTCTAATTTAAGATAAGCAATCAAGGGAAAAATATGCATGTCAAAGCCAATGTCATACAATATAATGCATTCTAGTAGTCTGAAGGACAGCTTCCACAATTTCTTCTGAAACACTTTACATTAATTGATAGTGGAGAGGTTTTTCATTAAAATCTTGGATATTTGACTGAATCTGAAAGGAAGCCAGCTCCCAGATGGTTAGCCCATATAGTGCTGAAAAGTGCTGCATGAGCTGCTGGGGGAAAATGGCCAACAATGTCATGAGCATGCAGGAGTCACTGCTATATGAAAGCAGCCAGCCTGACAAGATGTGCACACCTGTGCAATTGTTTCACACAGCCTAGGTGGATAACCAATGGATCTCTTATTGGCTAAGAGATCTGCTCAGTGGAAAGGGACCCATAGCTTGAACTGGGAAGCAAGTTAGAATTTTATGGAGACTAATATTATGGACTCCAATGAGAAGTTCTCTCTAGTCTTTGGCCAAAAGTGAGGCTACACCCATCAAAATCTCTTTAAATTAACAATGCTTATCCCCTTTTACCTATCTTGATCTCACTGTCCTTTGGAGAATTTGTTTTTCTTTTTCAGAAGGCAGCAAGAACTGAGGGCAGCCACAATCTATAAATAAGACAAGAATAAATAGCTTACTCCCTGTTAGGAGATGAACTACCCTTAGCATAGCAGCCAGGGTCCAGGTGAAACCACGAAAGAACTGGTGAGATGAGCAAGAGTGGTGCTTCCATGGAGAGCCTGGCAACCTGTGCCAGGGTAAGGAGACAGTCAATGAGGATACTCAAAACACACCACAGCAGAAACCTAGAAGATGCCAAGAGCTCAATTCTAAAGTAGACTTAAAGCATACCCACCAAAGCTCAGATGATTTCATAGAAGAGAGAGTGGAAAGATTGTAAGAGCCACAGGTTGAAAGGGAATATGCCCAGGCATTGCCCCCCTCCCACAATGACTGACTGCTGGTCTTAGAACTTATAACCCGTGACTACATGGTGAATAGCATCAATCCCATTAAGGACAGCCTTCAGTGGAGTGGGGACAGGGAGGAGGGAAATGATGGTACCAACACATGATGTATCCATACAAAGTTTCCACTTAATAAAAAAAATCCCTATAGCAAAATTCTTATAGTGAATAATAAAGGAAAATTAGTGATATTAAAAAATCTTGGGGGCTAGAGGGATTGTTTAGCAGTTAAGGCATTTGCTTGCAAAGCCTAAGGACACAGGTTTGATTCCCCAGGACCCATGTTAGCCAGATGCATGAAGAAAGAGGGAGAGAGAGAGAGAAAAATGGGAATGTCAGGGCCTCCAGCCACTGCAAAAGAACTCCAGATGCATGCGCCCCTTTGTGCATCTGGTTTACATGGATACTGGAGATTTGTACTGGGATCCTTTGGCTTTGCGGGCAAATGCCTTAACCACTAAGCCATCTCTCCAGCCCTAAAATTGAACATCTTTAGGAGTAATCCAATTCATTCCTTATTTAACAAGGTGTATAAGAGACTGGGCACAGGTAGTCAGATAGTGAGAGCAGGGTGAGATTGGAATGTGGGGCTTTAATGTGACGCCCTTCTTCCCATTATGCAACTAGGTTTCATTATTCTTTAACTTAGAATCTCATCATTCTGAAATAGACATTTTTGTATGGAAAAGCTGGCTTACTTCAGTTCTTCCTTTCTTGTTGACTTTGACCTAAGCTCTTCCAGTAAACCCTGTACAACTTGTGTTTTTTTAAATTTATTTTTTATCATTATGGAGGACATACAGGTTCAGTTGTGAATTTAATTCACTTATGTATGTATTTCAAAAATAGCCAAGGGGCTTCTGATCCATCTCCTGTCTACTGCAGGCGTCAGTACATTTTAAAGAAATCTCTTGGATCAAACCTAACAAGTATTGTATTATTAATGCACCTTAAAATTAAAGGATAGTCTGAAAGTGCTTGGAAGGATGTCTTGAGGGAATCCATTCATCTTTAACACAGTGATTCTACCAGATAAAGAAATGAGCCCTTTCTACTTTGTAGGTTTCATATGTTTCATACCCAGTTTATATTTTATGTTGTTCACATACAAAAATTCTGCATATATGTAGTTTCAGAAAAATAAAAAAGAATAAAAATAGCTGTTTTAAGAGTATACTTATAGCCAGGCGTGGTGGCACATGCCTTTAATCCCAGAACTCAGGAGGCAAGAGGTATGAGGATCGCCATGAGTTCGAGGCCACCCTGAATTCCAGGTCAGCCTGAGCTAGAAGGAGACCCTGACTCATAAAACAAAACAAAACAAAACAAAAAGTAGATGTGGGTCCTCGCTGTTCCCCAGGGTCGTTGGCCACGGAGGTCCTGGGCGCAGGAGGAGTTGGGGGATGGGTGAGTGGCGATGATGGGCAATGAACACGCGGGAGGCTGTCTGATGGATAGCACGCTCTCATTTATTCAACAGGGGAGTGGGTTTATAAACACTTGAGAAAGGTTGAGAAGGCACATACAGACTATATGGTGATTGGATACATAGTTTATGGGTTCTATCTAATTGGTTGAAAGGTAGTGTAAGGGAGATAGTGCCAGGAAAAGCTATGTGACTTCAGAGCTGTGAGGGAGGAGCTGAGAGAGAGAGAGAGAGAGAGAGAGAGAGAGAGAGAGAGAATAGGAATGGCAGGAAAAGCTATGTGACTTCAGCCATATAAGGGTCTCTTGGGCAGTTAGCCACAAGGTCAGGAACTGTGGTGGGCGGGGCAAAGCCTGACTTATGGAATGGTCAGAGCTTTTGGGATTAAGAAGGGGGGAGAGCCTCGCCAGTTCTGCCCACTCTGGGTGATGACAGGGCACACTACAACCTTGCCCCAAGGGTAGGGAAGGCCAGTCACCAGGGTGGGTTCCCAACGATAAGGCCAGCTGCAACCCCCACAACCCAAAGTCTCTGGCTATGTCCAATAGTTCAGACCAGCCTCCTCACAGTCCCAGCCCGTTTTTAGCAATGTCCAACAAGTAGACCTATGGTTTTGATGGTTTCTATCTACCCTGTCAAAGAATACTATACTGTCCCAGAACTGATCAGTTTTGCATCCAGGAAATTAAACTTAAATATTCAAAATTTCAAATTCTAAATGAACTAAAAGGAGTTCCTCATAATGAGCTTGTTTGAACAGCCTTGGTGCATTTACTACAGCATATTCTTGGACTCTTGTATTTTTTTTCTTTCCCTTCTATCTGCACATCTTGGACTAGGGCATGTTGTTTTTGTACTTATTCATGAGTCTCTCTCTAAATAGTTGTCTTGTTTTCTGTTCTTTCCAAAGTAGATAGTTCACTTGGTTTGACAGCATTGGAATTTGGGAAGGTAAGGTTTGTTTTTTGGGCTGGAAATCCCTTACAATATCCTCATTGATGTGCACCTAAGTGTTTTTTTTTTTTTTTTAAAATATTTTATTTATTTGAGAGGGAGAAAGAGAGAGGGAGAGAGAGGCAGATAGAGAGGGAGAGAATGGGTGTGCCAGGGTCTCTAGCCAAAACAAACAAACTCCAGATACACGTGCCACCTTTTACATCTGGTTCATGTGGGTACTGGAGAATTGAACCTGGATCCTTAGGCTTTGCAGGCAAGCATCTTAACTGTTAAGCTATCTCTCCAGCCCTGGACCTGAGTGTTTTATTGTGATTGTGGACATCATCCTATTAAGAATAAACACAAAAGTTAAACTTTGGAAAGTTTCCTAAAATTTTAGTGGTTTATTCTTTAAAAATATTTTTATTTATTTATTTGAGAGAAAGAGGTAGGCAGAGAGAGAGAGGGAGAGACAGAGAGAGAACGGGCACCAGGGCATCCAGCCACTGCTAATGAACTCTAGACACATGCACCACCTTGTGCATTTGGCTCACATGGGTCCTGAGGAATTGAATCTGGGTCCTTTGGCTTTGCAGGCAAGTGTCTTAACCACTAAGCCATCTTTGTGTACTTATTCCAGAAATGTTAAAGGTTCACATATCCACATGTGTTTGTGAATTTAGCATTTTCCATATAATCGCTATTTTTCTCTCTTCAGCTGGTGATGGGCTTGGTTGCTCCCACTCCCAAGCTGGAGGGCAGTGGAAGCTATTGGCCTAGTGCCAAAGCTGCAATAACCCTGTATCACGGTCTTGCTCTCAGTTGCATAACATGGAATCCCTTTCTTTTTTTCTCTTTCTCTTTCTTTCTTTCTTTTACTTATTTTCTTTCTCTTCTCTTCTCTTCTCTTCTCTTCTTCTCTCTTCTCTTCTTCTTCTTCTTCTTCTTCCTCTTCTTCTTCTCCTTCTTTTTCTTCTTCTTCTTTTTTTTTTTTTTTTCAAGATAGGGTCTTGCTCTAGTCCAGGCTGACCTGGAATTCATTATGTAGTCTCAAGGTGGCCTCGAACTCAGGGCAATTCTCCTACCTCTACATCCCAAGTGCTGGAATTAAAGGCATACACCACCATGCTCGGCAGATCCCTTTCTTTCCACTGACTACCTGTCAATGCAAGATACTGCATCGACAGCCTCAAGTTCAAGTGTAGCCAACACTTTCCACTGTCTCTGTCAATTTGTGTTTGCTAATTGCTTTTAGAAATTTCACTGATGGGGCCTGGGAGATAGCTCAGTGGGCAAAGAGCTTGCTGTACAAGCAGGAGGACCTGAGTGTGTGTTCACACATGCGTCTGTAACCCCAGCACTGAGGGGACAGAAGCAGGAAGTTTGCTGTGGCTTTCCAAAACAATAGGAGCAACAACAACAACTAAACAAACAGACCAACAAACAAAACCCCATGGGCTCCAGGTTTAGTGAAAGACCCTCCTTCAAGAAAATGAGGCAGAAAAGTGATAGAGGGGGGTACTCTAAGTCCTTCCCTGGACTCCTCAGATGTGTACGTGTACCTGCCCATGTGTGCGTGCACCACACGTAGCACACATCAATACTATTACTACACATACCAAGAAAGTTTTCTGATATGACCTATGATTTTTTTATTTGCCATTTTGTCACAGTGCTATGCTGTAAGCTTCCGCTGAGTCCTAACAAAATAGCATATTACCACACTACCGTGGAGTTTCTCTTCCACTGCTTCTTATTCTCTGTGGGTCAGACCTGTGCTCCTAATTTTCTATTTCTTCCACTAAACAAATGGACCCTTCCACCCCTCCTGAACATGTTTGAATTTTCAAAGCATGTGCCAAGACCACTAAAAGCCTTTGTGGCCTCAGGCAGTCTTGTTTTTGTAAGTGCCAATCACTTTCTAGCAAATATATTTAAATGCACTCCCAATCCAACATTATAGAAAAAAGCAGAAATACTTTTATAAATTGTGCTTTGAAACAATGCTTTAATGAGTAACATTTAACTTGTATGTGGCTGCAAATTCTTGGCCATTATTACATGTCTTTGATAATGCCTTTGTGGTAAAAATCTAATGTGTGCAGTTTTTGAATTTTTTATAACAGTATTAAGGTTGAGTTTCATACATTCTTAGGCAATTATTATTATTTCACAATGTTATTTTTCTATTTTAGTATCAAGAACTGTTCACAGAGTTTTGAAAAAATTACATTTCTGCAAGACTAACATGCCTAGTGGATGAATAACACTGGAGTATGTCGTTTGGATGGTCTAAACTGAAGTGTTGCTTAAAGGATCTTTCTTTCCCTTCTTTCCCTTTTCCTTCCTCCTTACTAACACTGAGTGCTGTTTTTGACATCATAACATGAATCACAGGAAACTATGATTATGAATCTTTCACCTGTTTAAACACAAGAGTAAAAGTGGTGAAGAATCAAGGATAGGCTTTTATACATATGCAACAACTGAGCAAATGGGTAGAATGTCAAGTCAGGGAAAGTAGTGATTCTTTATGCTTTTCTCATTCCTCCATACGGTGTATCTGAGCGTGAATAGGAGTCAGAACAAAAGCCGCTGTAACAAGGAAATAATAAATAAATAAAGCATCCCCTTTGAAAAGCAAGGGCGGGTTGTGGAGGGAAATGGAGGCCAATTATTGGCTGTCAGGAGGTGTGAACCAGAGAGCTCCCTGGATGAGATGATTAGATACCAGAAAGGGAAGAGCCGGAACCTGCTTTACAGTCTCCGCTACACCCACGTCCTCTTTCATGAATTGTCTGTTTTTTGACCTTTACTAATGTATTTTTTGGAGTTTTCTTGCTTGCTTAATCCTTTTATACAGTCAACACATTAAACTAAACCTGCCATATTCACTGCAAACCTTTCATTCAAAATTGCTTTTGTACTTTGGACTAGAAAGGCTGTTCCTCCTATAATAATAATAATAGGAGTTTTAAGGGCTGAAAGATGGCTCAGCAGTTAAAGGCACTTGCTTATAATATAGTTTTTTAAAGGTTTCCTATTATTTAATCTTTAATTATTTTAAACTTTAGAATTCCTCTTAGAATATACTGTAAATCAAGTGTTCACATTATTTTTCTTGTTTTTTAAAATTTTGTTTATTTATTTGAGGCGGGGAGGGAGACAGAAAGAGACAGATAGACACACAGAGAGAATGGGCATGCCAGGGCCTTCAGCCACTGCAAATGAACTCCAGATGTATGCACCACCTTGTGCATCTGGCTTTTGTGGGTCCTGGGAAATTGAACCTAGGTACTTTGTCTTTGCAGGCAAGTGCTTTAACTGCTAAGCCATCTCTTCAGCTCTTCCTCTTGTTTTGATGCGAATGTGAGTGTTCATGTGTGTAAGTATGGGCATGTGCATGTGGAGGTCAGAGGACAGCTTTCTGATGTCAGTCCTTGCTTTCTACTTTGTCTGAGGCATAGTCTCTGGTTGTTTAGTGCTACATTGACCAGGCCAGCTAATCCATGAACATTCTCCTACCTATCTCTGCTTTTGTAGGTGTGCTGGAACTACAGAAACCCACCACAGTTTCTGTATTATAGTTTTTACTTGGGTCTGGGAATCCAAACTCAGGTACTCTTGCACAGCAAGATGAAGTGGATGAGAAGATTTCTCTGCCCTCAGGAATTTTCCTGTGTACTTGGGAGAGATTTATGTGTCTGGACAATTTTGTTGTAAAGTGATAAATTCCATGATAGCTGTATGCACTCACCTGCTCAAATAAAATTTATATGCAATCATTCTGCAATTATACCTTGAATATTATTATCATTCAAACTATCTGCTTATTTCAGGCTATTTTTAGTTTTGCCTAAAAATATTGATATTTTTTGAGACCTCTTTTACCCTTTCTTCCTTTCCTCTGACTTGCAGGTAAAAAAATCTTATAAGGCAGACTTAAGTTTTGTTCTTAGTCATGTGAAGGGGTTGTACTGTTGGAATCTGGTGCTGAAGTAGGTAAGGTCTTTATATTTCCTTCTTTGGGCAGATACTTAGTTTTTAACACACACACACACACACACACACACACACACACACACACACACACACGTTTAAGAGAGAGAGAGAGAAAATATATAAATGTGTATGTATATGGGCATGCTGGGGCCTCTTGCCCCTGCAAAATAACTTTAGACATGAACTCATATGTGCCATGTGAGTCTAGCTTTATGTGGGTACTAGTGAATTGGTGAATCAAACCCAGGTTATCAGACTTTTTAAGCAAGTGCTTTTCCTCACTGAGCTATCTCTACAACCCCTGAGCAGATATTTAGAAAGGGCCTATTGTGTGTGAAATCTTAGCAGTGAATGAAACACTAAACATCCCATGCCTTCTCAAAATTTACCCTTCAGTGATGGTCTGGGAAGCTCTGCCTAGGATGACATACAAGGAAGGTTCTCCTTTACGGGAGGTGTGTCCCCATTGCATCCACCCTTGTTATGAGCCAGTAGTGCCTTCTTTTTTTTACTCTTAATTCACACATTGGGTCACAAGGTATCACTGACCTTTTCTGTTCAATCTTTAAGACTAAAATGTGAAGGAGAATTAATGACTGTGCCACTTTGCCTGTGTTGCAAAGCAGCATGAATATAGGCTTTACCTTTGAGCTGTTGTCAGAAAGGAGCAGTAATTACATCCGAAATTACATTAGAAATTGTGTTTCAAACTTAATAGAAAAAGAAACCCTCATTTTCAAGTGCTAATTACTAAGCACAAAAGCAAAACAAAAAAACACACACACACACACACACACACACACACATTAAGTAAGGACAGAAAAAGAGAGAAGTCCTTGAAAAGCTAAGAATATATGAATATGTAACAAGAGAATCTGTTTTATTTGTTCTTTAATATTTTATTTATTTATTTGTGAGAAGAGAGAGAGAGAATGGCTGTACCAGAGACTCTTGTGCATGTGCAACTTTGTGCATCTGGCTTTTTATGGGTATTGGGGAATTGAACCCCAGACTTTGCAAGACGTTAATGGCTGAGCCATTTTACCACTCTTAATCTTACCAGCCCCCAAACTCCTTTTTTTTTTTTTTTTTTTTTTTTTGTAGAAATGAAGCAGACTCCTATAGCAGTATACATCAGGATAGTGGGCACGGTGTCATAGTGCTTTGGAAACAGCCTGCATATTGCTCTATTTTGTTGTGAACAAATAAGCATGAATGATGGGAGATACAGGGGATACATATATACATGTATATTTTCAAATATGGGAGGCAGTCACAATGCCCTGCCATGTATTAACTGTATGGTGTTCATAAATCATGATTCTTACCCACTAAAGTTCCTACCAGAAAAATAAATGGGTGAGTCAGGGGTGTTTAGGATTCCAGGCAGGTTGGTAGGTTTAACTTTTAACTTTCTATGCCTAGGGTTAGGGATGTAGTTCAGTGTTAGAGCATGAATCAAACCCAGGGTCAAAAGAAAAAAAAAAATCCCACGATTCCATTTGGGTATGAATAGAGTTGATTTGCTAAGGGTGCACATTATGGCAATTTCTTTATTAGGATGAGTGTATACACACACGCACACACACACAAAGACGTATGCTGACATATGACATCCCTTATGGTGAACAAATTCCATAGAACACTTAGTAGGAAATGGTTTCCAGATTTCCAACAGATTTAATTTGGACAGAAGTACAATGTATATGTTGTGAATTCTTCTTGTTTTCTCTCAGGAAAATTTGCCTTGATATTTCTTAAACATCCATGATATAAGTGCTACCTTTGGCATTCCAAGGTGATGCTAGAAATGCTTACAGACCTGGTATTATTTCATATTAGTACAACTTTGCAAGGAGGATATAAGTATTGCAAACTTCCAAGTGAAGAAGTTGAGATGGAGAGTTGAGGTAACTTACCCCACACTACTGAGCGGTAAGGAACAGAAACATTTAGGATTCAAATTTAGATGACTCATTCCCAAACTGTGGCTCTTTTATTCTTTTAGACTCTAGGAATATATTAAAAATAGTCAAATACCTGCCTTGAAGGAGTTTCAGATTAATAGGTGAGACAAGAAAAGACTAATATACGGTTCAATAGGAAAATGTCACTGAAATGTCAAAATTATAAAAGCATGTTGAGGAGATTGTTCTTAGGCAAAAAGCTCAGAGGCGAAAAAGCGTGCGTTGGAGAGGGAGTTTCAAGAAATCCAGGCACTTCTGACTGCCTCATTCTTAGCAAGTATAGAATCCTAACTTTGTGAAAATTATTATTTTTCTTCAGAGAGGTGGTATAGCTAGCAGGGATTCAGGTCTGAGCACTCAAAGCTGTGGTAGGAAATGATGTTTAAGGGTACATGATTATGACACACACTGGAACTTCCACTGTTTTTATTTTTATTTATTATTATTATTATTTGATGCTTCCAGCATGTGGATATATACTTCAACATATTACTTCAATAGATTCAATACACTGAACACTTTAGTGTGTGCAGTGTGTTGAGACAATAGGAAGAAACATGACTTCTTTTTCTTAGCATACTTTAGGAAGTAATTATTATAAAAATGTGATAATCTCAACAATATCAGACAGCTACAGCAACTGTAGTGATTCTGTTCCCTTGCTGATCAGGTCTGATGGATCTAGCACTTTGTGTTTGATTGTGTGATGCCTTATCTTATTTCATCTTGGCAGTGGCTCTGTGAGGCAGGGGTTGGTGTGCTCCTTTAATGCATATGGAGGCTGTCAGAATGGAAAAGTGACCTCTATTCAAGGTCATGGAACTCCTGAGTCTGATGGTGTGGTGGAGGCACAGAGGAGGCCTCCTAGAATTGTCACTGTCGTCCTGGGAGCCTGAGAGAACTAGAAGCTATGATTTTTAGAGAAGAAATTTCAGCTGGGACGAGATAATAACGGAGGAGGGAGTGGAATTGGAGCTGGAGAGAAGTGGCCCATTTAAGGACCTGCTTACCAGCAATCCACTGTGGCTGGAGGACAAGGGGTGTTCAGAAAAGTCAATGGGAGATGAGGCTGGAGAGGTGAAGGGTAACTGCATATGAAGGACTGTGTGTGCCATGTGAGTGAGCGGGCCAGAGTTGTGAGAGGCTTCGGATTAGCCAGTAGCCCTGAATTCTCCTTGCCATGGATTTGGGGTGTATCTTGACCATCACCAGCTCTCTCTCTCGGGACATGGCCTTCTTTACTGGACTGCTACCAGTTCAGTAAGCCTTTTGATTTTTCCTGGAGTCTTGCTGGCTTGGAGGATTCTCCTTCCTTTGGGGCTGCTTATGGAATTCCACAGAACTCTACAATCCATAAAGAACTAAATTTGCTTTTGTATGGTCTCCCACCAACAGGGGGCCAGATGACTTGTATTAGAACATGATATCTTGGTGTCTAACCCAGAAATGCCTCAGTTCCAGAAAGTCTTGAAGAGAAAGTCTATTTCTAGAGTTTTACTGATCACCCAGACCTTGATAACACCATTACAGTGAGTCTGGTGTCTCCCCGCAGAGAGGGAGGAACACTCTCAGGAAGGCAGTCAGTGGAGGCATTCCCTGTCCATCTGCCATAGTTCGGCTCGGATATTCTTTAAGAAGTCTTGCAGCCAGCTAAACCCATCATGCCTCAGTTCTCTGTTATAGTTAGTCACTACCAAAGGTGTGACAAGATTTGATCAGAACTTGGAATGAAGCAGCCTTTGTTAAATTCCTCCTTTCCCCCTTAAAAAAAGTTACATTTATGAAAAAGAGAGTACAGGGTTTCTTTGCCACTGCAAACTCCAAACACGTGTCACTTTACTATGTGGGTACTGGGGAATGTAACCCAGAAAGGCAGCTTTGTAAGTAAGTGCCATTAACTGATAGCTGACTTCCCAGGGCCCCCTCTTTTCCTTTTATAAGCGTGATGGCAAATTTCCTCAACCTTGCTGTCTATCTATATTCATATGCAATGCTTACCTCACAGTGTGGCAAAAGCTTCATGTCATTTGCATAGAACAGTCAGGGTCACTATCACAGCGCTCAGTTACCTAAGGATGTCACGATTGTCAACTTTTCTCTCTAGTTCCACATCCTCACGTTGCTTCATTTCTGTAACTTGGCTTTTCTCACTTCTTTCCCCACTCCACCACTTTTCTTCAGTACTTTCGGAAGCTCCTGTTCTTTATTTAAGATATTCCTTTTATATACACTTCTGTTAAGAGAAGACAGTGGGGGAGTGAATATGATCAAAATACACTATACCACACATGCATGAAATTGTCAAAAATAAAATAAATTTTAAAAAGAAAAAAAGATTTTAGTATTTATGTTCATTTTAGTTACCCAAGACTTCTATAATAACTTAGCACAACCATTGCTTAGCATAATGGAAATTTATTCTTTCATAGTTCTGGAGGCCAGAAGTCCAAAATCAAGGTGTCCATAGAGACTCAGTCTCTACAGATGGGGAATAATCTATTACTTATCTCTTGTACTTCTGGCATTCTTTGACTTATGTGTGTGTGTGGGGGCAATCTCTCTCACCGGCCTCTGTCTTTACATAGCCCTCTTCTCTCTGTGTTTGGCATAACTCTCTCTGCCCCTGCCTTACAACCACACCATTTACCATAACAGTAACTCTCTTGCCATAAGAACAACATTCAGAGATTCTGGGATGGACATGGATTTATTTTATCATGTTCATGAGGGATTCTGTCCTATGGTTTTTCTTTCTTGGGGTGTTTTTGTGGCTATGCTTTAAATTACACATGTAATTTCTTTACTAGATAAAGGGATATTTTGCCCACTTTTCATATTTGTTTTTATTTCCTTTTTTTCTTTTCTTTTTTTTTTTTTTTATTTTGAGGTGGTGGTGATGGAATCCAGATCCATGGCCTATAGGACAGGGGCTTTGTCACTAAGCTGCATCTCCAAATGCAGCTCTTTACATCACATGAGATCGGCAGTTCATATTCTCCCATCACTGTTTAAAAATTGGGATCCGTCTAAGGTTTATAATTTTAATAATTTCCTCAATGTACCAGCTTATAGTTTTATCCACTTTATTTTAGTTTTAACTTTCTATTTTATTGATTTATGACATTATTATTATTGTTATTTTATTTTTTTGAGGTAAGGTATTGTTCTCGCTCAGGCTGACTTGGAATTCACTATGTAGTCTCTGACTGGCCTCAAATTCATAGCCATCCTCCTACTCCTGCCTCCCCTGCTGGGATTAAAGGTGTGTGCCACCAGCCTGGCAGAAAGAGAGAGAGAATGAGAACAGGTGCACCAGGGCCTCTAACTGCTGCCAACAACAACAACAACAACAACAACAACAACAACAACTCTAGACACATGTGCCACCTTGTGTGTCTGGCTTTGTGTGTGTACTGGGGAAGGGGAATTGTACTCAGGTCATTAGGCTTTGCATGCAGGTGCCTTAACTGTTAAGCCATCTCTCCAGCCCTCTGATATTATTGTTGTCATTTTTTATGAGAGAGATAAAGTGTGCACAAGAGAGAGAATTAGTGTGTCAGGGCCTCCAGACACTGCAATTGAACTCCAGACGTATGCACCACCTTCTGCACATGTGAAACCTTGCGTGCTTGTGTCACCTTGAGTGTCTGGCTTACGTGGGAACTGGAGAGTTGAACATGGGTCCTCAGGCTTTGCAGGCAAGCACCTTAACCACTCAGCTATTCTCCAGCCTCTGATATTATTTTTATTATTTCCTTTTTATCTGCTTATTTGGGCTTTAGTTTGCCAACCTGCCACCAGTTTCTCAAGATGGAAGCCTAGGTAATTGATTTCAGATCATCTCAGTTTTCTTTCTCCTCTCCCTCTTCTTACTCTGTGTGCATATGTGGTATGTGTGTTTGTATGTGTGTATATGTGTGTGTTCAGGTTCATGTGTGTACATGTATGTGGAGGCCCGAGGTTGACATCGAGTATCTTCCTTGATCCCTTTCCATCTTGTTTACTGAGGCAGGATCTCTCACTTGAACCCAGAACTTGCTGATTCAGCTAGCCTAGCTAGCCAAAGTGCTCCTGGGATCATCTGTCTTTGCCACCAAAGATTTGGGATTTCAGGTGGGCCACCATGCCCACTTAGCATTTATGTGTGTGCTGGGAAGCCAGACTCAGTCCTCGTGCTTCCATGGCAAGTGCTTTACCCACTGAGCCATTTCCCTAGCTCCTAGTTCCTTATGCCTGCCCTCCCCTCTCTTTCTCTCTCTCCCCTTTTTCCTTTCTCTTTTGGCAAGGTCTCAGGTAGACCAGGCTGGCCACAAATTTTCCATGCAGCTGAGGATGGACTTGTACTTCTGCTCCTCCTGCGTCCACTTCCCAGGTGCTGAGATTATAGGCATGCACTACCACAACTGACTTTAAGTTTCTAATATAGGCCTTTAGTCCTATAAATTTTCCTCCAGGCATTGCTTTAGCTGCACCTTGCACATTTTGATATGCTGTGATTTTTTAAATTTTATTTTTATTTATTAGAGACGAGAGAGAGAGAGAATATGGATGTGTCAGGGCCTCTAGCCATTGCAAACAAACTCTAGATGCATGTGCCATCATGCATCTGGCTTATGTGGGACCCTGAAAATCAAACCTGGATCCTTAGGCTTCGCAGGCAAGCATCTTAATTGCTAAGCCATCTTTCCAGCCCATGTGTTATTATTTCTATTCATTGCAAAATATTATTTAATTTCCTAAAAAAATTTCCTTGTTGATCTAGGGGTTCTTTAAAAGTTGGATATTTATTTTCTAAATCTTTGTGATTTTAGTAGTTTTTTTTTTGAGAGATACACAGAGAGAGAGAGACAGAGAGAGAGGGGAAAGGAAGACAGAGATGTGTGCACCAGCAGCCTCTCAGCTGCTGTGAACGAAATCCAGATGCGTGTGCCCCCTTGTGGTCAAGTGCAGCATTGCGCCCTTGTGTTACTTTGCATCTGGCTAAACGTGGGGCCTAGAGATTGGAACCACTGGAGATTGGAACCAGCATTCTTAGGCTTAGGAGGCAGGTGCCTTAACCGCCAAGCCATCTCTTCAGCCCAAGTAGTCCTTTTTTTTTTTTTTTTTAATTTTATTTATTTATTTGCAAGCAGAGTGAGAGGTAGAAGAGAGGCAGACAGAGAGAGAATGGGCATGCCAGGGTCTCTAGCCACTGGAAACAAACTCCAGATGTATGTGTCCATTGTGCATCTGGCTTACGTGGGTCCTGGAAAATTGAACTGGGATCTTTTGGCTTCGCAGGCAAATGCCTTAACCACTAAGCAATCTCTTAGTAGTTCTTTCAATAATTAATTTCTAACTTAATCATGGACAGAGAAAATACTTTGTATCATTAATTTGTAAAGTTTATCAATCCTTGTTTTGTGGCTGAGAGATGATCTATCTACACACAAAGGGAAGTGGATTCTGTTGTCTAGTGTGGTGTTCTATGACTGTTAAATCAGACCTCAGTGTTCTAGCCTTCTATGTCCTTCCTGATTTTCATTATACTTGTGTTGTTCTTGCAACAGTATTGTTAAATATTCAATAATGATTGTGGGTTGGTTAATTTGACCTATCAGGTCTTATCAGTATTGTAAATTAATTAATTAATTAATTAATTTATTTATATGGAAGAGAGAGAGGGATAATGGGTGCACCAGGGCCTCTAGCCATTGTAAACAAATTCCAGATGCATGTGTCACCTTATGCAACTGGCTTATATGGGTACTTGGGAACTGAACCTGAGTCCTTAGCCTTTGCAGGCAAGTGCCTTAACTACTAAGCCATCTCTCCAGTCCAGCTCTTATCCATTGAAATGAATTTTATTTTTGGTGGTCTTTTCTGTTTGGTTTGTTCTGTAGAGGCAAGGTCTTACCACTAGCCTAGGCTGACTTGGGATTCATGCTGTAGCCAAGGCTGGCCTTGAACTCACAGTGCTTTTCTTACCTCAGTCTCCCAAGTGCTGGGATTATGGGCATGAGCCACCACGCCTGGTTAAGTTTAGTTTCATGAATATTGAGCTCTATTTTAGGTGCTTAATGGTTCAAAGTATTATGTTGTTTAGATGAAATGACACATATATTTAAATTCTTTTTTCTGAATTCTACTTTAATATTAATATAATCATGGCAGCTTATAATTATTATAATAATTATTATTATTGACATAGATATTCCCCTTAGCCTTTTGCTTTTAATTAATTAATTTATATGTATGTTTATAGTTGGTTTCTTATAATTAACAGATATTTGCCCTTTGATTTTTTTCCAATATGGCAAGGTTTTCATTTTAATTATGGTCTTTAGAGATTTTAAATTTTTTTATTTTTAAAAAATTATATTTATTTATTTGCAAGGGGAGAGAGATGGGGAGAGAGAGAAAGAGAAAGAAGAGAGACAGAAAGGGAATGGGCATTCCAGGGCTTCCAACCATTGCAAATGAACTCCAGATGTATGTGCCCCTTGTGCATCTGGCTTATGTGGGTCCTGGGGAATCAAACCTTGGTCCTTTGGCTTCACAGGCAAATGCCTTAACCACTAAGCCATTTCTCCAGCCCTCTTTAGAGATTTTATACTTGACAGTGGAAGATGGCTCAGAAGTTAAGAAAACTTCCTGTGCAAACATGAGGGACTAGGGAGGTCTGAGGAAGCCTGAGAGATCACTTGGGTTTGATTCCCAGTACCACATAAACAGCTGAGTATGGCCACATGTGTCTGTAACCTCTGTCCCGTGTGTGTGTGTGTGGGTGGTGGGGGAGGTGGGAGCAGAGACCTGAGAATGGCCAGAGTTCTTGAAAAAAAGACAAACTCCTGGATCAGTGAGAGACTTATGTTCAAAAAAGAATGGGTGGAAGAGGGACAGACAGGAACACTTGATAAGGTCATCTTCATACTTGATCAGGCAAAAAGTAGGACCTTTCCCCAGTTACCTGGTCTGGGTTCCCTGCACCAAATTGTGTGCTTAGTGAAGAGTGAGTGTGGAGTGAGTAGGCCAGATCTCAGTTTCCCTGCTCCTCCCAGCTCCAGGGTCCCTGTTCCCTACGCAGGAGAGTACACGTGTGGGCACAGAGTGAGTAGTCCAGATCCCTGTTTCCTTGCTCCTCCCAGTTTTCTGGTCCAGGTTCCCTGCACCGGACTGTGTGCAGGCAGACATAGCAGCATGGAATGAGGAGGCCGGATCCCTGTTTCTGGCTCCTCCCAACTCCCTGGTCCAGGTACTCTGCATGGGAGGGTGTGCAGCAGGCATGGAGGGAGGGAGTAGGCCAGATCCATGTTCCCTGGCTCCTCCAACTCCTTGGTCCTGGTAGATCCCATTGTACCTTGCTTGGGGAGGTCTGGTCCCTGTGTGAGCTGTGAAATCAGGCCTTTTGCTCTGGTATCCTGCCTGGCCACTGGGTACCAACATCCCTGTTCACCTGAGTCAGAGAGTGCACTGGCCAAAGGACAAAAACTTGCTTCCTTCTCAATAAAATAAAAGAGTCTCTCTAAAATGGGTAGACAACAACTCAAAAAAGCCAACGAAAGTCAGTAAACTGAGAGATCTCCACCAAGGATGCCTAGTCCTACAATAGAAGCCTGTAATGAAATCATAGAGAATTCAACAGAATTTCATTCCAAAAATGAAAACACAACAACAATGAGACTCTGATCAAAAGAAT
The DNA here is from genome assembly GCA_036365145.1 of Orientallactaga sibirica. NCBI lineage: Eukaryota > Metazoa > Chordata > Mammalia > Rodentia > Dipodidae > Orientallactaga > Orientallactaga sibirica. The sequence continues at coordinate 23,494,668 of JAEOAD010000032.1, read as the reverse complement.
CGCTGAACTGGAAGCAAACCATCAAAGAACCAACAATTGTATCAAGAAATTGAACAGAATTGTCTCTTAGAGCATTCAGCTTTTTTATTTTTTGAGAGAGAGAGACAGAGAGAAAGAGAGAGAGAGAGAATGGGCATGCCAGCAGCCTCTCAGCTGCTGTGAATGAACTCCAGACGTGTGTGCCCCTTTGTGGGAAAGTGTGGCATTGAGCCCTTGCATCACTTTTTGCATCTGGCTTAAATGTGGGACCTGGAAATTGGAACTGGCATTCTTAGGCTTGGCAGGCAGGCGCCTTAACCGCGAAGCTATCTCTCCAGCCTGCATTCAGCTTTTGACTGTAGGCTTGACTTGATTGAAGAAAATAGAATCCTCAAAAGAAATATGAACGAATTGAAGGTGAGTCAAGAAATGGAAGGTCTCAACAACTGGTTGATTAAGCTTAATGAAGACTTGATCAGATGCAAGAATGAATTCCAGGAAGCATCAAGAAAATCAGAACTTGAGGGCTAGAGAAATGGCTTAGTGGTTAAGGCGTTTGTCTGAGAAGCCAAAGGATCCTGGTTCAACTCTCCAGGACCCACATAAGCCAGATGCACAAGGGGCACATGAATCTGGAGTTTGTTTGCAGTGGCTGGAGGCCCTGGCATGCCCATTCTCTCTGTCTGCCTCTCTTCTATCTCTCTCTCTCTGCTTGCAAATAAATAAATAAATAAATGAATAAATTAGCCAGGCGTGGTGGCACATGCCTTTAATCCCAGCACTTGGGAGGCAGAGGTAGGAGGATTGCTGTAAGTTTGAGGCCAGCCTGAGACTACATAGTGAATTCTAGGTGAGCCTGAGCTACAGTGAGACCCTACCTCAAAAAAAAAAAAAAAAAAAAAAAAAAAAAAAAAATCCGTGAATGGTGGCACATACCTTTAATCCCAGCACTCAGGAGGCAAAGGTAGGAGGATTGCTGTGAGTTCAAGGCCACCCTGAGACTACAGAGTGAATTCCAGGTCAGTCTGAGCTAGAGTGAGACCTTGCCTTGGGAAAAAAACAATCAGAACTCGAACTGACATTGTAACTCAAAAAAGAGATGGACATGATGCAAAATAGCATAATAGAAAACAAAAATCAAGTATAAATTATAAAAACTTCTCTAGAACCCCTCAGTAACAGAGTTACTCATGTGGAATACAGACCTCTGGCCTGGAAGACAAGACAGAAGAAATTGGTTGGGAGGGCAAAAACTTTGCTAAGTTTAAAAAATCAAGTGAGGGGCTGGGGAAATGGCTTAGCAGTTAAAACGTTTGCCTACAAAACCTAAAGACCCTGGTTCAATTCCCGAGGACCCATGTAAGCCAGATGCACAAGTGTGTGCATGCATCTGGAGTTCATTTGCAGCGGCTGGAGGCCCTGGCATACCCATTCTCTCTCTCTCTGCCTCTTCCTCTCTCTCTAAAATGAATAAATGAATAAATAAATAAATAAATAAATAAATAAAAATAAATAAACTATTTTTAAAAATCAAGTGAACAGAATACAAAGGAATTGTGGGATACAACCAAACATCTGGGTCATGGGTATACCAGAAGGAGAGGAAATCCAGGCCAGAGGCATAGAGAACATATTTAACAACATTATTGAAGAAAATTTCCTGAATATTTCAAAAGAAAAGCCCATCCAGATACAAGAAGCCCACAAAACACCAGACAGGACCAAAGAAGAAATTCTCCAAGACACATCACAGTTAAAACTCTTAACAATGAAAACAAAGAGAGAGTGTTAAAAGCAGCATGAGAGAAACCATTCACAACATGCAAAGGCAATCCCATTAGAATTACATCAGATTTCTCAATGGAAACCCTGAAAGCCAGAAGGACCTGGAATGGAACACTTCAAAGTCTAGAAAACTATGGCTTCAAACTCAAGCTACACTACCCAGTGAAAGTATCCCTCATAACAGATGGTGAAAGGAAAACTTTCCATGACAAAAATCAACTCTATGATTATTTAAACACAAAGCCAAACCTACAGAGAATACTTGAGGGAATACTAGAATTGAATGATAATGAAAACACAACCTACCAAAACTTATGGGACACAATGAAGGCAGTCCTAAAGGGACACATGTTGGTACCATCCTTTCCCTCCTTCCTTCCCCTTTTCTGAAGAGGTCTTTCTCATTGGGGATGCAGGGCAACCCCATGGGGATTGTAGACCATCCATTATGGGGGCAGCAGTCAGTTAATGGGGGAGAGGCAATGTCTCTGTGCAAATGTCCCAACTTGTGGCTCTAACAATTTTTCCGCCTCCTGTTCTGCAAAATTCCCTGAGACATGTTGGGTGCATTTTAAGTATTTCTATATGTAATAAAAATAAATTTTAAAAAAGTAGGACCTGGGATGGCTTTGTACTTAAAAATTATTTTATTTATGAGAGAAAGAGGAGAGAGAGAAAGAGAGAGAGAGAGAGAGAGAGAGAGAGAGCATATGGGTCTATGGGTGCACCAGGGCCTCTTGCTCCTGCAAATGAACTTCAGATGCATGCTCCATGTGGGTACTGGACAATTGAACCTTCACTGTCAGGCTTTGCAAGCAGTGCCTTTAATGCCCGAGCCATTTCCCAAGCCTCTGTACTTTTTCTTGATGTTGCCTTTGATTCTCTTTTTCTGGCAATTAAGAATGGAAATAAATAATGATCAAATTTTGTAGTGTTGGTTGGTTCTATCAGCTAATTATGAATTCTCTTAGCCTATTTTCTTGACATAAATAAATGATTATCATTCTTAAATTGGGAAATTGATAGCTTCTCATCTTTCTTCTTAGCATTATTTAGAAAATAGAACTGTTAGGAGTAAAGCATCTTAATGTAGGGAGCATCACTTATAAGCTGATAACCTCTGCTCTAGTTAAATTGTAATTTCATTTATTCCTACTTATGCTGTTTGCTTCTTACAATAGAGACTTAAGAATGTATCAGAATAGGGACACAGCCAGACTAAGTAGATGCTTATATTTTTAATCTATCTTACTGAAAGAAAATGAAAAATTGGAAAGGTTAATTTTGATAGTTGTGGGACTTTTATTTATACACAGTAATTAGTAGCTTAATAAATATTTGTGAAAAACAAATCAAAAACCAATTTACAGGGTTAATGTGTGACCACAATAATGATGGAAATAAATATCATCATAATCAAGTTCTTGAAGGAGCTATTTGAGATTCACAGGAGTAATCAAAGTGTCACTTGCTCATTTTAACTGATAATATATTAGTTATTTTTACCTCAGGTATTTTTCCATTTACTGTGTTATATTATAATGTTAATATTTCTCTTTACAACTGCAAGTATTAGAACTGTACTTTTGGAAAAAACCTATTAAATAATTTTTTTTTGAGAGAGAGAGAGAGAGAGAGGAAGAGGCAGAGAGAGAATAAGAACACCAAGGCTTTTTCAGCCGCTGTAAACAAAGTCCAGATGTGTGTGCCCCCTTGTGCGCATGTGTGACATTGTGTGCTTGTGTCACTTTTGCATCTGGCTAAATGTGGGACCTGGAGATTTGAACAAGCATTCTTAGGCTTCACAGGCAAGTGCCTTAATCGCTAAGCCATCTCTCCAGCCCTGTTGTTGTTTTGAGGTAGGGTCTTAACTCTAGCCCAGACTGACCTGGAATTCGCTCTATATTCTCAGGGTGGCCTTGAAACCTATTAAATATTTTTTTAACTTACATGTCTATAATTCTATTACAAAGGCACAATGAATAAATGACTAATACACATTTCAACTAATTAATTGTAAATAGTTTTCCTTTTAAATTAAAAAAATCCTTTTCATTGTTTATAAGTAGAGAAATATTTGTGTAATCACTACAAAAATATAAAGGCAAACTTTGGAGTTAGAAAAAAGCATTTAATTTATCATATTTATCTACGTTACCTGTTTATTTCTGAACCATTACACATATATGTGCTGCAGTTATCAGTCAAGGAATATTTCATAATTTATTCATATAAAAGATCTTTGTAAATGTTTGTACAATTGGTTTCAGATTCTTATTTGGATGTAATACAATTGTAAATTAACTATGCTGTCCTCCCTGCCCTGGTTTTCAGAATGGTAGACTAGATTCCAGGGACACCTGGGTTGGAGGAATGTTGCAGTTGTCTTCTCTTTCTGGGACAAATCACCTGACCAGAAGCAGCTCAGGAGAGGAAAGGGTTTGTTTTTGCCTGGCAGTCTTGAGAGGAAGCATCACCATGGCGGGGGAAGCATGGCAGAGCAGAGGCTGGGTGGAAGTTCTCTGAGTGAGCTGAGCTTGGTGCTGGGCTACAACACCTCAAGCTTTGCTCCTGTGACACATCTCCTCCAACAGCGCTCCGCCTCCCAACGTATCACTAGCTGAGGATGGAGTATGAGACTCAACCACAATACCTGAGGCCGTGGGGGACACTGTACATTCCAACTACCACAGGGAGATTTGATAGGAAACTTTCTCTCTAGATTCAGGGGAATGAAAGGTAGGTCTTGAAACCTCACTACTTACTTAGTCCTGCCTCTCTTCACTGGGCTAACAGAGCCAGAGGAGTTTCTGTACTGGTGACTAACTGGGGAGTTTCTGTACTTGTGACCATTGAAAAATAAATGAATGCAGTCATTCTCAAGGCTTTGAATCATTCCCATCTGTGCTGTTTAGGGAGGAGAGCTGTCAGTGGATGGAACAGAACCCCTGCCCCTCCCCCACAAGGTCACTGCTTAGTTTGTCTCTTTGGTTATTTACAGTGGCTAGGGCCCTGGCGCGCCCATTCTCTCTCACTTTCTCTCTCATTCTCTTTCTCTCTCTGTCTCTAATAAATAAAAAAATTAAAATTAAAAAATCTTATACTTAATAGGAGTAAATATTTTAGATTCAATTTATATTGCTTACTTATATAACAATTACATTATTATACATAATAATAAATAAGTATACATATATATGATAAACATAAGCTGCTAAAGCATGAGAGGGAAAAATCTCTTGAGAAGGCAATAAACTTTCTCAGTAACAATGAGTTTTATGAATTTTGGTAATGAGAGAATGAGCTGGAATTTCATGAATTTGTTTCAGTAAGGTAAGGATGCTCTCTAACAATATAAAACAACATGCATATGTAATCATAGCTTTTCACTTTTTAGTTTTCCCTGACTCTTGCATGTCTACCCTCAAGGAAGGTTTTTAAGGAATATAGAAACTTATTTGGGATTTTGATGCAGAGTAGCTTTCCTAGGGCCGTTGTATGTGGACTAGATCTTTCAATCTTGGGAGTAGGGGTTTCTGGAGGAACTGTTTAGCCATAGCATGCATGTTTCACTTATGTACCTTTGTTTTGTTCGCAGTTTTTTTTTTTTTTTTTTTTTTTTTTTTTTTTTAGAGGTAGGGTCTCACTCTAGTCCAGGCTGACCTGGAATTCATTATGTAGTCTCAGGGTGGCCTTGAACTCATGGTGATCCTCCTACCTCTGCCTCCCGAGTGCTGGGATTAAAGGCGTGCGCCACCACGCCTGGCTTTGTTCACATTTTTGTGGAAGTAAAATTTGTAGTTCTCTTAAGCATAATATACAAACATAATCCCATTCTCCTGATGGCTGAATAACATTGCATTATGTACATATATCATATTTTCTTTATCTATTCATCTGTTGATGAGCTCCCAGCCTGATTTGGTAGTCATCTTTATTGACCAGGGCCACCATAAACATGGTATGCATACATCTTTGTTGTGTACTAATGTTGATTCCTTTGTGTATATATCCAGGATTGGTGGATCAGATGCTATCTACTTTAGTCTTTTTGTTTTGTTTTTTGTTTTATTATTTAAATTTTTTATCGATAACTTCTATACTTACAAACAATAAACCATGATATTTCCCTCCCCTCCTCCCATTCCCCTTCATAACTCCACGCTGTGTGATATACCCTCCCTCTCTCCATTAGTTTCTTTTAATTTGATGTTATCATCTTTTTCTCCTATTATGAGGGTCTTGCGAAGGTATTGCTAGGCACTGCGAGGTCATGGATATCGAGGCCAATTTCTGTCTGGACAGTTGCATTGCAAGGAGTCATACCCTTCCTTTGGCTCTTACATTCTTCCTGCCCCCTCTTCCACAATGGACCCTGAGCCTTGGAGGGAGTGACAGAGATATTTCAGTGCTGGACACTCCTCTGTCCCTTCTTCTCAGCACTATGTTGCCTTTTGGGTCATCCCAGTGGTCATTGCCATCTGAAAAGAGAAGCTTCTCTAACCAGAAGTGAGAGTAGCATTAATATGTGAATATGAGCATTAAGTGTAGTGCTTTCAGGGCAGTTTGGTGGGAATAATATATACATTTAGCTAGAAAAGAGCAGGCTTTATACCCCAAGGCTCATGACCTCCCCTGCCATAGATTTTTTTATTAGTTTTTTTTCAGTACCAGGCATGTATTCCCTCCCATAGAGAGGGCCTTCAGTCCAATTAGGGAGCAGTTGGTTTCCCCAAGAGCAGACATGGCACTTTTGCACCCATTTGGTCATTGGGCCTGACTGGCAAAACTTGAATTAAAAGGAGCCTCTAATACTGATTTTTATAGTGCCTGAACAAATGCCACCAAGAGTGTAGGTTACTTTTTCCTGATCATCCTAGCCAACATTGCTTTTCTGTTTCTGTTCCTTTTTTCTTTTCTTTTCTTTCTTTTTTTTTTTTTTTTTTTTGAGGTAGGGTCTCAGTCTAGTCCAGGCTGACCTGGAATTCACTATGTAATCTCAGGGTGGCCTCGAACTCATGAACCTCTAATTTGCCATCTTATTCTGGAAGTCTTTTTGCTTTCTTTTTCTCACTCTTAGATTTTTAGTACTCAAATTACAAAACAAAACAAACCTGTGTTAGGCATCCCACTCATTACCCACACATTGGCAATTTGATATGTATTGATTAGATTATTACCATGATATAAAACAGGAGTCTTCGGTTCCTGAAGGCTGCTTTTCATTTTCAAAGAAGTTCCATCCTTTGATAACAAAAATATTTTACTTAAGTTTCAGCCACTAAGTCTAATGAATTGCTGGGAAAATTTTTGTTTTATTCTTTGAGTCCTCCTTCCCCCCGAAACTAGTTGCACAGTGTGACCCTTCCTAGTTAGCTTTGAAATCTCACATGCTTTTGTTTTCACTTCAAAGTGGATCTCTATTTCCCCAGTATGCTTCTTTTTCATTCAGAGACTGTACCACATCTATGCTTTCTAGAAAAAGGAAATAGTTTTAGACAATGCTGATAATTTAAGGGAACAAACAAACACCTTATACAAATTTCTAAATGGGCTCAAGGGGTTCAACTTTACTTTCAAGTTACCGTTTTCTTGACATATTCTTAGTAAGATAAGAGAAAATGTTTCATGGAGTTCAGATAATTCTAAGAGTTGCTGCAATTTGCTAGTATCTGAGCATGAGTTTTGAAGTGGTCTTTTCTTTAGCCTTGACAGCTCAATGAAATAACTGAGGCTTGGCAGACTTTGCTGATACTGGAAAACAATAAAGCCAATATATCCTACAGATGAAACATTAAATTAAATTCCCATCATCTTATCTTTGGTGGCTGTCTGTGTGTCAGTTAAGAATCCCTTGGCATTTCTCTAAAACAATATCTGAGATCTCTGCTCTCTAGACCAGAATTAATTGTCCTTTTGTTATATTTTTCTTTATAGCCAAACTTAACAGCACAGTGCTTTTTAATTTCCCCACTTGCTCAGTACATTACTCCTAGATATCTTTTGATTTCCAAAGGAAGAAAAATGTTTTTTTAAAAGAAAGTACCTGCGGTACTTCAATATTTAGAAGTAGATGGACTGTCTTGTGAATCATCAAGGAGATATAGCACATTTAAGTAAGGCATGGTCTTTCAGACTGGTCTAGATGTAGCTAAGCTGAAAGACTCTATGTTAGACACATAGAAACCCTACAGTGGAGTCCTCCATGTGAACTCATTCCTTTTGGCTGAGCAAGCTTCTATAGCTAAATTATCTTTGCTCTCCAAGTCTTCTCATTTTTAATTTATCTTCCATGTTGTCAAACATATTTGCTTTCTTCATTTCTTTGCTTTGAAAAGCACTGGCTGTGCATTGCTAGCAGGACAAAGTAATTAACAAATCTATTTTTATTGAACACAAATTTCTTTGTAAGCTTTCTGTTTCTATTACCCATTTCTTCTATGTACTATTCGTGTGAGACTTCTTGCCAATTTCTGAACAGCATCCCATGCACTCCTTCTTCCTTTCTTCCTTCCTTCTTTCTTTCTTTCTTTCTTTCTTTCTTTCTTTCTTTCTTTCTTTCTTTCTTTCTTTCTTTCTTTCTTTCCTTTCTTTCTTCCTGTGGAAACATCTCTTCTTTATGAATGGCCTGACTCACCCCCATAAGCAAACAGAGGGTGACTAACTCTCAATTCTTTGAGAAGCCCAATGGCCATGCTCTGGAGGGTGTCTTTCCTTCGGAATGTTTCTCCTTTTCTTAATCCTCATGCTTTTATTTTACATTTATTTATTTATTTGGTTTTTTGAGGTAGGTTCTCATTCTAGCTCAGGTTGACCTGGAATTCACTATGTTGTCTCAGGGTGACCTTCAACTCATGGTGATCTTCCTACCTCTGCCTCCAGAGTGCTGGGATTAATGGCATGTGTCACCACACACAGCTTAATACTCATGTTTTTAAAGTCTATATTAAAATGTGTTTAGTAAAACTCTGACTTTGCTTTTAAAAGAAAGAGGGTTGATCCTAATTATCAAGAAAAATCTCAGTCTCTGGGCTGTAAAGCCCTTTTACAGAAACAGGGTTTCTCTGTGTCATAGAACAGTACATATGTATACAAACTTCCTGCCTAAAGCCCTTTTATTAGGCTGTTTGCTGTGTTTTCACTAAAAGACTAGATGACAACTTGACTTTAGATTAGCATGTGAGGGAAGCTAGTTGTGATTGAGAAGCACTAAGGGCCAGTAGTTTTTTCTTTACCAAAGGTTAAGAAAAGGTCTCAGTACTTCTGTCTGTCTCCCTTTCATCTGAATAGTGATTTGTATCTACAGTGGCCCAGCTGTGACTAGCATACGAGCCCTGTAGTGAGTGATACCAGCTTCAAGGCTTCATACATGTGGGCACAGTCCAAATCCTAGAGACCGAGTGTAGAGGTGAAACAGATATGGATATTTGTGCTGCCATATTTCATAATAAGAAGTAAGAGTCTAGTAACTTTACTTCTGCCACATTTTTCCCCCTCATTCAAAAGAATCGTAGGAGCTTGGCATGGTAGACACATGCCTATAGTCACAGCATTCAGGAGCTGAGGCAGGAGGATATGGGTTCAGGTTCAGTCTGCCCTACTTAGTGAGGCCCTATCTCAAACAGTGAGCAAGCATGGAAGGACACAAAATCATAGAACAAAGCTAAGAACTGGCCAATAAGCAGAAGCATTCCATTCAGGCTGACAGAACCAAGAATATACATTTTGTTACCAAGCATACATTACTTGTGACATTTTCTGAACTTTCCAGGAAATGGAGAGCAAACTCTATTGCATTGTCATCCAGGCTTTGTGTGTGTGTGTGTGCATTTTTATTCTAAAAGATTTCTATTAAGCCATTGTTACTTGTTTAGAGTTGTGTGTCTCAAAACATAGCAAAATATTCACCTAGGACTCAAAATCTTAGCAAATGTTATATAATCAGAACCTCTCAGTTATCGTTAAGGGTATCAATGCATGAAGTGTTACTGGAAGCCTTTAGAGAAGAGGGATGAATTAAGTTATTTATTTTTTCTTTACAATTTGATCAATGTGATTTTTAGGAGAAACAAAAACTCACATGTGTGCACACCAACATTAAGACAAACCAGGCATTCCAAACTTGTTGGTAATTTCCCCGTTTCGTGTGGCTTTTACTTAATCTCTACTGCTACTTTGTTATAATGACAGGCGAATTGAGTTGGAAATCTGTTAAGGATTTTATTTTAATCTTTAAAAACCTTTCACTGAATAGAATTGGGGCTGAATGCTTGTTGATAAATGTTCACAATGATATGAAGTGTCTAAAAGTAGGCATTCATTTGTCTATTGCTCTGAACATCTTCATCTATCACACACTGAAAAAGAAATGGGTAAAGCTGAAGAAAGTAGCAGAACGCTTATGTAGGCTGACTGTGCTAACAGCCATTTGACTCATACTTCATTTCTTCAGTCTATTTAAAAAAATTTTTTTATTTATTAGACAAAGAGAGAAAAAGAGGCAGATGAAGACATAGATAGAAAGATAGATGAAAGAGAGAGAGAGAGAGAATATGTACCCCAGGGCCTCTAGCTACTACAAATGAACTCCAGATGCATGTGCCACCTTGTGCATCTTGCTTATGTAGGTCTTGGGAACTTGAACCTTGGTCCTTTGGCCTTGCAGGCAAACACCTTAACCACTAAGCCATCTCTCCATCCTGGGGCCCATTATTTTTAAAAAGTATTTATTGCTTTTTCATAACAGGGAAGCAATCAAGTTCTTACAATAAGAAGATCTAGGAGTATCTTCTGAAATTTAGATATATGTTAAAAGGAAGATGATAGGCACATTTTCCATCACTTATTATTTTTAGGCACTTCTATTTAAAAAATATTTTTTCTTACTTTCTTTATTTAAAAGAGACACAGAGAGCCGGGCATGGTGGCACACGCCTTTAATCCCAGCACTTGGGAGGCAGAGGTAGGAGGATAGCCATGAGTTCGAGGCTACCCTGAGCATAGTGAATTCCAGGTCAGCCTGAGACAAAGTGACACCCTACCTTGAAAAACCAAAAAAAAAAAAAAAAAAAAAAAAAAGAGAGAGAGAAAAAAAGAGAGAATGGGTGTGCCAGGGCCTCTAGCTACTGCAAAGGAACTCTAGCTGCATGTGCCACCTTGTGCATCTGGCTTACATGGATACTGGGGAATCAAACTTTGGTCCTTTGGCTTTGCAGGCAAGCACTTTAACTGCTAAACCATCTCTCCAGTACCCCTCATTTAAAAAAACTAAAAATATTTATTTATTTATTTTTTATTTTTTGTTTTTCGAGGAAGGGTATCACTCTAGCTCAGGCTGACTTGGAATTCACTATGTAGTCTCAGGATGACCTCAAACTCACAGTGATCCTCCTACCTCTGCTTCCCAAGTGCTGGAATTAAAGGCATGAACCACCACACCTGACGGAATGGGCACACTTCCTTTTTTTTTTTTTTTTTGTTTTCTGAGGTAGGGTTTCACTCTAGTCCAGGCTGACCTGGGATTCACTATGTAGTCTCAGGGTGGCCTCAAACTCTCGGCAATCCTCCCACCTCTGCCTCCTAAGTACTGGGATTAAAGGCGTGAACCACCATGCCTGGCTTTGTTGTTTTGTTTTTCAAGGTAGGGTCTTGCTCTAGCCCAAGGCTGACCTGCAATTTACTACAGTCTCAGGGTGGCCATAAATGCTCGGTGATCCTCCTACTTTTGCCTCCTGTGTCCTGGGACTAAAGGCATGCACCACCATGTCTGGCTCCATTTTGATAATGATAATAATTTGCAAGGATTGGGAATCTCCAGAATTCATTCATTTAGCCAACATTGAACTTGATATGTCAGCTCTTGTTCTTGGCTCTGCATGGTAGAGGGACTTATTGAATCAGAGAGTCACAGACTGTCATCCATCCTCACAATCAGGGTGCTTTGTCTCAGGTGCTACCATGGTGTTGACACATTGTCTTTGGTCATGTGTTTGGGGGCAATACAAAAATGAAGTGAATATTCAAGTCCTGATTCTGAATTTGATTTGGAAGTCTAATATGTCTATTATTATTGAAGTTAATAAACCTTTATCTTTGAATACAACCCTAAGTAGGTTTTGTGGGACACTGGCTCTGTTCTCTGACTTATCTTTGAGGTAGCATAGAGCTTCCAGAACCCCAAGTTTTACATCATTTGTGTGTGTGTGTGTGTGTGTGTGTGCGTGCGCGTTTTTGCACATATGTATTAATCAGTTGATGGCTTTCCTTTTTACTGTAGATTGTTTTTTTAAAACACTCTGATTGGCTCTGCCTGGGTTATGTAAGACCCTAGGACAAGTTGTTTTTGTTGGTTAGTTTAAGTAAGGTATTTATCCTAAGGAAAGAAAGATAAGGTGGAAACATTGATTCTAATGTAGAATCATATTAAGTGAGGGAAGGGCAGAGAGCTGGTGGAGGGAAACTGTACAGCCTCCTGAAGAAGGGCTATATTTGTAAGGAGGAAAAAGAAACAAAGGAAAAAGTATATCACTCTGTATGATAAATTTGACCAAAGAATGTGAAATGAGGCAACTCTAGTTATATTAGAAAACACTTCTATTCAAAAGAGCAAATGCCTTTTCTTGTTTGTTGAATAAGCATGCATCTTAGACAAAAGTCTCCTCTAATTTCTCTTTGATAGATTCACTTTTGGGCAACTTTTATTTGAGACTTAATTGTACATTTTTCCAAATTTGAAGAATACTTTAATAAGAGCTGCATACCCATATATGGTTTTTGTTTTTTTTGCGGGGGAGTTTGAAGTATGGTTTCACTCTTTCTCAGGCTGACCTGGAATTCACTATATAGTCTCAGGCATTATACTCCTAAGGCTCATTATCTCCCCTGCCATAGGCTTTTGATTAGGTTTTCAGTACCAGACAGTTTTTAGGTATTCCTTCCCATAGAGCAGGCCTCCAGTCCAATTAGAGAGCAGTTGGTTGTCCCTTATAACAGACATGCCACTATTGTACCCGTTCACTCATTTGGCCTAACTGGCTAAACTTGAGGCTTCCAGTTTCCACTGTTTTCACTTCTGATGACTTCTGTCTCCCATAGGACTGCATGCAGTTCAGCTTTTCCAGCTTTCAGTTGGCTCATCTACAGGAGAAGGTTTCCAGCTCAGCCCCAGCTTGATATGTTGACCTTGCCGCCCAGGCATGTGGGGTCTTCAGCAATAGGGTCTTACCATCTGTTTCTAGTGGGAAACCAAGAGCCTTGGAAATGGTCTGTAATGTTTTGGGGGCTTCAGGAAACTCCCTGGCTAACAGCTCACTGGATGGTATCCCATCCTTGGCACTGAAATTTTTCTAGTAACAGTCTGTGCCTTCTGGGTGTGTCTTAGCCAAAAAAGTAGGCTTTTCATATGGCTTATTCACAATATCTTGAAATTTGATCAATCCTCCCCCTACCCTTCTTTAACTCAGTCTCTTGCTCTGACCTTGCTTAGGCCAATCCACCCCTAATAATCTGTCTACATATATACAGCACCATCCCCTTAAGTCCTTCCTTCTCCTCCCTCCCTTAGACCCTTTTCTAGCAGAACAGCAGACATGTGAGATTTTTAAAACAGTTTTTACTTCAGTGTTACTGAAAGACCTTTTCTCTCTTGTCAATTTTTAGAGTATGTTCTACAGATATTATTAATGGCTTTTGATTGAGATGATTGAGCAGAATTAACTTATTTTTCTACTCCCTAGATTTTCATTTTTCTTTTCTATCTTTTTATGATGATGGTATTTCCTTTATGAGGCAGAGGCATCTCTGTATGGACCCTGTCTGCTGCTGTGTACTCCATCATACTGTAGTAAATGATCCAGAAGTGCTTTTCCTCAAACATCAAGAAAAACTCTTAACTTTGATAAACAACAATTTTTCCTTCAACCCAGGAAAAACTCATTAGCTCCCTAAAAGTAAACATATTAACTCCATTAGCAACAAGATGAGTGGGGGAGTGAGCTATTTTATCATTTGGTTTAGTATCATAACAATAAGGTAATAATATAAAGAAAATAAAGAAAAGAAAAAATTACACTCAAACTGTGAGGAAATAAGTAAAATTAAAACACAGATAAGGGGAATAAATAATATGAGTAAGTTTAAAAAGTGTTGCAGTCAGGTTCACATTGCTGGTAGAAATCACCCAACCAAAAGCAGCTTGTGGGAAAAAAAGAGGTTTATTTTGTCTTACTGTCTTGAGAGGGAAGCTCCATGATGTTAGGGAAAGTGATGGCATGAGCAGAGGATGGACATCACCCCCCTGGCCAATATAAGGTGGACAATAGCAACAGGAGAGCGTGCCAAACACTGGCATGGGGAAACTGGCTATAACACCCATAAATCAACCCCTCTAGGAGGCTTTAATTTCCAATTGCCATCAGCTGAGGAACCTAGCATCCAGAACACCTAAGTTTATGGGTAACACCCGAATCAAACCATCACATAAAGTATCTACTATGTTTAAAGAAACAAGCTAAGTGTAGTATACATATTAGCTCATTTAATGTTCCTAAAGTCACCATAAGGTTCTTCGGGTTTTCAGACATGGCACAGGAAAGTTACATGGATATACAGAGCCACACAGCTGGAAAAGGCATGGCTGGGATTTGAATCAGTCTTGTGAGTCCAGGGTCCTTACAAAGTAACTGTGTTTCATTAACAATTAGATTCACTTACTGCTGCAGTCCTTGTGCTGTATCACACTTTGGAATTATAATGTCGTACTGTTGAAAGGGATTTGCTTCATTAGAATAATTGAAAAATCATACCATTGTGTGTAACCTGTATAGCAGCTATTTGTTATTTCTTCTTGGATTTGTGTCAGGGGTTTATAAGTACAACTGTACAAAGTAGGTTTACATGACCTTTCATTAATATAAATAAGATGTTGCTAGCTCTAACAGGGCTTTTTAAAAAACATAAATTGTCTGTGTGTGTGTGTGTGTGTGTGTGTGTGTGTGTGAAAGAGAGAGAGAGAGAGATACTAGGGCCTCTTGCTACTGCAAACAAATACCAGATGCGCCATTTTTGGTTTTGTTTTGTTTTTTGAGATAGGGTCTTGCACTAGCCCAAACTGACCTGGAATTCACTGTGTAGTCTCAGGGTGGCTTTGCACTCACAGTGATCCTCCTACCTCTGCCTCCCGAGTGCTGAGATTAAAGGCTTGTGCCACTTTTTACATGGGGCTTATGTGGATGCTGGTAATTTGAACTCTGACCAGTAGGTGCTGAACCATCTTTCTAGCCCACTACAAAGGGTTTTTAGAGGAGCCTGTTTAACTGTGAAGGGACAGTACATTTAATTTAAGGAAAGGGACTTTATGAACACAGATACTGTACTGCTGTTCTGAAAGAATGAAATTTGAATTAATTATGGAGTATATCTGTTGGAACATATGTTCTCTGGAAAAGGAACAATTCAAATTACATTGCTTTGTAAATTTCTGAAGACCAAGTATTGTGCTGATATTCATTCTTCCCTGAAAATGAGAAAGTGTTTTAATTTATTTGCAATTGATGACAAAATTACTCTTGAAGCAGCCATGGGCGGGCGGCGAGGTCTCTCCTTTTTGTTTGAATGAAAAGGTGATGCATATTATTGTATTGCTCCGTGTAGTTAGACAATGAACTTCAGATTTCTTCCATTTAACATCATTATTGTTCCAGTTCCAAAAGTGTTCCTCAGACTTCGTGAAGATCAGCATGAAGATCTTGTTTTATGTGATCACCATGGCGAAGGAGAAAGAACTCATCAATCTCTGTGCCTCGAGAGTAGTCCGTTCAAATATGTGTAAGAGCGGCTTGCTGTGAAATAGTCCCTCGGATTCTTAGCTACACAGTGTAGTCAGGGAGTAATCTTTTTCTTTTTCCAAGAAAAGAATAGTTCTCCAAAAATCTTTAAAAATTCATTCCTGTGTAATTTTGGCCAAGATCATTTGTTCTGCTATGACCTACCTAACTGTTCCTTTCAATACCTATATTTGACTGATAATCCTTTCTTCTAAGATGTTAGTTAAATAGGAATCTGATTATTAGTTCAAATAAAAATGTAAGGAGTGGGATTAGCAAGATGGCTCAATGGGTAAAGTGCTTCTTGCACAATCATGAGGATCCAAGTTCATATCCCTAGACTACATAAAAGCCAGGTGTGATGGCATTCCCTTGTAATCCCAGCACTAGGGAGGAGGCGACCAGAGTATTCCTGAGACCTTGCTAGCTAGCTCCCCTAGCACAATCGGTGAGCTCTAGGTTCAGTGCTAGACTTTGTCTCAAAACAAACAAAACTCTCCCCAAACCAAAAACCACAAAAACAACAAAACATGGTGGAGAGCAACTGAAGAAGGCACCCAACATTGACCTCTGGACCTCACATGCACATGCATCTGCACATACACATGCACTCATATGAATGTACACACAGCACACATACACATGCACAAAATGCAGAGCGGGGAGCATCAGAGTCCATAACAATTGTTTAAGGTAATTCTGGCCCAACATTTTTGTTGCATCTTTTGTTACATAACTCCTAAGTGCCTTTTATGCCCAGTAGGCTCATAACAGGCAAAGAACTGATAAACTAAAAAGCTACCATAAAAATATAAGTTAAGGGGATATGGCAGTGTTAGAGCACTTGCCTAGCATGTGCAATACCCTTGGTTCAATCCCCAGCACCATAACAAAAGCTCAAAATATAAAACTAATGATATGTCAAAAATTCTATAAAATTTGAAGCCGGGCGTGGTGGTGCATGCCTTTAATCCCAGCACTTGGGAGGCAAAGGTAGGAGGATCGCCATGACTTCGAGGCCACCCTGAGACTACATAGTTAATTCCAGGTTAGCCTGGATCAGAGTGAGACCCTACCTTGAAAAACAAAAACAAACAAACAAAAATCTATTAAATTTGGAAAAAATGTAAAAATATATAAAAATGACATTCTGTATCTGTTATTCACCAATAAAAAGAAACATCAAGAGCATCACATTTTAATCCTGACTTTTTAGTCTTGTAGATTTCTCTCCACCACATTTGTATCTATTTATAGTACTTTTCGCCTACATATATATTTTATTGGTATCTTACCCTTCAATGTGAAAAACAAAATCACAGCAGTTTCTCAACAGATCTAGTCAAATTTTCTTCAGTAAAAAAAGCCATGATCCGTTGAATTTCATGTCTAAAAATGAATCTAACTCTTAAGCATAAACTAATGATGCTTCAAGGTATTATTTTGAGTACCAGATGGAACAACTCTCTTAGGCTACAACACAAGGAGAAACTGATAAGAAAAATGCAAGAAACTCTTTGTTAGGAGAGGAAGTGTGAGGATCACCACAGGAAGAAAACCATTTATAATCATTTTATCCTCCGCATAATTTAAAACTGTGGACAGGGAGCCAAATGATGGCAGGAGACACACCTCCTACCAAGCAAGAATTCAGATAACCAGCTCTAATATAAGCAACACAGAACTAATTATTCTCATAAATTTCCTTCACAGTGTTAATGCAAAACATCAACACTATGGTGCTGACAGCAGCAGGCAGAGAAGTGGTGGAAAATTTAGATCCAGCACTTCCCATTAAACTTACAATAGCACATCATAGCAATGTCCATGTTGGAAAAGTACAACTAGAACCACACAGAGCCATGGTGGAGCAAGCTTTAGAATCTGAGTATCTGGAAGCATTTTCTGATGGCAATAAAAGGGATTGTAAGTGATGAAGTTATATGACAATCATAGCCAAGATTTTTGAACATTTATGCTTACCCTATTATCCAAGTTAATTCCCTAACAATTTATGAACTTATGCATGTACAATTATTTTTTATTTTACAAGCAAGGATAATAAAAGCTTTCAGGGTAACCTCAAGATGACAAGCACTTTAGAGGCAGGGTTTGCTTCCCATTTAGAGCCCCCACCCCCCCCTTTTTTTTTTTTTTGCTAGGTAGGGTTTCACTCTAGTTCAGGCTGGCCTGGATCTTACTATGTAGTCTCAGGGTGGCCTCGAACTCATGGCGATCCTCCTACCTCTGCCTCCCAAGTGCTGGAATTAAAGCCGTGCACCATCACGCACAGCTAAGAGCCCTTTTCACATACCAAGCTATATACAATCCTTCTCTCTCCAGATATATCCTTCAGTTATAATGGTGAATACTACAGTAGCATTTAAAAATTTTCATTTATTTATTAAAGAGAGAGAAAGACAGATGGAGAAAGAGAAAGAGAGAGAGAGAAAGAGAGAGAGAAAAAGA
Organism: Orientallactaga sibirica; assembly: GCA_036365145.1. Lineage (NCBI taxonomy): Eukaryota > Metazoa > Chordata > Mammalia > Rodentia > Dipodidae > Orientallactaga > Orientallactaga sibirica. The sequence goes on along the minus strand of JAEOAD010000032.1, from coordinate 23,476,612 downwards.
AAGAAAAAAAGAAGGAAAGAAAGAAAGAAAGAAAGAAAGAAAGAAAGAAAGAAAGAAAGAAAGAAAGAAAATGGACATTCTTTGGCCTCTTGCCACTGCAAACAGACTCCAGACACTATGCTACTTTATGTATCTGGCTTTATGTGAGTGCTGGGGAAGTGAACCCAGGCCATTGGGCTGTGTAAGAAAGTGCCCTGAGCCATTTTACCAGCCCTAAAATTAACATTTAAAAAGTTGCTTCAGGCTGGGCATGGTGGCGCACACCTTTAATCCCAGCACTTGGGAGGCAGAGGTAGGAGGATCGCCAAGAGTTCGAGGCCACCCTGAGACTACACAGTTACTTCCAGGTCAGCCTGAGCCAGAGTGAGACCCTACCTCGAAAAACCAAAAAAAAAAAAAAAAAAAAAGTTGCTTCAAATTTACTTTTGTAACGTAAAATCAGAATAGACTTAAGGAAAGACAAATGAAAATTTACAGTACATTGAAAAGTCAGGGGATGGGGCGATGCCTCTGCTGAGTGTGGTCTTGGGAAGCACTAGAATATAGTGAGTGGAAGAGTAGCTGAATAGGTACTCCATCTATGCCGCTGTGGGGTGGGGTGACTTTTCAGAAATGTGGCTACTTTGAGGTCACCCTTGCTCCTGTAAGTCACCCCCCCATCCAGGATCTAGTAAGTTCATTAAACTCATTAGTTCTCCAAGTTGGGGGACTCATACTTCAGTCTCTTGTTGTTGCCCCTGTATGGGAAACAGATGCTTGTTTGTATCTCCCAGGGAAAGGTTCATGAAGCCCATAAGCATGTAGGTAAGTGAAAAGACATGGTATCTATCTAGAGAGTTGGGTACACCAAGGTTTCACACATCCACTGGGGGTATTGGAAAATATCCTCTGGAGGATAAAGGGCATTTATTGACTACTTCCCTGACCCTATTGTGTAGCTAAGAATCCTAATGCACCTTTGCAAGGAAGCATCCTTTTGACACATATCCATGTTCTCTTCCATCTTATAAAGCTTATAAAGCTGCTATGACAACAGTACCTACTTCCCATGCTGGTTTAGCTAATGGACTTCCTGGTGCTGGTCAGAACTTTAGAGTTTGAAGGGGGATACGCAGGTAGGGTGGAGATTTTGGAATGAGATCTGAGCTAATTCTTTAACTTTCATGAGAATCAAATTTGCATTCCATGCTTTTGATCTCACTTGAATGAACACAAGAAAAGGAATTTGTAGGTTGCTTTGAGATTAGCCTTGCATGGAACTCTAGTTAACACCTCTGGCTAGGTTTGTTAATTACTATTAGCTGTATAGACATTAAGTAAGTATTGTTTCTTTAATTTTTGTCAAAATTCTCAGGATTTTAGTCACAGGCAATGAAAGTCGTCATTGTTTGCCATCACATTTCTCAAAACATACCAAGGTCACCAAAAATAAAGTCAAGGTCTATTTTTCCACCTATTTCTCCCACTTTTAGGAAGATATTCCCTGGGCTGATAAGATGTCTCGGTAGAGAAAGAGTTTGCCATGGAAACATTAGTACCTGAGTTTGGATCCCTAGAATCCACATAAAGCCAGATGCTATAGCGTGAGTATTTGTAATCACTTATGGTGAGAAGGGATGTAGAGACAGGAGAATTGTCTGGAAGCTTTTGCAGGCTACTTGCCTGGCAAACACAATAGTGAACAATTTGAGACCCCTTTTCAAATGAAGGCGGAGAATGAGGACTCACACCCGAAATTGTTCTCTCATCTCCACACACATTCTGAGGCATACTTATGGCCATATACAACCTACATGAACACACAACACACACACACACATCAAAAAAGATGTTTCCCAATGTTCTATTTTTCTCCCATTTTTTGCTTATTTTCTTCTAGGATCTATTGTTATTGTCTTTTTTGCTGCTGTTTAATGAATTTCCAGGCAGTTCAAATATATGTTAAAGTCAGAAGTTAAGAAAAAAGTAACATGACTATAGCCTGTTTTTATTTTTGAGTGGTTTGCTCTGCATTTCAAACTTAGATGTTTAAATCAATAAAGAGACAAACTGGTCAGGTGACATTATTTCCATTTTTTTAAATAGAATTTAACCATCTACTACTGCCTTGAGTGTACCAGGAAAACCACATTGATAGTAAAACTACATGGTAACAGTTTACGGTTTCTGCTTCCCCAGCTGTGACATATATGCTGTCCTCCAACATTCCCCAAGGATTTTCTGAAATCATCCAGGTTGTGATCCCCCACCTGACCCTAGGTGCCACATCTACTGCTAAATCCTCTAAATAAACCAGGTTCCTGGACACAGTTGCCTTGCCTCCGTGTGTGTGTGTGTGTGTGTGTGTGTGTGTGTGTGTGGCTTTGAGCTCAGGATGCTTAAGGTTCTCTGTAGCTTTGGTTTAAGAGAATGAGGGGAGGAAGAAGAAAGGAAGAGTGGGAGTTGTCTTAATTATGACTCTTTCTTCCTTTAATCTATGGTTGCTAATGACATGCACAGTATTCATATTTATAATCAAAACATATCAAGAGTTCAAATTTTATTCTGTTAGAAGTTGTGAAGGACTGGAAGCCACTGGTTAACTAGTGTAGGGTCACAGAGACATGCTGAGTCTATTCATAGTGACAATGCTCTTTGGGGTTTAAAATTGTACGTGTGTGTGTGTGTGTGTGTGTGTGTGTGATCTGAAAGAAAACTTCTGGGGTTTTGAAAAATTAAAAAGCCTCTTTCTCACATAAGTAAATTTCTAGACAGATGGAGAAGTTCCTTTTCGTCCACTGTAAGACAGTGGGCAGATGGCTGCAACCACAGGCGGCCCTGGGATGCTATTATTCTATACAGAGGTCATTAGAATATGTGCAGCATAAAGCTGGATTTCACATGGCCCTGTTTTGGTAGCATTCAAAGTCAAAAAAACAACAAAGTGGTATCCAAAACAATTAAAGGGAAATTTAAATCTCTCTATTGTTTCTTATCAAGCAGCCAAAGGGAAATAATTGCACAGTAAAATAAGGCTTTCTTAAATATTTTTCCTCTTTCATTTCCCCAACCTCCCACAGGTAGCAACTGTGAAATTTATTACTCTTGTTCTACTGTAAGCTCTTCTCAAGATGCTCTTTCTCTTACTGGGGCCATACAGGAACCCAATATCTCTTCCCTTTTTCTCTGCTCTGAGTTTTATTAAATAGATAAACCTAGCTTCAAAGACCCTTTTAAATTTCTACTGCCTCAGTACTTATAGCCTGTGCAGTGGATGAGGGCTTGGGGATTTACCAAACAACATGAATCTGCTCTCTTGGTGGTTGTGTGTGTATGAGTAGTGGGAAGCCAGAAGATTGTAAACATATAACTCAACGCCTTTTCTTTTATTTCCAGAATGATAAAACTGGATCTATGAAGATATTGTTGTGTGTATTGTATGGATGAAGAATATTTGTTAACATATTTTTTAAAAAGAATTTTTAGAGAAATTAAAACACCTTAATACCAAGGATAAATGTATTTCTCTTAAGCAATGAAAAAAATCTTTTTGAATTTTAGGTCTCTGTAAGTAATATGTTCTTTTATTTAAAGATGACTGCTAGAAAGGAAAGAGCCAGATCTGTGCTTTCCACAGTGATGAATACTAGCTCACCATCTTTACTTTCATTTGTTTCCCTTTTCAACCGATTCTTAGTTTATGCTAATTTGCATTTAATGTACCTTTATAAGCCACTGTATATCCTTTTTGGTACAAATTGATGTATAACTGGTAATGTTTTTTTATTCAAGTGTAGATTTATCTTAATTCTATAGAATTTAAGGGTATAAATAGTAAGGAATCAGTTCGTAGTCTTTAGTATAAAAGCATTAATCCTAACAGAAACAAACAAGGAAAGGTGGTCCAACAAAGATGTAAGAGACATTCTTCAAGTAGTTTGGAGAAAGTAAAAAGCAAACAAACAAACAACAAACTTGTAGATGATTTTGATCTCAATGTTACCTATATCTCAGATCTTAAAGAACATCATTCCATGTTAGAAGTGTTTTTTTTTTTCTGGATGTGGTGATACATACCTATAATCCCAGCACTCAGGAAGCTGAGGCAGGAGGATCATGTATTTGAGGATACCCTGGGCTACATAGTGAAACTTTGTTTCAAAAGATAACTAGGCACCACCCATGAAGTGGTTTTTAGGGCTCTCTTTATCACATACAAAACTTTGCACTTTGCACACGACTATCATGTAGTTGGAGCTTGGTCCTGATCTTCTGGAATTAGTTATACATTTATACAGCAAATGTCATTTAATTAAGACATGTTATTGGTGTGCCATGTGTGTGTTGTGACTAACAGTATTGCATCTAAAAATTGTGTTTTCCCTGTCTTCTACATTTGCAGGAATATTTTGATTATGGAAATTATTGTACTGTTTTTAGTCAGCAGCTCAAGAAATAACTAGTCAAAATATTCTGGAAAATTTGGGAGACCTGGCTGATAGAAATTTACATTTCCTAACTATTTTTAGTTTAAAATATTTAAAAAGTTGGTATGAAAGATATGAACATTGATTGCGATGAACTGTTAATAAAATATCTTCTGTAGACAAAGCCGTGTTTTGATTATTATTTTTTATTTTTATTTTTATTTATTTATTTGAGAGTGACAGGCAGACAGAGGGAGAGAGAAAAAGGCAGAGAGAGAGAGAGAGAGAGAGAGGGAGAGAATGGGTGCTCTAGGGCCTCCATCCATTGCAAATGAACTCCAGATGCATGTGCCACCTTGTGCATCTGGCTTAAGTGGGTACTAGGGAATCGAGCCTTGCACCAGGGTCCTTAGGCTTCACAGGCAATCGCTTAACCGCTAAGCCATCTCTCCAGCCCATTGATTATTTTTCATTGGACATGATTTAAGTAAATGGATGCCACAATATCAGGTTCTTATTATCAACAAAGATCTTTTTTTAAAGAGAGAGAGAGCAAGAGAGAGAGAGAGAGAGAGAGAGAGGAAGAGGAGTGATAGAGAATTAGTGTGCCAGGGCCTCAGCCACTGCAATTGAACTCCAGACACTTCCGCCACCTAGTGGTCATGTGCAACCTTGCACTTGCCTCACCTTTGTGTGCCTGGCTAACATGGGAACTGGAGAGTAGAACATGGTCCTTAGGATTTACAGACAAGTGCCTTGACCACTAAGCCACCTCTCCATCCTAACAAAGAACTTTCAGTGAGCATGAGGATGAGGCGAAATAACTCACAGATAGTTGTTGGTATTGTTTCTTTTGATCCCTCCAGATGGAAGGATGGAAAGGAGGAAAGAAGGAGGTAAGGAAGGAAGAAAGGAAAAGTTGCAGGACAAAGAAAGGACCAGAGATGCCATTTCTTTTCTTCTGTAGTACTGAAGATCAAACCTAGGGCCTTGTACATGGTAGACATAACTCTACCACATAGCTACACCTCCAGCCCTATTGATATCATTTCTGAGTGAGCATTTTCATTTGTAGAAAGCACCAAAGGTTCTGATTTCTCTTTTAAAGTGCACATATCTATGCCTAATGTCCATAGGCAGAGAGTGTGAATAATAAGTACTTCTTTGAAGTTAAAATGTGCTTTTTCTTATCCATTTCTTATGTGAAATAGGGTACTGGGGTGGATAGACTGTGGAAGGAATGGTATATTTTGCTAAAACTTTGTGTCAGTTCTCCCAGTTGCCCTGTTAAGATTGTGAGAGATATATAAAAATAGCCTTTGACTGTGCGTTATTGGAAAGAGTTATGATGCGTGGAGAAAGAGAAACTACCTGAAGAGATTTTAAAACATCTCATTTTCATAAAGATTTGACACAAAGCATGTAGCTCTCTTTCACTTTTAATTTTTTTTTAATTAGCATACAAAATAACAAGTTTTTAAAGGTACTTTCATACATACTCAGTTTTGGTGGACCCCCCCCACGCTTTCCATCTTCCTGTCTCCCCACCCCATACCCAGTTTTGATCTTCTACCTTTAGTGTCCTCCCCAACTTTCATATCACATGTGTTCTATTACCTTCCCAATATCACTCCCTTAAAGCCTCTTTCCCCTCTTTTATGGGACAGTTCGTAGTTTTCTGGTCTGTACACATACTCACTTTCATATAAATTCACATAAATAAAAATTAAAATATACATATGAGAGAGAATATGAGGTATTTGTCTTTCTGAGCCTGCGTTCCCTAGAGTTGTTGGTGGAGGCACAAAACAGGTTTGTTTTTTGAATCAGAATATGTGGGGCAGTAATGTGTCATTGTGGATGCTGTCCTTTGCACTTATTAGCTATTACTATCTTAATCAGAGCAGCTGTGAGTACCAGCAAGCGACCCTCAAGATACAGTCTGTTTACCTTCCCTCATGGGAGGAGGAGGAGGAGGAGTTGTCCTCCTTGTCAGCAGAAAGGTCATTAGAACTTCACCTGAGATTCCAGCTACTCTCTCCTCTTTTCCCAGCTGCATGTAATTCTGTCCCAACTGCACATGGTCTTTGGAGTTGCTGGAGTCTATAGAGGGTGGAAGTTTAACTAAAGGGGACTACATCTTATGCAGATATGGGGAAGTTGCCATCTATGCTGGTGTGAGACGTCAGTGATGTGAGTGTTTTTGGGTCAGCTTGATCAGATTACTAATCAAGTAAAGGATACTATGCGTGGACATATCTGTGAAGGCATTTCCAGGAAGCATTAACTGAGGGAGGAAGACCTTCTCCCCCAGTGGGAGGTCTTTCAGGCGTTGAACTGTATAAAATGATGCTCTGAAAGAACCCAGGGCTAGCTGGTGGGTGCCTTTTATCCGGTTTCCCTTGAGACTCACGCATGCGTGCATCTACCCTAGTTAATGTGGATAATGGAACTGAGTTTCATTAGCCTTCCAACATAGGTTGAAGACCAGTGGCTTTCTAGGACTCCTCTAGGACTTCAGTGCCTGATTGGGACTTTTTAGGCATCCAACCTTGTGGACTGAGCAGCTACTGGGGTGGGTTCCCTGACTCTCCAGCCAGCAGACAGCTATTGTGGGACTGCCCAGCTTGTATCCTATCAGCTAACCAAGTAAATCCTCTTTGTAATACATTTGTGATAATTCTATCAGTTCTGGTCTAATACACCCCCACTCCTGTAAGTAGCACTGTGCCCATGTTCTTGGACATAAAACCCATGCAGTTGGTTCACTAAGCTAGACTTGCTTGGAGTCATTACTTTGGTTTGTTGTTGTGGCCCTCTTTGGGGTGAGTAGATGCTTGTTCAGATCTGTCCATGAAGAGGTCACACAACAGTACTGAAAATATTTTAAGAGGCAGAAGAGTAAATTCTTAGACCAGGTGTACCATTACATTAAATTGCTTTGTGGTCCTCAGCAGGTTGTAGTCTTATTGTTCTTACACATGGTCTGTTTTTGTAAAGGTTAAATGGAGATCTTCAATTTTATTATGATGATTTCTCTTGAATTGTCAGTGTTACATGGATAGGAAGTTGAAATGTTCATCCTTGTGCTTAAAAATACTTTAGACACCTCTAGCTCATACTGGTAAAATATTCAGAAATAGGATTTAAAAATTAATTGCCATATAAAATTTGGAATTCTTGGTTCTGGAAGGTATTCAAGTGGAGGAGAAATGAGAGCTGAGGTAATGAGGGCTTGAGGTCAGGTTAATGGATTTGTGACTTGGTACCCAGAGCCCCTGGAGGTTTTAGGATTCTAGCGCTTGGAATTATTCTTCTCACTGACTTCTAACCAATTTGAATTGCTAAAAAAAAAAAAAAAAAAACAAAGTACAAAATAAAAATGAATGTAAATACATTTTGTTAAAGATTTCTTTCCAAGATAGCCAACGAGGAATTGGCTTTTGTTACAGTACAGTAGTTCTTCAGTGTCTGTAACTGATTGGTTTCAGGAACCCCTGCCTCCACCCTGCCCACTCGCACTACAATCTACAAAGGCGGGTTTTGTATGAAGGTTCTGTTTTTAAAATGGTGTAGTATTTTGCATATAGCTTGTGTGCATCCTTCCATATACTTTAAGTCAGATTGCTTGCCATACCTGGTACCATGACTGCATACCACTTTATTTGCATGATACTAACATAGTACTTACTACATGGCAAAGGCCAGTTTTGCTTTTTAGAACTTTTCAGAGGTTGTGCTGATCACTTTCATTCTATGATTATTAGTAGTGACCTCCTTTCTTTCCCTTTTCTTTCTTTCTTTCTTTCTTTCTTTCTTTCTTTCTTTCTTTCTTTCTTTCTTTCTTTCTTTCTTTCTCCTTCCTCCCTCCCTCCCTCCCTTCCTTCTTTCCTTCCTTACTTCCTCCCTTTCTCTCCCTCTCTCTCTTTCTTTCTTTCTTTTGTTTTTTTGAGGTAGGATTACACTGTAGTCCAGGCTGACCTGGAATTCACTATGTAGTCTCAGGGTGGCCTGGAACTCATGGTGATCCTCCTACCTCTGCCTCCCGAGTACTGGGATTAAAGGCGTGCACCACCACACCTGGCATGACGTCTTTTCTATTTACCCAAATCACATCAGTTCTCTAAGCTCTGTCGTGAGCCTCCATTACTCCATGAGACTCTTGCTGTGTTTTCCAGAGGGTGAGCCTCATCTCGACTTACCTCTGACATTCAGCAAATGTTGTTGAGAGAATGCACCACTCAGCCAGACACTCGAGTACACTAAGCTTTCTCTTAGTTATACATGATACTGGTCTTTTAATATTTTGTAAGTATAGTAAGTATAGTTATCCTGACTCATTAGCTAGGTGTTCAATGAATATTTGTCCAAGTAACTTTTACAAGTTGCCCATAAGGGGACTCATCTTTGTAGTTCTGCCTCTTGAAGATTACAGTTAATCTTCAGGCATGTTCTTTTATTCATTGAACAATCTATTAAGTGGGTTTAGTTTTCTTTTATACTATCTGGGGAGCTACATCATGTTCCCTCTTATCAGAATTTCTAGGCTCATTGAGTAATTTCATATTGCTTACATTGTATCTTAGATTTGAGAAGTAGGGCTATTCTGAGTGCAAGTTAATTTTTTTTAGAAATTAGCTCTTAAAACTTCTCAGATTTGTATTAGTTCATTTTTAGTAGCACACAAAACAACACTGCCATATGTGGAAATCAGTTCACTTTGAAAACAGGGACATGACATCTACTGTAGTGTTCTGTTTACTCTGCACATTAAATTATTTGCCCCAGCTGTGATTTAGGATTTTTCTGTACTTTAGTGTACTCTACAGTTTCAGGCTTCTTGTTTTGGTTAGTCCTTGTACTTAAAAATACTTCAGAGACCTCTAGCTCATATCTGTAAAATGTTCAGAAACAGGATTGAAAATTAATAATTTTGATTTGGACCCATCACCTGTTTACCCTATTAAATAGTAATCAGTGCCCATTAAAACCTGCCTGTGTCTGTTTTACCCTTTGACAAAGAAGCACGATGTTGTCCATGATGTTCACACAATATTTTCTAAATATATTTTCCATTCTTTTTTTTAATTGAGCAAAAAGGCTACACTGTCATATTCATGTATGCATTTCCTTAGTAACATCTTTATAGGATGCTTTTTTTTTTTTTTTTTTTGGAGAGAGAGAGAGAGAGACAGAGAGAGAGGGAGAGGAAGACAGATGGGCGCACCAGCAGCCTCTCAGCTGCTGCGAATGAAATCCAGATGTGTGCGCCCCCTTGTGGTCAAGTGCAGCATTGCGCCCTTGCGTCACTTTGCATCTGGCTAAACGTGGGACCTGGAGATTGGAACCGCATTCTTAGGCTTAGGAGGCAGGCGCCTTAACCACTAAGCCATCTCTCCAGCCCCAGGATGCTGTTTTTATGAGTATAGCAGCAGGTCATGATCAGAGCTGTCCTGCAAGGTAGGCAGGTTGGTGAGATCATTTTTATATTGTGGAGATAAACTCAAGTGTCAATATTTTAAAGAATTGCCCAAGCCAGAGAGACTAGGGCTGCATCAGGGCATTCTGACCCTTGCTTGTTGTTTCTGCTTGTGTGTTGTTTCTGTGGTGCAGTGTAGCCTTTGAATGATTATTTTAAGAAAAAAAAAAAAAACCCTAGAACTATGATAATTGTGATTTCACAATAATATTGTGTGACACTGCCACTTGAAATAGGTTTGACAAAATGTAGAAAGCCCATGTACTGAGTGTTTCCACAGAAGGTCAAATCTTATGTTTAGAAGAAGTCCCAGATGTGGGTTTTCAGCTTTTTTTTTTTTTGGGTTTATTGAGGTAGGGTTTAACTTTCACTCTAGCCCAGGCTGACCTGGAATGCAGGGTGCCTTGAACTCACAGTGATCCTCCTACCTCTGCCTCCTGAGTGCTGGGGTTAAAGGCGTGCACCATGCCCGGTTCAGCTTTTTTTTTTTTTAAACTTTTCTTTTAAGTGATTGATGTACAGGTGCCTACGTGCAGTGGAGTTCTGCATTTGACATTAGAGACAACTCACAATGGGGGTGATGAATGGCAGCAGAAATGCATTGGACACCTTTGTTTGACATGTAGCTGATAATTGCTCAGTTTCCTCTTCAGCGCTCAAAATTCAAAATTTTCCAAAGAAATTGGTCTTATGGCTTATTCATTATGGTAACAACTTAAATGCATTCATGTGTGTGTGTGTGTGTGTGTGTGTGTGTGTGTGCAGAGAGAGAGAGGAAGAGAGAGAGTCATTTTCTTTAGCAGTAGCCACTGATAAGTTGTGTATGTTCCAGTAAATAACCCCATTCTCACCCATTTTCATGCAAGCAACCCTAATTAAACTCACTAGGACACACACACAAAAAAATGACATTAAATGTCTTTCAGATAGCATTAAACAACCCCTTTTGCAGAAAGCAAAAGATTGTACCTAAAACTTGTATCTTAGACTTTAACAGCCCTCAAGAAAGGCACTCTATCCTCATATATCTTGAACCTATATTTTAATCAGTTGTTAAATGCCAGTCTAAAGGAAATTTTATTTAGAAAGTATTGAGATAAGAAAGTCAAGTTTCCAATGTGAAAAATCTTTAATGATACAATGTTCTTGTTGGCATGCTAAACTGAAGAGAGCTGGGAGGCTTCAAACTAGTCCCCACTCAACCTGTTCTGACAAACTTCCCTCTTTGCCAGCTTCTCATTATCTATCTCCTTTTTAATCGATTTTTATTTCCTCTTGCTATTTGCTGTTATAAATACATTTTACTTTCTAGTTTCTAAGTTCTTCTTCCAGTAGCAATATATGGGTTGAATATTTTTAGATCTGTTTGAAAATCTGAATATATTATGTCTATCGGGGCTTATATAAAGTTCAGCAGGGTCCACATTGTTTATGTACCAAGCAGAAATCCAAATTAAAGTACATTAGACTGGTTAGGATATGTGTTTCCCTAGGGGAACAGAGTGCTTTTATCTCTGCACTGGATTGCATTCATGCCTGCTTCATTTTAAATGTGAGTCAAAGATTCTTGAATTTATACCACTGACTTGAACAGCTCAGTACAAATTTAAAAAGCATCGTACCTATGGGCTCTAACATATATCTCTGAGCTTTGACATATATTGAATTTCCCTTATCAAGGCTGTAATATTTCTGAAGGACCCCAGCAGGTTAGTCAGGAATGGCTTTTCCTGCCAGCGGTTGAGATTGTTTTCTGTAATTAAACTGCTTTCCCAAATGTTCCCCGAAGAGAGTCTTCAAGATTGTGCACTATGTTAGTCACTGATTGATAGCTTTTCAGTTTCTCTTACTCTGTAATGAAAGAGGAGTGCATAGTTTATCATTTTCTTTGTTTCTCCCTAATCTAAATATCCCAACATAGCATAGCATAGAGCAAAATGTGTGAGTAGTGGATCAGTTGAAACAACCCTTTTTAACTAGTGTTGGTTTCAGAATCCTTGTTAGCTGTAAGAATAGGATTTTTTTTTTTTTTTTGAGGCAAGCCCAACAGACTGGCTTTTTTTTTGTTTTTGTTTTTAATGAGAGAGAGAAAGAGAAAGAGAGAATTGGCCTGTCAGGGCCTCCAGCCACTGCAGTTGAACTTCAGACACATGTACCCCTTTCTGTGTATGTGCAACATTGCACACTTGTGTCACCTTGTGCTTCTGCCTTACGTGGGATCTGGAGAGTCAAACATGAGTCCTTAGGCTTTGAAGGCAAGCGCCTTAAATGCTAAGTCATCTGTCCAGCCCTAAGAATTAGATTGTAAGTCTTTATGTACTCTTTCATCTCTGCCAAGAAGAAAGCTCACAAAGCAGCTACTTGGTGAGGACATATTGATTGCTTATTATTTAATCTTAATTTGTGCAACAAGATACTGAATAAGTATAAACTAGGCCTTATTAGCTGATTAACCTATGATATAAAATTTCCAATCCCCTCCTCTCTTGCTGGCTTCCATTACAGTCTGAGAATGTTTAGGGCTTATCTCCCAGACAGTGAGAGCCAAATGCTTTCCCTGACCCTCCCTTGCATGTAGTTGACAAAATCTAACAAGATTTTCTTTTTCTGATAAAAAGCACAGAGGTGGCCATCTACTGCTGTCTCCCTTTCTTAGTCCACTGGGTTGCTATAGAATAATGCTTGGGGTATCAATAACCTTGGGAATTCAACATATAATTTTGGGCAAGACATAAAACTTGATATTTTAGCATTTGGCTGTTTCTACCTTCTTTGAACATGATGGTGACCTTGAGGTTATTAATTCTTGATGCTGTTCTAATGTGGGACTGTGGACTACTATTTTTTGTGGGTGGGGGGAGGTTTCGAGATAGGGTCTCTAGCCCAGGCTGATCTGGTATGGCTCCTATGCTGCCATCGTACCCAGAAGTCTCAATAGTATTTTTTTATGCCCCAAAGCACAAGACTTTTATTTATTTATTCATTCATTCATTTATTTTCAAGGAGAGAGAGAGAGATATGGAAAGAAAGCGAGAGGGAGGGAGAAAATGGGCACACAGGGTGTCTAGTGGCTGTAAACGAACTCCAGATGCATACACCAATTTGTGTATTTGGCTTTATGTGGGTAGTGAGAAATTGAACCCAGATTATTAGGCTTTTAGGCAAGTGCCTTAACCACTCAGCCATCTCGCTAGCCCCAGAAATAGTATTTTTTATTGTTAAATAGGATTCTGAAGTATGGACACCACTGTTTGGTCACCCACTGATGGACTATTTCTAGGTTTTTGGCAATTGCAAATAAAGGTGGTATGAGCATGCAAAATAAGTCCTTTTCATTATTTAAACTCTTTTCTTAATTTTTATTATTCATTTGAGAGAGAGAGAGGACGAGAGAAAGAGGCAGATATAGGGCTAGAGGCATGGCTTAGCAGTTAAGGCATTTGCCTGCAAAGCCAAAGGACCCAGGTTTGATTCTCTTGGACCCACTTTAGCCAGCTGCACAAGGGGCCACATGCGTCTGGAGTTTGTTTGCAGTGCTGGAGGCCCTGGCATGGCCATTCTATCTATCTATCAAATACATTAACTGCGGTCTCTCCAGCCCATTCTAAAAACTCTTAGTTGACGGTTTTCATACATATACATAATCCGTGCTGCTCATAATGGTCTCCCTTATCTTTTGTGACCCCCCTCTTGCAATGACCTAGTCTTTCAAAGTAGTCCCTCCCATGAATGTCTTCTATATGAACAAGTGTAAGCTGAACTCCAGAGTCCCCAGTGATCTTACTGTGTCTATGCTGTCAGTTCGTTCTCCTAGACAATGGTTTAACATCTTTTCCTCCAAACATTCCTCTATCATCCCAGGAGTGTGGTGACGGAGTCATGTCATAGATAATTGTTTGCTTTTTAAGACTTACAGAGTGCTTTCCAAAGTGGTCTTGCTATTTTATATTCCTATCACTATGTGTGAGAGTTTTTGTTGGTTTATATCCTTGCTAATACTTGGTAGGACCAGTTCAGCCATTTTGATGAGCATGCAACAATACTGTAATTTAATTTTAATTTATATTTCCCCCAGTGACTAATGAGAGTGAACATCTTTTCATGTGGTGGTTTTTTTTTTTTGCCACCTGCTATCTTTGTGAAACACCTGTTCCATTCAATCACTTGTGCATTTTAAACTTGGATTGCTTGTCTTATATTGTAAATTTTCTTTAAATATTCTAAATGTAAGTCTAATGTGGAATATTTGTTTTCAAATATTTTATCTCAGTCTGTGGTATGTCTTTTTATCTTTTGTCACAATGCCTTCTGAAGAGCAAAATCTTTTAGTGTTGATGAAGTCCAATTTATTTTTCTTTTCCAGTTTCTTTTTGTAATTTTGTGTCCTACTTAATTTTTTTCCCCAAACTGATGTCACTAAGATTTTCTCCCATGCTTTCTATCTATGTTTTAAAGTATTAGCTCTTACCTTTAATGGTCTTGAGATCCAGTTTGAGTTAGTTTTTGTTTATGATGTGAGGTAAGTTTTGAACTCCATGTTAAAAAATACAACAGCCAATTTTCCAGCACTGTATGCTGACAAGATTATCTTTTTCTAAGTGAATTCCCATATATTTTAATTGAAAATTAAGTGCTTTCACTGTGTAAGTCTTTTTGGCTCTCTCTGCTTCCATTCATAAATATAAATACTATATTCAACCCAAAACAGACCACATTTATTACTGAGGATTGATGATTAGCTTCAAGGCCAGACACTTTGAGTTTTTAGACTTTAAAATTTTTTTCATGACATGTCTTGATTATCTTTGTTTTTTTCATTTAATGTATGGCAGTGTTTAGATACCCCCCACTCCCTTGTTTTTCTTCTCTTTAATCAGCTTTCTTGCTTTTCTCACAGAATGTTGGACAGCTACTTTAGTTCAAAAAGGAAATAATTACATCAACAACAAATATTCCCAACCTAGAAGCTGTGTTTTTATTATTAGAGTGTCATATCTGTCAATTATCTTCAGGAGAATTGACATATTTATTGTGTTGACTTTCTCTAGCCAATGTAATTGCATTTTTTTTCAAGTCTTCTTTTGTCTTTTCAGTTCTGTTACTGGGTTTTATTCTTATTGATGTTGCACAGATTTTATTAAAGTTATATCAATATTTTGCCAATGTTTTGCTTCTATAAGTGGCATCTTTTATTTCATATGATTATAGACATAAACCATTTACTTTCTCTGAATTAACATATACAATATTATATTTCTCAATTCTCATTTTGTTTTTAACTACTTTTTTTTTTAGTTGATTCTCTTGAGGTTTCCATATATACAGTATCTTCTGGGACAGATAGCATCATCTTTGATGTTGATTAAATTTATCAGAAAGGTAGAAAAATATGATTGATACTAAGACAGATAAAGAGATAATATCAGCATCAAGAGATAAAGACAGCAAAAACTTGATTAATCATTCTTACAATCTCAATATGGTTGAACATTTTTAGAATAAATGAATGAGATGGATCCCATGTGTGGTGGTACACACCTGTATCACAACAGTTGAAAGTGGAAGAAAGAGGACCCGAAGTTCAAGGTCATCCTCTCCTACATAGAAAGTTTGAGGGCACTCTGACTGCATGAGACCCTGTCCCCCCAAAAACAACAACAACAACAACAACAACAACAAAAACAAATTAGAGACAAGCTGAGACTATATAGATTAGTTGGCAGAATTCTTATCTTATATGCATAAGGACCTAGGTTCAATCCCCAGCAGTTCTGTATAAATTTTGTGTTGTGGTACATACCTGTAATACCAGAACTTTGCAGGAAGAGGGAGGAGGATCAAGTTCAAGGCCATTTTCAGCTAGAGAGTGAATTTGAGGTCAACATTGGCTACAGAAGATGACAACAAAAAATAACAGGTGTGAGAGAGGATTAATGAGAGAGAAATGGGAGGCAATATTTTGGAACTGGACATTGAGCTGAGGTCATAGAGGGGTTACATAATTGATAGTGAAAAGATGAACTTGAAATGGCTGGAGGACAAGCTTATTGAAGGATTAGACTTTAATAATCTAAGTTTTAAGGGTATTGGGAGCTTCAGATATCTTGAACTGACAAACACAGAAGATAGTGACTTAATCATTAGAATCTTACAGGAATTATGGAGACCAATATTAACTGTAAGTATTCTGGAATGATGAGGACAGGACAGTGATGGCTGGAATGTGGGAGAGACATTAACCATTATTACCTCCTCTCATTTTCCTCCACCTTGTTTATAAATTATATATAGACTGGGAAGTGACCAGTGCCATCTCTATGTTACATATCACTAAAGCGAGTTTCTTTCTGTTTTTGGCAATAAATAATGAGATCGGGCACATGCAGCATGGTATGGCTGTAGTAATAAATTAATTCTAAATGTAGTTCTGACAATTTCTTCCACCATCCCAGTGACATACTTCACCTTGGTAACCACTGTCAAGTTGGTGTTTGCTATTGTTAATAAGAAAAGGCAGATAAATAAGTCAATGTTGGTCTTAAGATACCATTAGAAGAATAATTGGTTACTAATTTGGAAGGGGTTTTATGATTTTGCATCATAGGTTTGCAAATCTATACTTTTTTCTTGCACATAGAAACGGAGAGTGCACCATTCCTCTTCAAATGAGAAATAGATCTGTTATTTATTTATTAGAGAGAGAGAGAGAGAGAGAGAGAATGGGCACACCAGGGCCTCCAGTACTGCAAACAAACTCCAGATTCATGTGTGGGTCCAGGAGAGTTGAACCAGGATCCTCTGGCTTTGCAGGGAAATGCCTTAACCACTAAGCAATCTCTTTAGCCCCTAGATCTGGTTTTTATTAGCAGAGGTCTCGTGGGAAATTCACACTGTCACTCTACTTTATAACCATTTACTTCACTAGAAAACCAGCAATTAAATGGGACCCACCTATTGTTATCAATATTTGACTATACTTTTAAAAGAAAACCATGATTTTTTTTTTGCTGCATTTATTCAACATAAGGGTAAAGTTGTTTTGAACTCATTAATATGCATGCTTTTGCTTGCATGTAATTGCATTCCTTGGATGTTTTGCTTTGTTTCATAAGTAACATAGTTGGTGAATATTAATTAGATTGTAGAATAATTCCATTGTTTATTGCTGAAGGGGCCTTTTGGCTTCTTACCACCTTAAAAACCTTTAAATCGAGAGCAATGAGATTTTTAGCAACTCCTCTTTTTATGGTTTTGTTTATTCTCCTCTTTAAAAACATTTAAAAAAAAAAGCAAATGAATAATTCAGACTCTGAATATACAAATGGGTGTTGCAGCCTAGATATTTGCAACATTTATCCTTGCAAGTTTGAAAGTACTTACCATGTTAGTTGCTAGGTGCTCAGGAAAGGAATACTGGAAAGAATAATTAACACAGCATTGAAGTCAGCCGCAACCTTGCACGGTTGTTTTAAAGAATGTAAGATGGGCACTCAGTCCACTCGTCTTCCTGGCTCCTGGGTTGACTCAGTTGGGCAGATCCATGCCCCTTTTCTTCTTTGGTCTATATTGAGACTTCATTAGCTCTAAGCAGGTATACTTTTTGAGCATAATGGGGAATGTTTGTTTTGGAATAATAACCTGTTAATTGTTCATGTGACAAGTTTGGAGGAGGTCCATATTGAGGTGCTACTGGGTGAAAGATTTAAATGGAAAAACAAGGGTTGTTTCCTGGATCCTTCAAACCTGAAGTTCAGGTTTTTTCTTTACAGTAATTTTATTGGTGAGCAGCTGCCTGAGACTCATTTATTCACTAAAAATACCTCCTCCTACATGCCCCGTTTGACAATAGCTTGTTTGGAAAGTCACATGTTCATTTCTTTACTTAGCAAATACTTGTATGCATTGTACTTGGTGGTGAACATATTTTTTAAATTTATACTTTATTTTATTTAGAACTTTGTTCTGTGCTAGACAGTTTTTTTATGGCATGTTTATGTGTGTGTGTGGTTGGTGTGTGTGTGTGTGTGTGTGTGTGTGTGTGTGTGAGAGAGAGAGAGAGAGAGAGAGAAGAGAAAGAGAGAGAGGGAATATGTGTTTTGCACATGTATGTGTGCAGTTATATACACATTCACATGTGGAGGCCAGAGGTTGACCACATTGGGTGTCTTCCTCAATCTCTTTCCACCTTATTTTTTGAGATAGTCTTTCACTGAACCTAGAGCTCACTGATCTAGTTAGATTAGCTAGCCAGAAAGCCTCAGGGATGTTCCTGTCTCTGCCTCCCCAGTGCTGGACTGTAAGTGCATGCCATAATGCCTGGCTTTCACATGGGTGCTGGGAATCTGCACTCTAGTCTTCACGTTTGTGTAACAAGCACTTTTCCAACTAAGCCATCTGCTTAGGCCCCAGGAGTTATTTCCTTCTTTGTTTTCTAAAAATTATTTTTATTTGCAACCAGAGAGAGAGAGAGAGAGACAGACAGACAGAGAGACAGAGAATGTGTGTTCCAGGTCTCTTGCTACAGCAAAGGAACTCCAGATGCATGTCCTACTTTGGGCATCTGGCCT
This sequence comes from Orientallactaga sibirica, assembly GCA_036365145.1. NCBI lineage: Eukaryota > Metazoa > Chordata > Mammalia > Rodentia > Dipodidae > Orientallactaga > Orientallactaga sibirica. The sequence continues at coordinate 23,458,160 of JAEOAD010000032.1, read as the reverse complement.
CCCATGGGTGCTGGGGAATCGAACTGGGCGAGGCTGTTAGGCTTTGCAAGCAAGCACCTTTAAGTGCTGAGCTACCTCTCCAGCCCTTAGAGTTTTTTCTTTAGTTTCTTCTGGGATATCTTTTTAAAAATAATTTATTTGAGAGAGAGGAAGAGGCAGAGAGAGAGAGAGAGAAAGAAAGAGAGAGAGGGAGAGAATGGGTTGCCAGGACCTCTAGCCACTGACAATGAACTCCAGATGCATGTGCTACTTGGTAACCCACATCTGGGTTACACGGCTATTGGGGAATTGAGCCTGGAGCCTTAGGCTTCACAGACAAGTGTCTTAACCACTAAGTCATCTCACCAGCCCCAGATATCTTTCTTTTCTTCCAATTTTTAAATTTATTTTTTTAAATAAGCAAGTTGTATCCTTATATCCCCTTTCTCCTGCCCCAATTCTGCTGAAGGTGGGATATATATTTCTTCTGTGTAAACTCCTTTCTGGTTTAGGTCCATTTTCAGGGAGAATCATCTCAGTATCACAAGCAGGTAGTGCCTGGATTAACACATTGGCTATGAGCTCTGTAAGTCCAACAGCTATTCTTGGCTATTTGTTTACTTGGGTGTGTTCTACATCCCCGAGTTCAGCATTATTCTTTGCTTGTTAAGCATGTTTATTCATTTTGGGCCACCTGGCATGCATCCAGCTCCACTATTTGGTTGGGGAAATGTATCCACCAAGTCCACCACTCTAGTGCTAGAGTGATACACACTGCTTGTTACAGTGACATCTTTCAGGTACTTGGTGGCTTTTCAAACATGTGTACCCTTGATTGCCTGAGAAATTTCACAGGTGTTCTTAAACATCCTACCAGAAGCAGCTTATGGGAGCAAAGGATTAATTTTGGCTTATAGCTTCAAGAGGAAATTTCTTCATGCTGCGCATGGCAGAGCAGTTGGCTGGGGTGTCATACCTTGTCACAGCAACAGGAAGGAAATCATCTGTGTGAGCTGTCTCTGCACACCCAGTATGCTCAAGGGCTGGCCATAGCAACACACCTCCTCCAGCAAGGTTCCATCTCCCAAAGACTCTGGAATCTTCCCAAATGGCCATTACATTGAGACTAAATATGCAAATACATGAGGCTATAGGGGACATTTCACATTTAAACTACCACAGTTTTGAACCACTGTATTTGCTTGATTTTTTTTTTTTAATCTGGAGCAAGTGAATAAGAAACCATTTTTTAAAAATTTATTTATGAGAGAGATAGATAAAGAGACAGAGAGTGAGTATGGGCATACCAGGACCTTCTGTCACAACAATTGAACTCCAGACACAGGCACCACTTTGTTCCTCTGGCTTCATGTGGGTACTGGGGAATCAAACCGGGGCCATCAGGCTTTGCAAGCAAGTGTCTTTAATAGCTGAATCATCTCTCCAGTCTCATAGAAAATCATTTTCACAGGCTGCTTGTATGAATTGTTTTAAAAATCATGGTATATGACTTTAAACAGTATAAAGTTTATCCCATCATCTATATAATTTTTGGCACATATTAATCATTTAATGTATACATCCTTTTTTTCTCCAGGTCTTCAGAGTAAATCTCAGTTGTTGATGATTTCTCAAGAGACACATTTATAAGTCAAAGTAAAATTGAGCTATTGGTTTGCTAGCACTCTTTTAGATCTTGCTAATTCTTGTGTAACATGATGAGTCAGTTTTTCTTTGAGAGCTCATGTAGCTCAGGCTGACCTTGAGCTTAGCTATGTAACTGAGGATAACCTTGGACTCCCCATCCTTGTGCATCTGCATCCCAAATGCTTGGATGACAGGTGTGTACCACCACTCCTGGCTCAATAGTACTTTTCAAAGAAAATAATAAATTGCTAAGTATTGTACTTCATTAAAATTTAGGGAATTTTCTCAGATGCTTTAATGTAACCCAGAGGTTTCCCCATAGCTTCACAGTTAAATGTCTTGGGAGGGTGATGTCAGTTCTCCTTCTTCATCATCTTTGTCCTCTTGTTCCTCTTTCTCTTTTCAAACCATGTAGCACTCTGTTTATCTCTGTTAGCATTTTTTTGAGGCAAGCCCAACAGACTGGCCTTTTTTTCCCTCTCATGCATGCAAGAGAGAGAGAGAGAGAATGAATGAATTAAATTAGCCCAACAGGGCCTCCAGCCACTGTAATTGAACTCCAGATGTGTGTGCCACCTTGTGTGCATATGTGACCTTGCACATATGTGTCATCTTGTGCATCTGGCTTAAGTGGACCCTGGGGAGTCAATCATGGGCCCTTAGGCTTTGCAGGTGCCTTAACTGCTAAGCCATCTCTCCAGTCCTCTTAGCATTTTAAAAATCATTGAAGACAGGATTTAGGGCATCCTAAGATCTAGTTGCTATCCTTTTGCCAGAGACTCAATAACATTTTCCCCCTAGGAATTCTTATTCCCCATCACCCTTCTATCTCTGTTACTGTGCGCAAGTGTATTTGTGGAGTGGTCTCTTTCCCTGGTGTTTTGTGCCTCTTGTAATGTGAATGTTATTACATTTTTAAACTTGTTTACCTGGTGCCTAACACAGTGCTGGACATATAGCAAGTGCTTGGTACATGTTTGTCGAACTAAATTGCATCTGTTTTTAATGATCTTTTCCAGGAAAGGGAATGTTGAGCCTGACTTCTGGTTGATATTAAATTATTCTCTCTAGCAGAGTGTGTCAGTGTTTTAGAGAGTGCAGTAAAATCCCAGCAGTGATCTTCCCAGGCCACTCTTTTCCTCTTATTAGGAAACAGTGTTTATCATGTTGAATGGCCCATTTGGATGGTTCACCCAGGTTTCAGTAACAAATTTAACATAACAGGAAGTCACAAATTCAATTTTGGATGAAAAGTAAAAAGTTTGACAGTTTCTCTCAGAAAGGTAACTTTGCATTAATTTACTCTACTTTATTCATGAAAGGTATAAAAATCTATAAACATTTTATCACTATTCAGTGGTGGTAAACAGCATTCTGTTCAACCACTTATGCTTTTAATAAGCATTTTTATGCCTTGCATGCAATTTTTGAAAATTATAGCCGAGTTTGTGGTTTAAATTCTCAGTTACATTATCTTGTTTGTAGATGAGAAAATGTTTCAGTGGCTTATAACGTTCAGAAAATGTGAAGCTTTTACCTAATGCTTATTGTAGGGCCAGTGTTCTTTTTTTGCTTTTATATATACATTTTTTTAAACTTGTATATAGTAAGATGCTGTATGTGTGTGTGTGTGTTATACTATTGTGTTATGTGTGTTGTATGCACATATGTGGAGATGGATATGCCCCACGTGCATGGGTGTGGACGAGGTTGTCCTTCATTGCTTTTCTGCTTTGTTTTCCTGAGACTGTCTCTCACTGAACTTGGAGCTCCCATTTTCAGTTAGACTGGCTGATCCTCTGGTCTCCACCCCTGTTTTCACTAGAATTACAGGTTTATATGGCCATGCTCAGCTTTTTATGTGAGTGCTAGCGATCTGAACTCAGGTCCTCATGCTTGCACAGCAACACAGCAAGTAGTCTTTTTTGTTTGTTTGTTTGTTTTTTTGAGGTAGGGTCTCGCTGTAGCTCAGGCTGACTTAGAATTCACTATGTAGTCTCAGGTTGGCCTCGAATTTACAGCAATACTCTTACCTCTGCCTCCCAAGTGCTGGGATTAAAGGCGTGCGCCACCACACCTGGCCACAGCAAGTATTCTTATGCACTGAGCCAACTCCTCAGCCCAAACACTCCCTTTTGATGTACAGTTTTATGCATTTTGGTAGAGTCCTGTAACTATATCACAATTAAGAAACTGAAAAATTCAGACAGACCCTCTCTGAGATTTCCCTTTATGTCTAGCTCTTCCCAAACCTTTACAACCTGAAACTCTGGTATGCCTTGTCCAGAATGAGTAGAATTCCACAGCACCAGTCTTTTAAGTCTACCTTCTTTCATTAGCATACATCATTTGAGGTTCGCTCAATAGTTTATTCTCCTTTATTGCTGAGTAGTATTCATAGTCTGGGTATAATTTTAAAGTTATATGTTTTAAATTCAATCTCCTTGGAGGGACATGCATATTATTTACAGCTTTTGGGTAATAATAAAGAATAATAAAGTTGATATCATAATAGAGATTTTTAAAAAAATGTTTTTCTTACTTTTTATTGAACTATACTAGTATTGTTTTAGGGACACACATATAGACCACAGACAAGTAGGCCACAGAGAAGAAATCTTATTTTTATGAGAGTTAGGAAACCAAAAGATAATTTCAGTTATGTTCAGTGGTGCTTCTTATCATTATTTTGGGAGCCCAGCATATACTCAGCTCCCAATGCTACCACAAATGCAGCAACCCCCACTTGAATCCTTTCATTAACAGTATACCAGAAAAGGAAAGACTGTTTTCAAAGTCACCAATGAATCTCTAAGCTTCACTGTGGCCCCATGGATCCCTTAGCCCTCGTGCACCAGCTTCTCTGGAACAGATTCTAATGGTGTCCCTTCTATTTTCCACTGTTTGTAATCTGGAAATTCCAGTTTACTATGATCATGTCTTTGTCCAGGGGCCATGTCTGACAGCAATGTGGGGGCCATGTCTGACAGCAATGGGCCCTCTCAGGAAACTCACTATTCAACCTTCCAGGTGGAGCCATCTGGAAATGACTTAAAGATTTTTTTTTTTTTCATAAACAGAGGTTTTCTTTTCATTTGGGTAAATGTCTAGGAGTATGACTGGTAAATCCTATGTTAAGTATGAAGAACTAGAAAACCTGAACATTCTTTTCCATAGCAGCTGTTCTGTTTTCATTCTTCTCTGCAACCTGTGAGAGCTCCAGTTGCCTTTCAACCTCACCATCACCTGGTGTTGTCTTATTTTAGCTGTCCTCTTCATGTTGGCTACATGGCCATGTAAGGACACTTCCCAGTCATCTGGGTAACTTTGTTGGTGGTGGGGTTTTTAATTGTACACATAAATCTTTCTTTCTTAGTTTCCTTTTAGTAATCACAGATACAGAGAGATCTTTGGGGCCACACTCTTTTTTTTTTTTTTTGGTTTTGCGAGGTAGGGTCTCACTCTGGCCCAGGCTGACCTGGAATTAACTATGTAGTCTCAGGGGGGCCTTGAACTCACGGCGATCCTCCTACCTCTGCCTCCCGAGTGTTGGGATTAAAGGCATGTGCCACCACGCCCGGCGGGGCCACACTCTTAAACCTAAAGTTGAATGCTGGTCTTTCAGGCAGGTATTTAGCTTATTGATCAAGGACACTCTTAGTGCTACGAGAAAGTATAAGCATGGCTGTGCCTCGGGACTGACTTGTGTCTCCATAAGAAATGGAACAACACCCCTCCCCACTTCTGGCCCCACTTGTTACCTTTCTTTCCTGTATGTTGTCCTCAGCAATCCAGTCTCTGCACAATGCAGCATTTCCCAAGCCATCCATCTACTGTTCATGAGCCTTTGCTTCATTGCCTCACAACTCTGTTATGTTCTAGTTGTCAAGGGAAGAGACTCTGGTATCATGTACACATAGCTTTATTCTCAGTTCTGCCACACACCAGCTGAATAAACTGGACTACTCCCTAATATATTTAAACCCCAGTCTCTCATTTTCAAACAAGTAATAGTAAGACCTACACAAAGCATTTTTTTTTCTCTCACAAGTGGTCAGGGCCTCAATTAGTTAGGAATTAAAGACCATCTATAACAGTGCTTATCTACCCAGCCCTTTCTGCTACAATTTACCATGATGAATTTTATTACATGATTAAACTGATCTGAGTAGCTTGACACCTTTTGTTTAATTCTACTGTGTAAGGGTTCCCATTTATGTAAATTAATCTATGTCTGAGCAGGGATGAGGACCAGTTTGGCAGGTCATAAGCAATTACTTTGGCTAGAGGTCTAGGTTGAGGATAGAGGACAAAAGGCAAGCGAGAGTGCTGGGTGACAGCTGGGGTGACTGAATATTACAGCATGCTGCTTGCTCTTTAAAACAACCTTTCTTGTGTGAGATGGGGCTGGGGATGGCTCAGGTGGTAAAGCTCTAGCCACTCAGTGTGAGCATTGGAGTTTGGGTCCCCAGCACCCATGTCAATGCTGTTGGGTGTAGTGGCCCACCTTGTACTCCCAGCATTCACAAGTGATCACCCCTAGGGAGAGCTGGCTAGCTAGACTAGCTCATTCAGTGAGCTCTGGGTTCATGTGAGATCCTGCCAAAATAAATAAAGAGGGGGCGGGGATCAAGGAAGATTCTTTTGGATGTATATGTATTGTGTATATATTGTGAAAAATACATATTGTGAAAGACAAATGGATCTTTGGCCTGCTGATTACATTTGATGGCGATGTCCCTGGCTTGGTGAACTGGTGAAGAGGGCACAGGTATGGTGGAGTTGTTATCATGACTTGATTGTAGTGTTGGGATTTAATTGAGACAGGTGACAGAATGCAGAAGAGAAGGCTCCATCACATTGTCATTCAGCATGTTTAGCACAGGGATAACTTTAGGGACTGTGGTGTCCCTGTGGCCTTTGGAGACAGGCAGTTGAGTGTGCCACAGCTCTATGGACTTCACCCTGAGGGCACTGGAAGTGGGGACAGGCATGCGGCACTGGTACTACACAATGATTACTAAGTGGAAATCCTTGTGAAAGTGAGCTTGGCTGGCTTTCTTTCTTTTTCTTCCTTCCTTCCTTCCCCTTTCTTTTTTCTTTCTTTCTCTTTCCTCTTTCCTCTTTCCTTCTTTCCTTCCTTCCTTCCTTCCTTCCCTCCCTCCCTCCCTCCCTCCCTCCCTCCCTCCCTCCCTCCTTCCTTCCTTCCTTCCTTCCTTCCTTCCTTCCTTCCTTCCTTCCTTCCTTCCTTCCTTCCTTCCTTCCTTCCTTCTTTTCTTTCTTCTTTCTTCTTTCTTTCTTTCTTTCTTTCTTTCTTTCTTTCTTTCTTTCTTTCTTTCTTTCTTTCTTTCTCTTTCTTTCACAAGCCCAATAGACTGGCTTTTTCTTTTAATGTGAGAGATTGAGAGAGAGAGAGAGAGAGAGAGAGAGAGAGAGAGAGAGGGAGGCGAGACAAAAAGAGAGACTTGGCATATTAGGGCCTCTAGCTACTGCAATTGAACTCCAGATGTGTGTGCCCCCTTGTGCACATGGGCAACCTTGTGCTTCACTTGATGTGCCTGGCTTATGTGGGACCTGGGGAGTTGAACATGAGTCCTCAGGTTACACAGTCAAGGGCCTTAACCACTATGCTCTCTCTCCAGCCCGAGCTCAGCATTCTTTTAGAATTCATGGACAGTCTTCAGGAAAGGCCTGGAATGAGGTGGTTGGAGCACACAATTAGGGTTATTTTTATTCATGAGCTCTGACCTCCACAAGGCAAGGCAGGCCTGGAGGAACTCAGATTGTACCTAGAAATCTCTCTTCCCATCTCTTCTACTGACCCATGCATAATGTACCTGCTAAAGTCCAAATGTGAGGCACCCATTTCCCAACTCATTACTTCATCTAATTTGTGTTTTAAAAAATCTAAGTATGTCTTATTTCAGTAACTTACACAGTCCCTGATACCTTATTTGTCTTGCGGTTCTTGCCTACTCTATCTATCTTTCACCTGCTTTCTCCTTCCTCTTCATGAGTCTGCAGTAAGATTGAAGTGCTAATTGAAGTTTTCCTCTAGGCGGTAAGACACTCCTAGAAATTCTCTCTGTAGGCTAAGTTGTTAAATAAATGTGATAGTTATTTTTTTTTAATTGCTAGAGAATGTACCATTTAGATTTTACTGAAACCTAAAAGGGAACATCACACATGACAACATCCACTAGATGGTTTTCTTTCTTTTCTCAGTGAAATATTCAATATGCATTAGAACATTTCATCCTATTTATAAAGCTATTTACTGTAAATCACATCTTATGCAAAATTGCTTAACAATGTGATTTGCTTCATTCCATTTGAAGTTCTGGGGAAATTGCAGTGGAAGTGAATCTGACTAGTTAAGCTACAATTAAAAGAGAGGTGCTTTTTAATTGGCTTGCCTGGGGCACATTGTCTTTTAGAGGACATTTTGTACCTGGGATCTAGTTCTGCAGAAATACAGCAGAGCAGCAAATCAGGGGGTGTCCTTGCCTGAATTGGTCTTGAGAAAAACAATTATGAAATCACTGAACTGGCCTGTGAGGACACTGGTTGTTTTGAAGTGGTGGTCAGCATGGGCACTGGGATTGGACATTGCCTATTTAGGTGTATTTATTTATCTTTGTATTTGGATCAGGTCTAAGAAGGTATACCAGATAGTCTCAGGGAAGGCTAGAAACATTTACCAAGATTTTAAGCTTAAGTTTTTTTCTTTGCATTTCATTAGCTTATCTTAAAATAAAATTTGAGAGTGTGGAGATGGCTCAGTGGGTAAGAGTGCTTGCTGTGCAAATGTGAAGACCTGAGTATGGTCCTTGACACTTATGTAAAAACCCGTGTGTGGCTGCCCAGGCCTGTAACTCTAGCACTGAGATGGGAACAGGAAGATCACTGCAGAAAGTAAGAAACCTTGCCTGCCTGGCTGCTGTTTAAGCCAGAGACTATGTCTCAAGAAAATAAGACAGGAGAAGCCGGGCGTGGTGGCGCATGCCTTTAATCCCAGCACTCAGGAGGCAGAGGTAGGAGGATTGCCATGAGTTCGAGGCCACCCTGAGACTACATAGTGAATTCCAGGTCAGCCTGGGCTTCGGTTTCAGTACCTCGCAAAACAAAAAAAAAAACAAAACAAAACAAAAGTAAATAAGGCAGGAGGATGACAGAGGACATCTGACTTCCTCTGGTCTCCACATGTGTATGCATGGTATTTAGAGGTAAAGAAGTAAAACTGAAATTACACATCTTCATATGTCTATTTCCAGATAAGTAATACATTTCTTAGGCTGAAGTGAGAAGTTTTTGGTTTATTTTGGCATAAGGAATAAATATATTTAAATTGAACAGCTTTTGTTTATTACAATTCTCAAAACCAATCAAAACAGAACATCATCACAAAGTGATGGCTAGAACATGCGTCATTTCTTAGAAATTTGTCACATCTGATCTATTTTCACTCTTAAGAGTTCACTTTTAATAATAGCTGTTTTAATGTAAAGGTATTTTTTGGACTTTGTAAATTAAGGACATGATTATTGTCCAGACTATAAGATAACAGAAAAATCTTTTATTTATAATTTTCATTTCAGGTTTTTCTAGTTCTGGGTAGTAAAAATAATTTGATGTAATTCATTGACATAAGATTAGGATGTCTTATGGAATACTGGAGTTGGGTAAATATTAACATTTCTGGTTGTCATTCAAAAGACTAAATTTTGTATACTTTTGAGTGTGCCTATTATAATTAAAATAAGAAAATATCCTAATTGTGGGAAAGTCTTTCCATTATTCATTTGGAATCACAACTAAGAAATGGGATATTTAACTTCTTTTTAAAATTTTTATTTTATTTTTATTTACTTATTTGCAAGGGGAGAGAAAGAGAGAGAGAATATGAATGGGTGCTACATGGCTTCTAGCCACTGTGAACCGACTCCAGACTCATGCACCACTTTGTGCATCTGGCTTTACGTGCTTACTGGAAGTTGAATTCAGGTTATTAGGCTTTGTAGGCAAGTGCCTTATCCACTGGACCATCTCTCCAACCCAGACATCTAGCTTCCTTAGTTAATCACTATGTAATTTTGTTCAAGTCATTAGCTTTGCCTAAACTCCCATTTATAAATTGCATATGTTTTACTAATGCACAGCTAAACTAGGGCTTGTAGCTATCTTGGACACAAAGTTAGGCAGTCAAAAGAAGTCTTGCTGGGCGTGGTGGTGCATGCCTTTAATCCCAGCACTCAGAGGCAGAGGTAGGAAGATTGCTGTGAGTTCAAGGCCACCCTGAGACCACATAGTGAAATTCTGGTCAGCCTGGACTAGAGTGAGATCCTATCTCAACCCTCCCTCCCGCCAAAAAAAAAGAATAGTCTTAATAAAGACAAGAGCTTGTTTTCTTTAGCTCGACTAGCACTGGTCCTGAAGAATGCGTGGCTGGAAGGTGCCAACTGTGATTACTAAAGATCACACCAGTGATTGGTCTAGAGCTCCTCCAAGGACTGTCACCACAAAACTGACCAAATCTCCATTTTACAAGATTTTATTTCATGAGCCACAAGTGAATTATATAGCTCAACACCTTTGTTTTATGAGGTGGGTTATGAAGATCACAGTGACAGTGTCAAAAATGAGACTAAACTGTAGTTCTGAGGACCTTTAATCTAGTGCTTTATGTATTAGCTGGAGAACAGGTTCTTTGTTATATAGAAATAAACATTTTTGCAGGGCATGGTGGCAGACACCTTTAATCCCAGCATTTAGGAGGCTACCTTGAGACTATACAGTGAATTCCAGGTCAGCCTGGGCTAGAGTGAGACCCTACCTCAAACCAGCCCCCAACCATAAATTAAATAAATAAACATTTTCAATAACAATCAGTGAATTGTTGACATTAAAGAGATTATTACTTTTTGATGCCTTTGGTGGCCACAGAACGATTGGCAGAACCAAGGCTGGGTGTGGTGGCGCACGCCTTTAATCCCAGCACTTGGGAGGCAGAGGTAGGAGGATCATTGGGAGTTCAAGGCCACCCTGAGACTACATAGTTAATTCCAGGTCAGCCTGGACCAGAGTGAGACCTTACCTCGAAACTCCCCCTCCCAAAAAAAAGAGAAAGATTGGCAGAACCAGCTTCCAACAGAGCCATCTGCAGAGTGAGAGGAAGCTGTTAAGGGGAGCTTCTATAGTTTGTCACATACCACTACCTCACAGACAGGGAGATACAACTCTCATGTTTGACTTTACCCTTTGTATGACAGTTTTAAGATCTTCTGAGCCTTTAAATTTTGTTTTTATACTTAGTTTATTTATCTTCAAAGAGGGAGGGTGGAAGAGAGAGGGGGAGAGAATGGGCACGCCAGGCCTTCTAGCAGTGCAAATGAACTCCAGATGCATATGCTACCTTGTGTATCTGGCTTTATGTGGGTATTGGGGAATTGAACCTGGTTTATTAGACTTTGTAGGCAAGTGCCTTAACCGCTGAGTTATCTCTCCAGGCCATCACACACACCCATGGATTTATTTCTAACGAGAAAGCCTCTTTTGATTCCTGGTCATGTCATTAGCTACCACTTTTTCCCTCCCCACATTTTTTGGTGCTTTTCTCTCTTGGGTATTGTGTTATTTGAGAATGTGAGCTACAAAGAGACTTGATCTCGCTCCTTGTTATCAGTTACCTTCTTGTTGCTGGGATAATCAGCTTATGTAAGGGAAGGGCTTATTTCTAGCTCACAGTTTTAAAGGGAAGTTTTATCATGGCAGGGAAGGGAGGGAGAGCATGGCAAGAGCAGATGGCTGGGCATCTCCCCACCGGCAGGGAAGAAGTGGAGAGGATGAGCTTGTTAGCCTTGGCAAGCAGCGGCTGGGTTATAACCGACCTCCTCCAGAAAAGCGTCACCTCCCATAGGTTCCACCAGCTGAGGATGAAGTATGAAGCTTAATCAGAAATACACGAGGCTATAGGAGACATTTTACGTTCAAATCAGCACACTCATGGACACAAAACAAATTAGTAAAATTAAAAGACATCACTGTGGGTCTCAATCACTTAGGTTTTCTCTCTCTTACACAACACACGCACACACACGCACATTAGAAAATTTATACTTCAAACCATTTTGCTTAAAATATAATGTTTTTTTTTTCTAAGAAATCCTTTATAGACTAAACATAAAAGAAACTCTAATGATCCTTTAGGTTACACAGGGAAACCATATTGCATAGCCATAGCCACTCTCTCATTGTGCTTATGGACTACAGTAAGTTACCCACACTGTTGTACTTTTGTCAGAATCAGCCTCATCATGCTTCTTAATATATTCTTGCTGTAGTTATAAATCTCTGATCAGAATGGACATGAGGAGCAAACTAGTCCCATTTTCATCCAGTCTGATCTCTCATTCTCACACAAGGCATCAGAAATTCCAAGAAGCTAAAGACCTTAAGGTACATGGTATAATTGGAGTTAGAGCAGATGTTCTCAGACTGTAATTTTTATCTTTTTATTACCTTATACTATGAAATAAGCAAACAAATATGATGGCTGTGAATTTTCCATGCCCTTTTAGAGTCAGCCACTCCATCTTCTTTAAATTTTGTTTTTGTATTTTATTTCTTTATTTGAGAGGAACAGGGAAGCAGATGAGAGAGAGAAAGAGAGAGAGAGAAAGAAGGAGAAAGAATGGGTGCACCAGGGCCTCCAGCCACTGCAAACGAACTCCAGATGCATGTGCTACCTTGTGCATCTGGCTTACGTGGGTCCTGGGGAATTGAACCTAGGTCCTTAGGCTTTGCAGGCAAACAGTTTAACTGCTAAGCTGTTGGGCATTGCTAAAAACGGGCTGAGACTGTGAGGAGGCTGGCCTGAACTGTTGGACATGGCTAAGGACCCTGGGCTGTGGGTTTGCAGCTGGCCCTATTGTCAGGAGTCCCTGGCGATGGTGACTGGCCTTCCCTACACTCGGTTGTAGGTTGTAGTGTGCCCTGTCATCGCCCAGAGTGGGTAGAACGGGCGAGGCCCTCCCCCTGGACCTCAAAAGGCTCTGACCATTCCATAAGTCAGACTTTGCCCCCCGCAATTCCTGACCTTGTTGCTAGCTGCCCAAGAGACCCTTATGTGGTTGAAGTCACGTAGCCTTTCCACCATCTCTCTCATCCCCCACAGCTTTGAAGTTACTAGTTCTTCCGCCACCTAGATAACAGCCCATAAACTATGCATCCGATCACCATATAGTCTGTATGTGCCATCCCAACCTTCCCCAAGTGTTTATAAACCCACTCCCCTTTTGAATAAATGAGTGCTTTCCATCAGACGGTCTCCCAGGTGTTCATTGCCTGTCATCTTTGTCGTACTCGCCTGTTGCTCCAGGATGGACCCTGCTTCCCCTGCAACTCCTTCCTCCCTCACCTGGGGCGTCGGTGGCCAATGATCCTGGGAAATGGTAATAGTAAAGACCCACACTAAGCCATCTCTCCAGCCCTTCCATTTTCTTATTGTTAAACTTCTGAGTTATTACCATTATACTTGCATGTAGTTACTTAAATGGGGAGGAAAAAAAAGTGCAGTTCTCTGAATGGCATTTAAATATTTTATTTATTTGAAAGAGAGAGAGAAAGAGGCAGATAGAGAAAGGGAGAATGAATGGGCATGCTAGGGACTCTAGCCACTGCAAACGAACTCCAGATGCATGTACCACCTTGTACATCTGACTTACATGAGTCCTGGGGAATCGAACCTGGGTCCTTAGGCTGCACAGGCCAGTGCCTTAACTGCTAAGCCATCTCTTCAGCCCTCTGAAGGGCATTTAAACCCTATCCAGCACTAAACCAGTCCACAGAATGTATAAGTTATCCATGATAAATTAAAACTACAATTACCATAACATACAGCAAGAAATCTTAACATCCCAATGTAATTGTAAGTCTAATAGCAGTTGCAAACAGAGTTTTTTAAAAAACTTTTTATTTTTTATTTTTTATTATTTTTTTTGGAGAGAGTCAGAGAGAGACAGAGAGAGAGAGGGAGAGGAAGACAGAGTTGGGCGTGCCAGCAGTGTCTCAGCTGCTGCGAACGAAATTCAGATGTGTGCGCCCCCTTGCGGTCAAGTGCAGCATTGCGCCCTTGCGTCACTTTGCATCTGGCTAAACGTGGGACCTGGAGATTGGAACTAGTGTTCTTAGGCTTAGGAGGCAGGTACCTTAACCCCTAAGCCATCTCTCCAGCCTGCAAACAGAGTTTTAATTCAACAAAAGTTGTATTGGCCTATTGTGATTTTTGAGTCCAGCAACTGATCTGAGCCAACTGTTTTTTGTTTTTTTTTTACATTTGTATACATGTGTGGAGACCAGAGTACAACCTTGGATGTCATGCCTCAGAACTAAGAATGTTGTCCACTTTTTAAAAATTATCCTGCGCTTTTCACCTTCAGGGGTCCTGTCACCCTAACTTTGCCCCCCTCTCAAACGAAGAGCGTACACAGATCCCCTGCCCATGAGAAGGCAGGAGCAGGGCAAAGCCGAGCTAGAGACCCAGACTGGGTTCCTTTACAGGTTTTGGAAGAGGGCTGAGTTAACCAGCCCTGAGCCAGGTTTGCACTTGCTAGAAATCAAAGATGATCTGACTTCTTATCTCTTGCCTAGTTCCCTAGACCTGCTTTTCCACAAACATACAGGACCCCTCCTGGGAGGGAGGTCTTTCATAGGACTTAAACATTGTGGTTGGTCAAGTTCAGCCCCTGGAACTTGATGCCAGGGCTAGCCTCTTCCTGAGATAGCCCCCAGCCCTAACCAACCAGCTGTCCCTCTGGTTCACCTGAGCCAGAAGTCAGCCTACCACCCTAAGGTAATAAATACCTTTGTAAGGGGAGGGCAGGCTCTCTGACCACTTGGGAACTTCCAGCGGTGGGTGAGTTTTTCCCTTGGCTGGACTTGGGCTGGCTTGGCCCAGGCCAAGGCCCAGCCAGAAGGGCCCCTAGCCCTTACTGTCCACATGGGCTCCTTTATCCCCTCCAGCTCCCCACATGGCAGGAGCTCCTTGAACTTTCTTTTCTCTTTTTTTCCATGCTTTTCTCCAGGCCTTCCACATGGGATCTCATACCTTGTGGGTGCCTTTCCTTGGCTCTGTACTTCCCTCAATAAATACAATAATTTAATAATTTAAAAAATTAAATTTAAATTTAATATTTTGAGAGAGAGAGAGAGAGGGAGAGAGAGAAAGAGGTGGTGGGGGGAGAGAATTGGTACACCTCAGCCTCAGCCCTGCAATTGAACTTCAGACACTTGTGCCACCTAATGGGCATGTGCGACCTTGTGCTTGCCTCACCTTTTATTTAACATGGGTCCTTAGACTTGATAGGCAAGCACCTTAAGGGATAAGCTGTCTCTCCAGCACCACCCCCCCCATCTCTTTTTGAAACAGTTCCTCTCAAGGAATTGGACTCCCTGATAATGCTACACTGGATGGCCAGCAAGCTCCAGGAATCTGCCAGGCTCTGACTCCCCAGCACTAGGATTATAGGCACACACCTGGAACTTTACATGGGCATTGGAGATTGAACTTAGGTCCTATGCTTATGGCACAAGCACTTCACCAACTGAGCTATCTATCCAGGCTGGTTCTGAGGAGCATCAGTCATTATAGGATCAGTTCTATTTGGTCCTCAAAAGTTCATGAGTTTGGGGCTGGGGGAATGGCTTAGCAGTTAAGGCATTTGCCTGTGAAGCCTAAGGACCCTGATTCAATTCCCCAGGACCCACGTAAGCCAGATGCACAAGGGGGCGCATGCATCTGGAGTTCGTTTGCAGTGGCTTGAGGCCCTGGTGCACTTGTTCTCTTTGTCTCTTCCTCCCTCCCTCTCTCTCAAATAAATAAATAATTTTTTAAAAAGTTCATGAGTTTGGAGCTTCATAAAGAAAGGAACTACTGAATATACACAGCTGACACTTTCCTTTTTATTCAGTCTCTTGAGCTCTTGAAGAACAAAGAAAATAACAGCACTAGGAATTTTTGCTTTTGTGAGCAGTTATTCTCATACTTTTGATTGCAGTACCATTTTCGTAAGTGTGTAGTGATCACTTTTCTTGATTCCAGCGTCTAAAAACCTACCCCTCCTCTGCTCTAGCCTTGTTGACTTACGCATTTGCTGTATGAACCATAGAGGACTTTGACAGAATTGGTTGTGCAGGACCCCACATTGAGTTACATGAACTGCACTGAGGTAGTTACGAATTGTAGCTTATTGCTGAATTAAATGAAAAGTAAGGAAGTGCGTTTAGAGACGAGCATGATCCTTGATGAGTATTTGGAAGCCTTCAAAATAGACTTCCAGATTTAAGACTGTAGAACCAAATCTTCATTGACAGTGGGCCATGAGGTCTATGAAATTGGCAAACTGGATTTTAAAAACATGAAGGGAAAAATTTTAAGTTTAGGTTAAAGGGGCGAAGTGATGTTGAGTAGATGTTAGGGAAGCTTGGTATACATTCACTTGATCTTACTGTACACCAGTAAAGGAACATTTTTTAGGTTAGCATTTCTCAAGAAAGGGGTCCTATTTCTCTGGACCATCTGTATCAGAGACACTTTAGGGTACTTTTTAACAATGTGTATCAGCACTTACTTATTTTTAAAAACATTTTGTTATTTATTTATTTATTTATTTGAGAGTGACAGACACAGAGAGAAAGAGACAGATAGAGAATGGCTCCTGCAAATGAACTCCAGATGCATGTACCACCTTGTGCATCTGGCTTATGTGGGTTCTGGGGAATTGAGCCTCGAACCAGTGTCCTTGGGCTTCACAGGCAAGCGCTTAACCACTAATCCATCTCTCCAGGCCCCTCAGCACTTACTTATATAGGAGTTGGGCCTCTCAATATATCCCTGTGGTTTATAGAAAATAGTATTATGATTTTTCTTTTCAAGTGCTGTAGTTCTATTATAAGGAACATGATTTCCCAATTCACTTTTTTTCAGTGAATTTTTGAGTTTGTCCTTTAAAATCTAAAACTCTGTCCCAGTGAGGTTCAGTACTATTTTTCTATATTATTTTATCCTAGAGTTAAAAAGAGAGAGAGAGGAGAAAGCAAATGGCCTTTTACTTTCATTTTATAAAATATCAAAGTATGAAGCAGAAAATCATTGTACTTTGGGATAAGGATTTTCTGGGAAATTTAATCCTTTATTATTCAAGATAACTCAACCAGAACACTTTGGGCCAATTTTAAGTATTTTATCTACATCTCATTAAGCTAACATGAACTTTTCCTCCTTTCTTAAAAAAAAAAAAATAGACCAAGCCTCACAGATTTCTATAAGTCACTAGATTTTTTTTTTTCATCCTTTCTAACATACTTTTTTTCCTCTCAATGCTGCATTCATTCAGCAATGACTTTGGCCTATTTGTGAAATCCCAGTTGCTTTTTTTGAAAATAGATGCCATCTCTTATTAAGTAAGTATTTCTTCTGTTTTTTGGAACAAGCAAGTAGTAGCCTTAGATTCAGGGAAGAAGGATGAAATCCACTGGGAAGACATTATGTTTGAAACTTTCTCCAAGGTTGCTCTCCACTGCAGGAACTCTCTGTTAATGATAAAGTCTAGATGCTCTCCACAGCTCTGAAAATATTGTCCTTCCTACTCCAGGGCATGTAGAAGAAGTTGGTTTTGGTGAAATTATGTTTGGCTAGAAAAGATATCATATCTCTCCTCAAGGATGTTAACGCAGATTCCTCTCACTCTTCTTTCCAAGGAATGGACTAAGATGTTCAGATGGTCACAGCATTTCAGTAATTGAGGGATGGCTAGAACTGCTTTCTGGGTCATGCTGTTTCCATTCTGAGCTAGTCTATTCCCTTCTCTCTCCGCAGCTCCTATTCTAACAGAATCACCTGTTGCTTGTCATCACACCATGCCTAAACAGCATTTAGCATATTTCTAAATGGGTTCTAAATGAACTGTGGTATTTCCCTGTGGCTTATGCTTGGGACAGCCTGCTGCACACAAGTCATGTTAGGAAATGGAAACACAGCAGTTCACCCTGGATTTCACAAGCTTGAGTTCTTGCAGTTGAAGTATGCTAATAATTGTGTCACACACACACACACACACACACACACACACACACACACACACACAAAGATAAAGGCAGAAAACGAGCCAACTTAAATTCAACATTAGAAGACTGGAAAATATGGAAGTGAGGTGACATCTTGGTAGCTCTGCTTCCACAGTGAAATATGACAGTCTTCCTAATTTATTTATTTATTTATTTTTCTAAATGACTTATTTATTTGACAAAGAGACAGATAGAGAATGGATGCACCAGGTCCTCTAGCCATTGCAGACAAACTCCAGATGCATGCACCACCTTGTACATCTGGCTTTATGTGGGTACTGGGAATCAAACCTGGGTACTTTGGCTTTACAGGCAAGTGCCTTAACCGCTAAGCCATTTCTCCAGCTCCCTTAATTAATTAATTAATTTTATTTTTTAGTTTTTTAATTATTTTTTATTTTATTTTTAGAGAGAGAGAGAGACAGAGAGAGATAGACAGAGAGGGAGAGGGAGAGGGAGACAGAAATGGGTGCGCCAGCAGTCTCTCAGCTGCTGTGAACAAAATCCAGATGCGTGCGCCCCCTTGTGGGCAAGTGTGGCATTGCGCCCCTGCCTCACTTTGCATCTGGCTAAACATGGGACCTGGAGATTGGAACCGCTGGACATTGGAACCAGCATTCTTAGGCTTAGCAGGCAGGTGCCTTAGCCGCTAAGCCATCTCTCCAGCCTGATTAATTTATTTTTTAAAATATATTTTATTTATTTCAGGGAGAGAAACTGGCAGATATACACACACACACACACACAAAGAGAGAGGGAGAGAGAGAGAGAGAGAATGGGCACGCCAGGGCCCATGAACTCCAGATGTCTGTATTCTCTTGTACATCTGGTTTACATGGGTCCTGGAGAATCGAACTGGGAACCTTTGGCTTTGCAGGCAAATGCCTTAACTGCTAAGCCATCTCCCCAGACCCTTAATTTATTTTTTAAAAACAATGGCATGATTATCAATGAAGGTTAAAAGCAATATGTCTTTAAAAAAATTACCAAGGTTAATTCTCCCTGCTCATTATTTTTATATCTTAATTAGTGGTTGAAAATATGTTCATGTGATGGTGGTTTTAGAAAGTGTGAATCCCATGTTTTTTTGTCTATAGGATTAGGGGAATTGGATCTGGGAGAAAACTTTGTAAGCAAGCACCTTTAACTACTGAGCTATTTCCCTAGCCCAAGATAACTTTAATAATTATATGTGTCCTAATTGCCTTTCCTACTTACCTGTGTTTTATTTCTTCTCATCAGGATAAATTATCAGCCCCAAGTATTGTTGGGAAAAGTATTGTGAGGAAAGTTTTGGGAGTGTTATGCTTAGATTATTGTTTCAGTTTTGTTAACATAATGAATCAGGAGGTTTTTTTTTTTTTTTTTGAGAAATGTAGTTTTTTATTAGTTATTTCTTATTTAATTTTTCTTATGGATAGACCTGGGATGGCAGCAGAAGTTCTGTGAAGATTAGAGAACCTTCCTCTGTTTGCCTCCCATGATGCTGAGAAAGAAGATACTAAGCCTGTAGGCAGATTTCTCCCATGTCCCTTCACTAGGAATACAGATTGAGCATATCACTCAAGGCTCCAGGCCCAGTACAAAGAGATTTAAATCCTAGGAGAATCTACTTTTATTATCTCCATTCACACCTGAGGACACTTGAAGACTGGATTCACATACAAGCAGTTAGCCATGTGTAACAATGGCCCCATGTTGCCTTGTATAGCATGGCTGGGGAAAACAATAGGTATAGGGTGGTTAGAAATGTAAGTTTGAAGCCGGGCATGGTGGCGCACGCCTTTAATCCCAGCACTCAGAAGGCAGAGGTAGGAGGATCGCCGTGAGTTCGAAGCTACCCTGAGACTACAGAGTGAATTCCAGGTCAGCCTGAGCTCGAGTGACACCCTACCTTGAAAGAAAAAAAAAAAAAAGAAAAGAAATGTAAGTTTGGGGAAGGAAACAGGAGAGCAAGATAGCAGTGGGATGTTGCCCTTACAGTGAGTTTCCTTGTTTTCTAGTAACAGAATCCTGTTAGCTCATGACCAATAGTAAAAGCAGCTATATGTCCCAAAATTCTTCCACAATTGTAATTATGTTTTGAGGTATGATTAAGGATATGACAAATGTGGTATTTTGAATGAGTTTTCCCCCCTAGCCTCATGTGTTTTGAATATTTGGTACCCAGCTGGTGGCAATTTGGGAATGTTGTAGAGCCTTCGGTAGATGGAGCCTAGTTGGAGGAGGTGTGTAACTGAGGATGGGCCTTGAGATCCAAGCCCAGTGGGTGTTCAGAGCTTGATCTTTCTGTTCCCTTCATGCTTCAGTGACAAGACGTGACATTGCTACCTGCTCTGCCATGCTTTTCCTGACATAATGAAGCTTCCTTTCAAAACATAAGTCAAAATAATAAACCCTTTCCTCTCACAAGATGCTTCTGGTAGGGTGTTTTGTACCAGCAACAAGAAGGTAACTGCTATCATGGACTGGAGAGATGGCTTACTGGTTAAGGTGCCTGCCTGCGAAGCCTAAGGACGCTGGTTTGATTCTCTAGGTCCCACGTAAGCCAGATGCACGTGGTGGCGCATGCGTCTGGAATTCTTCTACAGTGGCTAGAGGCCCTGGTGTGCCCATTCTCTCTTTTTCTCTCTCTGTCTACTAAATAAATAAATAAAATAAAATAAATAAATAAATAAATAAAAATTAAAAAAATCTTTAAAAAAAGAAGGTAACTGCTATCACAAATAACTAAACCTTTTATGGGGCAGCTTCTAAAAAAGTTAGCCTAGATATATTCTTTGCCTCTATCTTGCTGCCTGGAAGGCAGATTTCATAGCTGGATCCTTTGTTGCTCCCTTGGACCATGAAGATAAAGCCATGCCTTAGGTGGTGGAGAAGTTGCTTGGAGCCTGGGTTCCTCGGTACTTTGTGCAACAGAAGCACCACACAGCTCTGGATTGACTTATATTCAGGGTTTAAAAAAATATTTTACTTTATTTATTCATTCATTAGTGAGAGAGAAAGAGGCAGATATAGAGGGAATGGGTGCACCAGGGCCCCTGCCACTGTGAATGAACTCCAGATGCATGCATCACTTTGTGCACCTGGCTTACATGGGTCCTAGGGAATCGAACCTGGGTCCTTAGGCTTTGCAGACAAGCGCCTTAACTGCTAAGCCATCTCTCCAGCCCTTATATTCAGGTTTTATTTTTTATTTTTGACAACTTTCATAATTATAGACAATAAGCCATGATAATTCCCTCCCCCCCTTTTTCCCCTTCACCACTCCACTCTCCATCATATCCCTTCTCCATTAGTCACTGTTTTATGTTGATATCACCATCTTTTCCTCCTATTATGAAGGTCTTGTGTAGGTAGTGTCAGGCACTGTGAAGTCATGGATATCCAGGCCATTTTGTGTCTGGAAGAGTGCATTGTAAGGAGCCCAACCCTTCCTTTGGCTCTTACATTCTTTCCGCCACCTCTTCCACAATAGAATCTGAGTCTTGGAAGGTGTGATAGAGATGTTTTAGTGATGAGCACTCCTCTGTCACTTCTCAGCATTATAGTGTCTTTTTATCAGAGATCACTGCCATCTGAAAAGAGAAGCTTCTCTAACCAAAAGTGAGAGTAGCCTCTAAATACATTCTTAAAACAGACAGATTCTCTGGGAATAGCTTAAAAAGTATTCCCTGAACAACTGCACTTTGCAATGGTAACATAAAGACTGGTGATTTAATACTTAGTGTTCATGTTCTGTTTTGGCTACCTTTGAGGTTTTAATAGTTTTTGAAAAACAATTTTATAATGCTAGTAATGTTGAAGTGCCTTTAGGGGTTAGGCTGCAAAGAACTTGTCTATAAAAGGATTCAAGTTTCCTATGAGTTTTTTTCTTCTTGGTACATACACACATATAATGTGTATGTGGGTGCACACGTATGTGTAGGTGCATATAGAGGCCAGAGGTTGATGTTGGATGTGTTCCTCCATTTTATTTTATTGAGTGAAGGTCTGTGGTAGTTTGAATAGAGGTCCCCAATATATTCAGTGTTTTATTAGTTTGTAGTTTGCATCTGTAGCACCTGGCTGGAGACAATGTCACTGAACGGATCTGAAGGTGTGGTGGTGGGTTTAGGATTTCAATATAAAGATATGCAAAGTGTGCCTAGTTGGAGTTCCTGAGGTGTGCTGTGCTTTGTGGCTTTTTCTCTCTTCGGTCTTGGGAAGAGCAGGCCAGCTTCTTCTGCCGTTATGGAACATCCCCTGGATCTGAAAGGTATAATAAATCCCTTCCTCCATAATTGTGCCTGGTGTGGAAGTTCATCTCAGTGAACCTGAAGCTGTCTGCTATAGAAAGTGTTACCAAGCAGTGTGGGTGAGATGTGGATGTTCGTCTTTTGGAACCTTTTTTTTTTTTTTTGAGGAACAGGCAGGGACTTGGTGCTTGCAACTGAAGACACCTTTTGGAGTGGTAAACCAAGTTTTATGCACTATTCTGATGAGAGTTTGAGAATGCTGAGTATTGAACTTTGAGGCTTGGCTTCTGAGCTTTCTAATGGGAAGGAAAGACTGCAGAGGATTTTGTTGGAACTGGGCCACTGGCATAAGGGATGGCTATGTCTTGCTGCCCAGGCCCAGAGAGTTTGATCAAGGTTAAATTTGTAATGGACTGATGTGCTTGGCTAAATATATTGGACTGAGAGATTTAAGATTTTAAGTTGGAAAACCTCAAGCAAGTTAAAATTAGAGGTACTGAGCCTGGTTTTAGGTTACTGGAGCTGCTATTGTCAACACATTAGCAATCTTAAGGAAGGTGGCCTAAGTTCTTTACATTAAAACAATGGAGAAGATGCCTGAGGAAAGACTGTTAGAAATGCAAACTCTTTTGGAAAGAGTTAAATGGAGAAGGAACCTGCTTTTCAAGGTTACAGTTTATTTCGTCTCTTAATTAAGAATACGGCTGTGTCCTGCACACCTGGTATTAGTTTTGGAAGCATGAAAAAATGTGTGGAGTGGTCATGAATTGCACATGGTTCCAGGAGCTACTGCTGAAATGTGGAATGAGGCAGGGCATGAAGTCCTGAAGGGTGAAAGAGCCTTTGAAAGATGGACCATGATTTACATGGAGACCTGAAGATGTTTTGGATATACCAGTACTGTGTTTGGTCCTGTGAAGAGCAGCCAGGCTTCTTCTGCCATTATGGAACTTCCCCTGGATCTGAAAGGTATAATAAATCCCTTCCTCCATAACTGTGCCTGGTCTGGAAGTTCATCTCAGTGAACCTGAAGCTGTCTGCTACAGGGTCTCTCACTTGAACCTGGGAGCTGATTTAGCTGGTGTTGCTAGCCAGCTTGTCCTTGGGATCTTATGTCTCCATGTCCTGAGACCTGGGGTCTCAGGTAGGCTGCCATGCCTGCCTGGCATTTATATGTATGCTAAGGATCCAATCTCAGGTCCTCGCACTTGTGTGACAAGTGCTTTATCCACTGAGCCATCTCTCCATCCCTGACTCCTACAAATTTTAACAGGGGAGAGAAAAAAGGAAGATAAAGGGAGTATGTGTGTGTGTGTGGTGGGGGAGAACAGGGGGTTGGAAGGACAGTAAGAGTGGGTTTAGAGAAGAAGCTGTTGCTAAGTAACTTCCTGGTGAAAATTACAATTGAACAAAAACTTAGCATTTATTTTTACACCTAAAAGAATTGCATTAGAGTTTTATTTATTAAAAACACCAGACACATCTCTAATTTTGAATTCTCTTTGTTCAGTTCACGGGGCAAAGGACTACCTTTTTAAATCCCCAAATCCTAAAGTAGGACTAGATTTACCATAGAACGTAACAAAGACATACATGGCTTGCATTAAGGCTGCCAGCAGTGTCTAGCCCACTTGCATACATTTATTCATTTCACTAACAATTATTGAATAACTCCCAGCCATGCTTATTAATTTCATAAGCATTTATTGAATTCCTACCATTTCCCAATAATGGAATTCACTAATGTACTCCATTTGAGGACCCACCATGAAGCTTTGTGAGTCTTATGTCTGTCAGTGGCCAATTTTCCTGACAAAATAAATATATTGCCCAATATTTTTTGCTCCCAGGAGAAAAAGATGAAACATTTTATGTATTTTATTTTACCATTTCTCTGGTGCTAGGGATTGAACTCAGGGCTTTGCTTATGTTGTGCAAGTGCCATTCTACTGAGCTATACCCCGAGTACAAAGTTAAATGAAATACGAACTTGGAGCCAGCAGACGGGTATCTCTGTGGTGATATTTCTAACACTAGAGTGCTTCCATACTACTTTGTGATTCCTAGAGGGTTCAGCTAACATTAATGACAACCTCCTCTCTGCTCCCCTATCTGTTCTGCATACATTTAGAAACTATGGGCTCTATCCTGAGAGTCAGCTTTTTCTAATTTCCCTGCCAGAAATCTTTAACTTTCCATGTTTTTCATTTTAAGGGATTCTGTGAGATTCTTACTAGATTATCTTGGCTCAGCAGACTACTGAGCTTCAAAAGTCTGGCTTTGGGAGGCTCTCTCAAGTCTAATTGTGAAACCTTTGTACCTCAGAAAAAGGACAACTTGCATTTCCATCAAAGGCTTGTATGTAGTCTGGGTTTTTACCAAGTTTACAATGTGTTATCATACTTAATCCCGAGAATATTTGATGTTTGCCTACATTAAATATGTATGCTTTTATCTCTTCTCCCTAAATTTAGGGATTTATATAGGCATAGATCTTCTTGCTTAGAATATTGGATTTAGGCCAGGTGTGATGGCACATCCTTTAATCCCAGAAGCAGGAGGATTTCTGTGCATTCGAGGCTACTCTGAGACTACATACAGTCTGGGTTAGAGCAAGACCCTATCTCGAAAAAAAAATTGGATCTTCAATATTCAATATTCAACTTCCTTAAGATTAATTTTAAGAAATTGTGTGTGCTCATTCATCCCAGAGATGTGCATTGACCACTTATTATGAACTGTACAATTTCATAGGTTCTTTTGATATATCAACGAACAAGACAACATTTCAGACCCTTATATATGGCTTATATTTTTGAGGGTGATGGTGGGTACTAAATAAGTTGTAAATAAATTATATAGTGTGCTAGTGTGTTGCAGTTACTCAAGACCTCTCCTAGTCTCCATGACTCACTAGGAGGACTGTCAGGACTCACCGTAGCATTGTTCTTGGAGCTGGTATTATGTGAGGGAGCACAGAGAAGATGGGTTCAGGTAAAAGGTACAAAGGGCTAGCTTCTTCAGAAGATCAGAGTCCTTTACCAGGGACATCACACAGGACACTGTTCCCCAGCAATGACTTGTGACATGTATGACAACTGTTATCTACCAGTGAAGTTCATTAAAGACTCGACCCCTTGGGTTTTTAGTGGGGGCCGGTCATATAGTTCTCTTTGCTAGGATCATACCAGATCTGTAAACTTTCTGAAGGAGAGCACGTGCCCACCATGACCATATTGTTCACACAAACATTTAGGTATAGCAAGCCATTATTATCAGTTCTGGGGATGTGCGAACCTTCTGAAAGTCAAGTTCCTTGATGCCGGACAAAGGCCTACTTTGTAAGCTAGATTACTATAAGAGTTTTGGATGAAAAAATTGGAACAAAAGGCAAGGGCTAGTAGAGCTGCAGATGGGTGTGGGCTGCCATTTTAAATATGCGATCAGAGCCGGGTGTGGTGGCGCACGCCTTTAATCCCAGCACTTGGGAGGCAGAGGTAGGAGGATCGCTGAGAGTTTGAGGCCACCCTGAGACTACATAGTTAATTCCAGGTCAGCCTGCTCCAGAGTGAGACCCTACCTTGCAAAACCAAAAAAAAAAAATGTGATCAGAGTAGACTTGACTGGTAAAGTGACATTTGATTTGAGGTTTGGAAGTTTTTTTTTTTTATTTTTAATTTTTTTAAGATTTTATTTTTATTTATTTATTTGAGACAGAGAGAGGGAGAGAGATAAAGAGTGAGAATGGGCACACCAGGGCCTCTAGCCACTGCAAACGAACTCCAGATGCGTGCGCCACCATGTGCAACTGGCTAACGTGGGACCTGGAGAATTGATCCTTAGGCATCACAGGCACATGCCTTAACTGCTAAGCCATCTCTCCAGCCCTGGAAGTTTGTTTTCTTTTTTTAATTTGACAGAGAGAAAGGAGAGAAAGAGGAGGCACAGAGAGAATATGGGCATGCCAGGGTCTCCATTCACTGCAAATGAACTCCAAACACATGTGCTACCTTGTGCATCTGGCTAACGTGGGTCCTGGGAAATTGAACCTGGGTCCTTTGTTTAATTTTATTTATTTATTTGAGCGCAACAGAGAGAGAAAGAGGGAGAGAGAGGGAGAAAGAGAAAGAGAGAGAGGGAGAATGGGTGCACCAGGGCCTCCAACCACTACAAAGGAACTCCAGATGCATTCGCCACCTTGTGCGTCTGGCTTAAGTGGCTACTGGGGAATAGAGCCTTGAACGGAGGTCCTTAGGCTTCACAGCAAGTGCTTAACCGCTAAGCCATCTCTCCAGCCCCTGAACCTGGATCCTTTGGCTTTGCAGGCAAACACTTTAACTGCTAAGCCATCCCTGTAGCGCCCCCCTTTCTTTTTTTTTTAAAAAAAGAACATTCCAAGCAGAGAGCAGTCAACGCAATTACCTTAAGGTGAGAGGTAGCTGGTCATGTTTGAGAAAGAGCAAGGAGGGCAATGTAAATGGAGCCGACTGATCATGGAGATGGAGGTTGGAGTTAAGGTTGCAGGAGAGGACACTGTTACAGGACATTGTTAATTTTTTGGCTTATGTATGCATGTATTTCTCTGGGAAGAGATCTAGTAGTTTTCTCTTCTGTAAATTCTGTGAGCCCTCAAAAAAATTTTTTTTTTATGTTTAGTTTTGAAGAGTAGATTTTGCTGTGGATGCTAGGCTGATTTTGAACTGGTGATCCTCCTGCTTGCATCTCATGAGTACTGGGATTACTCAGCTAGCCTTCAACATAATTGCCATTCCAGGGTAGCTTCCTGATTTTACAGGCAGAGAAAGAAGCTCTAAATGATAAAAGGTGTCTTGTATAAGGCCACATGGTCTTCTGTGAAGAGGAAGAGAATTCTGATTTATTATTCCATTACATTCTACTGAAGTCAATGCTGTTGACAATAAATGGTTGCCAAATGACTTCAGGGTAGTTTAGACAGGATGTGTTCAATTATTTGCTTCTGTGTAGAGAGAGACTGGGGTGCTTGATCTCTGAGTGAGTGGGAGGCGAGATAAATACTGGACTATCTGATAGTTTAGTTAAATGTCTTCATACTTTATTCCTGTCCTTTCTCCTGGAAAATGGTTTTCTTTCCTTGTTTGGACCCTTCAATTTTTGTCTCCCACTGTGATTGTATTTTAGTAAAGGTAAGGTTTGTAAGCTAGAAGTGGGTTCAATGGCAATTCTTCGTAAGGTCATAAGAAATAAAATAAAGCTAGCTTAAAGCTAACTTCCATTATTGGCAAGCCAGTCTAGGAAAGCATGGTGGAAAAGTGACGACATGTGGCTGAAATGCACTTTGTGTATCCTGATCAGGAAAGCAATATATCTGACCTGAAAAGGCAAGGTGACTGCAAGTGCTTTATAGCCAACAGATAATTTCTATCTCATTTTTTCTTTCCAAAGAAAATGAGGCTGAAAAGAAGATTGACAGTTTTTTCAAACATTTAGTGCTTTTAAGCATAAAGAAATGAATGTCTGATGCGAATAGGTCTGTGGTGTATGTTTGCTAAAGATATGATTTTGGTGACAGCTGTGGAAGGCAATGTAACAATGCCTTTTTGTTGTTGTTTTCAAAAACCAAAACAAAAAGTAGAAGGCATCCTTTAAACACATTTTAAAAGGTTAAGTTCAGAACTATTTAATTATTATGTGGATTTAGAAGTGCAGGTAATTTTAAAACGAGATTTTTTTTTTTATTTGCAAGGAGGAACATCATTAACTGTCTCCCCTGTGTATGAGGAGGTAAGACACAGCACATGTTATTTCACAGATAAAAATTGTTTTCTGACGAGCAGCCTTTCTATAGTGCAGTCTTTTGGTATGCTGTTGAAACTGTAGGCTGCCTCCCTTCAGCCAATGTTGGGATGAATGGCTCTGTCACAGGTTTAGTTACATAAACCTAGAATTAAGCATAAAATAGCTATTACTTTTTTTTTTTTTTTTTTTTTGGTTTTTCGAGGTAGGGTCTCACTCTAGTTCAGGCTGACCTGGAATTCACTATGTAGTCTCAGGTGGCCTCAAACTCTCAGCGATCCTCCTACCTCTGCCTCCCGAGTGCTGGGATTAAAGGCGTGCGCCACCACGCCTGGCTAAAATAGCCATTACTTTTGGCGGGGTGTGGTGGTACATGGCTTTAATCCCAGCACTCAGGAGGCAGAGGTAGGGGGATCACCTTGAGTATGAGATCAGCCTGAGACTACATAGTGAATTCCAGGTCAGCCTGGACTAGAGCGAGACCCTAACTCAAAAAACCAAATATATATATATATATATACCCATTACTTTTAAAGGGGTAACATCAATATGATGCCTATGAAAGCAAGATCTGGAGGATGTTCCAGCTTACCTTTGATTACTTCTACACGTCTGGGACTGTCATAGGCTTTGGTTTTTGGTGATGGTGTAATAAACTTGATTATAGTTAACTACCTATTTAGGAGCATTCTGTTTTACTATGGACCTGGATAAAAATTTCAATATATTTTATTATAAAAGTGGAAAATAAGTATAAAAATTTAACTACATGGAAAAATAAGAAGGCAGATAATCTCTCCAAATTTCCCTTCCGGAAATAACCATTCTCAATGTTTGAACATCTTTCCAGACATCTCTCAGTGTGTCTGTATTGAGCAAAATATACCTGGATACAATTTTAGGAAAATAGGATAACAGTATATATGACATTTTAAATACCAAGAATTAATTTACTTTTTGTGAATTTGAAAAGAGAAAGAGTTCAACATAAAATTGGAAGAGCTGTTGACTTCACTCAGATAAATATTTTATTATCAGAAGTGATACAGTTCAGAGGACATTCTACTATTGCTATTTAAAGATGTAACCCAACCTGAGATTTAGCATCAGCATGATTTTTTAACTTTTAAGGAAAAGTTCAGCTTCTCTCTGTTTCATTTTAGTAGTAGTCATAGGAACAAGTCATGCTTGGGAGTGAAGTAGAACCTTCTAGAACACAAAATGAGCATATATGTAGAAAGAATTGTAGGGCTGGAAAATTAGGGCTAAAGTTACTTTTTTTTTTTTTTTTTTTTTGGTTTTCAAGCTAGGGTCTCACTCTGGCCCAAGCTGACCTGGACTTAACTATGTAGTCTCAGGATGGCCTCGAATTCATGGCGATCCTCCTACCTCTGCCTCCCGAGTACTGGGATTAAAGGCGTGTGCCACCACGCCCGGCTTAAAGTTACTTTCTTACAAAGCCTTATGGCCTGTGTTCAGTTCCCCAGTACTCATTTAAAGCCAGATGCACAAAGTGGTACATGTGTCTGGAGTTTGTTTGCAGTGGCAGAAGGTGCTGATTTGCCCATACTTTCTCTCTCTCAAATAAAATAAGTAAAACTATTTAAATAATAAAGAATTGTAACATTACTTATTGTTCTGGATGAAAGAAAGAAATGCATATACATTCTAATAGATCTCCTCCCATCCTCTGATTTTTGATGCATTTTTTTATCCATTGATTTTATTTGGAATTTTTCTTTTGTTCTTGAGTCATAGTTCTCAAAACTTGACAAAGGTCTTGAATGTGAGAATTAGATAGTAAGACCCTATTGTTGAAGACAACATACTCATTAGTAGCAGGACAATAAAAATTAAACTGTGGGCTGGAGAGATGGCTTAGCAGTTAAGCGCTTGCCTGTGAAGGATCCTGGTTCAAGGCTCGATTTCCCAGTACCCACGTCAGCCAGATGCACATGGTGGCACATGCATCTGGAGTTCATTTGCAGTGACTAGAGGCCCTGGCGTGCCCATTCTCTCTCTCTGTCTCCACCCCTTCTCTGTCTCTAATAAGTAAATAAATAAAGAAAAAAAAAGTCAAGCTGGAACCGAACTGGAAGTCCCCACTGTCCCTTGCAGCTAGCTAGTATTAGTGTTAAAAAGTGCTATGCAGGCCACTGTGTGAGAAAACTCAACAGGCTTACTCAACTGTTGAGTAACCCTGCATGCTACACAACTGACTAGCCAGCCAAGAAGTACCTACTAGTGCAGTAGTGGTATGACTGGTATGGAGCTAATCAGCTGCTCTCTCACTGGATCTGAGACCTGCTCTGTGGGAGAGAATAGATGGCTGGTACTGAAATCCCATCCCAAACACCTACGGTAGAGAAACCTATAAGGGGAAGCCACTACTGTTGACTGACTAAATGGACAGGCTGTGCCCATCCAATTGCCCTCTAAATATTTGTATTTCTATCTTATAGATCAGTACTAATTACATCTTTGTTCAGGGAAGCTTCTTTTTACAGATGGTGGTGACTACTGAGATAATTTGTGTCGAACGAAATTTAAATATTTTGTTCATAAGCTTGTTATATGTAGCATTTTGAATGAATCAGCTTCTAATTTCCAACTTAAAGAGAGGGTAGGGGTTGGGGTCAGGCATGGTGGCAGTGAGTGTATGTGGATGAAATCATGCAGTGGTATAGAAAGATAATTGAGGTTTGGATACTGAGGGGAACAGGTTGGAAAAATAGGAAGTTTTAAAGGCATAAGCTTCAATGTTCTATAAAACTTACTCTTCTAGAACACAATGTTCCTTTAGATTATGGGATAGTTTTATGCTTTCCTTGCTTTATTTATCTATTCATTTTGTCTTAGCAGCTTTTGTGATGATTTTTTTCCTTTTTACTCCTCTACACTTAGTCAGATATATGACCAAAAGTATTGTGCTTTTCCAGACATTTAATTCTCAAAAATCAACTTTATTGAGGTGTAATTTGCACATAATAAAATGTGCCCATTTTAATGGTTGAGTGAATTTTGAGAAATGTAGCCACTCATGTAATCACTGTGACAGTCAAAATCTAAAATATTTCCTTTACTTCAGAGAGGCCGCCATGTCTCTACAAAATCTAAAATATTTCCTTCACTTCAGAGAGGCCACCATGTCTGTGTAGTCATGCTCCTTGCCCACCCCCAACCACAGGCAACTACAGACATGATTTTGCCCCTTTGTTAGTTTGTCAGGCATTTGATTTTAATTCCACATTTCTTGTTAAGCTCATTGCCATCTGCTTGCTCTCCAGTCCCTGTTCTCCATGGTCCCTTATAGACAGAGCCCTTGAAGCTGTTCTCGTTTTCCTCAAGTCTGACTCTCTCTCCTACTTTCCCCAAACTCCCCCCGTTCCCTGTCCCACCTTTCCTCTTCAGATACCTTTATTCATCCCCTTTCTATTATTTGAATCTACTGCAGACTCTGCTTGCAAGTGTTCGCCCAAGAGGCTTCAGTTTTTTTCCTCAGTCAGAAGTCTTCTCACCTCTAAATTTGAATAATGTCACCTTTTAGAAGGCCACAGGAATAGAAGAAACCTCTTAAATGACAGCTGGGCAAGCTCTTTATGTTAGTTACTTTATCTATGGTACCTATGTAATATACATATGACAAACTGAGGCAAGTTAAGGGTATTTGTCAAAATTGTCTTTGTTACACTGTAATTTGTAATAACTCAGTAATTTTGGGCTGTGGATATGGCTCAGTGGTTAAGAGCAATTGACATTTAAGCAAGAGGGCTGCTCAGCCAGATACAGCCAAGTTCGACTACCCAGAACTCATGTAAAAATTTGGCAGAGGCCACACCCATTTGTCACTTCAGTCTGTGAGTGTGTAAACTGGAGAACTGCTGGGGCTTGCTGGTGGATAGCAGGGCTAGGTTGAGGGAGCAACTCCATCTCCAAAAATATGTAGATGATCAGTCAGAGAAAGATACCTGCTGTTCGCCTCTGGCTTCTGAAGTTACACACATAGGACACACATCTACACACATCCACCATGCATCACACGCTGTATACATCACATCACACACATACATGCCAAAAAACTGAGTAATACTTAAAAATTAAAAAAAATTGAGTGCACTTGGGTGATTATCAGAATGAGTCTGTATTGATTTTTTTCTCTTATAACAGCATCTGAGAAAATTTTGGCTTTACAAAAATAATATATTTATTTTTAGTTTGGGGGCATCATAGCAGTATTTAGTGTGAATTGCTTTCCTTGTTTTATTTATGGAAGTAGGAGGGAAATTCAAAGGAGCAGTAATTTAAAGCTATTTAATTTGGCATTTAATTTGGAAAGACACATAGAGCTAGATATGTAATTAGAGGTTTTATAATGATAAAATATACCATGAGAACAATCTTGGGGATATTGCAATGTGGTCTTCTACTTAAAAATCTTCTGAGAAGCCAGGCATGGTGGCGCACGCCTTTAATCCCAGCACTCTAGAGGCAGAGATAGGAGGATGGCCGAGAATTCAAGGTTACCCTGAGACTACTTAGTGAATTCCAGGTCAGCCTGAGCTAAAGTGAGACACTACCTCGGAAAACCAAAAAATAAAATAAAATAAAATAAAATAAAATAAAATAAAATAAAATAAAATAAAATAAAAAATCTGAGATATAAAGCTCTCCTTAGCGTCACCCCCCCCTCACCTTTTTTTTGAGGTAGGGTTTCACTCTAGCTCAGGCTGACCTGGAATTCACTATGTAGTCTCAGGGTGCCTTCGAACTTATGGAGATCCTTCTACCTCTGCCTCCCAAGTGCTGGGATTAAAGGCGTGCACCACCACAACCAGCTTGTGTCATCTTTTATTTCTGGTTTTTTTTTTTGGTTTTTTGAAGTAGGGTCTCACTCTGGCCCACGCTGACCTGAGATTCACTTTGTAGTCTCAAGGTGGCCTGGAACTCGATACATAACACAAGAAATCAACTTTTTTGATTTATTCCTTTTGAGCAAAGGTCAGCTTCATCCTGCCCAGAACATTTCACATACATTCCTTTAAAGCTTGTCTGTGTGTCAAGAAACATGTGTCTCGTGGCTTGGTTGACATGTTCTTTTGTTTGGTAATCTTCTAGTGTAGAGATCCATGTGCAGGCTGTTCATGGTTCTTGCTATGAAGCAGTCCTGTACCAACGTTTCCACATTGTCTTGTTGCTTTCTTTGGACAGCAACAGAGTGATAAATAAACTTAGTACTTTTTTTTTTCTTTTGGCTTTTTGTCATTCTGAAGCAGGCTAGCAAGACAAGGAAAATTATGGGGACGTGAGAAGGAAAAGAACCCTTCACCCAGGAGTAGAGAAAGAAGAATTCCAGTACAATTACTAACTGCTTAAGGACTTTCTCCCTTTCCCAGCTACAAACCTGCAGTTTTCTAGGAATCTCACCAGAAACCCCATTTATAGGGAAAGGGGAAAGAGCATGCACTCAATCCCTTGTGCAATCCTAGTTATTTCTGGTTTTACCTTATGACTTTATCATTCTATCGAAGACATTTTCAGAGCCACCCTGTAATCTCTTGGTGGTGGTTTGCACATGAAATGACCCTCGAAGCCTCATGTGTTTTGAATACTTGTTTCCTAGCTAATGGAAATTAGCTAGGCTTAAGGATCAGAGTTAGGAGGAGAAAAAAGTCCTCAGAAGGAAATTAAGACACATTCAAGTACTGGTAGGTCTCCTCAAGGGAGTCTAGAAGAAAGTAAGATCCATCCAAGTGTGGGAGAGTGGCCATCACGTGTCTTTAGCATTAACCATACATACCCTTTTGATGGGTCTCAAGTTACATTTCAAAAAGGTGCTATGAGACTTCCCCCTCCCCCACGCCTTTCTTTCATTTGATGAGTGAGTACAGCTGCTACCTTCTTATTACTGGGACAAAGCCAGTTATGGAAGGAAAGGGTTCATTTTGGCTTCCAGCTTCCAGGAGGACACTTCATCACGGCAGGGAAAAGCGTGGTGGTGCAGAGCAGCCCCCAGCTTCCTGTATGAGCAGCCTAGAGAGAGCAGCAAGAGTGAGCTGGCTGGCCATCACACCCTGTCACAGCAGTCAGCAGAAAACCACCTGCGTGAGCTATCTCTGAGCTCCCCGTGGGAGGGACTCTGCCCTCAACAGCACTGCTTCATGCTAGCTAGTCCTGAGATTGCTTTCAGCGTGGAAGCCTAGAATCCTGGGTTTAAGCCTGAGCTGAGTTCCCTAAAACACTGGGGGAACTCCTCAGGCTACTGAGGGGGACAGCATGGAGCTGTGTCGCTGTCCTCTCATCACTGGCAATTCTATTTGAGATCTCTGAAGAACTCTTGGGTTGATGATCCCTACATGTTATCGTGGATGTGTCTTGATTCGTGTGAAGTTGGCCCTTTTTCCTGCAGTTTTCGTTACACTTCCTGTTGGGCAGTATATCAGATGAAACATTGTCATGATGGTTTCTTTCTACCTGTATCTCTTTGATCCCCTCCTTCCACACCCCCCCCCACACACACACTGACACAAACGTGACCCTTACCGTAGACACACTTTTTCTCATCTCCTAATTTCTCTTTCCCATGAGCTTGGGTTCTTGTACACATTCCGCCCTCTCCCATGCATTCCTCTATAGAGTAGAATATAGGAGGGGTTTATGCATCTCTTTAGACTTCTCACAACATCCAGCAGAAGATGTGGTAAGATGACATCATATTTCACTTGATGATGGTGAGTGACTAATGCCAACTTTATTTGGTATACTTACATAAACAGGTGCTAAAGGAAAAAGGAGAAAGAGAAAAAGTTGTTATGGAATATGATTTTCTTTTTCAAACTCAGTCACAACAAAGGAGCTGAGAGATTTTGTGGCTCTTGTGACAGCTTTAAGAAATAGAATGCATTAATCACATCGCATAAAAAGACAATAAGAAGCAAAGGTTGAAACGTTAAACTGTAGAGATGAGTCATAATTGTAATGGTGCTATTTATCTTCAAATTTCCTTACAAAATGAAATAACATTCTTCCTGTAGTCACAATTATATTAACACATTTCAAAGAAGTTGGAATTAAGGTAAAGAGGTTAAAATGAGTCAATTCAGGCCAAGAATAAAAGTCAGCTTTTGGTGGGGGGTGGGGAGTTCAAGTTCTTTAATTTTAATAGGGAAGAAAAAGTTTTGAAGAAGAAATTTGTAACTCTAGTTCTTGTTCTGCCTCTGCTTCAAAGTACCTGTGTCATAGCTGGCAAGTTTCTTGGCCTCTGGTCACTAACTTCCTCACCCTAGTTCTCCTAGACTAATTGGGTCTCTAAGTAAAGGCAAAAGTACTTAAATAGATCCAGTCCTGGATTCTTTCTTTCATCTAAACATTCTGCTTAGTGCTGTTATCTGACACATTTAATTAATGAAGTCTTGCAAAACTTACATGGGTAGTTTAACTTTTAGGATAGCAAAAAAAATTGTTGAAGATGTCATTCTGTAATTTAGTTTCTTGTGTTGAAAGAATGACATGGGAGTATGAAGGTCAAACAAGGGAAGAAAGACAATTAAATGCTAGAGGCTAATTGGAAACTTCTAGTCCTGGGGAACATGAATAATGGGAAATTTGTGGGGACATGTAGACAGTGAGGCAGCAGATTCTCAGGGCACTTTTTAGCTTGAGAGCCTGGAGACTGTTGTTCTCAATAGTCAGATGTTTTGTGGATTTTTGCTCTATTACTGTATCATTACTGTGACTGTTTATTTTTGTGTATCGATTCTAATCCCATTCGTTAATTCTGTTGGGGTTTTCCTTTATAGTTAAAGAGTGATGAGATCTGATTTTGCTAGCCAACTGCCATGTTCATCATTGGATTGAGCTTTGTGTTCTGGGCCTCCTCAGTGTATTAGGGAATACTCTGAGGTTTGGGGCTATAGGTTGTAAATTTGCCCTAAGAGGTGGTAGGCAGAGAAGGACCCAGTATTTAATACTTACATATCTAGAATACTGAGTCTTAACTCCTAGAGCTTTTCATAAACATTATTCAAGGTAAACATTAGACAAAGCTATGGCTAAGTTGGGCTCAAATGCTAATGTTGTACCTTATATGAATTGGATACTGAATTATTGAGTTTGAGAAAGTGATCATCAGCAAGATGTTCTGTACAAAACAGAGATTCAAAACAACAAAAGATTTTTCCAGCCATTTGTTTTAACTCCATATATGGAGATATGCTCTTTCTGATCAATTAGTATCTATCAATTATATGTATACTCCTGACACAATTTCATCAGTTAGAGGGTACTACTTTCTGCTAGTTGGTTTTTAGGTCCTTTTTTTATGAGAAAGATGCCGAATGGAGAATTGAAAAGTTAGCAAGACTAGACAGAAGCTACTCAAGCACTTTGGGCTTATTAATCATCATTAAATGCAATCGAGACTGGGGTCCACCTATGTGAAACAACTTGACAAAGGTCCCGCAATTAATTGAGTATGAAGCCAGAGTCTGAATTTTGTAGTTTGTCTCTTGAAATGGCATTTACTCACAGTGGATACTTTCTCCTAAGCTTGTCCATTTCTGTATCTCCCTTTTCTCTGACTCCTGCCTGAGTCTTTACTAAGCTTACTCTTTGAATGCAAAATGCTGATTTTTCACTTCTCATCAATTACATGAAAGCAGAAACAATTGCTGCAATACTTTTTCGGGGAAAGCTGGATATGAGAGTGCTTCAGATTACTGTGGACGGACCGGGACCCAGAAGGCAGGTATAATCCACATATGGTATTTGGGTCCCAACAGCAGATGGATTTGAGCTAAAGCTATCCAGATTTGATGAATAGGGTGGGACCGCAGGGAAAGATGGAGGCGAGGGTGGCTCACAGAATACCATCAGCAATAGCATTCTAATTTTCTCTATACTTCCTCTGGTCACTTGTTGACATTTTGTTTTTGAAACCTCTTGTAAAACACAGAAAGTGAGCTGAGCAGTTTGTTGACAAAAGTAAACACAATTAGCCTAGTATGATGGGGCATGCCTTTAATCCCAGAACTCAGAAGGTTAAGATAGGAGGATCACTTTGAGTTCAAGGATTGCTGTAGACTACATAGTGAATTCCAGGTCAGCCTGGGCTAGAGCGAGACCCTACCTTGAAAAACCAAAAAAAAAAAAAAAAAAAAAAAAGTAAACACAATATGGTATACAAGATTAAACCCAGTCTAGAAATTTATGGAAGAGGGTCAGAAAGATTATTAGAACCATGAGTTGGGACACTATGCACAGGGACATTGCCTCTTCCCCATAACTGATCGATACCACCACTATGAACCATTCATAATTCACATGGGGATAACTGACATCCCCAATGAGGAGTGTCCCTTCAGAGGGGGAAGGACAAGGAGGAGGCTAAGGATGGTACCAACATGTGCTGCATACACACTGAGTATGTACATAACTAATAAAGAAAAGATGGAGGGAGGACTTTAGTTCTAAGTTGTAGTAAGTCAAACTTATATATGCCATTTAGAAGATGAGAAGGGGTCTTGACATGAACAGAAATCCCATAGAACGTAGCAACAGATTAGATTGTCAGCTCAATGTCTAGGGGAAAACAGGTGATTGTAAAGATGAATGACAGGAAACATGTTATCTACAAACAATATAGCAGGCATTGCTTTTAAACCATAGGGTATAAAGTAAGGAATTGTTTACTAATGAAAACACAACTTACTAAAACCTAATTATTAGGTCACATAGTAAATGACATTTCCTAGGAAACCATTATGGCTATGGAAATCACAAAATATTTTAATTCACTAACTCTAATATATGGTGGCTAAACTCAACCAGCACCCAAAAGGCTAGACAACCTAGTGATTCCATAGATTTAGGACAGCCTTCCAGAGCAGAGACAGGTTTGAGAAGGAAGGAGATAATGTCCAGAAGATCAAATAGAGGAAATCTAGATGAATGCCTAATATGTTTCTGTGAACACACACGTGTTCTCTTGTTCCTTTGGGTCTATGGTTGTTAATATCATCAGTATTATCGGCACTTAGTTTTTGTATTTTACCATTTGTCAGTGGTTCTCAAACTTTAGAACACTTTATAATTACCCGAATGAGTTCTTAAAACAGATTTTGCTAGGCCTCACCCATGCAGTTCTAATTCAGCAGATAGGGGAGACCCCTAATTTACACGGGAAACAAGTTCCTAGGTGATGTTGACGCTAATGCTCCAGAGACTACACTGAGAGAGCCTTATGGGTTTCCTTGTATCTGGACTTCAGCTTTTTAAAGTCATCCTTTTATTAAATCCTTTTATCAATTCTTCTAATTTAGGTGTACCATCTGTTTAATATGGGGACTCTGCCTCCTTATTTATCCCACTCTACCAAAAGTGGCCCTAGAAAATTGAACCAAAAATGATCTTTTGGACTTAGTCGTGTTATGTATTCCAAATGCAATGGAGGCAAGCGAGGCATTGGTAATTCATGGCACATAGTGGCATTTTATCTATTCTGATTATTATTGGTAACGTGGGATTAAGTATAGAAGGAAGATAGACTATTGGAGATATTCAGCTCATGATAATGTTAGTCTATATCCTGGGTAACACGACACTGTGAAGTATGTACAGACTGTAGGATAACACAAGATACTATCTGATATATATTATCCCATGTACTTATTCTTTTGTGCTGAGAACTTAAAAATCTACTTAATTATAGGTGTTCCAAAGTATAATATGTTATTAAACATGGTTACTATGTTTTACATTATATCTTTTAAATCACTCTTTCTATGTGACTAATATTTGAGAGGGGTATTAGGGACAGGAGTCAGGGCTTTGTGCATCTTGAACATGTACTCGACTGCTTAACTACCCATCTCCTGGCTCCTTTCTTGTTTTTGATGTTTTGTTTGTGAAATTTTGTATTGTTTGACTAGCATCTTCGTAACCCCTACTTCTCTAACTACTAATAGCAATTACTTCTATGAATTCAACCTTTTCAGAATCCATAAATAAGTGACCTTATGTAGCATTTGTCCTTATGCACCTGCCTTAGTTTGTTTAACATTATGCCCTTGAGGTTGTTTCCTGTTGTTGCAGATGAAGAATTCCCATCTTTTAAAAGGCTGAGTAGCATTCTGCTGTGCACAGACGACAATTTTCCTTTCATCTGCTGATGTTTATTTGGGCTGATTTTGTGTCTTGGCTATTGCAAATAATGCTGAAGTGAACATGGAAGTGCAGATATCTCTTTAACATGCTGCTTTTGTATCTTTTGGGTGCATATCTAATAGTGAGATTGCAGAATCATATGGTAGTTGTAGTTTTGACTTTATGAGGAGCCTCTGTACTATTTCCCATAATTTACATTTCCAAACTGTGTACAAGGGTTTCTCCCCCCACCCCATCTTTTCTAACACTATCTTTAGCCTTTTTTAATAGGAGCTGTTACAATAGGCATGAGGCTTATTGTGATTTTAAGCAAGTTTAAACATGATAGAATATCCTGGCTATTTATTATGACCCTAAGGAAGTTCATTATGGAAAACGTGTGATTAAAACTATGAATCTTTGATTAAGTACATGTATTGATTAATATAAAGCCATTGATTGCAGTTGTGGCTGAAGAACCACTCCTATAAACTCTAGATTTTCTGGCTTTTCATGCATAAAGTTATTTTGCTTTTAGTATAAAATTTACCATAGTCTTATGTTGTATGCCATATATATGTATGCACAATACATTTTTCAGAACATTAAAAATCACTGTGCGTAATAAAACGTTATTTTATTTGCCTCCTAAGTTGATGGTTATTAACCTCAGGACCAGCTCCATCACCTCTTGTTGACTAAACACAGCCCAGTTAGGGAGGTACAAACCCAAGAGGAATAATTTAACCACCAGAAGTGTTCAACTTCATCAATCTATACTGGTATGCATAGGGAGTAGATAGACCTTCCAGTCTATCAGATTAAATTCATCGACTTTGGTGCACTCACCTGGGATTTGGGTTTTTATATGTTGGCTTGAGTATTTGGTAGAGGCATTAGCAGTTTATAAATATATTAATTGAAGCCTGAACTCAGAGATGACCTCTAGCTAATGAGGTAGAAATGTTTGTGCTTTCCTGACCAGACGGAATTAAAAGCTGCAGGGAAAATGAAAGTGCTGGAGCAAACCTGCCAATGCTTGGTAGGAAGGCCAGGGAACAGGAGACAGCAGCATCCTTGAGCACTGCTGCAGTTAGGTTTGCATTGCTGGCAGAAATCACCCAACCCAGAGCAGCTTGTGGGAAAAAAAAAGAGGTTTATTTTGTTTTACAGACTTGAGGGGAATCTCCATGATGGCAGGGGAAAACAATGACATGAGCAGAGGGTGGACATCACCCCCTCACCAATATCAGGTGGACAACAGCAATAGGAGAGTATGCCAAATACTGGCATGGGGAAACTGGCTATAATACCCATAAGCCCACCCCCAACAATACACCGCCTCCAGGAGGCTTTAATTTCCAATTGCCATCAGATGGGGAAACTAGCATTCAGAATACCTAAGTCTGTGGGGGACACCTGAATCAAACCACCATAAGTACCAGTGTAGTTGCTGTCCTCCGTGGGAAGGAGAGGATTATGGATTATGCTATCGTAGAATCAGGATTCCAGATCCCATGGGATGAATGAGGCTTTCCCAGGGAAAATTATTTCCCAGAGAAAATTGTAATCTGCCACAGGGATGGGAGCTTGACTGACATGAATCTATGAGAGTGTTTCTTTTTTTTTTCTTTTTTGGGGGTAGGAGAGGAGTAATTGGAAATGTTCACTGAACCTTACTGTATATCAGACTTACTCTGAGGATTTATTAAGACCTACATTGCTGGGCTCCATCCCTAGAATTTCCAAATCATTTGGTCTAAAGTTGAGGTGTAAAGTTTTTCAGTTCTAGCTGGTAGCTGTTGCTGCTGGTCTGGGGACCACACTCTAAGAACCACTTATCTATGGCAATAACTAACTATGCAATTC
The DNA here is from genome assembly GCA_036365145.1 of Orientallactaga sibirica. NCBI lineage: Eukaryota > Metazoa > Chordata > Mammalia > Rodentia > Dipodidae > Orientallactaga > Orientallactaga sibirica. The sequence goes on along the minus strand of JAEOAD010000032.1, from coordinate 23,417,391 downwards.
TGATCAGAACAGATACTACATTTAAGCTTAGCCAAAAGGCTGAGAAGGGATGGTAATGTGCGATTCCAGGAATTAAATGCATGTGAAGTCTTCCAAGGTACCTCCAGACACGTGTAGCAGAAGGAGCCTGTGTGGCGGCAGGCTTTGTGGATAGAAATGTATCATTTTAATGTTTTTTGTTCTATGCAACTTCACATTCCAGGTCCTGTCATTGGATTTGCCATGTATCTATATTTGTATATCTTGCATTTTCCTCCAAGCCATGACTAAATATATTCCTATGCCATGTTAATAGTGGGAGAAAAAATGTGATCCTGATTTATGAACAGATCTTTATGGTATGTTGAGACCAGCTGTAATGGGATAGGAGTATAAGTCCGTGTAAAATGCTGCTGAAAGCTAGTGACAAAGTGAAATTTTCATAACATAAGAATCCTTTCAGTTTTCTACTAGTGTAACTGTGGTGAGGGAAAGGAAATATTCACGCTTTCTGAGGTCTTGGATTCTGGCTATAAATTTACAACAATGCTCAGAGACTTTAATGCCACCATGGTATATCAGTCAGTGTACGTTATATGGAACCCTCTCTGTTTTCTCTCTCTCTTTCTCTCTTTGTGTGTGTGTGTGTGTGTGTGTGTGTATGTGTATGTGTCTTTCTCTCCAGGATCTCACTATGTAGACCAGATTGGCATCAAAATTGGCTCCAAAAAAGATTACTTGTGGTAATCTTCCCATTTCTGCCTTCTGAGTGTTGGGATTACAGGCATGTATCATCATACCTGGCTATGAAAATCTTGATATAGGTGGTCATAATTAAATCCAACTTAGCCATTTCTAATCCCTGAATATATTATGGGTGTGGATATGACTAGAAACTGGTGAAATCACATTGATTTCCTGACTCATGGAGTGAAGGCAATTATGAATTTTTAAAGGGAGAGCAAGAAGAAACCTTTCAGAGTGGTCGGTCCACTCAGCCAAGATAGTAGATAAAAGGTAATACCACATTCCCGAGGGAAATTCACACAGCACTGCCATGAAAGAATCAAATAAGCAGACATGATTATTCTTATTGCACTCATGTTTAACTTGCCTATTTGATTAGTGCCTGGGTTGCGTGGATTGTGGAGTATGAGAGTGAATGTTTTAGACTCAATCAGGTGGTGGTGCTGAGTGTTCCCATGGTTCTAGTTGCGAGTCTTTATGAGAGCAAACTGGCAGAACCCTGGGAAGATGCTTCACTTTCCATTTCCACTGGTGGTCAGGGAAATAAGTAGTTAACACAGAAATAGCAGCGTATGTTTACAGTCTTACTATATGTAACATTCAATTGACACATTGTAATCTAAAGGAACTTTGGATTTTTAAAAAATATTTTTAAAATTTTATTTGCTAGGGGAAAGGAGAGAGAGAGAATGAATGAATGAATGAATGAATGAATGAATGAATATGGGCACACCAGAGCCTCTAGCTGCTGCAAACCCAGATGCATGCATGAGCCACATTGTGTATCTGGCTTTACATGGGTACTGGGGAATCAAACCCTGGTTGTTAGGCTTTGCATACAAGTGCTTTCACTGCTGAACCATCTCTTCAGCCCTAGTTTTGTTTTTAGCCAAAGGAACATCAAATACGTTTATTACATTGATAGTGTTGGGATAATTTCACCTTGGATGGGAAATAGCCAGTACCCTGTTCTCTCCTTAGAAAGGCAGGCATGTCAGTATGGGAGATAGATCCTGTATAAGTTCAAGCATCCGTCATATTAGAAGTGATAGTCCTAGGGTTATAATGAGATTAAGTCAGAATATTTCCTCTATGGTAAGAAAAAAAATGATCATGCCTGCACCTTGAATCCCACCCACCACAGGGGGAGGCATAGCATTTGGTGAGATTTGGGGATTTGAATGTAGCACTTATCACCTTTCCGTGTATTCTGCTGCCTGCTTGCTGGGAGATCTCTAAGGCTGCTAGTCTGAGTTAAACTAGAAAGAAAGGGTACAGTAGGTTCTGTCTATAAAGCAAACTCATGAGTTTTATGACTCAGAAGACTCAATGTACTGGAAGTGTCCGTGATACAGAAATACTATGTGTAGTTTCTGGCAAATGCTAAAGGAGACTCATGGGGCAAGCTGTTCCTCTGCCAGTCCACTACTCTGTACTTGGAAAGCTGTTTTACTGGTTTTCTTCTCCCCCTCATATTGGCTCAATACTTACATGATCACAGGACACAAGGTGAGCATGTGACCTAAACTGCTTATCATGAACTAGGTGTTATTGAATCCAGTGAACCATCAAATTGGATGTGCCCAGGAGCATTCCATAAATCACCCATGGCATAGGAAGGGCAGGTGTGAGCAAGTCAGGAGGCACAGTGGACTACATCAGTGGGTTATTTACATGCCTGTGGTATTGTTCCTACTATTTTTCTGCTTCTTCTGCATGCTGGTTGCTTAATGAAGAATTTACTGACATGTTAATACAGAAGGGAAGTCCAGGGTATTGACCTATGGATGGATTTATGTGATATTCTGAAACCAGCCACAGGGGAGAGCTGAGAAATTCATGAAAGCGGGAGGAGAGATCCTTCTGGTGGACTGAACTCTGAGCCTTGCATCTAGCTGTTTATCTGTCTCTATAGAGAGTCCCCTAAAGTATCAGTATACATCAGTTTATGTGTATGTTCGACACACTTATTGACTGGTCAGGGGTTTAGAAAAAAAAACACTTGTGAAACAGCTGACAAGAGGGATGACATGTGGGGTATTTCTGGATCACATCAATTTGAGGCTCACCAAAGAGTTCCACAGTGGATGAATAAATGACCTATTCTATGAATGTCAGTCCACTTCTTTGTCTGGCTCAAGTCCATGTACAGTGCTGCTATGGGGGCTGAACAGAGTTTATACATGGTTCAACAGCATAGGCTTTTCCCCATCAAAGCTAATCTGGCTTCCACCATTTGATGGGCATCAAACTTGCCACGACACTGAAGTCCTGATCTGACATCCTTCTCATGGGCTGTCCAATGCCCCAGGGGCCCAGGCTTGCATTAGATGAGCCTCTCTTATTACGGAGGACACAGGGCTTGTCCTTCACACAGTCTGAGTTATAATCTCCCTTTCCCTAAAGTGCTTCTGCACTTAGGCCAGTGTTCAATGTATCAAATGTTTCCTCCACTTTCTTATTATTAAAGTATACTTTCAAATTTTTATTTATTTATTTGAGAGGAAGAGAGAAAGAGGCAGATAGAGATAGATAGATGTGAGAGAGAAGAGAGAGAAGAGAGAGAAAGAGAGATATTAGGCATGCTAGGGCCTTTAGGCACTGCAAATGAACTCAAAACTCATGTGAATCTGGCTTATGTGGGTCCTGGAGAATTGGACCTGGGTCCATTGGCTTTGCAGGCAAGCGCCTTAACCGTTAAGCCATTTCTCCAGCTTTCCCCCACTTTCTTGATACACCCATAACATGACCTTCAGTGAACAGACTTTCTTCTTGCATCAGTAGTCTCAAGGCCTGGGCTTATTATATGAATATCATTCAAAAGAGCTGGCTTGGTGGAATAGTGATGTGGCCTTCCAAATGCTCAGCCATAGAGCTTTCTGGGTGACTGACATAGAGCTCCCTGGATGACAGTATCCTCTCAGGCTGACCTGCATTGTGGTTGCCTTATATCATCATCCTTTTCTTAGAAATAGCCAAATAATAATAATAATGCTACAATTTTTAACCATGTTCTCCTTTCCCAGACATCTATATTAAGAGACTATAATCTCTGGAATAACAATAAACTTACAGGGGTTCATGGCTTACCCATACTTCACCTGTACCAGAAATTTTGTTGGACTAAGATATCTAACTTTGATCCCCTTAGAACATTTGTGATATCCAAAGTTCCTGCCAGGTACCCTTCTTTAGATGTGGTAAATAAGATGCATACTCCGAGAACCACAATTTGTGGCCTTGAGTATGTATAGTAAATTATAATTTTTCAAAATGTTGTGCATAGTGTCATTTATCAACATCTGAGATGGATGACGGATGAGTGATGAACAGGTTAAGCAGAATAAAGTGGTAGCATCATCCAGACATATGTCTTCTAACTTAAACTCATTTTATTGAACTCAGTTATTTTCACCAGGCTAATTAAAACCCACACTGAAACATTCAGGCATTGAGTCACACCCCCAAGTCTTGGCTTGGCTACCCAATATTGATTTCATTTGTTTGTGGATTCAGCTGTGAGAGGCTGGGTACATTAGAGCTTGGCATGGAATCTGCCACTAAAGAAACTGAAGATTTTATTTACTCTTTTTAATCATACCTCGGCTTATCTATAAATGGATCTGTTATTATCCTTGAGAAACTTCTGGCATAAAAACCATCTCTGGTCTAACTTTGTACATGATTCAGTTCTGGATTCCCACGAGACTCAAATGAAGCCAGTTTAGTATGTCTGTGTCCATCTCACCACTGTGACCCAGGCTGCACAGCTGCTAATGTCTCATTCACAAGAAGAAGAAGCTGTGGAATTTTATAACTTCTAATCTATCTCTTATTATGAGTTAATTTTTCATAAGTACTATTTTCACTCTGAAACCTCTGAAAGAACTTGGTCTTTTTACTTAGAGTATTTTCATTTTTAATTTAAGAGAAAAAAATTAATTAAATGTTTTCTTACAGATGATAGGTATTTGGTTGGTAATCATGAAATGCTGACCATATTCTGCCTCCAAAATTCCAATAAAGGAGAGGTAATTAGAGGCCAATGTCAAATACACACACAGATTCCACTTTACCCAAGGCCCTTTCATGGGTGGTGTGTTTTTAGTGTTAGAATTTTTGAGTGAATTATGACATTGAATGAAGATACTTAATTCGACTAAAACCCCTTATGACATCACTTTCTAGTAACATTACTGAAGGAACTGAATATTCTATGTCTCTAATATGATATATTACTCATGTCATACTCATATGTTAGTATGCAGTATTAGAACTGTGCCTACCAAATACTCAGCTAGAATTATAGCAATAAGTAAGGCACAGTCTTACTCTCAGTGGAGGCTGCAACCTGACCTGCTTATCTTTCTCCTGAATGATGGTCGATAAGGTATAATACAGCTGTTTTAATTTAGAATTAAACTTTTAAAAGTCAAGTGAGTACTTCTCCCCAGTAAGTGAGATGATTGGAATTGACTCAGCTGACAGTATCTGTTTTAAAAAATATATTTTTATTTTTATTTATTTATTTGAGAGAAGGAAAGAGGCAGAGAGAGAGAGAGAGAGAGAGAGGGAGGAGGGGAGGGAGGGAGAGAATGGGCATGCCAGGGCTTCCAGCCACTGCAAACTCCAGATGCATGCGCCAACTTGTGCATCTGGCTTACGTGGGTCCTGGAGAATCTAACCTGGGTCCTTTGGCTTTTCAGACAAGTGCCTTAACCGCTACGTCATCTCTCCAGCCCGACAGTATCTTTTAGCTTCTCTCTCAGTTGGAGAACTAAGATCACTTTCCTATTGTGCTTTCTTTGGTGTGAGTTTCAGGTGTCTGATAAATTTGCACATCTGACCTGACAATATGCATTGTTCTATCATATCATAACAATTCTTCTTCTTCTCCAAAGTAAATAAAAGCAAAGCATTTCCTTTGTAAAAATGCTGCCCAAATTGCTGATGTCACTTAAACAATATCTAATGAAAAGATTTTGACATTACAGAGAGGGTTAATTTGATGTAGTTGGAGGCACTTTAAATTTTAAATTCTTGGCTGATCATATGTATATGTATATAATTGTCCTGAAATTGTGCAAACACTGTCTTTTCATCTCTACTCAGGTCTTGTATTTATTGGTATATTTAGTCTCAGTATTATCTTTCATATATATATATATATATTTCAAAACACTCATTGATTGCATTTTTTTTCCAGCAAGCATTTATTGGATATGGAGTGCCAAACACTGTGCTGAGGGGGAGATATGTGGGGTCATGCATAGGACCTCATTCTCTTTGTATGACAGTAAAGCCTTCCAAGTAGAATAAATAACCTTAATTGGTTTTTAAGATAAGCCTTCAGGGAATTCTTTAGTGTGGTCTCTTCACTAGGTTCAGGGCCAAGTGGACTAAGGACATTTGAAAGATATAATTTTGGAGAAGAAAATTTAATATATATGGATAACATGTTCTGGTCATAAAAAATCTTTAACACTTTGAACTACTTAGAAATAGGAGATAATATCTAGAAAGGAACTACACTATTACATTATAAGAAATATTTATTAAATGAAACAAACTTAATTAAATTCTGTCCTATAATAAAAATTGACATTCACTGATGGATACAATTTATGCTGATTTTTATCTGTAAGCTTTACAGATTTTACTTTTAATGGGGCTCCTTCTAATAACCTTCTAAGAGGACCTTGAAGGAGCTTTCCTTAAAATGTTATCCTGAAAAAAATCTAATGTACTTAGAGGGAGAGAGAGAGAGAGAGAGAGAGAGAGAGAGACCTACTTGATTAGGATTAGTAACTTTATTTTTGGGAATTATTATTTTATATAGGCTAATGTCATGAAGAAAATAGATATTTTAGCTCCATCCACTTGAGAGCCTTGCTGATAGTTATATTCACTATTCTAAAGATTAATTCTCTGTAGGAACTTGTACAACCCAGTATCCTAAACTACAGTGGTTATTTCCTTATGTATTGAATAAGGGAGAAAGAATTTGAACAATTTGATAATTTCCAGAGCTATAAACTTCAGTAAGCCCATTATAGTTACTGGAGAATATGTATTGTGCTAAATAGTGATGGTGTGTATACGTTTCTGTTAAACATACTTGAGTCACAGTGAGCTGTTCCTCTCATATTACCATTTATGAATGCTGTCCTTTGAATAATATAACTATTTTCATTTGAATTGAAAATGTACTAACAGCTTAATGACATTTTTGGTAAGTGATCACTGCTAAATAAAACTAAAACTTAAGTTTCTGTTTCAACAAATGTTAGTGAAATATTTTATACCTCATAGATTATGGTTTCTTTGTAGCTCTTCCCCCACCCCCCCAAAAAAAAGAGGTAATTGAGAGCTTATATGTTTGATGTAAGAATGGGAAGGAGACTGAAGATAGAACCTAAAGGCAATATGGTAGTGTTTCATATTCAAAGTTGACAAATAAGTATAGTATATTATCAGCATTGTCCTTAGAATTCTATCTTATTATGGAAAATTATCTGGATTCTCATTTTACTATTATTTCTTACAGAAAGCTGCCGTAACTTTGATAAATCTTGTGACGAGACTGGTAATATACAGCATTTGTGTGTGTGTGTGTGTGTGTGTGTTCAAGATTGATTGTTACATAATGAATTGAATCTTAAGGTATCAGGTATATAGACTATGAAATATTTTTCCAGGTGATAACAAAAATGTCGGGGTGTTTGTAAGAGTAGTGATGAAAGCATTTGTTTTTCTTTTTATCAGGGTAGGGTCTTACTCTAACCCAAACTGACCTAGAATTTACTATGTAGTCTCAGGTTGACCTCGAACTCACAGCAGTCCTCCTACCTCTGCCTATTGGGATTAAAGGCATGTACCACCATACCTGGCTGAAAGAAATGTTTGAACAGGTCACAGGAAGTAAGGAAAAATTAACCTAAGATAAATCACTTGTTAGAGATAACAGTAAGAATCACTGGAGTGAAGCTAATACTTTATAAATGAGTGAGTGAGCAAGGCTGCTGTAGAGACTCACAGAAAATCAGTGGGCCATGCTAGACTGTTCATCTTTCATGTCAAGGTCACAAGTTTGGTCATTCAGTAGTCAATTACCTTTCCTCTATCCTTATACCAGAGGTCATACTGGTCACTCCAGCTGTCCCATTTGGGGATCTTGATTGGTCCCAAGCACTGTACATATATTATTACAGATTAAATATTTTTTCTTACATATTTTCTATTAATTATGTATTAATATTAGAATTTATGAAAGAGAAAATTGAGTCTTGTTGAGATTAGTTTACTAAAAGCAAAAATGTCCATTGGAATCCTGTAGACCTGGCCACAAATCTGTCCTTTCCAACCCTATTCTGCACTGTAGTCTGTTGTTGCACATAATGTATCATACATCAAATGGGAGAGAGTTATCCAACTCATTCTATGAGTCATGATTCATTACAAGATGAGCAAACAGGCCAATATCTGTAATGAGCATAGACAAAAAAATTCTCAACAAAATACTAGCAAACTGAATCCTGCAGCACACCACAAAGATCATTCATCAGGATCAAATAGGATTTATCTCTGGGAAACAAGTATGGCTCAACATATGCAAATCAATAAATCCAACAAAATCATATCAACAAAACGAAGGATAAAATCATAGGATTATCTCAATAGATGCAGACAATGCAATAAAATTCAGTCCGTCTTCATGGTGAAAGCTCTAAACTAATCAAGTATATAAGGGACATACTTCAACACAACAAAGGCTATAAACAATTCTGAATCAAATACCATATTAAATGGGGAAAAGCAAATTAGTATAGCCATTATGGTGAACAGTATAGAAGTGTCATAAAAAGCCAAAAATAGACCCAGTTTCCCTACTTCTGGATTTGTGATATCAAAGGAATAGCTGCATGCTCATGCTTTTCACAGTACTATTTATAATAGCTGAGATGTGGAACCAATGGATATGTCCACAAATTAATGGAGAGATGATTCAGCAGTTAAGAAGCTTGCCTGCAAAACCTGAGCACCTGAGTTGGATTCCTCAGTACCCATGTAAAAGCCAGATGCACAAAGTGGCACATGTGTTTGGCTTTTTTTCTCAGTGGCTAGAGCCCTGGTGTGTCCATTCTCTCTCTCTGCTTGAAAATAAATAAAAAAAAATTTTTTTAAAAAAGGATCTATTCAGGCTTTATCTTAAGAGAGCAGGAAAGGGAGGAAGAGAGGGTAATGGAATCAATGTGACATGAAAGCAGAAGAGGCCTTGACAGAAAGCAGGAAAGGAATTACTTAGAACAAACTCTAATGACTCATGTGTATGAAAATGCCATAGTGAGATCCATTACTTTGCTAATTAAAAAAAATAATATAAATTTTTTAAAAGGAAAAAAATCCATTCAGGTTTGGTAAGAAACTAGGGAAAGGATGACTTTCAGCCCAAGTATCAACTCAAAACAAAAGTAATTCTCAAGCCTTTTTATATGAACTATAGATTCATATATTGTTCTTTAAAAATTTTGTAGCTCTTTGTGGTAGTATACTGTGTCAGAAGTTATTTCTTGAATATTTTCTTTTATTACTTAAGAAGATAAACCAATTTATAGTTTTGGTAAAATCTGAAAGTTTCTTTTTAAAAAAATATTTTTATTGATTTATTTATTAGAGAGAGGGAGAGACACACAGAGAAAGAGAGAGAGAGAGAGACAATGTGTGTGAGAGAGAGAGAATGGGCGAACCAGGGCTTCTAGTCACTGCAAATGAACTCCAGAGGCATGTGCCACCATGTGCATATGGCCTATGTGGGTTCTGGGGAATCAAACCTAGGTCCTTAAGGCTTTGCTGGCATGCACTTTAACTGCTAAGCCATCTCTCCAGTCTCAAAACTGAAAGTTTCTTAAATAGAGGCTACCATATCTTACAGTCATTCAGTATCTACTATATTGGAAGTATTTTGTTAAGCACCTTACATATGTTAGGTTAATATAGTTAGGTTAACTCTATGAGATATGTACATTTCCTAATCATTAAGATGAGATTTTAGTCTGGAGATATTGAGATTTTTGTAAATATTACACTGTTGGTAAATGTCTGAAACAAGATGTGAATCAAGGGCACATAGGGTTCAAAGGCCATGTTCATCCCACAGCAGTGTACTTCCCATAGATGAACATTAGAGATGACATTATGTAGCTTTAGTTATTCACTGCTCAGCAACAATTCCCTTGTTCTGTGTGGGCTGGAGAGTGACCAAGGTTTATTTTCAGGTTTCTGTCAACTGACTCAAGGGCTGGATCTCTAGAAGGTGGCAAATGTCTTCATTTACTACCTGGAACGATAAATGTGTGCAACATTTGTACAAACATTGTATGTGTTAAAGCCTGCATGTATGTACATTTGATATAAAATGAAAATATGCCCTTTGTTTGCCTAATCCTATTAATTTTAACATGCCTAGAGCCAAAGCCAGCCCCAAATAGCTAGAATGCTCTTTGCTATGCTGAAACTGAAACTAAAAACGTCTTCCTGTTTATAAAAATAAATCTATTCGTTTCTTATTAAGATTTATTAGTATAAAGGAACTAAAATTGATTTTTTTTGCATTGAGTGCTGCATTAGAGTGTTATTATGATAAAATCTGGAGTTGTCACAAAAATCAAACATATGTCCTGTGTGAATCCTTGTTAAAAGCAACATTACCTTTAAAAACATATTCCTAGGCTATCAATAATTGATTTTAAATAATTAACACAAACATTTTAATATATATTTAAATATTTATTTTTATTTATTCATTTATTAGAGAGAGAGAGAGAGAGAGAGGAGAGATAGGTGCGCCAGGGCCCATTGCAAACGAACTCTAGATGCATGCTCCACATTGTGCATCTGGCTTACGTGGGACCTGGAGAATCGAACCTGGATCCTTAGACTTTGCAGGCAAGCGTTTTAACTGCTAAGCCACCCACCCAGCCCTTAATATGTGTTTTATCGAATAAGTTTTCTCTCTTTCTGTTTACTTCTATCTTTATAAAACAAGTGATTCTTTAAAAACTTCATCATAATTCTTCAGATTGTCTCCTTTGGATATTATATCTATTAATGACTGAGAATTTATCCATTTATTCACTGTAAATTTGTGCAAAGAGCAGTAGGGTGGATGTTGCCTAAGCATGGTTACTTAAAAAATTACTTATTTATTTGCAAGCAGAGAGAGATAGAGAGAAGAGAAACAGACTGGATGCACCAGAGCCTTCAGCCCCTGCAAACAAAACTCCAGATGATGTACCACTTTGTGTATTTGTCTTTACGTGGCTTTTGAGGAATCACACTCAGGTCATTAGCCTTTGAAGGCAAGTGCCTTAACTACTAAACCATCTCTCTATCCCAGCAGTATTTTTTTAACCCTTTTATTTTTTATTATTTTTTTTTTGGGAGAGAGACACAGAGAGAGAGACAGAGAGAAAGGGAGAGGAAGACAAAGATGGGCACTCCAACAGCCTCTCAGCTGTTGCGAATGAAATCCAGATGCGTGCGCTCCCCCCCCGTGGTCAAGTGTGGCATTGTGCCCTTGCGTCACTTTGCATCTGGCTAAACATAGGACCTGGAGATTGGAACCATTGGAGATTGGAACTGACATTCTTAGGCTTAGGAGGCAGGCGCCTTAACTGCTAAGCCATCTCTCTAGCCCTATTTTTATTTATTTATTTATTTATTTATTTATTTATTTATTTAAAAATATTTTTTAAATATATTTTTTATTAGTTATGTATATAGTATATATACAGCCATGATGGTACCATCATTAGCCTTCTCCCTGTCCTCCCCCCATGGGTTATGTGGATTTTGCTTTATGGGGAGAGAGAGAGAGATACAGAAATAGGCAGGGAGAGAGAGAGAGAGAGAGAGAGAGAGGGAGGGAGAATGGGCACGCCAGGGCTTCCAGCCAGTGCAAACAAACTCCAGATGCATGTGCCCCCTTGTGCATCTGGCTTATGTGGGTCCTGGAGAATAGAGCCTTGAACTGGGGCCTTAGGCTTCATAGGCAAGTGTTTAACTCCAGCCCTCCAGCCCTATTTTTCAATTAATTTAATTAGTTTATTTGCAAGCTGTGAGAGACAGAGAAAGAGAAGAGAATTTGCACGCCAAGGCCTCTAGCTGCTGCAAATGAACTCCAGACACATGCACTACTTTGTGCACCAGGTTGTCTGCGTGGGTACTGGGGAATCGAACTCAGGTCATTAGGTTTTGTAGCCAAGTGCCTTAACTACTGAGCCATCTCTCCAGTCCTAAGGATAGTTTTATCTTTGTGAAAGACTAACCCAAGGCCTGATAGATTGTTATTTCTTTTAAAATATTTTTAAATATATTTTTTATTAGTTATGTATATAGTATATATACAGCCATGATGGTACCATCATTAGCCTTCTCCCTGTCCTCCCCCCATGGGTTATGTGGATTTTGCTTTATGGGGAGAGAGAGAGATACAGAAATAGGCAGGGAGAGAGAGAGAGAGAGAGAGAGAGAGAGAGAGAGGGAGGGAGGGAGAATGGGCACGCCAGGGCTTCCAGCCAGTGCAAACAAACTCCAGATGCATGTGCCCCCTTGTGCATCTGGCTTATGTGGGTCCTGGAGAATAGAGCCTTGAACTGGGGCCTTAGGCTTCATAGGCAAGTGTTTAACTCCAGCCCTATTTTTCAATTAATTTAATTAGTTTATTTGCAAGCTGTGAGAGAGAAAGAGAAGAGAATTTGCACGCCAAGGCCTCTAGCTGCTGCAAATGAACTCCAGACACATGCACTACTTTGTGCACCAGGTTGTACGTGGGTACTGGGGAATCGAACTCAGGTCATTAGGTTTTGTAGCCAAGTGCCTTAACTACTGAGCCATCTCTCCAGTCCTAAGGATAGTTTTATCTTTGTGAAAGACCTAACCCAAGGCCTGATAGATTGTTATTTCTTTTAAAATATTTTTTAAATATATTTTTTATTAGTTATGTATATAGTATATATACAGCCATGATGGTACCATCATTAGCCTTCTCCCTGTCCTCCCCCCATGGGTTATGTGGATTTTGCTTTATGGGGGTAGCCATCAGTTATGCCGAGATGCAATGACTCTTTGTATAATGACCCAATACATGGCTCAAATAATTTTTCTGCCCTCTCTTCTGTGAATTTCCCTGAGCCATGTTGGTTCATTTTCGGTCTATTTCAGTGATGGGATTTTGTGAGTTACTTCTTTGATGCCCAACCAAATTTCCTCCCTCCTCCTGGTTGAATGACATTAGGTTGTTCTTCAAGCCTCAATTTCCTTATCTTAAAAAAATGTGAGGCTTTGCCAACATCTTGAGAACCCGAACTCTGGGTATAGACCTGGTGTGTACCAGCTGTTATTCTCTTTCTTTTCTTTCTTTTACCCAATAAAACTTTGCCACACACACACACACACACACACACACACACACACACACACAAAATGTTAGGCTTTCAGAAGATTTTCAAGAGGCTTTAGCTAATTCTACACTGTCAATAAGTAGGAAAGTAATTCTCTTTTCTACCCTTTGCCAGTTCTTAGCTAGAATTTCTTTCAACAAAAGACAGATTAACAAGAGAGAAAAACCCAGAAGTGCATACTTTCTCTATTCATGGAAGTAACTTGGGAAAATAACTACAGCCATGGAATCTGCAAGGATTTGTCCAGGACCTTCAGGGATAACATACCCTCATATCCTGAAGTGATGCAGCGTTTGCATATAGCCTGCACACAGTCTTCCTCTACACTTTAAATCATGCTAATTTATGACAGCTAGTACAATGGAAATGTGATGTTATATGATTGATGTAAATACAAATAGTTGTTGTACTGCTTTATTTGAGGAATAAGACAAAGAACCCGTCTATATTCAATACAGACACAATACTCCTCACATTTTTTTTTTTTTTTGTATGTGTGCATGTATGGAGGCCAGAGGCCAACCTTGGGTTTTGTTCCTCAGAAACTATCTACGTTTTTGGAGACAAGGTCTCTCTTTGGCCTGGAACTTACCAAGTAGGCTAGATGGACTGGCTACTGAGATCCATGGAGCCTCCTGCTTCTGCTGGGATTATACTACCATACCCAGCAGTTTAAATGTGAAATATGGGGAAAAACCTGAGGTCCTCATGCTTGCAAGGCAGGCCCTTACTGAGCTATCTCTTTGGCCTCCAGCCCATATATATATATATATATATAGTTTTGTTTTTATTTTTTCGAGGTAGGGTCTCACTCTGGCCCAGGCTCACCTCGAATTAACTATGTAGTCTCAGGGTGGTCTCGAACTCACGGCGATCTTCCTACCTCTGCCCCCCAAGTGCTGGGATTAAAGGCGTGCACCACCACGCCTGGCTAGTCCCAATAGTTTTGATTCAAAGTCAGTTGAATATATGGATGCAGAATTTGAAGATGAGAAGGGAAAACCATAAAATTTTAGAGTCATTCTCAAAAGAGCTTTGGCTCTCGGCTTAAATACCATGTTTTCTGAAAAGAAAGAAATAAGGAAGGCCCATTTAATATGAGACGATAGGCTGAGGGAGGCAGCCCAGTGGTAGAGCCTGTGCTACCATGTGTGAAGGCCAAGGTTGTCCATAGCACTGCAAAGGGGAAGAAAATGAAATGGGCAGGAAATACATGTAAAATACGGATAAAGTTTGTTATGAAGATTTAAGCCAGTGTCCTCTGCATTGACTTTTCCCTAGTGATCTAGTTATCCCATTTTTCCTAGTGCAGAGGAGACACCCTTACAATGGAGATATTTTTTCATGGATATAAATTTCATTTACAAAGAGGTAACTTTTCAGAGTTTCTGAGCCTGCATTTTCTCCAAAAGATCAGCTCAAAATAATCCTGAAGCTAAAGAGACATAGCTGGGACAATTCATACAACCGTATTTTCTGGATGCTGCATCCTAAGCCCCATCAATGCCACAATTTCCAGATAGTGATGTGCAAATCTGATCCAATAAAACTTGACTCTGAGCTGGAGAGCTGGCTACATGTTTAAGGAACTTGCCTGTGAAGCCTAAGAACTCAGGTTTGATTTTCCAGTACCCATGTATGCCACTTGCTCAAGGTGGCACGTGCGCCTAGAATTCCTTTGCAGTGGCTGGAGGCCCTGGCGTGTACATCCTCTCTATCTGCCTCTATCTCACAAACAAACAAACAAACAAACAAACAAACAAACAAACAAACAGATAAATAAAATATTTTTTTAAAAACTCAAGTGTTTGTTTTCTCACAAAAATGCCATGTGTTTTGTTATCTATACTATGCCTTAGGACCAAATGTTAATCCAATAAGGACTCAACTGGACTTCTGGGTGAAGGACTCTTTTTCCTTCTCATGTTCCCATCTTTCTATCCTGCTTTAGTTTGTATATGAAGCGTGCCCTCAAAGGTTTGTGTACTGAGTGCTTGGTCCTCAGTGGTAGTGTTGACCCGTGACAGGATCATAATGGTGTTAACTTCTCAATGCGTTCACCCACTGATGAATTTGTAACTATTAGGAGATGGAACCTATTTAAATAATGTAGGTTATTTGAGAGGACATACCTTTCAAGGACATATCTTGGCACAGGTCCTTTGCTTTGTCACCCTCATGAGGTGAGCAACTTTGGTTTGCTATGTGCTCTCTGCCATGCTTCTGCCTCAAAACAGGTCCAGAAAAAAACAATGAGCCAAGTGAACATGGACTGATATCTCTGAAACTTCTCAGCGATGCCTTGGGGGTCTGGAACAGGATATTGTAGAAGCTAAAAGTTTACTGTCTGTTGATTATGGTATACCTGCACATCTTTACAGTATCTTAATTTCTCTTACCTTGCTGACTTCAGCCTTACAAGGAGAAGATAGCAGCTTTAGCCAAGGCTTCTTCAGCGATTAGCATGTCTATGTGCAGAGTTGAGCAGGAAGTGGACTGGACAGTTCAAGGCCGCAAAGGAGAGTGAAGAGCAAGGGTAGCAATGCCAGGCTTTGATCCTGCTTCTCCTCCACAGCCGCCTGTAGTCCAAGGCAAGGGTGGCTGCTTTGAGAAAAAGCAGCCCTTAAGACCCTCCTACAGTTGTCTTTTTTTTTTTTTTTTTTTTTTTTTTTTTTTTTACCTTTACACACTTTAATCCTTGCTCCTTATGTAATCCTTTTCTGGAAATTGAAGATTATTTTGATCTCTCACTTTTTTGTTTCCTACATTTGTCACAGCAGTTATCATATTGTGGGATCATATGATATTTTATGGAAAGAAAATTGTCTTCCTAAGTAGCATGTAAAATCCTCCATACAATTGTTTTTCAGTTTTTTTCTAGTATTTTATACCTTTCTTTTTCAATATTTGTAGGCGATTGTGCCTCTTATAATATGGTGACTTATATCAATAAAATCACAGTCTAGGAAAGTAAATGAAAGGGAAGAGAGTAACCCAAAGTACACTATGCTATGTGGTATGTGGAGAGCCACAGTACATGTATGATTGACTATAACATGATAGTAATGTGTTCTGAAGCACACTATGCTAAGTGGTTTGTGGAAAGCTATAATCCATGTGTAGTTAGCAACATGATAGTAACATGTAAGCACACTATGCTAAGTGGTTCATGGCAAGGCCATAACCTATGTGTGGTTGACAACATAATATTGACATATTTAATACTCAGCTAGAACTTCCTAATCCAAATGAGGCCTCTGTGGGTGCTACCAACTTAGTCCAGTGTTATCTTCGTGGGCTATAACATTTTTAAAAATTTACTATTTGAGAGAGAGAAAGAGAGAGAGAGAGAGAGAGAGAGAGAGAGAGAGAGAGAGAATATGCACGCCAGGGCCTTCAGCCCCTGCCAATGAACTCCAGACACATGTGCTACCTTGTGCAACCTGGCTTACATGAGTCCTGGGGAATCAAACCTGGGTCATTTGGCTTTGCAGGCAAGTGCCTTATCAGCAAATCTAACTCTCCAACAGTGATAACATTTCGAGGGAAGTTATTCTCTTGGAATGAGTTTTTTGTAGTTAGGTTATAATCTGAGCACAAATACTACTCTGATTACTTTATAGCCACTGTATGGTGTATATAAAGTGTAATTTATATCCAGTCTGATCAAATACCTTTTTAATTAGACTTTGTTCAGTTAAATTTCTCCCAAGGAGTTCTGATTGGTCATTATTAAAACCCTCAGGATCCTTTTGGTTTTGTTTTTAAAATTTAATGGTAAGATGAAAAAAATTCAAAATATGTTTAAGTATTGAACTAGCTAGAATAAGTGTGCTTTTTTCTAAGATGATGATTTTGAACAAAATAATGCTAATTTGACTGCATAAATTCTGCTGTCTTCATTGAAAAGTCAATTACCTTAAAGACACCTCGTTGTTCTCCATTAAGTCAATTCATTGCTACATGTAATTCAAAACTATAGCCTCAGGAAAGCACTTTTGAAGTGGCAGAGTCAGGACCTCTGAAAATCTACTAAAAAGCTGTGAGAACTCTATAAAAAATGATCCAATTTACTTTTTCAGAAATTCCAGAAATGTACCAAAGGCTTAAAACAGAAGAAACAGCTGCATTTCTATTATAGCAATAACTTTTTGTGGTATTTTAATTTACTTTATTTCCACTCCCTCTCCTTAGGTACACAGTAGCTTTGAAAGTCAATAAACAAGTACCTTAGTACTTAGTACTGGAGATCTCACAATGGGTTTATAGATTCTCCAAATCTCGGGTACACTGAAACAACTGCATAAAATGCTAATAAAACTGTATTGATTGTCTTATAGAATGTAATTTGTACCAAATAATGAAATAGCTCTAGCATAAAATGAGAGAGATGTAAAGATAAGAGGAGACATGTTATTTTGTTTCTTAGTAATAACACAAGTGCAAGTCACCAAAGAAAAATTAAATTGGACTGCCATCACAATCAAAAGCCTTCCTGGGACAGCCCATAGAATGGAAGAAAATATTGACGTAGATTTTCACTCAGATTATACAATGAACTCTTGGGCTGGGGAAATGGGCAGTGGTTAAAGGCACCTGCTTGCAAGTCTACCAACCTAAGGTCCATCCCCGGTACCTACATAAAATTGATGCAAAGTGCTGCAGGTGTCTGTAATCCCAACAGCCCTCCAGCAATGGCATGTGGAGCCAGCAGAATCCAGAAGCTTGTAGGCCAGCTACACTGGCTTTCTTTTTCTTTTAAATATTTTTAAATATTTATTTATTTGAGAGAGACATACAGAAACAGGCAGGGAGAGAGAGAGAGAGAGAAGAGAGAGAGAGAGAGAGAGAGAGAGAGAGAGAGAATGGGTACACGCTAAGGCTTCTCAGCCACTGTGAACGAACTCCAGATGTGTGCACCCCCTTGTGCACATGTGCACTTTTGTATCTGGCTAAACATGGGACCTGGAGATTTGAATAGGCATTCTTAGGCTTTACTGGCAGGCACCTTAGCTGCTAAGCCATCTCTCCAGCCCTACACTGGCTTTTTTTCTTTTTCTTTTTTTTTTTTTTTTTTTTTTTTTTTTTTTTTTTCTAGGTAGGGTCTCACTCTGGTCCAGGCTGACCTGGAATTAACTATATAGTCTCAGGGTGGCCTTGAACTCATGGCAATCCTCCTACCTCTGCCTCCCAAGTGCTGGGATTAAAGGCGTGTGCCACCACGCCTGGCTACACTGGCTTTCTTATCTCAAACAAAGTGGAAGGAGAGAGAACCAATACTCAGAGGTTGTCATCTGACCCCCACACATGCACCATATCACATGTGTATGTGTGTTCACATGTGCACATAGATACATAAAAAAGAGAAAACAGAATAATTAACTTTATGCTAAAAAAACATTTCTCCAAAGAAGATATTCAAATGGCCATTAAGTCTGTAAAAAGATGTTGAATAACATTAGATATTAGGGAAATGTAAATCAAATCTACAAGATATAGCTTAGTATCCCCCTGACACAGTTTATATGAGGTCTGCCTACTTGCTGTTTGAAAAGCAATACCTGGGAGATGAGAGGTGGTGGGAAGGAAATCAGGTTTAGTCAAGGGCTGGTGACATCTTAGGAACCGCAGCATGCTGAAAGGCTGTAGGGAGCAAAGGAGGTGGCCTGAAACAATGGGCAGGAAGGCGATGGTGCCGAGGGTCTGTCTTTTTCTCCCTGCTTGTATTAGATTTCAAGAAAGCTGCTTCTCCACCCCTTTACCCCAACTGTTCTCAGGACCACAAAACCCCTATCTACTATTATAGAAATTGACCGAGCCTACTGCCCCACCTGTGGCCCTGGATGGAGAGGACATCCCATGTCCTTCTTCCCCAAAGGGGTTCAGTAGACGGTCCAATTAACCTGAGTGTCAGGTGTCATCCTTCTTCATATACAGTACATTCCTTGCAAGGGCCCCTTCCTCTCAGTGCAGTTTCCTTCCTCCCTTCCCCCAAACCCTTATAAACTCCTCTCTCTTCCTTTCTTTCAGTTTCCCTGAAGCCTCTTTATTGCTTTGTATTCTGCTATTTTCTCCTAGCATTAAATAAAAATCTTGGGCTCAAAAAAATTGTCTGCCTTGGTCCTCTATCTCTCAAACCCAGTCCTTACAGCTGGCATGTGGAAAGTGACCTTGACCTCCTGGGGCTGTTCCCAAGCACATTACTTTCCTGCAGTTGCACTTGGCATGTTCTATGCCTGTTGATACACAGAATTAAGGAATAAGGAGGAGGGATGCTGCCAGCCTGATGTTAGCTGAAGGTCACCAGATGTTCCAGTTCTGTAGACTTTGAAGAAAGTAAGCCACTGTTGATGTTAATTACTTAGGTGTGGCTTTTCTTTGGAATTTAGGACTCCAGGCAAAGGGAGGGGAAGCAATTCTGCAAAAGTCAGTTCCCAAGGGAGTGCCACTCTCACACTAAGATGGTTACAATAAAAAAGACAAACAGATAACTGTTGGCAAGGATGTAGATAAATTGAAAAACTCACACATTGCTGATGAGATGTAAAATCGAGAATCCAGTGTCCATTGGTAAATGGATGAACAAATAAAATACAGTCTGACCATAAAATAGAATATTACTTGGCAATAAAAATGAATAAAAAGAAAATACTATTACATAGTATGGCATGTCTGTACCTTGAAATGTTATGCTAAAAGGAAGAATCCAGTCATAAAAGAATAAATGAAGTATAATTTTATTTTTTATGGAATTTCCAATATAGGCAAAACAATGGAGATGTGAAGTAGATTAGTAAGTAGTTGCCTCGGATTGTGGAAGAAGTGAATAGGAAATGACTTCTAATACATATAGGTTTTTTTTTTTTTTTACGGTGTAACAAAACATTTCCAAAGTTAAATGATAGTTACACAAGTTCTTGTCTGTAAAAAAAGACAATCAATGGGGGTTGGAGAGATGGCTTAGTGGTTAAGGTGCCTGCCTCCTTAGCCTAAGAACGCTGGTTCCAATCTCCAGGTCCCACGTTTAGCCAGATGCAAAGTGACGCAAGGGTGCAATGCCGCACTTGACCAAAAGGGTGCGCATGCATCTGGATTTCGTTCACAGCAGCTGAGAAGCTGCTGGCGTGCCCATCTCTATCTGTCTTCCTCTCTCTCTGTCTCTCTCTGTGAATTTCTCAAAAAAAAAAAAAAATCAGTGGTGTATTTTCAATAGGTGGATCTTATGATATGTGAATTATATCTCATCATGGTGTTACTAAAAATATAACCACATATATTTTTAAAAATATTTAATTTATTTATTTGCAAGCAGAGAGAGAGAGAGAGAGAGAGAGAGAGAGAGAGAGAGGAGAGACAGACAAAGAGAATGTGTGTACCAGGGCCTCAGCCATTGCAATTGAAGTCCAGATGCTTGTAACACCTACTGGGCATGTGTGACCTTGTGCTTTCCTCACCTTTGTGTGTCTTGATTATGTGGGATCTGGAGAGAGACAGAACGTGGGTCTGTAGGCTTCAAAGACAAGTGCCTTAACTGCTAAGCCATTTCTCCAGCCAGGTTTTAGGTTCGTTGATCCCAAAAGAAGTACGTTTGAAAGTAGGTCCACATTTTTAATAAGTTATCAAATTTTTACATATTGGGCATAATGGCCATGTGTGAGGACTTTGGAATTATTCCTTTGTTATTAAGTGAAGGGATATGGCTTCTTTATGAATTAGAGCTGCATATGGAAGCTTAACCTGCAGTGGGTTTGTGAGCAAAATCAGCCCTCAGGCACTCTTTGGAGTCAACGTTAATGGAAGCTGCAAGAGAGTCATTTGGATGCACACACATACATGAGCTAATAGTCCTTCAGTGGTGGCTGCATTTGTTACCAGAGTTCACTTACACAGATAACATTTTTCACTGCTCCTGCTTTTCTTTAGTAAGTTTAAGACAACCCCTGAATTAAACTTTAAATTCTCGCTGAAGTTTATGCAAGAACTAGAATGATGGACTTAATCTCTACAACTTTGCAATTAATGTATTAATTTAAATACTATTTTTGGTATCACTGTGCTCTGCAAGTCATGTGCTTAGTGTGTTTTCTTTTGTAGGATTTTATCAGAGCATAGCAATGGGAGCACAGAATAAACATTAACAGACTTCCTTGAGCTTCCATTTGGTTATATGAAAAACTTTTTTACTTGATTTTTTTAAACGTGTTCTTTAAAGTGAGGGAGATTAAGGTTTTTGTAGGTTAAAGTAGCATAGAATTTCAAGGTGTGGGTAGGTGTGCTTATCCAAATAGAATCTTGAAGGATAAGTTTTAATTTTTGTAGAGGAATGTATTTTGAGGGAAAAAAAGAGAGAGAGAAAAAAACTGGGTTCGGTATTTTCAGCTTTTTCTTGACAAATACCGGTGGTGTAAATTATCCATCTGTTCTTCCTCTGTACGGATTTTGTCGTACTTGGAGCGATTTATAGGTCTAGAGTGCAGCTGCTGAAAGTCATTAATTCTCAGTTCTGTATTAAATCCATCATATACAAATACATTAGCATTCAGTACAGACCTCAAGGGCTTAAGACATTTTTTCCCCTTTTCAGTTGCTGTCCTGCAAATGTTGGTAAGATATACCAAAACAGCATCCAAACATTATTAAGCTGATAGAAAATTTGAGAAGGGTTGCTTTTAACATTTCTGTGTAGTGTACTGGAAATCCACTTCTTTACTGATACAAAAGGAACCATCAAATGAGTCTTCCTGCAACATTAACAGGTTGGAAATACCAACACGCTTACTTTTGACAAATTAGGACATCAGCTCGGTCTGCTTATTTTTGCTTCTCTTGCCATATGTCCACTAATCAGATGTGTTTGCCTTTGAGAAACTTAATTATTCACATTTTTCTTTTGAGAAACAGGTTTGGAAATAGTGAGAATTTTCACATCTAGTTCAGGTTTTTTTTCTTTCCTACTTGAAGGTATTTTAGTTCTTTAGATGAACAGAACGTATTTTGAACAGTAATAGAGATATAGAGCCTGTGGAGATCAATGTGTGTCTGGTTTGCTTATGATTTTTCTAAAACATGTTCATTCTGTTTATAAAATACTAGTTTGAATTTGAAATCACACATTGCCTGACAAGGATGTTCAAGATGTATGTCTAGCTTTTCATTAAACAACAACAATGACAACAACAACATGCTTTTCTCCTCATCATCTAGTAATATTAAATAAAGCACAACTCTCATTCCTATTCCATTAATCCTTTCCATATATAGTTTTGGATAGATCTTCCATGGTAGTAAATCTGGATAATTCACTTGTTGTTTGATGGTTCTTGATGATTCCAAGATCTCTGTGTGTCATGTATAAAATGATTAACTTGGCTCTCACAGGCACTAGGATCTGTTCCCATACTGCTTTCCTCATTTATTTTTTTCTAGTTCCTTTTATCTGCCTTGTGATGTGGCCACCATGAGTAATGTCTTACATTGACTGGTGCTACACTTTTCTTCTTTAAGGCTTTAGCATATTATTTCACTCTCAGATAATTCTTGTCTTAACTTCTTGTTCTAATCTTACTATTTCCTTTATGGTTTTCTGAATGATATGAATTTTCTCTTCTGTTCATTTTATCTACCTCTTTTATGTCCTAAAATGTAATAGTTATTGCTACACACACACACACACACACATATTATGGTCCTTATACAATCATAAACTCCTCAGTGTTAGAATCTGAAATATTAACTTTGTACTCTTCAAAGCGTATGTGTATTTAAAAGGTATTAGAGGGCTGGAGAGATTGCTCAGTGGTTAAGGCACTTGCCTGCATAGCCTAATGACCTGGGTTTGATTCTTCAGTACCCATGTGAAGCCAGATGCACAGAATGGTACATGCATCTGGAGGTTTTTTGCAGTGGCTTAAGGCCCTGCCACACCCATACTCTCTCCCCCTACTGCTTGCAAATAAAATAAAAACAAAAGTTAAAAGTATTTTGGCCAGGCATGGTGGCACACACCTTTAATCCCAGCATTCGGAAGGCAGAGGTATGAGGATTGCCATGAGTTCTAGGCTAGCCTGGGACTATAAAGTGAGTTCAGGGTCAGCCTGGGCTAGAATGAGACTCTACCTCAGAAAAACAAAAAACAAAACAAAAACAAAAACAAAAACAAAAAGAAAACAGTATTTGAGTTAGTGGTTTAAATCAAGATTAAATGTAGGGATTGAGATGATGGCTCAGCAGTTAAAGGTGCTTGTTTGCAAAGCCCCCTAGACAGGGTTCAATACCGTAGTACCCACATAAAGCTGGATACAAAAGAGAGCAAATGTAATGTGGCCCTTCGTTGTTGAAGTGCTCTTGAGATGCATATTATGCAGTCTCTGTGGATACTTCAGGCACACCATGACAAAGTAATTTTTTCTTTGTAATGATTAAGGTTCTTAAAATTCCTAATATGAGCTTATTTAAAATTGTCACTGTGGAAAAAAGCCCAATTTTAAATGATTAATTTTGCTCGGATATAAGTAGCATTGAATTCTTTTCTCCTCATGTTGGCTTGTTCTCTGTTATTTGATTCATACACTCTGTATTCTACTTATTCACAGATTTTTGGTTAAATAGTCTCTCCTAGGAATTTTTAACTTTTAAACTTCTATGAAATTCTCACGTATAAGAGTAATGATCAGAGTATTAAAAAACTTGAAAACTAGCAGTTCCTTATCTAGCCCTTTCCCTAACTCATTTCTACCTCCCAATTATTCTTTACAGACAATCCTTTTTAAACTATTTTGGTTGGTTTTTCTAATATTTAATTATTTTCTAAATTATTGTTTGCTGAATATTTAGTTTATCAATATAATTAACATAAGGGTCTGGAGAGATGGCTTAGTGGCTAAGGTGCTTTCATGTGAAGCCCAAGGACCCAAGTTCAGTTCTCTAGTATCCATATAAGTCAGATGCCCAAAGTGGTGCATATGTGTCTGGAGTTTGTTTCCAGTGGCTAGAGGCCCTGGCATGCCCATTCCTTTCTCTCTCTGTCTAATAAATACATAAAAATAAAATATTTTTTAAAAAGATGAAATAAAATAAAATATTGGTATAATAAAAAATGTTTGTCCTCTAACTTAACCTTTCTATCATCCAGTTCTTGGCTCAAAAACAATTATTTTGGGCTGTAGAAGATGGCTTAGCAGCTAAGGCATTTGCCTGCAAAGTCAAAGGAACCCCAGTTCGATTCCCCAGGACTCACATAAGCCAGATGCACAAGGAGGTGCATGCATCTGGAGTTCATTTGCAGTGGCAGGAGGCCCTGGAGTGCCCATTCTCACTCTCTCAATCTCACTCTCTCTCTACCTCTTTCTCTCTCTGTCTCAAATAAATAAATAAATATATAAAAAGCAATTATTTCAAGTATTTTACCTTTTTATGTAGAATTTATATCACATTTCTAGTTCTTAGTTTTTAAATATTAGATTTTTATTGACTTTGTTTAGCAACTAGGACTTAATTTCCTCTGCACACACATGCATGTGCACACACACACATATGTGTGCACACTGACTCTCTTCATATTAGAGTTAAAGACTTGCATTATTTAACAATAATGATCTGTTTTAAGAAATACATTGTTAAGTGAGTTTCGTCCCTGTGCAGTATAGGACTAGAGTACAGTCATAGGACCTGAATGGATGAGCCAGCCTACTACACCCCTAAGCTAGTTGGTGTGTGAAGACATTTATGGGAACTTCACTCCTTCCCCAATGATAAATGTATATTTTTTGTGGGATGGATGAACACCCTGAGTTCAATCCAGAGATTAGTTGGGGGGAGGCTGTGAGTATGAGATATGGGTCTTCTGGGGTATACTAGGCATACTATTTTAGTAAACCTTTATTTCCTAAGTGGTAGTACACTTTAAAACCAGGCTACAAGGATAGTATGAAATGTATAACAGAAATACCATATGATCATGCATTCCCATAGTAGGTATATATCTAGAAGAAATGATTATACCAATGATTATACCAATGCAAATTATACAAATTTGCATGCCATGTTTATTGAAGCATCATTCACAATAGCCAAGAAATGGAAGCAGTCTATCAGCTGCTCATGGAGTGTGGTGTATCTACACCAGGAAATACTGCTCAGATCTAAAAAGGATGAAGTCCTGTAAATTGCAATAATATGAATAGAACTACTAAAGGTCATTATGTTAAATGACATAAGTTGCATACAGGAAGACAGGTACCACAGGATTTCACTCATATGTGGAATATAAAAACATCCCACTGGGATGACTCCAAAGACACCATAGTGCTGAGAAGAAGTGACAGTGGAGTGTTCATCACAGACATTTCTATCACACCTTCCAAGGCTCAGGGTCCATTGCAGAAGAGGTGCCGGAAAGAATGTAAGAGCCAAAGGAAGGGTAGGACTGCTTACAATGCACTCTTCTGGAATATTCATGACTTTGCAGTGCCTGGTACTACCTACATAAGACCCCTTGTAATAGGAGGAAAAGATGATGCCATCAAAATAAAAGAGAGATTAATTGAGAGGGGGAGGGGATAAGATGGAGGGTGGATATGTGAAGGGAAAAGTAGGGGAGGGGAAAGGAGGAAATTATCATGATTGCCTATAATTATGGAAATTGTCAATAAAAAATTAAAAAGAAATTAAAAATAATTAATCCCGTAGAAGTTGAGAGTATAATAATGGTTCCTAGAGTTTCAGAGAGTGGCGGGGGGGGGGGGGAGTGGGATAGAATAAACAATACTGCATTGTTAGACAGAAGAAGGAAGGTCTAATGTTTTATTATATAGTAGAGTGACACCACCAGATCACAAAGTATTTTTTTTTAAATAAGCTAGAGGAAAATAGTTTGAAGGTTTCACCACAGACATTATGAATGTTTGAGAAAACAGGTCTGCTTGTCCTAATTTGAACATTATACAATGTATTGAATCATTACATGATAACCCTTTACATATATACAATTTTATGGCAATTAAAATGTTAACAATGAAAGCCGGGTGTGGTGGTGCATGCCTTTAATCCCAGCAGTCAGGAGGCAGAGGTAGGAGGATCGCCAAGAGTTCGAGGCCACCCTGAGACTACATAGTAAATTCTAGGTCAGCCTGAACTAGAGTGAGCCCCTACCTTGAAAAAAAAAATAAGTTAACAATGATTACATTGGGGTAACTACCCACAGGTAACTACAGTGATATACAACATTAGACACACTAAGGTTGTGGTAATCAGAACAGCAGAGAGTAATGACTCAGTTGCTGGTGAGGATAAAGAGCTATTTTTTCTAGGGGGAGTATAAAACTGTATAGCCTCTTTGGAAGATAGCCTGCCAGCTTCTCCAAATGTTAGTCATGGTTACCACACTACTCAACATTTCTCCACAGGACATATTCAAGGGAAATGAAAACACATGTTCATATAACAAGTGGCACATGAATATTCATAGCACCATTATTCCTAAGAGCCCAGGAGTGCAAACAGTCCTGAAGTCCATGAAATGACGAACAGGTAAGTTAAATGGAGTATATGTACACAACAAATATGTGGAAATGAAAGATGTGCTGCCACAAGAATCTATCTCAGATATTATACTAGATCATAGGAGCCAGTGACAAAAACCTACCTACATTTTAATTTAGCTTTTCCAACATAGCCGGAATAGGTAAATCAGTGGAGACAGGAGATATACTCGTACCTGCAGGAGAGTGATTGCTAGTAGGCATGTGATTTTCACTGAGGGTAACATAAGTGTTTTAAATGTAAAATATGGGCTGGAGAGATGGTGGTTAAGGCACTTGCCTGAAAAGCCAAAGGACACAGGTTCAATTCCCCAGGACCCACATAAGCCAGATGCACAAAGGGGCGCATGTGTCTGGAGTTTGTTTGCAGTGGCTGGAGGCCTTGGCATGCCCATTCTCTCTCTCTCTCTCTGCCTATTTATGTCTCTCTTAAATAAATAAGTAAAAATAAAAAAATTAAATGTAAATTGTATGTTAATCCTTATTCAATTATGTAAATGTACTGGAAACTATTGAGTTGTGCACTTTAAATAGGTGAATGTTATGTGAATTATGTCTTATTTTTTTATGGGCGAGAGAGATAATGGGCACACCAGGGTTTCTATCCACTGCAATTAAACTCCAGACACATCTGCCACCTTGTGCACATGTGTGACCTTGTGGCTTGCGTGGGTTCTGGGGAGTTGAACCTGGGTCCTTAAGCTTTGCAGGCGCCTTAACCACTAAGCCATCTCTCCAGCCTGTGAATTATATCTTAATGAAAGGACTCAAATAATGTTTCTTAATAAGAGTGAAAATTAATTGGTGGTTAGAATAAAGATATATGCATACATATGTCATCTCAAAGAGGAGCACAGGGTCTTTTTATCAGAGTCATCTGGACTCAGAGCAGAAACATGCTGGAACCTTGGTGGCTTAGAACCACTGAGGAAGAAGAGGGAGCCAAAATCCATGGATAAGATTTGGGAGAGTACTGACTTAAAACAACTACACAGGCTAGGCCATGTTTTGCAGTAGGGCGTAATCCCAGTATAATTTTATGTCGTGTTTCTTTTATCATATGCGATCAGATAGCCGGATTTTAACTGTGAAGAGTTCCAGATTTGGGGAAGAGAAGGAGCCTGTTAATTCAGACATAGGTAGAAATATTTGGGGAGAAGGGTTGTGCACATTCAAATGTCAGTAGTGTGGATGGTCAGCATCAGGAAGCCGGTTTTTCCTTAGCTTGTTGCCGATGGGCTGAGATGTTGAGGGCCAGAGTCAACTCAGAAGGAGCTGAGGCCTCAGCTATTATTGGAAAATTAGCAGCTCAGCCCCTGGGATGGAAGGAGGGGGCATTCTGAGACCAGAGGACAAGGAAGTGATGAGGAAACTGTAGACAGGAAGTGCAGGTGTAAGGGATTAAGTGCATAGTCTGATGGAGAGGATGTGGAGGCTGGTGAGAGGGATGATTAAAATGTGTCTTGGGCTGGAGGGATGGCTTAGCGGTTAAGGCACTTGCCTGCAAAACCAAAGGACCCAGGTTCGATTCCTCGGGACCCACATGAGCCAGATGCACAAGGTGGCACTTGCATCTGGAGTTTGATTGCAGTGGCTGGAGGCCCTGGTGCACCCATTCTCTCTCTCTCTCTCTCTCTGTGTGTGTGTGTGTGTGTCTGTCTGTCTGTCCATCTGTCTCTCTTTGTCTACCTGCTTCTGTCTCTCAAATAAATAAATAAAATTAAAAATATTTAAAATGTGCCTTTTCTTACCCTCCTCCTCTCTCTCTTATGATTAGGGCAAATCCTGGGACTCTGTCATGGAGATCATCAAGGAATTTGTTTAAAGTAGGGGATTGTGGTAGTTTGAATAGATGGCCCCCAATATATTCAGTATTTTATTAGTTTGTTGTTTGCATCTGCATCCACCTGGCTGGAGGCAGTGTCATTGGGTGGTTCTTAAGGTATGGTGGTGGGTTTAGGATTTCAATCTAAAGGTATGCTAAGTGTGCCTAGCTGGGAGTTCCTGAGGTGTGCTGTGCTGTGTGACTTTTGGCTTGTGGCTTTGCTCTCTGTACTTGGTCCTGTGAAGAGCAGGCCAGCTTCTTTTGCCATTATGGAACTTACCCTGGATCTGTAAGGTATAATGAATCCCTTTCTTCCATAACTGTGCCTGGTCTGGAAGTTCATCTCAGCGAACCTAAAGCTGTCTGCTACAGGGATTCAAAGTCATAGGAAATTATGAAAATTTGAAATACATGATAACTGATAAGCTAATGACAAGTGACAGCTAAGAGCCACTTAATGAAAGAAAAGGGAAGGAACAAGAGGCAGATGATGAGTAAAAACATGTCATGAGTGGACACTACCTAGATAGTAGGGTTCAAGGTGTTTTCTTTCCCTGTGATGTAGAAATAAGTGTCGCCATTCTTTTTTTTTAAATTTATTTATTTTTGGAGAGAGACACAGAGAGCAGAGAGAGAGGGAGAGGAAGACAGAGATGGGCGCTCCAGCAGTCTCTCAGCTGCTGTGAACGAAATCCAGATGTGTGCGCCCCCTTGTGGTCAAGTGTGGCATTGCGCCCTTGTGTCACTTTGCATCTGGCTAAATGTGGGACCTGGAGATTGGAACCGCTGGAGATTGGAACTGACGTTCTGAGGCTTAGGAGGCAGGCGCCTTAACCACTAAGCCATCTCTCCAGCCCAAGTGTCACCATTCTGATAGACAATATGAGTCAAAGCACTAAGGCTCATGGGTTTGCTGGATGTAGTTGGTACTGGAACCCCCTTCCTGATCAGTCTCCTCTCTTAAAGCAATGCCGTGCTACTTGCCTTGGGACCTATGTCTCTCAAGCTCGTTTGTAGCTTACGAAACAAAATGTCTTAAGTTTTGAGTGTCATTCTAATGAGTTCTTTACTTTTGGCGTGTGTGTGTGTGTGTGTGTGTGTGTGTGTGTGTGTGTGTGTGTGTATTTAATGCACATGTGCATATGTAGGCCCTGGTGTGCACATGGAGATCTGAGGACAACTTTCGGGTCCTGGGTCTTGCCTTACACCTTGTTTGTGCAGTCTTGCAGTCTTCTTGTTGGTTGCTGCGTTCTCTGTGCTAGCGTGTTAACAAGCTTCTGGGAGCTTCTCCCATCTCTGCCTCCCATCTCACTGTCAGAGTGTTTAGGTTATAGAAGCTAACTGTGGCTCCTGGCTTTTAAGGGGGTCTAGGGACCAGAGCTTGGGTTCTCAGGCTTGAGTGGCAAGCACTTTATCCACTGAACCATCCCCTTGGCTTTGAAGTGTCATTCTAAAGTAACATGAATTTTATGGCATTGCTCCTTTAGTAAAGATTATAATTTCTTATATATATTACAACTCCCCAATTATGCCTGCCTTCTAATTACACAGCCTAAAATCCCAATTATCCAAAGAGTTGATTTTCTTCTGTGTATTACACAAGCACACAGGCTACTTAGCTCTGCCTTTAGTCATTATTATGCACCAGCATCCTATATGTACTTTATAAATATTAAATGTTTTTGTTCTCCTAAAAAGTCTCTAAAGAATATAATTTATATATTTTTTCATTTTATAATCCCTAGGTTGCTAGATTTTTCTGGTGAGACTCTAAACCTCTTGCTAGAGGTATTAGCTCTCCATTACTTTTACTACTTGATGGTGTTATTTTTATGCTTATTATATAAGATTAACAAATTGAAAAGGGAAGATTCTTGTTTAGTGTCATATAACTACCATGCAGCACAAAAAATACATGTTCTAATTCTCACAGTATACCATAAAATGTTTTCTTAGTGAATTCTTGCCACTGAAAATAAGTGGCATCAAAGAAACAATTTAAATATAATTGATGTAAAGTTTATACATATATGCTATGACAGCTGTGGTTTCTGTCCTCTGAAGTTTATATGTATCATTAACTTTCACAGTCTTCTGTTACTGACTTTTAAAACTTAAAGATTCATCACCAGGATGAAGGAGATAGACACTGAGGACACTCAACACCTACCAAAGCAGAGATCCAGAGGCTCCTAAAAGCTCATCACTGAAGTAGACTTAAAACACACCTAATATGGCTCAGGAAATTTTGTGGGGGTGGGGTGGGGTGGAAAGAGCCACAAGTTGGGATAGCATTCATACTAAGTATGTCTGTAATTAATAAAAAAACCTTAAAGATTTATGCCACTGATTTAAACCATTAGGAAAATATTACTTGGTGCTGGCTTTCCTAAATTTTGTGTTCTTTCTTTAATTTTGTATGAGTTAATTTCTTTCTGACTGCATAGACTGATCACTGAATGGGGAAACATAGATACTGGAGAAGCAATGCATTGTATATTGATTTTATATGAGGATTGTGCTTTAGTTTGAGGTGTTTACTGACCTCGTTGCTTTTCCAAATACCTTCTTTTTTATTTTATTTTTTATTTTAGAGAGACATAGATGGGGGGGTGGTGGAAGAGAATTGGCATGCCAGGGCCTTAGCCACTGCAATGGAACTCCAGACACTAGTGGGCATATATGGCCTTGTGCTTGCCTCACCTTTTGTGTTTGGCTCATAGGGATCTGGAGAGTCAAACAGGGGTCCTTAGGCTTCACAGGCAAGCACCTTAACTGCTAAGCCATCTCTCCAGCCCCCAACACTTACTTTTGACCTGTCTTGACAGCTAAAGTATCATGTCATGCAATTTATTTTATTAAAACCTTGAAAACAGGCTGGACTGATGGCGTAGTGGTTAAGGTATTTGCCTGCTTAGCCTAAGGACCCCAGTTCAATTTCCCAGGACCCATGTAAGCCAGATGGACAAGGGGGCGCATGTGTCTGGAGTTCATTTGCAGTGGCTATAAGTGCTGGTGCGCCCATTCTCTCTCTCTTTGCCTCTCTCTCTTTCTGTTAAATAAATAAATAAATAAATAAATAAATAAATAAAGTGTTTTTTTTTTTTTTAAGAAAACACTTTGAAAACATGTTGTTTAGCTTTCTTTTTAGATAAAACCACAGGGACATATGGATTTTGTCCTGTAAACATCACTTGATGTTTATCTGAAGGATCACCCAGTAAATAAGGTTTTAGCCCTAAAAATCTCTTCTTCCCTGCATCCAATTAAATGACACAAGGTGGATGCTCCAGTGATTTTTCTCAGAGTTAATTATCTGGGAATTTAACATTGCTTTCAAAAGTCTCCAAGTGATATTAGGCATTTAATTTATTTCCCACCAGGAAGGAGAAACAGAACACAGTGTAAAATATTCAATCTGAGCTTTAATTAACATCACTTAAGATCAAACAAGGGCGGTAACAGGCCAATGCAGGAAGGAAATCTGCAACAGCTTTTCTACATTATGGACATAGAAAATACCCAATATTTTTAGTGAAGCTCAGAGCAGCATCAACATAAATGTTTAAGAGTTCAGAAAGAAACTGGGTGTGGCGGTGCATACCTGTAATCCCAGCTACTTAGAATGCTGAGGCAGAAGAATTACAAATTTGAGGTCAGTTTATGCAGCACAGTGAGACTTTGCTTCAACCCAAAATTTAATAAAAAAGGAGGAATGTGCTGGATTTGTGGCTCAGTGGTAGACTGCACATATAGCATGTGAAAACCCCTAAATTAATGTCTTCCTTCAAAGTAAATGAAATGCATGTTTGCTAATATTTTGTGCTTGCATAAGCACTTGCTTACTCATGAGTCAAACAACTCATCAGTTTCTAGCCATAAACACATAGTTTTAGAATTCTGATAGCAGATAATCATTTTATAATTATAAAACAATATCAGACAATAGTTACCTAAATAGTTTCTTGAATCATGTGATGTGTGCACAGCTGGGCTTTTTAAGACCAGTGTGTGAGTGATAATTGCATAGCTATAATTCTGAGCCTGTTGTTTTAGGAACAAACAGGCTCTTGGGGAGTTAAAGACAGGGTTTGTGGCTTTTTTAACTCAAAAAGTAATCTAGAGAATAAAATGTACAAAGGCTCCTAGAGGGAATGCTGAAAGCACAAATTTCAGTTCATACTGGAGAAGGCAAAAGCTAATGTTCTCATTGTCACATTAATTTTCTCACATTATACCTAGGCAGTGTTCTTGCTTCTAATTATGTTCCTACATGCATGCCTTATTACATATAAAGTGAGAAATATTACAGCAAGATATCTTGTGTCTCTCTTGGTTTGTGTTTGTTTTATATTTATAGCCTTAAAGTTCTATTCAGGGGAGGTTTGGTATTTAATAAGGACGTTCTGGTACATTGACTCTGATTCACAAGCACAAGATTCTCTTAAGCTAGGTAGACTGGTGTTTCATGCCTTCTTCTTTTTCTTTTGGTCTACTTTTGTCTTGTTTCATTTATCTTTGCTTTGTTTTAAAGACTACCAGGATAAGGAAAACCAAACACATTTCTTAGTTAAAAGCCATGATGTGGGCTGGGGTGATGGCTTAATGGTTAAGGCACTTGCATGCAAAACCCAAGGACCCAGGTTCGATTTTTCAGTACCCACGTAAGTTAGATATACAAGGTGGCAAATGTGTCTTGATTTCATTTGCAGTGGCTGAAGGCCCTGACATGCCCATTAGTTATCTCTCTATCTGCCTCTCTCTCTCTTTCAAGTAAATAAATAAAATATTTTAAAAAATTAAAAGAGCCCTGATGGGGTCTGGGAGATTGCTCAGTGGTTAATGGTGCTTGCTGATAAGCCTACCTGCCTGAGATTTTTCCCCCAGCACCCATATAGAGCCACACACAAAGTAGTGCATGCATCTGTGATCTCAGTGAGCCTCTGGCCATGGAAGATGGGGCCAGGAGAATGTAGCTGCTCAAAGTCAACTAGGCTGGTGTTCAAAGGAACTGAACAGTAGGCTCTATCTCAAAATGAAGGTAGAAGAAGAGAGTACACCACACAGAGGCTGTGGCATGTGCACACCCATGCACATGTGAGCCTCACACTCACACATACACATCTTTTGATCTTTTTTTGTTTGTTTCTTGTTTTTTCTTTTTGAGGTAGGGTCTTGTTCACTATGTAGTCTCAGGGTGGCCTGGAACTCACAGAGATCCTCCTACCTCTGCCCCCCTAGTGCTGGGATCAAAGGTGTGCTCCACCTGCCTGGCCTTAAATTTTTAAAAGGTTACTTTTAGCCTGGCATGATGGATACCACGTCTAGCCCATTGCTGCTTTTAACATTGATTATTTCTAAACATATTGTTCATAATATACAATTTTTCCCAAGTAACAATACATAGTCACCTACAAATGAATTCTTAGAGACTTTTGATGGGGTGTTGTTCAGCAAGTGAGATTTTTAAATTTTTATTTTATCATAGTAAAAAGAGAACATGAGATTTACTCTTTCAACTGTGAATTTCTTCAACCTTCTATGATTCTAATATGCTATCTGACTTTTCATGAAAACTAAAACTCTACCCATTGAATGGATCTTAAAAATCCGTGACATTAGCTGGGTGTGATGGCGCACGCCTTTAATCCCAGCACTTGGGAGGCAGAGGTAGGAGGATCGCCGAGAGTTCGAGGCCACCCTGAGACTACATAGTGAATTCCAGGTCTGCCTGAGCTGGAGTGAGACTCTACCTCAAAAACCAAAAAAAAAAAAAAAAAAAAAAAAAAAAAAAAAATCAGTGACATTTTGTTTTTATTGTTGTTTTGTTTTGAGATAGTTGAGATAGGGTATGATTATGCAGCTGGCTTGGAATTTGTGATCCTCCTGCCTTATTCTGCTGGGATTATGGGCATATGTCACCAAAATGACTAAGAGGCAGTTACTTTTTTTTTTTTTTTTTAAGCAAGGTTCCTCTCCAGTCCAGCTTGTGAGCTGAACTCACTCTGTAGCCAAGGTAGGCTTTTAACATGGCAATTTTCCTACCAATTAAAGGCACATCCCACCACCATGCCTGGCTGCAGTTACCTTCTTTAAAGCATAAAGATATTTAAGTATTCATTACATCAATGTGTAGCTTAAGATTGCTCTCTTTTAGGCCAACTATTGTTTTTGAATTAAAGGCACTCTAGTATTCTGTTACTACTTTCTAAAAATACTGTTTTTGGTTTTTGTCTACTTTACATTTAGGAAAGATGTGAAGTATCGTTTGACAGAGGCCAAGGTGGTACTGTGCTACAAGTTGTTTCCTACACGAGATAAATACCCCGCAGGGTGACACCTGAGGTCTCATCTTTAAGTGTGTTACTTGCTGTGCCCCCTTACTTATGCCGATTAGAGACAAATGTTCCAGTAATCTTCCTGAAAACCCTGAACTTAAATCTGAAACCTTAAATCTCAACCATTGGCCCTGTAGTTTTACTATGAAAAAAAATTTTTTTAATTGGGCTTAGCAATTAAGGTACTTGCCTGTAAAGCCCAATGATCCGGGTTTAATTCCCCAGTTCCTACATAAAGCAAGATGCACAAAGTGGCACATGCATCTGGAGTTCGTTTGCAGTGGTAAAGGCCCTGGCATGTCCATTCTTTCTGTCTGTCTCACTTTACTCTCTCTGTCTCTTTCTCTCTCTGTTTGTAAATAAATAATAAATATATTTAAAAGCCATTTATAATGAAGAGATCTGGATAGAATGTAGGGTCACTTACTTCCTAGCACGTCAACAAGAACATGCTCAAACCACTTACTCTGAAAGCTGGTATCACTTTGAGAAGGGATGAATGACACTTATCTGACAGAGGGTTTTGGAAAGATTATGATAAAGTACTTTGCGAGTTTACTTTAACTGTAAAATATGTGTCCCTGAGATTGCTGCTCTTTGCTGACTTTATGGATATTTTTTACATGATTTTATGTTCCAAGCTTGTAATGGCTTTCTAGATTTCTGTTTGATTATTAAACCCCCTCACTTTCTCAGCAGCAGACTACCAGGTGACACTGCTCTCTGATCTTGTCTCTATCCTGTTTTCACTTGCATATTAAGCCTCACAAGTAGCACAGTTTTCTGTCATGAGTAATGAGTACAATCTTTCTATAGTGTCCCCCTAAAGATTTCATAAGCAACATGTATTTGTTAAGCATATTTTATACCCATTATTATTGTGCTAAGTAACAAACCAACCCAGTAACAATGTCACTGAGATAAGAGTTACGATCTGGGCTGAGTGTTAACCCACAAAGTTTAGTGTCCCATACTTCTTGAGAGGAGAAGGAAATGGTAAGGTAGAGACCTAGGTTCTGAAACTTTCTTTTTTAAAAATTTTATATATTTATTTCCAAGGAGATAGAGATAGAGATAGATAGATAGAGAGAGAGAGAGAGAGAGAGAGAGAGATAGGGAGAGAATGGGCATGCCCGGGCCTCTAGCCACTGCAAACAAACTCCAGACACATGCACCCCCTTGTGCATCTGGCTTACATGGGTACTGGGGAATCGAACCTGGGTCCTTTGGCTTCACAGGCAAACACTTTAACTGCTAAGCCATCTCTCCAGCCCAGAAGTAGAAACTTCCTAAGAGGAGGATGCCATATTTGTAACACCCAAAATAGTCACAATGCAGATTGGAAGCCCTGGATATAGTAAGGACCCAAAAAAAACACCCTGATGTTTGCTGTTTCTTCATAATTAGCCTTCTTTTTGTTTTTGTAATAAGTCCAAGTAGAGATATTTGGCAGTAAACATAAAATATTTTCTGTACCAAATAATTTTAAGAACCACCATAAACACAGAACAGATATTAGCTGTGATTTGACTAATGTCCAAAAAGCCTCCTCACTCCAAAGTTTATTTTCCACCCAGAACTTCGAATTTCATTCTTTGAGACAATCAGTGGATTGTCACGTGGTGTCTTCCTATGGTGCTGTATTTCAGCTTCCAACATTGCAGGTCTGGGTGGCACTGAATCATCACCACCTGCTATCACGGAGGGCTGTGATAGAGCGGCCCAGAGCTCAGTCATTTGTGGTCAGCCTGATATGTCTTGGGGATTTTTTTTTTTAATTCTTTTATATAAACAGAGGACTGCATGTATTCTTAGTCTTGCCTCAGGCCAACTCTGACCTTGCTGAATATTTATGCATACAAATGCAGTTTACACTGGCAAGCAAATGCCTTGGAATAATGCAGTTACAAAATACTCGCAAATGGCATTCAAAATCCTCCCAAACCCACTTCAAGGCTTGAAGAACCGAGAGGGGTGGAAATGCTAAGAACATCGCCTGCAATTGATCCAAGATCAGGGAGTGTAAAAGATCTCCAAGTTAACCACGGAGCGTGAACAATGTATGAATGGTCCTCAAAAAAGACATTTGGGAAGAAGCTGCATGTCTGAAATCCCAACACTGGAGGTGCCAAGAGGGAGGCATTTTGCAATCACTCACGAATTAAGGCACGTTGGTACAAAGACTGAGTGTATACCTCAGATCAAGGGGGTGAGGAGGAGACAAAGGTAGGCTTTCTCATTTCTTCTGAGTTAGAAGCACATTGCATAACATCACCATACTTACGAAAGCAGGTTTAAAAAGAAAATGAAGGTTCCCTGAATCAGATCATTTTTATAGTCCAAAGAGGTAGTCATTTCCAATACTTAGTCATTTACAATATTCTTATTGTTTCTTTGTAATATAAAGTCTCAAAATTGTATCAGTCAGTATGGCCCGTGGGGATGTTTGAATGAAATGTTCCCTGTAGTCCCATGTGGTTTGAATAGTTGGTTCCCAGCTGGTGGCAGTTGGGAAAGGTGTGGGGCCTTTGGAAGGTGGAGCCTTGCTGGAGGTGTGTCACCGGAAGTGGAAAGGACCTTGAGGATGGTTAATCTAGCCCCACTGGATATAGCTAGCTCACTCTAAGACTCTTTCTTCCCCACTATTGTGAGACACTACCCAGGCTTCCTGAGCAGTCTTTCCCTTCATGATGAAACTTCCCCTTGAAACTGTCAGCTGAAATACACCCTCTCCTCCTATGAACCGCTGTTGGCCAGGTGTTTTGTTCAAGCAATGGGAAGGAAAATGCTACAGTCTGTATGGGCTAACTAGTACAAAAAAACCCAACCTAACCAAAACAAACAATTCACAAAAAAGAAACTAGAGAGAAATGTTTCCTTTTCAGTGATGCTATCTCTAGTTCATGGTGTTTTGGTCTTTCTATATGGAGCACAGTGCTCAGCTATGCATGTTTTCAAGAGTCAGCTGCTGGGTAGTGGTGACATTGCAAGTTAAATCCATTAGGCACTGTTCTGAGAGCTCTGTGTTCTACCCAATGGGAATATAGTGCTCATTGAGTAATGAGAATGAAGACAGGGAAGGGGTGGTGCTTCAGTGGTTAAGGTGCTTACCTCACAGGCATGAGGACCTGAGTTAGGGTCTCCAGCACCTGTGCAAATGCTGGGTGGGTGTTGTAGTTGGCCTGTAATATCAGTGTTTAAGAGTCTGAGAAAGGGCTGGAGAGATGGCTTAGTGGTTAAGCACTTGCCTGTGAAGCCTAAGGACCCCAGTTCAAGGATCAATTTCCCAGTACCCACATAAACCAGATGCACAAGGTGGCACATACATCTGGAGTTTGTTTGCAGTGGCCGGAGGACCTGGTGTGCCCATTCTCTTTCTCTCTCTCTCTCCCCATCTGCCTCTTTCTCATCTCTCTCTCTCAAATAAATAAATAAAAATATTAAAAAAAAAAAGGGTCTGAGACAGAGGACCTTTGGGGTAAGTTGGGTGTTAGAGCAACAAAATTAGCCAGCCAGGGATTCAAGTTGAAAGCAATCAAGGAAGACACTCAATGTCAACCTTTGGCTTCCACAATCTATATGCACACATGTTCATGTACATCTGCACACATGTGTCACCAGAAGTAAGCATGCATGCCCATAGCAAACACACATACATGTGCCAAAATATTAAATACAAATAACTTGAGCTAGTCAAGATTTCAATAATCTTCTTTTTCCTTTCTAAGACAAACTTGTTTTTGCAGTTGACTGAAGGAAATAGTGTACAGTTGGAGAGGAAAAAAGGGTTTGTAACTAGGAACTATGAGATGGCCCAGCTTCAGTTAGTCCCCTGTGAGACTCCATGTTACAAAAAGGCCATCTAGAATATAATGTGTTGACAGGATCCGTGGAGGCCAGAGAAAGCTACTCTTCCAGAAACAGAAACTGCTTTTTTTTTTTTTTTTTTTTTTTTTTTTTTTTTGAAATAAGGTCTTGCTCTAGCTTAGGCTGACCTGGAATTCACTATGCATTTTCAGTCTGGCCTTGAACTCACAGTGGTTCTCTTACCTCTGCTTAAAGGCATGTTCCACCATGCCTGCCTGGAAACTGCTTTTAAAAGAAAACAAACATTTTACACTGCCTGCCCATTGTGGCTTCATGAAAGGCTACTTGTGGATCTTTGTCAAAAAAATGCCCCTACCAGACATGGAAGAAAAATAAGAATATGCTGCTCAAAGTTATTTAAAACTTGTCGAGGGGAAAAAAATGTCAGAAAGGCAAAGAGATAATGTTAAAATATGAGAATACAAAGTAACACAGACAGAGAGGAAGCAAGAAATAGCAAAGCTAATTAGCAAAGGCAAGAATCACAGTTAATCACGGCTCATTCTAAAACAAAAACAAACAAACAAAAAAAACCCTACAAGGGTCCCAATGTTAGAGGGTAGTGGAGAGAAGGGATGAGTGAGAATGAAGCATTGTTACATATACATATGGAAATGCCTAACAAATCCTACTCCTTTGTATTCTCATGAAAGCACTAATAAAAAGACACTTAAGAAAGAACTCTTTGAGTTCATGTAATTGGCATATTATATGCATACACAAATTACCTGGTAGGGAGAAAGGTAGAAGCTAGATTCCATACCAGTGCACTTAGAGAAAGTTAAGGCTATCTAGGTTAGCAGCAACCCACAGTGAAAGAACCAGCAGTAGCCATACACCCTTTATTTTTTCATTGTTTTATATAACAGATGAGTTCTTGTTTCTACCATTAACTTCATCATCCTCAGAAGCCCAAAACACCACTCCAGTTTAAAGCCTAATGGAATTTCAGTGACTTTCAGCCTAGTACTATTGTGATCTGGGACCTTTTTTTTTATGACAGCATCGTAAACACCACTTGAAACAACTTTCCTGGATGTCTCCACATTATTCTGGGAGACAGAAGTCAGAGGTGGAGAAAGGTTACTAATGCATTGATTTGTGGCATGGAGAATTGGATGGGATTGTTGCCTTTGGTATTAAAGTGCAAGGGGTTATAGAAACTAGTGCAGATGGTTGCTTTTATTTATTTATTTTTATATGCACCTATTCATCACAAAAGGAAAAAATGTCTCATCCTGCAGGAGAGGATTTAGTATTGCCTAAGACGTCTGTCTACGTCCTAGCTCCTGGCTTTGTCGAGGTGCGGGTGCTGTTCAGAAGCCTTTCTCTGTGCACCGGGGAGAGCATGTGTAGACAGAAAAGAAGTGGGACCAGATGTGAAGTTCTATAAAATGCCAACTGATTCACATAGTGATTTACACACCATTTCCCCTGCTGGCAGGGCCAAGGGTAATGAGGATCCCGCTGTCGCTGAAATATTAACAAATCAGAACAGAAAAGGACTCCTACCCCGGGAAGGAGAGACTCAACTCCAATAAGTGAGCCAACACTGATGAGATGAAATTTACATTTAAGTCTCAAAGCCACTGGGACTGGATTGTAATAACATAAGTGTCAGACAATAAAGCAATTTGGTAACATCAGCATTTTACTGCTGTATCTGTCAGAAAGCTTCCTAAAAAAAAGAAAGACTAACCATTTGAACTGGAATTGAATAAGAGAGACAGATATGTAGAGAGAACGGGTGTGCCCGTGTCTCTTGCCATTGCAAATGAACTGCACATGCACGTGCCACATGGTGCATATGGCTTTTTTTGTGGGTACTGGGGAATCAAACCTGGGCTGGCAGGTTTTGCAAGCAAGTACATTTCACCCCTGAGCCATCTACCCAGGCTTTTTAATAATAATATTTTGCATCCAGGAAGTGTTTAAACAAAACTAATCTTTCTATTTTGTATGTGTGGTGGGAGTTCTTCAATTTCTTTTATTGATTTTTTAAAAAATAGTTTTCATTATAATTATTTTTTCTTTTTTATTAAGTAGAAACATATGGACACATCATGTGTTGGTACCATCATTCCCCTCCTCCCTGACCCCACTCCACTGAGGTCCCTACTCAGTGGGATTGCTGGTGTTCACCATGGAGTAGTGGGTTATGAGATGTGAGAGCAGCAGTCATTGTGTATGTGGAGGGCAATGTCTCTGGATATTCCCTCCCACCCTGCGGCTCTTACATTCTTTCTGCCCCCTCTTCCACAAAATTCCCTTAGCCTTGGTGGGTGTGCTTTAAGTCTACTTTAGTGTTGAGTTCTCAGTAGGTTCTGCATTTCTGCTTTGGTGCATTTTGAATATCCTCAATGTCTGTCTGCATCACCGTGGCCCATGTTGCTCCACTCACCATGGAAGCAGCACTTTTGTTCACCTGTCCAGTTCCTCTGTGGTTTCACCTGTGCCCTGGCTGCTGTATAAGGGGTGGTTCATCTCCTGCCAGGGGGTTAGCTATCCTTGTAGATTCTGGTTGTCCTTGGTCCTCCCTGCTTTAATGGAGCCCTGCTCCAAGTCTCTCTTGCACTGGCCTTGCCCTTCCAGGCAGCTGCCCAAGGATGGCCCCAGCTCAGCCAGGACTCAAAATGGCATGTGCAGTTACCCTGCTCCAAACCTCTTTTACGCTGAC
Source organism: Orientallactaga sibirica (assembly GCA_036365145.1). Classification (NCBI taxonomy): domain Eukaryota; kingdom Metazoa; phylum Chordata; class Mammalia; order Rodentia; family Dipodidae; genus Orientallactaga; species Orientallactaga sibirica. The sequence goes on along the minus strand of JAEOAD010000032.1, from coordinate 23,375,959 downwards.
CGTGATGGGGTTTTTACCTCCTTGGTTAAATTTTTTTCCTATATATTTTTTAAGTATAGTAAATTTTCTTGATTTTTGTTTTAGAGAATTCTCTGTTTGGTATAGAGCAGGGCTACTATGTTTTATATCCCAGAATTTTGCTGAATTTGATTATCAATTCTATTGAATCTTATTGAAGACTGAGTTTTGCTGTATGTCATCGATACAAAATCATTGTCAATAATCTCTCTCTTTTATTTGGTTTATTTTTATTTTGAGGCAGGGCCTCATTGTAGCCCAAGCTGACCTGCAACTCTGCATCTCATGCTGCTATGACTATATAAATTTTAGGATCATCTTGTCAACTTTTGTAAAACAAATGAATAAAACAAATAAATACAAATAAAAAACTACAGCTGATTTTTTTAATAAGAATTACATTTACTTTGTAACTCAGTTTGAGGACTATTAGCATTATAAAGTATTAAATCTCCAAAACATGACATGAATTTCATGTCCATTTATTCCAGTTTTTCCTAATTTCTTTCAATGATGTTTTTATAGTTTTCAGTGTATACATTTTGTACTTCTTTTTGTTAGGTTTAGTACTATCAGACTTGATCTCAGCTTTGGGTTCGTTTTAACTGATGTCGACTGTTGTTGAGTATGTATCCCTTAAATGTCTACCAGTGAGAAATGAGAATGAAAATGTGACTCTCACTGGGGTAGCAGGAGTAGTCTAGAACCTCGAGTTAGGAGCACTGAGTAACTGTGAGAGTTACTGTCACTTTCCTTGTGTTTTCTGCTCTTTAAAGAGAAGAGATAGAATGCTAGGCCTCTCCTAGGAAGGACATGGTTTTATTGCTTAGTGCAAAAATAGTTGGGTGGGGATTGGAGAGATGGCTTAATGGTAAAGGTGCTTGCCTGCAAAGTTTAAGGACCCAGATTTGATTGCCCAGGACTGCTGTAAGCCAGATGTACAAGGTGGCACTTGCATCTGGAGCTCGTTTGCAGTGGCTTGGAGGCCGTGGTGTGCCCATTCTCTCTTTTTCTCTCTCTCTCTTTCTAATAAATAAATGAAATATTTAAAATGTTGGGTTCAAGAAGGAACAAGAAAATGATAGTTGGGTTTTAGAAATAAATTTTTTGAATTGAGTGTTTTATTTATTTATGTGTGGGTGCATGCCTCAGCATGTGTACCGAGGTCATAAGACAACCTAAATGTGTCCACCCTCTCCTTCTATTTCCTTTTGAGACAGGGTCTATCTTGTTTTGCTACTGTGTGCGCCAGACTAGCTGGCCGAGGAGCTTCTGGATTCTCCTGGCTCAGCCTTCCATTGCTGTAGGCATTAGAATTACAGATGTATGTGCCATTTTGTGTCCAACTTTATATGGGTGCTAAGGAGGATCCAACTCAGGTAAGCAGGTTTGTCAGCAAGCAATTTTAACCACTGAGCTATCTACTCAGTCCTTATCTTTCAAAAAGCCATGTTTCTTACCTTTATGTCCTATGGATTAGAGTGATGCTCAGCAGTTACTGAAAACTACCATAATTCTGAATCATTTAGGTGGCAATCACTTATATTAGGCCTGGGTGACCCATGTTAAGTAAATTGATACATAAATTGATAAGCTATTTAGTAACCTTTAACATCAAATGTTGCTTCATCTGAACTATGGAGACTTCTGTGATAAGCTTAGTCACCTGATGGCAATAAAGGAACCAAGAAGTTCTTGCTAACTCTGTTATGCTATATGGGATGAATTTTTGAATGGTTTATTTCTGCTTTGGAGGCAAACATCAACCTTCTGGGGTTGTCCACATTCCAGCATCTTGCATCTGTTGTGTTTATGATAGAAACAAGAGAGGAAAAAAGAGTATTTAGTCATCTGCTGATTCCATGTGGTGCTAAACACGAACTTCTCTCTAGAGTGCAAGAATGCTAATTTATTTTATGTGCGAGGGTGGGTTGAAGCCATTCCTAGACACATAAGTATTTAAATTGGGAAACTAAACAGTGAATATCCTGCATCTAGATCATCCATGCTGTGTATACAGTTTTCCTTGTTTCTTTCTTTCTTTTTGTTTTAAGACAAGACCTCCTTAAGTCATCCAGGCTGCCCTCAAATTCATAATTCTCCCACCCCAGCCTCTCAAATAACTAGGACCACAGGTATTTCCCACTGTGCCCAGCTCTGTACACAATTCTTGAGTAGGAATACCTTTGCTAATTAGGAAATTGGGTTTTGAATACAATTTACCTACTAAAACACTAGTGACCTGTTGGCTGCAATGTGTGAATTGCATTGTATTTCCATGTGACTTTTGATAAGCATGAAAGATACGTTTAGTCCACTGCTAGATAGGCTGATACATTTGTTCTGAGATTTGTCTTTGGAATGAAAGATAAGAAGCAACCAGAAGTCGGTCCCATTTCTTTGTCATTCATCTGTCTCTGATCTTTAGATGATTCTCTGACACTTTTATCTCTATATGACAGGACATACTCACAGGAGAACTTATGAGGGAAATATTCAATAAAGGACAGAAGTTTTTTTTTTTTTTTTTTTTTTTTTGAGGTAGGGTCTCACTCTGGCCCAGGCTGACATGGAATTCACTATGTAGTCTCAGGGTGGCCTTGAACTCAAGGTGATCCTCCTACCTCTGCCTCCCGAGTGCTGGGATTAAAGGCATGCGCCACCACGCCCGGCTCGGACAGAAGTTTTTGATTGATAAAATTGATACAATCACTTCTTTGTAGAGAAGGAACATTTTAGAATTAAAGTCTATACCCGTCAATTCAAAAATTTCCAATATTAATCCATGCATAATAAAGCTCACATTGTTATAGACAACTCTCCCTGGCCTCCTTTCTTCCTACTCCCCCCACAGTCAACACCTTCTTCTCCAGTTGCTTGGTGACTTTCCCCAGGGAGACACAAACAAACATTGATTCATGCAGATAGAGTACCAGGAGCAGACCAAAGAAACTATTCCACCAAAGTCTGTCTTTGTGAACCACTCAGGTTTATTATTTTTATTTTTATTTTGAGAGAGAGTGAGAGAGAGAATGGGCGCACCAGTAGCCTCTCAGCGGCTGTGAAAGAACTCCTGATGTGTGCACCCCCTTGTGGGAAAGCCTGGCATTGTGCCCTTGTGTCACTTCTTGTGTCTGGCTAAACGTGAGACCTGGAGATTGGAACTGGGGTTCTTAGGTTTGGCAGGCAGGCGCCTTAACTGCCAAACCATCTCTCCAGCCCAGGTTTATTATTTTTATAAGGATCAGACTACTCGGTTTTTGTGGGTTTTGAGAGTGGTGGCACCTTTCTCAGCTCTGGTTGGGCTCAGCTTAGAGTGCTGAACACTCAGTGGTCACTAAAACTCCTCCAGCTAGAGAGTGGCTCTTGAGTTTTTTTTTTTTTTTTTTTGCCTCTAGTTGCATAGACCAGCAAATGAAGACAGACGGCGAGCACACAAGGAAGGGTTTGCGAGCAGGATAGTGCAGAGGTCCTCGTAGGACAGAGAGTGGACTTGAAGAGTTGCCCCTGGTACTTGGGATGGCAGCACTTTGGAATGAGTTCGAGTGGTGACTTACATGGAGTCTAAGCATTGGTCAGGCTTAGGGCATGATAGGTCTAAATAAACACTGTCAGGAGTCTCTGATTGGTGAAGAGGTTTGGGGAGACTGTGCAGGTTCAAGGGGAGCCTGCCAAAATTCTAAGGAAGTCTACAAGAGGGCAGCCCACCCAAATTCTCAAGAAGTTTGGGGTCAAGAAACAGAGTGAACTTTGAGGAAAGGTAGGTACCTTGATGAGTAAGAGTTCTCTAGGATTTTAGCCCTTGGCCGAAACTACCCTCTCGTCAGAGCAATTCTGTGTTTCTCCTGAGGGCCTGAGACCCACTAAACTGCCACAAAGAGAGGCTCCTGGCTCTCATCTCTATCAAGATTTCTCTCTATGCCTGCACCATATTAATGAGAAGAATAAAAATACGTATTGGAGAAACACTTAGTGAATAGAAAAACAGAACGTACCTAATGGTGGAGAATGATAGAAGTACCAAGGTTTTTCCCCAGTTTCTTGTCGTTCAGCTGATCATTGGGATTGAGAAGGCTCAAACAGAAACAGAACACATGGGTAAATAAGAAAGATACTAAGTGCTGAGAGAAAGTTACAGTTGAGTGCTACATGAAACATCTCTAACAGACCCTCCAGTGACTCAGGGACTATAGCCAAAGAGATTGGCAGAAAGAATATAAGACCCAAAGGGTGGGGAGAAGTGCTGTGCAATGCTGTCTTCCAGACACAAAGTGCTTCATGACCTCACAGCATTTGTCACTGACTGTATACGACCTACATAATATTGGGCCTATCTGTAGGTTGTCATGTATGATGGAGGAGGAGGAAAATAAAGAAATTAAAATAGAAGAGGGAATAGTAGAAGAGAAGTGTGAGTTCAGTGGAGGGGGTAGGGAGGAGGGACAAAGTACAAGGGTTGGAAGAGATTATGTAAGTTTTTAAAGAAATTTTTATTTTATTTTAATTATAAATAATAATAATTTGTTTAAAAAGAAACATAATGATTTCAACTTCAGGGATGCTTATTTTATAATCCAAATTCAGTGAAATTTTGTGTTCTCTATTATCTAAGGAGACAGAGGAAAAATAATGTAAGGAGCGAATATAACCTATAGTTTGTTCATGTAGAAAGGTCAAGTAAGAAAATAGTGGAAAAATGTTTTGCATTGACTCATTTAACCTCATTAATACCCTGAAAAGAAGGAATTATTATCCCCTTTTTATAGGTGAAGTAAGTTTTATTATTTTACTGGAAATCTCTGGCTATTGGAGGGGTTTTTATCTTGAGATTCTAGCCCTTTGGTTATAGTAAGCTCATGCTACTTCCATTATAATGAGGCTGATTTTTTGTCCCTTGGAATTCCTCCACATTCACTACTTTTGACTTATTTTAGGCTTATTGAACCCAGGCACATGTATGCTCTCTTTTTCCAATCTCTTCCAAGGTCAAGTACACAAATCATGTATTTATAAGGCACTGAGACTCCATTAATGAGACTCCATAACTATCTGGGCTCATATTTTAGAGCAGAGGTCGAGGGTTCTGTTTGGCCAATTTGGATTAGAATGTCTTAAGATGAGAGCAGATAGTCCATAGTGTGCCAGGGCCTTGCCACTCCCTGTTACATCCGTCCTGCTCATCCCTCTCACTTAGAATAAACACCTGCATTCATAGTTTTGGCTTTTAACGTCACACCTGATAGCAGGTGTTCAAACTTGTTGAATTAAATTAAAATGCCAAACAACCTTTCTGAGGGAAAAGCTACCATTAGGCTATCATAACTAAGAAGCTATATTTAAACTGTTTTCATTTATCAAAAGTAGATTGAACTATTTAACACAATATGTCATTTTCTCACTCTTTTTCTGTGTATCTCTGACATATCTTTGAGCATTCTGAGTGATTCCAAGGGCTACACTGTAGTTTTAAGCCATATAGTTTGGGTCTCAGGTTTTCTTATCAATCTTATTCTGCAATTTAACTATGGAATGGTTTTTAATTGGAATTGTATTAGGTATGACAATTATTTGTCAGGAAGACAGATCTAAGTCTGGTCTCTGTTGATTTACCACAGAAGGATAGAATTAAAAGAGATTTTTTTTTCCTTTGAAATTTTTGGGAGCAGATGCTGAAATCTGCTGTCAACAAATAGAAAGAATGTTGGGTGGAAAGTGTGTTGAAACAAGAGCCCAGCCTGGATCCTATCCATAGCTGGGTCATTGAATGGGAGGGTATTTAGAGGGGTTGGGTGAAGGAAGCACCAGAGTTGCTCAGTGAGACTGGCTTTCCTGTAAAAGCTGTTTATTTATTTGCATGTGTGTTTGTGTGTATGGGTGAACCCAGGTTTCTTCCTGTTGCAAACAAACACCAGATATGGTGTCACTTTCTGCATCTGGCTTGTGTAGGTGGCTTGGGAATTGAATCCAGTCTGTCAGGCTTTGCAAGCAAGCAACCTTAACCACTGAGCAATCTTCTCAGCCCCCAGGTTTGCTTTCTTAAAAGCAATCACTGGGCTGGAGAGATAGTTTAGTGATTAAGGCACTTGTCAGCAAAACCTAAGGACCCAGGGTCAATTCCCCAGGACCCACATCAGCCAGATGCACAAGGTGGTGTATGCATCTGGAGTTTGTTTGCAGTGGCTGGAGGCTCTGGAGCACCCATTCTCTGTCTCTCTCAAATAAATAAATAAAAATATTTTTTAAAATTACTGCCATTACTTTGTATTATATATGTGGCTTTGGACATGCTTTCATTTCCTTTTAAAATTTTTCTTCATTTATTCGTGTGTGTATGTGTATGTGTATGTGTATGTGTATGTGTATGTATGTATGTATGTATGTATGTATGTATGTATGCATGTATGTATGTATGTATGTATGTATGTATGTATGTATGTATGTATGTATTTGTGTATATGAAGACATGTGTATGTATGTCAGGGCCAGAGGATAACCTTGGATATTGTTCCTCAGATATGACATACACCTCTTTTTTATTCAGGGGGTCTCTCATTGGCCTGAAGCTCACCAATTGTGCTAGACTGACCAGCGGGTGAGATCCATGAGGATTATAGATGAGCACTGGGATTATAGGTGTATATAGTCATGCCCAGCATTTTTATGTGGGTATTGGGGGTTGAACGCAGGCCTTCATGATCGTGAGATAAATACTTTATTGACAGCCTCTCTCAGCCCTTCATTTCATCTTTCTTCCTCTCCTCTCCTCTCCTTCCTTCCTTCGTTCTTTTTGACAAGTAGGCATCAACTTTTTTAAATCTCTTTATGGGATTTCTTGTGAAAGAACATGGAAATAATTTGAGCAGAATAAACCACTATATAAATGTAAGGGATTGTTAACTAGGGAGCAGTGTCACCATTCCTGGGCTCAGATCCCATTTGGACCAAGTGATGCTATTTGCTCTCTGAGACACACCAGAATTCTCAGGAAACAGGTGGTCTGTCTCTCACAAGTGAATCACAGAATCTTAAATAGGCAACTGGAAGAAAAAACATTATTGATTGAACTTGAACTTAGGTATTAAAATTCAGCTTAATGCTCATTATTTTTTTAAAAAATGTTTATTTTTATTTATTTATTTGAGAGAGACAGACAGACAAAGAGAGAAAGAGGCAGAGAGAGAGAGAGAGAGAACGGGCACATCAGGGCCTCTGTCCACTGCAAATGAACTCTAGATGCATGTGTCACCTTGTGCATCTGGGTACTGGGGTATTGAGCCTTGAACTGGGGTCCTTAGGTTTCACAGGCTAGCACTTAATCACTAAGCCATCTCTCCAACCCAATGCTCATCACTTTTAATTATGAAAAGGAGAATTTTCTAGCTAAGGGGTAGTTGAATCTTCTTTTGGTAAACACATATGCACCCGGGAGGCAGAGGTAGGAGGATTGCTGTGAGTTCAAGGCCACCCTGAGACTACATAGTGAATTTCAGGTCAGCCTGGGGTAGAGCGAGACCCTACCTCAAAAAACCATCAAAAATGAAAAATAAGATAAATAAAATAAATAAAAAGAAACAAGAACAACAACACCCCAAAACACCACATAAACACAAAGAATATGGAAACATGAGGTCCAGCAAACTGAATCTTGCTGAAATAACTTGTGTTTCTTCCTATTCTTTACTTTTTAAAATAATATATCAAGTGGTTTCAGATGGAATTTTATTTTTTAGATATAATTTTTAGGCACACAATAAATGTAATATATGTTATCTTTGCTTCAGATATAGAAAGCGAACATAAGATATTTCTGGATATATTTGATTGCTAAAAATGTATTCATACATACACACATATGTATATATACATATATTTTTTTCTTTACTGACACAGTAGCACAGTACTTCAAAACAGAGAGGGAGAGAGAGAGAGAGAGAAAGAAGGAGAGAGAGAGAGAGAGAGGGAGAGAGGCTGTGTAAGCATAACAAGTGGGCTTTGTATCCCCAGAACCCACATAAGATGCTGGACATGGAGACATGTTCCTGTCATCCCAGTGCTGCAGAGGTATATTCCTGGGACTCACTGGGTAGTTAATCAAGCTAAATTCATAAGCTCTAGGTTCAGCAAGAGACCTTCTCTGAAAGAATAAGGTGGAGAGCAAATGAGAAAGACTCTTGATGTCAGCCTCTGGCTTCCATATACACATGCACGTATATGTACTTGCACCCCCACACATGCAAACAGGCATATACACATCTACAAACATCACATACATACACATGCAGAAAGAAAGAAAAGTTATAATATTTTCTAGGTGATTTATTTGAAATTGTTAATCTTCACCTTGGTATATTTCACCTACCCAAGGTATAGATTAATGGCTCAGAATACATAATTTTAAGGTTATCTTAATGCTAGTACTATATGGTTTTTCAGTTTCCTGTATGAATTTAAATAATTCTTTTATTCTTCCTTTTATTTAACTTTCTCTATTGATGTGAAATGGAAAATAAGAATAGAAAAGTAGCTAAAGCTTTCCTCTCCTGCTTAATGATATTTTCATTTATAAAAATCTTGCAAGATTTTTAGTGTTTGTTTTCCTCAAAACTTCCTTTTAACTGCCATCTGCTCTTGCTTTGCCATCTTCTACCCTTCAGGTAAGCTATGGTTAAGTATTCCACTTCCTAATTTATGATGGAGAAAAACGTTTAACTTAGCAGGTGCTCGCACTGTTTTGTTTTCTGAGGGAACCCGAAGCTGCCCAGTGACCAGTGAAGCAATCAGCAGGCAGCATTTTGGCAGAGGGACACCTGGGAGGAGAAGCCAACCAAAAGCAGAATCAAATAGTTAAGTGTACACAGGCTTTCCTGCGGCATGTCTGCTTAATCTCAAGAAAACAAAACTGTGCTTTGTAAGCTTCTTTTCCAGAGCAGAGTGGTTTTATCAGCTTCAGAAACCTCACTGAATGCCAGGAAGAGAACTTGATATATCTGCATGTAGTTCTGCTCTGCTGAGCAAAGTGAACAGGTGGATAAGGAGGGAGCTTAGCACATGCGGATTTGTCCAAGGGCATAGGGAACCAGTTGTGAAAAATCCTTTAGCCTTGGCCTTTCTGATGGTCAGCCTACTTTGAGGAGTTTTCTCACCCTATATTTAACTTTCAACATTCTCTTTTCTTTTCTCTTCTTTCTTTTCTCTTCTTTCTTTTCTCTCCTTTCCTTTCCTTTCCTTTCCTTTCCTTTCCTTTCCTTTCCTTTCCTTTCCTTTCCTTTCCTTTCCTTTCCTTTCCTTTCCTTTCCTTTCCTTTCCTTTCCTTTCCTTTCCTTTCCTTTCTTTTCTTTTCTTTTCTTTTCTTTTCTTTTCTTCTTAAAAATACAATTCCGGGACTGGAGAGATGGCTTAGTGGTTAAGGCACCAGCCTGAGAAGCCTAAGAACACCTGTTTGAATTTCCAGGTCCCACGTTTCACCAGATGCAAAAGTGACGCAAGCATGCAATGTCCCACATGTGCACCAAGGGGCGTATGCGTTTGGAGTTTGTTCACAGCATCTGAAAGGCCGCTGGTGCACCCATTCTCTCTCTGTGTGTCTGTCTCTGTCTCTCTCTTTCAAAAAAATACAATTCCTCAAAGTAGTCAGAAGATGGACTGCCTTCCCAATTTTTTAAATCATTCCCTTCATGTGGGAAACATGTCTACAGCTACTTTGTACCAGTATTTGCTTGCCAAGAGAAGACACACAGCACAGATATTTGTTGGTTTTACCATAGTTTTTATTTTCTTTCATTTTATGTAAACTTTTAATTATTAAACTATGCATTCAGAAAAACACATAGCTCAGTAAAGGCTCTTCAGTGAAATTTTCCAACCTAGAGCAAGAAATAGAAAACTGTTAGAATCTAAAAGATTTCTTATGCTTTTTAAATCTGTAATCACCTCTCAAGAATAACTATGTTTCTGATTCCAACTATAAATTTATCTTGTTTGAGTGAACTTCATATGGATGGAACCAAATTGTAATTCTGTCTGATGTTTTTCTTTCAGGTCATGTTGGTGCATACAAATGATCTTCATTCGTGTTCATGATTTGGGTTGTTTACAGTTTGGAACTGTTAGGAACATTTCTTTGTGTGTCTTTTCATGGGCACATGAACATGTTTCCATACATGTACAACTTCTCAGAGGAGTAGAAGGGGTGGGTAGTGGGACATGAATATGTTCTTTTTCAGTGGGTACTGTACAGCAGCTCTCCAAGGGAGCTCACTAACATTTAATGTGAAGAAAGGTAAAGTTTAATTTTAGCTTTCTGTGACATTCGTGTATATACATTTCTCCCAACTTTCTAAATTAAAGTATATTTTTCACATTTTTAATTTCCTGCAATATTCATACCTAAAAGTTCTGTTTTCTTTTTAGATTAATTTCCTCTAACTTGGGTATTATCCATTTGGTTTTTTTGTTTGTTTGTTTGTTTCTTCAACAAAAAATATGTTAAGCTCATAGTGTGTGTGATATCCTACGAGGTAATGAGATTTGAAATAATCAATTACACTGCTAGTATTCAAGAGGACTATGAAGTGGGAGAGACAGCAAGATTAAAAATATATTTTGGTTTATCTCACTCCAATCTGTAAAGCTATTTCTTTGACCTAGTATTTCTAGGTTTCGTAAAGTAATCCATTAGTAAGTTACCAAGTTTGTTCATGATTTCTAAATTTTTATCTGTCACGTGATCTCCAAAATTTACCCATTATCAAGATGGACAGATCAGTGATATGTAACTCATCCTGTCTTTTCAAATTACTTCTTCTGTCAGCTGCGTTATCCACAGTAATTTGGCTTCCAAACTCTATGTGTTCATGTGTTTATTGCTTTTTAAATGAAAAAAATTAGAGTTCAGTTGTTTTTTTTAATTCCCACCTCTTGTCTTTGCAATTTAAATATGTATAGCATTTAACTTTTGGGGCCAGCATGTAAAATCAGTGGGCTTACATCTTGAAGGGATGATGATTCCAAATGTGTTCCTCTTCTTGGTGTGACATTCATTCTGGCTGAAGGCATTGTTACCTCCACATACTTAGCTTTGGCTTTCAACTAGGCGTTGATGATTCACATACCTCTATTTCCAGCCCAGATTCTCCTTTGAATTTTACATCTCTACACAGTGTATTTTTCATTTAGATCTTATGCTGATATATTTGGCAGATCACAAAATATACTTTACTTTTCTCTTTTAACTTTTCTCTTTTTTTTCTCCCTTTAGATAATGCATTATGGTGTGTCTCATTACTGAAGTCATTTTATAAACACTTGTAAATACCTTCTCTTCCTCCCTGCCGTTAAAATATTCCAAAGTCTTAGCATTTTTACCTCAACTCTTACCTGCCTCTCACTTGGACTAGCACTTGTGTTTGGGATTCTACAAACATCCACTGTTTCTTACCTGGCCTTGTATTATTGCCTGACCTTTCTGGCTGCACTGCCATCCTCTTTATTCAAAAGGTTATTTCTAGAGACCTCTTGACGATACCCATGTGAACTTCTTACTTTCAACGTTTTCTAGCATGGCTTGTAAGGTGCTTCATGCCAACCTTCCTGGCTGGAGTCATCAGCCTCTTGCTTACATTTTCTTATTTGTGGCATTCCTGCAGCACCTGTGTACTCCTCCTCCTCTTCATGTCACATGCTATTCTTTTGCTTTTTTTTTTTTTTTTTTCATAAGGAGAACATCTACTTACTGTTTAAGATTCCCTTTGTTCTCAAATCCTGCATTTAAACCCAACCTGGAGGACATTATGCTAAGTGAAATCAGCCAGACACACAAAGACAAATACACAATGACCTCATTTCTATGTAATCTAAAAGAGTCTAGCTCAAAGAAGCAGAGAATTTCATGGTGCTGCCAGGGGTGGGGCTTTGGGGATTGAGAATTTATTAGTTATAGGGTGAAAACTTAGTTTTAAGATGCATAAGGTCCAGATATCTAATTTCAGTATGGTAATGAATGCTAATAATAATGTATTGCCTACTTGAAATTTCCTAAGTAAAGAGACCTCAAGTGTCCTTTTCAACATCCACACGCAGGGTAACTATATGTGGTGAGAGATGTATTGATTAATTTGATTGTGGAAATTATTACATAGTATGTATGCATAGTAAATTATCCTGTTGTATACCTTGACTGCATTCATTTTTTTTCATCTGTACTTCAAAAATCTGGAAGACATTCAGTTCATAAGTTTTCTTTTATCACTTCAAGCTGAGGACTTTCTTTATTGTAACTTTCAATCTCTGTATACATTTGTCTTCCCTTCTGGTCAGAGTATATATCTTTGCATTTCCTTCTCTTAGCACAATTCATGGTGGACAGAAAAGGTCATCCATACTTGTTGAATGAAAGCCTGAACTAACCAATAGCTGAGAACCCTCCATTTTGTACATTATGTGATCATTAAAATGTCTGTGTAGGGACTAGAGAGATGACTCAGCAGCTAAGGAGCTTGCCTGCAAAGCCCATGACTCAGGTTTACTTTCCCAGTACCCACGTAAAGCCAGATGCACAAAGTAGTACATGTGTCTGGGATTCCTTCACAGTGGCTGGAGGCCCTGACATGCTCTTTCTCTCTGTTTCTCTTCTATCTCTCTCTGCATGCAAATAAATAACTAAACATATTTTTAAATGTCTCTATAAATGTATATTTTATTTTCTTGATAGGGTTAAAACTCAAGTGATTTTCTCTTCCCATTGGTATAGATTTGTAAGGTCTTCATTTGATTTTAATCCCATCTGTGAGCTTCTTCGTCAGCTAGAAGCATTTAATGTCTTCTTAACTTGGAAATCTCATGTGAGCTCTTCCTTTTGAAGCATTTAAAAGCAGATAGGAAATAAGTGTCAGCCCTTGAGGAGCTGAATTCTGTATATTTTTCCACCCACAGACACCCCCCACTGATCTTGATAGTTCATCCATATTTTGACCTGGTTTTAAATATTTTATTTTTTAAATTTATTTATGAGAGAGAGAAATTGAGGATGGGCATGCCAGGGCCTCTAGCCACTGCAGACAAACTCCAGACGCATGTGTCACCTTGTGCATCTGGCTTTATGGGTTCTGGGGAGTCGAACCTGGGTCCTTAGGCTTCTCAGGCAAGCACCTTAACTGCTAAGCCATCTCTCTAGTCCATTATATGCTATTTTTTGTATGTTCATTGGTTGTGTCCCTTCTTGCAGGCTTCCTCTTTTGTGTATTAGTACTCATTAAGTATTTTATAATAGCCTTGGGGAAGAGATGACAAAGAAAGGATTCAAAATCCAAAACACATAAATATTTTAAAAAATATTCTATTTATTTATTTGAGAGAGAGACGGGGACAGATAGAGGGGAAGAGAAAAAGAGAGAAAAAAAGGGGTGGGGTGAGGGAGAGAATGGGCATGCCAGGGCATCTAGCTACTGCAAATGAACTCCAGATACACACACTACCTTGTGCATCTGGCTTATGTGGCCACTGGGGAATCAAATTGGGTCCTTAGGCTTCATAGACAAGTGCTCTAACCACAAAGCCGTCTCTCTAGCCCCACATTAGTATTTTTAAATCCCAGAGTCCCATGGCATTCAACTTACCATGACTTACAGGAAGATATATATAGGAACCATCAGAACAAAAGAAATAATTCTTTTAAACCCTATGCTATTTTGTAGTGCTTTATATAGACCATTTTTTCACTGTTTGAAAACTACTTAAATCTCGATGCTTCCATTCTAAACAAAGAAGAAGAATTGTTGGACACTTTTGAGGAAATTACTTAATGAGTTATCATCACAATGTAATATACAGAGAATCTTTTTCAGCACTTGCTGAACATTCATGATGCTTTCCTGTACTCCTCTCAGGGATTGCAGTCCTGTCAAAACAGTACCCTCTTTGTCTTCAGGTCACAATGCGATGCATGTAAGTGGTGTTCCAAAATTCGGGGAAACATGAAAATTGCCATGACCACCACAGAACAAAAATGGCCAGCAGTTGTTTAGGGAGTAATTTAGGGAGTCATTCATTCTCCCCCCCCCCTATAATTGCTCACTGCTTTCCATATATATTTAGTCTTCTGTCCAGGAGCTGCCCTGCTAAGATCATGAGATCCAGGGTATTGATGTTGCATGGCTGTAGGCTACGATCCATTGCCAATGTGTACTGCACTCAGTCTTATGTGTGGCTTGGCAGACATATCATTATACTCATTTAAAAAATTATTTTAATTAATTTATTTATGAGAGAGAGAGAGAGAATGGGCATGTCAGGGCCTCCAGCTACTGCAAACAAACTCCAGATGCATGTGCCCCTTGTGCATCTGGCTTATGTGGGTTCTCGAGAGTCAAACTGGGATCCTTTGGCTTTACAGGCAAATGCCTTAACCACTAAGCCATCTCTCTGGTCCTTATACCCATTTTTTTTTAACCAATGGAAAACACACACACAAAGAATGGATGATTTACCCAGCTTGTTGTCCTAATGATGGAGCTGACACCAGGACCCAGACCCAAAATGAGGGGAAAACATAGCAAGCCAAGGAACTCACAGTTTGACATGGCTTTTCTTGGGTAATTCCTGGGTTGACAGCTTCTTCTAACAGTCCTAACTGTAACTTGTAAAGAAGTCAATCTCTTGAAATCCATCATGAGGTTGCAGATAGCCTTCATTTTCAGAAGGGAAGGACCTAAAAACACAGTTGCAGAAGCCATTTATTAATTCCCCAGCAATATTATCCTGATGTTTCACAGTCTTATGGATAATAAAAGGTTTGCAACAAGAAGACTTAGGATTAGATCTCTGTTCTCTTATAAGCATCTTCATTTCCTAATACTGTATTCCTGTTCAGTAAATGTAGGGACTGTAATGTCTAATGCCCTCAAAGGGCATTGGGATAATAAAATGTCATAAAGAAGTACTTTATAATCTATGTGATAGGTATGTTAATTCCTCATTCTTGTGTGACAATAAGGGGCCTCAAGAGTCACTCAGACATGGTACAGAAGGCAAAACACCCCTCTTGTTATTTCACTTGGCTAAAGAACTTAGTGCCTTGAAATCCAAGTATTTTTATTTTTAAAATGGTTTTGTGATCACATTTATCCTGAGTTTTTAATGAAGATTGTACATGACATGCATAAGCTATTGAAATGACCCTTGAGTTAGCCTTTTAAAGGAAAATTTGGGGGAGTAATTATATACTTATATAACAATTATTCAGAGAATTCCCATCTACCTTTCTCCCACTTTCCTCCATTGCTAACATCTTAACATTTTCTCCAACAAAGTAGATAATTCATGTGTTACTATTAACTACTAATAATAGGCTTTATTTTAATTTACTAGGCTTGTATGAATGCCTTTATTCTGTTCTAGATCCAGACCAAGCAACCACCTCTCATTTGTCATGTGTCCCCAGTCTCCTCTAGCCTTGGATGTGTTTATCCGTCATTCCCCTCCTTTTCTCAAACCTGCATCATGTTGAGGAGTATTGCCCACATTTCATGTAAGGTGTTCCCAATATGATTTTGTTTCTTATGATTAGACTAGGGCTATGGCTCTCTAGAGGGTATCTCAGAAGTACTGTCATTTTCTTTTCCATCATATATCTATGTGAGATCACTCATGATGTCAGCCTTCATCACTTGGTTAAGGTGGGCCTTACCAGTTTTTTTTTCCCACTGTATCTTGGGCTAATTTTGATTGGCCATCACTTAAGTAAGACTTTCCTTTTCCCTTTGTCTCTTTTGTAACTTTTCATTTAGATTTATTTCAAATTGTCATATCCACACAAATATTCTTGCTGAGGGCTCCAACTATAGCAACTTTGTTCTTTCATGTCAATTGCTATGACATTTTACTTTATGTTTCATTTGCACTTATTGTTACCTGAAATTAACTTATTTCTTGTTACCTTGTTTATTGTTTGCCCATATGTTTCTTTCCCCCTCAAATATCAACATGACATTTAGGAAAACAAGGTCTTTTTAGAATTGTTCACATTTGTACACTTGGGGTCTAACACAGGGCTAATAAATGTTAAGTACTCAGTGACTAATTGTTGATTAAATACCAAAGGAAAAAAAATCAGGATTAGTTTGTTAGTATTTCTGAAAAAGAATAGAAAAGTAGCTGAAGGGAGAGCTGTTTAATTTGGTGTTTTTAACTTACTTGGTTTTGTTTTAATAAAAACTCCGATGCAATTATTAACATGCATTGAAAAAGTTTGACAGAATATTGGTAATTCAAGCTGTCTTATTAGGTACTTAATAATGTGAGTGCCAGAGTATTTTAGTGACTTTCATGGAAATGACTGACCAATGTCAAGATCTATTCCATTGCGACAGTGATTTGCAAATCCTCTTCCCTTTCCAGTGGTAAACTTGAGGATTCTTGAAAGACTAGAACTAACTGATATCTTTGATTAACTTGTAGTTGACTTCTTAGTGCCCACTGTCTATAGAGTTTTCTTTCTTCCACAAAGGAGCTTCTGTACACATAATAAGGCTTTTTCCTAAGACCACGTAACAAGAAAGTAATTTTTAAAAAAACTTTCTTCTCAGGACTTAAAATCTCCAAGCCAGAGGGATGAAATCGCAGGAGCCCGTGCCACATTGAAGGAGAACTCTCCACTCTTGCATTCAATTTGTTCAGCTTGTTTGGAACATTCTGATGTTGCTTCCCTCAAAGCCAGCAAGGACACAGTGTGCGACGAAATTCAGAATGCTCTCAACATCCTCTCAAATGCTTCCCAAGGCATCCAGAATACCCCCGCCCCATCTGAGCCTCAGGCAGCAACCTTGGGAAGTGCACTGGATGAGCTGGAGGTAAGCCGAGAGAGTGCCAACATGTGATTTAATGTCACAATATAAAAATATGCAGCGTTGTACTTTCAGATCCATGTGTTGGAATCTAGAATAATGCCATCAAAATGTAGTCATTCAATCAGTCTCTGTGACCTTCTTGGGTCTTCCAAATGAATTGGTTAACAGGAAAATACTCTCTCACGGATGCTTCTGTTTCCTATGTACCTTTGCCAAAGAAGCCTTTAGGTCGGGATTGCTTATGAGATTAAAATGAGGATTATGTTGTTTGTGGGTCAACTTCTGAAGTGTAGGATTTATTTACTTTACAAATATTTATTATTGGCACTGTGTTCTGGAGAAATAGGCACCCCCCCCAAATAAAAAAAACAACCACGAAACATTATAAATAACATAGTATGTTATAAAGAGATGAGATATTATCAAAAGTTTGGGGAGGTTTGGGAACCGGAGAGGTGGGAAATCTAGATCTAATGCTCAAATGCATGTCTCCTATGTTTGTATGTCTTCTGTGCTTGCAACAGCATAGAAGCTGGGGAGGCTTGTGTGGAGACAGCAAGGGGACAAGTCTAGGGCCCAGAGTAGAGAGCCATGGGGCTAAGTCATGGAGAGCTGTGCAGTCTTCCGCTGAGCTAACCGGGAAGGATTGTTTTTATATCTGAAGAGAACTGTGTGGGCTGAGTATGACAGTGAGAGCGGAGAACCAAGTGAGAGTTTTCCACAGTCACCGGATTCCCTCCCTGTACTTCACACGTGCCACCTCATTCCACCTGACATTTTAGTTTGGAACATGGTTGTGTCAGTGGAGAGCAAAGGGGAGAGCACTAAGAAGGTCAACTAGATTATGACAAAATGGACACAGGACATAAGTCAAAGGGAGGAGTCATAGCTGATGTCACAGGCTAAGTCCTTAAGCATCACAGAATGGAGTTTAGGATCCAAGATATTATTAAGAATGAACATCTTGGGCTGGAGAGATGGCTTAGTGGGTAAGGCATTTCCTTGCAAAGCCAAAGGGTCCCGGTTCAATTCTCTAGGACTCACGTAAGCCAGATGCACAAGGGGCGCATGCATCTGGAGTTCATTTGCAGTGGCTGGATGCCCTGGCACACCCATTCTCTCTCTCTGTTTCTTTCTCTCTCTCAAATAAATAAATATTTTAAAAAAAGAATTAACATCTTGTAAGGGAAGAAGAGGGCAGGATGGGACAGAGGAAGTTTACCTGAGAGCCAGGTCCACAAAGCCTGGGCCAATCAACAAGAACACTCCTCTTCAGAATGTGCCGTATTTAGTGGAAATGTACAGGCCTTTCTGCATCTTCCAGTTATGGGGTGCAGGTTACTTGACTTGGGACGGTTATGATCTCTAGAAGGAGAGGATTGCTCCACATAGCTGAGGAGAGCCCTGTCTGCAATTGGAGAGTAAGTTCTACTTAGAAGGGAATGTGGCATTCAGACCTCTTGTATAGCACAGATAATTATTATTTTCTCTTTTGCTTGAGTAACTTAATGGATGAGGTTTTCATTTACCATGATGAGAAGCCCAGGGGAAAATCTGGTTATGGAAAGATCAAAACTCAATTTTGAACAGGTTGAGGCTAAGGTATTTATCAGACCTTCAAGAATAATGTCAAAGAATACTGGTAACACAACCCAAACATTTTAAAATTATTTTTAAAACTTTTTTGAAATATTTTAATTATTTATTTTCAGAGAGATGGAAAGGCAGAGAGAAAGAGAGAGAGATGGAGACTGTTCATGGCATGGCCTCCTGACACTGCAAATCAAATTAAGTGACACATGTATCTGACTTTATGTAGGTACTAAGGAATTGAACCTGGGTCCTTTGACTTTCCAGGCAAGAGCCTTAACCACTAAGCAATCTCTCCAGCCCACAAACTTTTTTTTTTTAATGTGAAGTCAGCATAACATAGTGATTGAGTATGAGAATTCTGGAGGATATTCCAGTTGTGGCATTTACTACCTTAGTGACCATGGGAATGTTATTTATGTAACTCGCAGTTTTCTCATCTATAAAATGGGGCCCCAAACAGGTCTTCCTTCATGATGCTGTTAGGATGAACAAATTAACAATTCAGGTACAACTGTTCAGGATATTAATGGCTACATAGTAAGTTTTCAATAGCTCTTCATAAAGGTGAGTGTTTGGAAGCAGATTCTTCCATAACTAAGAAATCAGTATTATAATAATTACTAATGTTTTTTTTTACATTTTTTAAAGTTTTTTTTTATTTTACTTTATTTATTTATTTGAGAGAGAGAGAGATACAGAAATAGGCAGGGAGAGAGAGAGAGAGAGAGAGAGAGAGAGAGAGAGAGAGAGAGAATGGGTGCACCAGGGCCTCTAGCCACTGCAAACGAACTCCAGATGCATGCACCCCCTTTTGCATCTGGCTTACGTGGGTCCTGGAGAATTGAGCCTCGAACCGGGGTCCTTAGGCTTCATAGGCAAGCGTTTAACCACTAAGCCATCTCTCCAGCCCAATTACTAATGTTTTACTGATAGCAGATAGCAGGTACAATGCCTGCATTGTCCTTAACAGTATTAACTTATTGAGAATTTATTACATACCTAATTCATTTAGGTTTAGAATAGCTTGTTTTCCCTTTAATTACATGACTTTAGGCAGTGTTTTTACTTCTAATCCAATATTATTGGTCTCTTAATTATTGGCATCCAAATAAAGATTTATAAAATTTCAAGTTGTCATTCATGTGAAGATTTCAGGAACTATTTGTACAATAAGGTATGAGACGAAAGGAGACTCCAGTAGTCCTCCATCATTTAATGTTTGTTCTGTTCAATAATCTTGTACATTCCATGCACATCTTCATAGTCAGGTTGAAAGGTGTTCTCCATACCGGTCAATACTAGAAGATAGCTTCTAGAGTCTACTAAAGTGTTAGGCTTTGTACTAGTGATGTATTCATTGTGTTGCCAAATACAAACCAGAAGCAACTTAAGAAAGGAAGGGTTGATTTTGGCTTATAGTTTGAGGTTTTGGCCCATCCTGGTGGGGGAGGTATGGCAGCTGGAGCATGCGTCAGCTGGTCACATAGCACCCAGAATGAAGAGAGGTGAATGCTTGTGTTCAGCTTGCTTTCTCTCCTGTGCAGCCCAGCATCTCAGCCTACAGAAAGGTGCTGCCCTCCCATATCTAGAGTGGGTCTCCCCACCTCTGGTAACCTAATCAAGAAAATCCCTCATAGACATGACCAGGGATTTGTTTCCATGGTAATTCTAAATCCTGTCAAAGGAATAATGAAGATTAACCATCAAAGGCTCTCAAGAAATAAAATATAAAATGTTCCTTGATTGCTAGATAGTTTACATGATTTATTCACCTAATTGTTATCCTATCTATCCTGTCATGACCATAAAGTTGTTTAGTTTTACAGAAAATAAAATTGGAACATTAGTTATCTTGCTGAAGTAAGAGCTATTAAATAGTAGTAGATGACAGGATATGAGTCTAGTCTGATTCCAGAAGAATATGTAACTCTGAATTACATTGAGTTCTTCCACTTAGAACTTAATCTGCTTAATCAAAATTCAACATTACATACACTAGGGGTCTTAGTTTATGAGAGTCATCAGAAGTTATAAGTGTTAAACCAAGTAAAACAGGTGCAATAACTTTTTGGTGGATAAGACTTACGTTTTAAATAGAAGTCGTGTGTATTTGGCGAGTGTCTTGTGCTAAGGTGGAACTTTGTAGAGTAGATAAGTAGAATTCCATAGCACTAAACAGAATTATGCCAGAAGTATACATCTCATAAAGGATCTCATTTATCTCATAAGTTTTTCAAGTTGTTCCTCCTCCAAGATATCTTTGGTGTCTCACTTTAGTGGAAAGTGACTAGTCTAGGAAGAAATGGCAGATGTTAGAAAGGAGAGAGTGTGAAGGGGAGTTTTCTCAAGAACGAGAAGACAATGTGCCGCAAGCTTACTTCCAAACAAGTAGGTGGGAGTCCTGAGGTGTTTCCCTGGGACCCCAATACTGTCCTAACAAGCTCTGAACTCTGTTTGTACTCAGGGGTAGGGTGTAGCTCCATTGCTGGACTGCTTGCCTCACATTCATGAAGCCCTGGATTTGATCTCTACAACCACACAAACAGGATGTGGGACTACACACCTGTTATCTCAGCACTCATGTAGTAGAGGAAGGAAGATCAGGAGTTCAAGGTTATCCTTGGCTACATAGGGTGTTCATGGTTTGTCTGAGCTACATGAGACCCTGTCACAAGAAAAGACAGGAAAAAAAAAAAAAAGAAAGAAATTTACTTGTCATGAGAGACATTTAATTCAAAATGCTTGAAAAAAATTATATCCAAATTAAAAATAATTTGCTGAGATTGCCTGAAAGGGATAAAGCAGAATTTATTGAACATTTATTTAACCTTTAAAAAATAATTTTGTAAATTAAATGGTGGTACTTTTCATTATTTACAGGAAGCTATATTAGTAAATGATTTGAAATAACCTTTGCTCTATTTTGCTCCTGCAAAGAGAATACAATGAAATAACTGATGTGGTAAATACTCTGTTGGGAGCAAGTTTCATTAAATGTTTATAGTGTGAAATGTATCAGAGTGCTTACTCAACAATCCCATGCTGGGGCTTTGGTTAAATCTTACATTCTGGCCTAGGGCTGGATGTGGGTATGAAACCCAAGATTTATTGGTGAAGAAAATACAAGTTGAATTAGAACACTGTATAGCCGAAATCGATTGATTTATTGGTAAGGCCAATGTGAATTATAGGGTGTTTCTTCTGCAAGTGTGACTGAATGGAAGTTGAGAAGTGCCAGATTGTAGATTAATAGAATTTTGAAAATGTCATTAAGCAGAAAACTTTGCCAGTGGAAATTGCTTTGAAAAGTCAAAGTCTATTAAAACATATTTCCCCCTGTGCAGAGAGAAAGAACACCTATTGTAATCATGCCTGAGAATTATCTGCAACTTTCTGCTATTAAGATGGGTGATATAAAGGATATATGTATAGAATTTTCTAATTTTCAGATGTGACATATTATTATCTTTTTCTTTTATATTTTCATTTATGACTTTTTTCTATATCTTCAAGCACCTATAATAATGCCTTGCATTATTTACCTGCCTTAGTGCTAGGTAAATATCAATGAAATAATGACTGGACACAAACATGGGGCACATCCTTTTGTGGTATTGGAATGAATTTCATTTTTCTCTTAACCTCATTTCTTTCCCCTTTCTCCAACTTCCATAAGAGTGAAAGTCTGTACCTATTTTATCAAACTTAGAACTGGGCCATGGATTTACAGTTTGTGAGACCAATAGAAATAAATGAAAGTGATTCACTGCTCAAAATGTTTGCTGTAATAAGACAGCACAAAAAATGTACAAGTCTCCTTTTCTCACTAGCTTTCTATCCTTAGTCTAGGTTCTCTGCAAATTCCAAGATATGCTGCCTTGTACTATAAATAGTAACTTGGGGATCATAGTCTTCACGGTCTTCTATTTTACTCAGATGAACCAAGCAGATATGTATTTGGGGGCATAGGAAGAAAATGGTCCTGACTGCTGTCTAGATTTGCTTTAAAAAATTTAAATGCTTTTGTATATTAGAAGAAGTAAAAATGATGGAGAAAGTATTTAAAATTATGCAGTTCATCTGTTTGGAGAACTAGGGGAAATTTTGAGGGTAAGTACAACAAAATCTCAAGTTCAGACTCAGCCAGCACCAGCATCATGCTGGGGACTTTTTTCTTTTCTTTTCTTTTCTTTTCTTTTCTTTTCTTTTCTTTTCTTTTCTTTTCTTTTCTTTTCTTTTCTTTTCTCTTCTCTTCTCTTCTCTTCTCTTCTCTTCTCTTCTTTTATTTTCTTTTCTTTTTGCTTTCTTTTAAATGATGATGGCATTGTGTTTCTTTCTTTCCATTAAAAAATATATTTTATTTATTTATTTGAGAGAGAGAGAGAGAAAGAGGCAGAGGGAGAAAGAGAGAGGGAGAGAAATGGGCATGCCAGGGCCTCCAGCCACTGCAAACAAACTCCAGATGCATGTACCACCTTGTGCATCTGGCTTATGTGGGTCCTGGAGAGTTGAACCGGGATTCTTTGGCTTTGTAGGCAAACGCCTTAACCACTAAGCCATCTCTCCAGCCTGGGAATTTCTTTTCAATTTTAGCCTGGAGCTTCAGCTTTGAAAGAACTAAGAGCAAAATATGAAGCTTGTATTATATTAGTTGGAAAGTCAGTAAGAGTCTTGTAAGAAGCTGGTAATCCTTGAAGGTTTGATCACCTCATTGAAAGAATGAAAGTGAAAACAAACAAACAAAAAACTTGGCTAGTTTAGTCTTGACTCTGGGTGACTGAGGAAATACACACACACACACACACACACACACACACACCAATAATAGTAATGACAACCCAACCCATACAAGAACATAATGTATCTTGGAAATTTTCTAATCATGATCCTTTCCTTATGTGACTGGACTCTGGGTCAGAATTCATATTATCTGTGCAGCCTCTAAAACCCCAGCAGCAAATCCAATTTAAAGTTGTCCTATCTTGGCAGTACCTCAAGGGACCTTCCAGAAATAAGCTCAAATTCTTTCAGCATTTTATCCCTGGTCTTTTCAGATTTCTCATACAGTTCTAATAAAGATAAGTTCTCATAATACACAAATAAGTAAGCCATCATGGGTGACACAGAAAGAACAAATTGTAGAGTCAGATCTGAAAACACCAGATACTGAAAATACATGATACTGAATATAAATTAGTATGTTAAATATACAGTATTCCTTCACTTATTCATTCACTTTCTGCTTGTGAAAGAACAAAGGGTTTTGAATATCGAGAAGCAGGACTATCTTACATAAAAGGAAAATGTGACTATGACAAGTTCAGTGATCAGGTAGTGATTAATGAGTTGAAGAAGTTACTTTGAGTTTTTCACAGACATAGAAATGAAAAAAATATTTTGAAACGAATGTTAATATGTATGGAGAATGCTGCGGTAAGTTCCAAAATATTCTAACATGAGCTCTACAAGAGGGAAATGTTATCAAAAATTTCCTAGAACTTTTAGAAGATAACACTTCACAGCTAATAAGCTCATTAAGTGTCACATAGGGCCTATGTAAAGTAGAAGGACTTCACCTCGGAGGTCATACTCAGGGTAGGCCTTGAAGAATCCTCACAGTTTTCCCAGGAAAGATGAGAGCTGGGCATTCATTCCTTGCCAAAGAAATAGGAATGAAAAGCATATAATATGATTCATTATGTTATTACATGAGATGCTCAGAGAATAAAAACAGTATAAAGAGTTTTCAGAAACACACTATGGGCTGGAGAGATGGCTTAGTGGTTAAGGCACATGCCTGTGAAGACAAAGGACCCCAGTTTGATTCTCCAGGTCCCATGTAAGCCAGATGCACAAGGTGGTGAATGTGTCTGGAGTTCAGTTTGCAGTGGCTAGAGGTCCTGGCGTGCCCATTCTCCCTTTCCCTCTCTCTGTCTCAAATAAATAAATAAATAAATAAATAAATAAATAAATAAATAAATAAATACCAAAATAATAATAATAATAAATAAAACAAAAAAATATTAAAAAACACACTATGAAGGTGTCAAAGGAACTGAAAGCACAGCTCTTACGGACTATCCATATTGGTAAGTCTACATCCTTCCACTCTGACAGATATTAAAGGTACCATTACTATTAAAGTTCTGTCAGGCAATCAAATGAGGGTATGTGATAATACAAGGAAAGGCATCAACAGACTCTGTATAGCCCAAACAGTTATGAAACAAACAAAATGTTTGGATGGCTCAGACTTCCTGGTTTCAAAACCCATTGCAAAGCTTAGGTAATCAGAACAATGTGGTGCCAACAGAATGATAAATAGGCAAATGAAATAGAATAAAGCCAAAAAAAAAAATACACAGATTGTGGTGAAGAATATCAAAGACAAAAATAATTTTATTTTAAAACTGGGTATAGTAACATATTCCTTTAACCCCAGCACTTGTGAAGCTGAGGCAGGAGTAAGACCAGTTTGATCCCAGCCTGGACTACATAGTGAGGCCCTATAACAAACAAACACATTCAAGAATGTCTAGCCAAATAAAGTGGGTACAAAATATTAATATTAGTAAAAATAAATTGCCATATATTAAAATCACCATAAAGTTTGTATAAGTTGTATTTTGTAGCTGTGACCAAATACTTCACAGAAACAACTTAAAAGATTAAAGATTTATTTTGATTTATGTTTTCAGATATTTTGGTCTATTATGAAACAGAGGGTGTGTGATCCAGAATAGCACATGACATGAACCAGGAAGTAGAGAGGAAAGGACATACATAGAGGGGCCAGGGCAAGAGATAGTGCCCAAAGACATGCCAGCCAGTGGCCTACTTCCACCAAGCAGGCCAATTAATCCATTCATTTGGCCAGAACCCTCATGATATCATGCCTCTCCAAAGCTCATCGCAGACCTACCCTGAAACTGTGCTTTGTTAATCTACTGGGTGTTTCTTAAGATGAACCATCATGAAGGTAGAACATTCTCTTCAATGACATGCATATAATTGATAGAAATTAACTGCATTCTAAGGTGATGATCTTCAAAGAACTTGTATTACACAGACTCCTGAAAAGTATATTTAGTAAAAGGCGAAAGATTTATGCAATCTGAAGAGAAACCAGAGTATCTGAAAAGTATATTTACGTCAACAGGTGAAATTGTCTTCTAACTTGAAGCCTTTTGAAAAGTCCGTCTGTATAACCCCTGAGACACGAGTAAACTATTTTAGAGTATAAGTATTTTTGTAAAAATAGTTATAATGAGAAATAATGAAAATAGAATAAAAAAACTTGAAAGATAGTCTTAGAGGAAAACGTATCACTTATAACATCTATGCTAGGAAGGAAAAGAAGCTAAAAATAAGTAAGATAGTTTTCTAGTTCAAGTTTAAGGAACAATATAGTAATCCAAAAGGAATAATTAATAAAGATAAAATTAGAAGTTAATGAAATAACTAAGATAATAGAAGAGAACAAAAAAGCCAAATATATTTTTTGAAATGGCTAACAAAGTTGATAACTGCTATTGAGTTAGATCAGGAAGAAGGAGAACGGACAGAAAAATGAGTAAGATTAGAATGGGCAGGCTGTGGAGATATCTCAGTGGTTCAAGGCACTTACTCTGTGAACCAGTCTACCAGAGTTCGGATCCCTAGAACTAACATAAAGTTGTCTGTAACGTGGCATAACATCAAATGTACCTATGGCAATGAGAAGTAGAGTGGGGAGAATCCAGAAGTTTGTGGCCTTCCCACTGGAAAAGCAATAAGAAAGACTCCTTCTTAAACAAGGTGCAAAGAGAGGAAAAACACCCTGAGGATGTCCTCTGACCACCATGTGCATACCATCTACATCCCTTCTGGGGACATGTAATAAAACAGCTGTCAAGTTCACTGAACAAAGTTGGTGAAACCAACAGCAACAAACACCTTATCAATGAGATGAGGACAGACTTGCCAACCTAATATATAAATTAGAAACAAAAATCCTAAACAGAATTTGAGCAATTTACCCAATTCCGTTTAAAAGATGTATCATGACAAAGTTAAATTACTCAAGGAATATGATGCTGGTTCAATAGAACATATACAGATGTGATCTACCCACATTAACAAATTAAAGCAAAAAATATAATATCTTAGAAGATAAAGAAAACATTTGGACGCCTCAATATAATTTATTTCAGAATAGGAACAAGAAGTGAATTTTCTTAACTTGATAAGGGGTTTCTATAAAATTCTACAGTAAAGTTCATACTTACATTTGAGTTACTAAAAGTATTCCCCTTAAAATTAGGAACGAGAGCATAAGGGATGAAAATGGATTAAGTTTAGCATACATTTTTACCAAGAAAAATACTAAAGCATAAAGCTTTACAAAAAAGGGCAGACTATCTACGAACCCATATACCATTTTACTTTTATGAAAAGGTTAACCCATATAAAACTGAACATGTATTTTTAGTGGTGCAGATATATGATAAGCTATAAAAAGAAGGACATGGTTTATGTAAAATTCAGGAGTCCAGAAGGTGGGACAAAAGAGGTTTCATTGCCTACATCAAGGTTTTTAAAGCTATCAGGCACATTATTTTTCTATGCTGTATTGGTAATATGATGTTGTATTATAATTTTAATTCTTAATTCACATATTCTGAAGGGCTTGCTAACAAAATGTAATAAAGTGTACTAAAATGGATTAAGTCCGAGAATAAGTGAAGCAACAATGCACTTTTTAAACATTTGAAAAAATATTTTATTTATTTATTTGAGAGGGAGAAAGAGGCAGAGAGAGAAAAGGAGAGAGAGAGATAATGGGCACGCCAGGGCCTCCAAGCCATTGCAAGCAAACTCCAGATGCATGCGCCCCCTTGTGCATCTGGCTTACGTGGGTCCTGGAGAGTTGAACCAGGATCCTTTGGCTTTGCAGGCAAATGCCTTAACTGCTACGCCATCTCTCCAGCCCCACAATGCACTTTTGTATTAAACAAATATTAAGTCTGTTTTCTGAGTAATTAAGGTCTATCTGAGGCACAGTGCTATTACATCTTACGTTTGTAGTATTCAGTGTGCTTATGTGTGCATTTTGTTAGTATCAGATTGTTCTGTGTAACACGTAGGAAAGAAAACGCATACTTTATATGCAATTCCAGCTACTCTTCTGCCAAGCTTTGTAACTTGCTGTCAGGTCAAATAAGATTTTGGAGAGCTTGTACACAGTCAAACAGGAATTGGGAGAATTATTCACAAGACTTACTTCTCATGACTGCTCCCTCCAACAATTGCTGTTTTTAAATAATAGCTTTTGTGACAAATGACACATGATTAGATCTTGACTTTAATATATTTCTTTTCTTATGCAGCTGACTTTCCATATGAGAGGATAGGTCCTATGGATGGAGGAATGTTGTTTTATTCATGTTAGTGTTGCTCTCAGTCTAGCACCATTCTGAGTACCTAATAAGTGCTTAACATATTTGTTGAACAGGTAATGAATTACAGGTGTTTAGGAACCTGGCAAGATTTTAGTGCATGTGATACATATTTACCAAATAAATAATGGACAAAAATCTCTTTTATCATGATGGTTAAAAATGGAAGGGATGAGTACCTTGTAAATAAAATATATCACTAGTGATGATTTCCAGACCTTGTTTGCTTTTGTCCTCCTGGGACTATGAGGTACATGTTGCATACAGTGTTATGGGCAATGTTAAACTTTTGCTATCCTGTAGCGAAGCACAGAGAAACCTCTTAAGTGTCTACATGTAGTAATGATATTTAGTTTTTCTTCTTCCAAACTTAAAAAAGCCAAAACAAATCTAGTGTAGATTTTTTTTTAAATTTTTAAAAATTATTTTATTTTTGGAGAGAGACACAGAGAGAGAGAGAGAGAGAGACAGACAGACAGGGAGAGGGAGACAGATAGAGATGGGCGCACCAGCAGTCTCTCAGCTGCTGTGAACGAAATCCAGATGCATGCACCCCCTAGTGGTCAAGTGTGGCATTGTGCCCTTGCGTCACTTTGCATCTGGTTAAACGTGGGACCTGGAGATTGGAACCGCTGGAGATTGGAACCAGCGTTCTTAGGCTTAGCAGGCAGGCGCCTTAACCACTAAGCCATCTCTCCAGCCCCTAGTGTAGATTTTATAAAAAAGATTGTATGAAGTGTTTGTATCATGAGTTTCCTGACAATCAATCATTAATATATATTAGGTATCTTTCTTGTTTCTATACTGTTTCATGCCTTGTGGTTATTAGAAAAAGAATTCAAAGACATAGTCTCCTACCCTAGGATTGCATATATATTCAGGAGATAAAAATAACATAAACTAAACCCTCGGGTCAAACCCGAGTATGATCTTAGAATTATCATTCACGTTTTATAGGCTGTTCTCTTTGGGAAAGATCCCCAGTGATGTTTACTGGTATTGTTCGTTTAGTGCTAACTAGGGAGCACTCTAGTGGGAAAACAGAATGAGAAAAGGCATAGAGGGAAAAATAAGTAGGAGAGGTGATAGAAACGTGAAGTAGGAATACTTGATTCACTGGTCAGAATTAGCTCGGTCAAAGCAATATAGATGGTATCAAAACATATTTGCTTACAATGATTATATTTCTTGAAGGAGTTAGTTCTGTTGGCTGTGTTTAGGAACTCTAGTTCAGTTGATATTTTTCAAATGTTTGGTAACTCATCAGTTGCATAAGAATCACTCTGAGTTCTATGTAAAAGTGAAGATTTCCATCCCCCAATTTATGCCGACTGGATGATGAGGTCATAAATCTTTTACACAAAACACACATTTTCAGTTCTTATGTATACCATATGTTGAGAACCATCCATCTAGACTATATCGTGTAAGTGATGCAGGATTTTGGGGTTCAATATGGGTCCCCCAAGGATATGAACCTCAATTTTTGATCCTGTTCTATTTTTAACAAAGATTTGATAAAAATGAACTTAAAAAGTATAAATCATAAATTATTAAATTTATTTAGGGAAGAGTCACAATTTGTGGGGTTTATGTAAGGGAAATTGGGATCTAGGAAGAAGGCTGGAGCAGAGTCACAAACATGCAGGAGGGAGGAAACGCACTTGTGTGGAAAACACAGCAGAGTCTGTGTTTCATTGAAGAGAAATTGGGACTTTCAAGAAAAGAC
This sequence comes from Orientallactaga sibirica, assembly GCA_036365145.1. Taxonomy (NCBI): domain Eukaryota; kingdom Metazoa; phylum Chordata; class Mammalia; order Rodentia; family Dipodidae; genus Orientallactaga; species Orientallactaga sibirica. Next base: position 23,346,341 of record JAEOAD010000032.1, on the reverse strand, counting down.
TTGAGTAGTGCCACAAGTATGTGGAAGATAGAACTTAGATGCATTTATAGGGAGATTTAGATGAGACACACATAGCATCTGCCTTGTGCTTCCCTGTGGAAGGAAGTTAAGAGGGCAAACAGTGGGAGCTTAAGGAAGACTAGGAAAGGGGAAATATCAGAGCAGAGACCAAGAAATTTAGATGAGAAATGAGTGGTAAAGAGAATTATATCCATGGCTGTCCAGAGTTTAGAAAAGGTATACAGATAACAGGCCTGGAGTTAGAGAAAGCTTCCACTTGGTAGATCTAGAGTGTCAGTGAAATATACAAATGGTAGATTCAGAGACCAGAGAAAAATCATACATGTAATTAAAGCGAGAGATTACCCCAAACTATAAAGCAGAGGCAAGCAGAATAGTTCCCCCAGACCAAAAAACAGTACTCAAGCTGGATCAGGGGGAGAGGCCAGACTCACGTGTATCCTTGTGGCCAGAGTGAGGAGAGGCAGGCAGAGAGAGAATCCAGAGAGAACAAAGGAGGAGCTAGAATAGACCTTTATAGTTGATTGAAATGTATTCATCGGATTCAGGTATGCACGGGGAAGACTTGGTTGGTTTGTAGATTTGGAGGACGGACCTCAGAGCCAGCCACCTAGGCAGTATGCTAGACAGTGGGTAGCAGGGGGCACTGTAGCTGGTTTCAGATGAATCTTGATCAGCTACAAGTTCTATTCCTGCCAAGAGTTCCATTTGTGCCAAGGAGGGTTAGTATGTGGGGTGGCATCTCCTGGTTATCTCTAGGCCTTGATTTCTAACTGAAACTTCCTAAAGAAGCTTGCTTTCTCCTGTTTCTTCTTCATTAGTAGTCTCACCAGTTGCTTTCTCATTGGTGGGACAAAAATACCAGAAGCAGTTTATAGAAGAAAAAGAGTTGATGTTGCATTCCATTTCAGAGGGTGGGATCTGTGGTGGGAAGGAAGGTGTAGCAGGAGCTGGAAGCTGGTGTTACATTGTCATATCAGCAGGGAGGAAGTAGAGATGAAAGTAACATCCTCATCTTGCTTTTTCCTTTTTACACAGTTCAGGAACCCAGATCATGGGATGGTGCCACCCAGACTTAGGATGGGTCTTCCCAGCTAATCTAGAAAACCCCTCACAGATATGACCAGAGAGTCCTCCCTCCCCACCATGGTGATTCTCAATCCATAAGTTACCCATCACAGTAGCTCTGGTATATCCCAATAATTTTCATGCAATCTTGTAGCTATCATAAGGTTCTTATTACAGGAGTGGGAGTTGAAGTCTTAACATTGGAGAGAGATGTGTGCCTGTTTAGAACATAGAAAATGATTTGTCTTCTTGCTTCAAGAGGATCTTCCCCCTTGTGTGACTGTTGTTTCACTTCTCTGGGCACAGAGTGGTCTACTCTAGGTTCTTTTATTTTTTGGTTTTCTGAGGTAGGGTCTCACTTTAATTCAGGCTGACCTGGAATTCACTATGTAGAACTCATGGCAATCCTCCTACCTCTGCCTCCTGAGTGCTAGGATTAAAGGCGTGCCACCATATCTGGCTACTCTAGGTTCTATTGTTATGGTTCACATCAGGCTTTTAAACCTGGAGTCCTTTGAGATCCTTGTATAAACCTCAGGGCATATGGGAAGGGAAAAAATTAGAACCTGATTTTTAAAAGTTCTGCATGAAATTTAACATTTTAATTATTGATGAGTCACAAACCACAGAGATGCTGGCACTTAAGATGCTGTTTCCAGTAGAAATTACAGGTATTTTCGTGAGACATTACAGGTATGCAAAGTATCATTTATGTTTGTTATTCTTTGTTAATTATGGGAATTTTTAGTTCTACTGTTAGACTTTGACAGCCCTGACAAGCCTAGTTTTGCCACCATCCTCAACAGACCAATTAAAGAGACAAGTAATAGCAAAAAGCAGAAGCAGAGAAAGATTTGGTCAATGTGGCCATGTTAGGTAGAAGAACAAACAGATAGGTCCAGGGACCGTCCCACCCCCGAGTCTGAGTCCACAGTCAGTGTCCTGCCTTGTGGTTTAAGTTGAAGTCAAGAAGTATACATAAGTAAGCAATCCTGCTCAACACTGACCCATCATTGTCACAATTCCAGTCTCTTGGGCAAGGTGTTCTGATAGATTGTCAGAAAGGTATGCAATCTCTTTCCAGGAGACAACTCTCTCTGCTGGCCTTAGGGCCTTCAGACTTTTCCTTCTCGTAGCATGAGATTCCAGAGGAAATTCCAATTTCTTGGAGACCATTATTTCAATATTTGGATAGCAAAGGATCACAAGTGTCTCTCTATAGAATATATTTATTATAAGGGTGTTACAGATCTTGTTATCACATGTTTAATATGAAAAAGTAAAGGTTTTTTTAATAACTATTGGTGGAAGTGGTTCATTTGAAGTCTATGTCTTTTCTGCATTATAACTATTATTTGGTGAGGGGTTTAGCTTTTATTGTACTGCCAGCAGTGTCCAGGACATAATACAGGTTAAGAACCACTATGCTGACCTTGACTTGTGACTTCAGTTTGGGGTAGTTACTGATTCTGTGTTGTTGTTATTGTTATTATTATTATTTGATAGTGGGATATTGACTTCTTTTTCGTTTTAACAATTACTTAGCAGACAATATATGCTCAATCCCCAGTGCTTCTAGTTTTAGACTCTATTTGGAAAGACTTAATTCTTTCTAACTCTTTTCTTCCCTAAGTAGATAGGTTCTTTTTTTTTTTTTTAATTTTGCCACTTTTCATTCCTCTACTCTTCTTCCCTTCTTACCTCTATTTTCCCTCTTTTGAGGCTTTCATGTTTTGTTGAGAAATTAATAAGCATACACATCTGCCAAATTAAATTGCACAATGATCTCTAGCCGACTTTTGGGAAATGTAGTTAAATACAGCATCTTTTACAAACCCAGAACCTCTTGACAACTGAAGAGCAAGAGAACAGTTTTGGTATTGATGAGCATGAAACCGGAGTGTGATGAGCCTCACAGACAGTCTTCTGAAGAGGCCGCAGGGACAGAAGCCTCTCTTTCCATTACAGCCTAGCACACATAGTCCATTACACCCATAGTCTCAAGATAAATAATAAGTACTCTTCAAGTAAGAGGACCTGACAGTACATTTGCATGCATGGTTCCTCCTAAATTCACCTGTGGTTAGGATCCCTATGTTTGATAATTTCCTTTATCCAATGGAAAATGGAGCTGGTTATGTCTTTAGGAGAGGAGATGGGCTTGTAACTTGGATCCAGATGCCTGCCCACAGAAGTTAGGTTCCTCTCCTCCCACAGTACCTGGCCTGGGAGAATATAGCTCTCTCCTCTTTGATGATTGCATTTCAAAGGGATGGCTCCAGGGTCCTCGACAAAGACATTCCAGGGTTGAAAAGCTGGCAAGAAGCCCATGTAGCTTTTAGAAAGATTTACATACATTTCAAGTAACAGAAAAAGCATCACAATGACAAGTCTTTCAAAGTAAGTGCTGGAAGATAAAGGTACTCTATGTGGAAGTATTCTTTTCCTTTATTTTGCCCCAGGAAAAGTCTTTTTTCTTTTTCCATTTGTTAAAAAGAATATTTATATTTATTTATTTTTATTAGAGAGAGAATGGGTGTGCCAGGGCCTCTTGCCACTGCAAATAAACCCCAGACGCATGTGCAACTTTGTGCATCTGGCTTATGTGGGTCCTGGGGCACTGAACCTGGGTCTTTTGCCTTTGCAGGCAAGCCTTAACCACTAAGCATCTCTTTAGCCCTCCATTTCTTTTTTAGCTTTGTATTTATCCTTACTACTTTACTCAGAAGCAAACATTTTAGACTATTCCTTGCATATTATTCCACAAGTGGTTTTGACTGAGGGCTTAGGAAAGATGAAGCCTTTCTTGGTTCAGGTGGGCTTCACCCAGGGGCCCTAAAGTACTTGAGAAGTCAAGGGTCTACTGGGCTACCCTCACTTAGTGGCTCAAGAGTCTCTTGTTGCATGGCAAACAAGAATGAAGGGAATAGGAGTTAAGGGCATGGACAAGGGGAGAGCAAGGTGAAAGTATATTTATTAAAGAGATAGTGAGAAGGATTCCCAAGAGAGCAGGAGGGGTGTCAGAGAGAGAGATCCCCCTGAGCCTCCCGGACTGCTGCCCTTTATGGGGCTAATTTATGGCAGGGAACTGATAGGCACTGAGGTCACCTTTATTGAGGTGGGTTATTCTTCCTGTGCATTGCGGACTGAACCAGAGATGGGCTCACACACCCTGTGGATGTTCCTTTAGCCCAAAGGGGATGATTACACATGATGGTCCTCTGGTCCATTCCCTCTTCAAACTGGTTGTACTCTTTCTAAAGGTCATGAACTGAGTCAGTTTTCTTTTTGGCCCTTAGGGTACTTGAGTGGCTTTTAATTTACCATAGGTTCTCCCCTTACTGCCTACAGGAAGTCAACTCCCATCTCCGTTTCTGTCTATACTGAGAGCGAGTCCGGTAGCTTTGCTAGGCACTTAGAGTGCCCGGCCCTGAAAGTGTGCTTGCAGTCCTTGCTTTGCTAGAGATCAGTGTATGAGCTGACTTCATATCTCCTCCCTAGATCTGTTTTTCCACAAACAACCTGGGCCCTTCCTGGGAGGGAGGTCTTCTTTCCTAGGATCTAACCCTCACCATTGTGGCTGCATTATGGCTAGCCTCTCCCTGAGATAGGCAGGCCCTGGCCCAGACCAATTAGCTGTTTCTCTGGCTCAGATGAACTGGAAGGTAGGGCCCGCCACCATAAGGTTATACATATGTTTACCAGGGGAGGGCAACTTCTCTGGGCTGCCTGACCGCTCCCGAACCTCCAGGTTCTGTTGAGTTCCCCTGGTCTTGGCTGAGTACAGGCTGAGACAGGGGGGACCCCCCTGAGCCCTATTCCCTCATGGCCTCTTAACCTCTCCTGCCCTCCACATGGCAGGAGCTCTTTGTACTTTTTTTTTTTTTTTTTTCCTATCTAAGCTCTCTTTTTATGGGTTTTCAAGGCCCGCCATCTGAGCTCTTAGACGGTGTGGGTGTATTCATTTTCCTTCCCTTGGTTCTGTACTTTCCTCAATAAATACAATAATTTCATAACTATCCTTCTCAGTCTTATTTTTATCCAGTTCTGTGGTTAGAAGTAGACATGAACCTAGGGTTTGGGGTTCAATACAAGTGTTGGAGTGTGGGTTATAACTGGCATAGTACACATTCTATAAATGTTGAACCCACATTGTAAGGTTCTTATATTCTATAAAGAAGCAATCAGGCAAGGCTTTATATAAAGGATTTGAATTATATCTTGAAAGATGAAGAGATTTGGCTAATATTTAACAGATGTGCATAGTTATCTAAAAGGGGTTTTATAAACTCCAATCTGTACCAACATAAACATTTGAATTCAGACAGGTAAATACGAGCCACATAAGATTATTTACTCACTAAGTCAATCCTTATCTAGCAGAAAACCTTCACACAGGAACATGTTATAAAGGATGAAAAGCAGAAAGAATGGAAGCCAGAATTATTATAGACTTTCATGTCACTTCCATGAATCAGTAAATCAGTGTGCTTTGTTTAGTTCAAGAGCTTACACAGTTAGCTTTCTCATTAGCAGTGATTGAAACATTTCATAGTACATATCTGACACTTTCAGGTCAGAGATTAGTTTATAATTTCCTTCTGAAAAAAGCCAGTTTTCTTCTTTAGGAAATCAAATTTCTAGGTTCATATTTTCCTCTATCAAAGGGAGTGCTAAATTTCTCTTTTCCAGTGATAATGAAATTGGATTTCCAGCCCATCTTCATTAACACTATAAAATGGTTATCTATAGCAGAAGTTGGTAACCTGACTTGGAAATCAAATTTTGGAGCCACACTGGATGTTAAGCTAAGAAATTTGGGCTGTATTAATAATGGCTATTTAATCAGGCAGGAACAAATAAAAGATCAGATGTTGTGGAAGATTAAACTGTCATGTTGATGCAGGTGTTCCATGTGTTCTAGTTCTACTGAGGCTCGTTCTCTCTTTGACTCTTTGTTCGTAACTTAACTCTATTAAAAAAATGTATCTTATTCCCATTTTCCTTCAATGTTATGCAGATTTATTTCACCCAGTTGGGAGGAGGACAGAACAATCAAGAAATGCTTGAAACATTTCAAATAAAAATAATTGGAGATTTTATTAAAAATATTTTAAGATAGCCTTAAGCAGGAGGGCTAAGAGAAGGAAAGGTGCTCAGACAGACAGTGAGAGCATGTGTTCAGGCTTCTCTGAGAGAGCTGTGACCTTGAAGACACCCAAGACGTGGCTAAGCTCCTCAAGGGAGAGTTGTAATTAAGCATTTTAGCATTAGCCAAATATACTATTTAAAAAATTTTTTTATTTAATTTATTTTTGGAGAGAGACACAGAGAGAGACAGAGAAAGAGGGAGAGGGAGATGGATAGAGATGGGCGCGCCAGCAGTCTCTCAGCTGCTGTGAATGAAATCCAGATGTGTGCGCCCCTTGTGGTCAAGTGCGGCATTGTGCCCTTGCGTCACTTTGCATCTGGCTAAATGTGGGACCTGGAGATTGGAACCCGGTTCTTAGGCTTAGCAGGCAGGCGCCTTAACTGCTAAGCCATCTCTCCAGCCCCAAATATACTATTTTAGTGGTTCTCAAGTTACATTGTAAAAGATTGTTGAGAAACATCTTTTCTCTTTCATTCAACTAGTGAGATTATAGGATCACTCTGAAGTGTCTTGGATGAGCTCCAAAGATGCCTTGGATGGAATTACAAACTGGTAAACTAAAACCAGGAGCCACTAGGATTGCACAAGGGTTTTCTGTTAAGAGTCCTAAACAATTGTAGGCTTACAGATGGGAAAGAGGAAGTCCTGAAGTAGTTGTTAATTGCCCTGGAATTTTTGCTTCTCTGCTCACAAAATGCTTCAACTGGATTTCTGGGTCAGGGGCTTCTTTCCCTTCTCATGTCCCCCAAAGTTTCCTTGTCTTTCTGTCCTGCCTCAGGGACACAGCGTCAAGCAGTTAACATGGAAAATGAGAGAAAGATAGATAAAGCGATTGATTGTAGTAGTAGGTCTAAGGATGAGGGTGAAGGTGTGGGCTAAATAAGCTTAGATATCAAGTGGATAAGTTGGTACGACCATGTCCCTTCTCATTTCTGGGACACAAACCCCTGAACAGAAGCAGCTTATGGAAGCAAAAGGTTTATTTTGGCTTACTGTTTTGAGGGAAACTTTCATCATTGTGGAGAAAACATGGCAACAGTAGATAGCTAGGCATCATAGCTCCATCCTTCAGGAGGGAGGAAGTACACAGAGTGAACTTTGAACACCCACTGAGGCTATACTAATAAATCACAAGGTCCACTCTCAATTACACCTCCTCCAGCAAAGTTCCATGTTGCTCAGGCTACCCCACTGGGAATTGAGAATAAGGCTTAATCATAAACATTTGAGGATGATGTGGGGGCTGGGGAAAGGACATTTTACATTCACTGTACCATAGACTACAAGAATTAGGGGAAGGAAGTTATATGTTGTCAAACAAGGGAGAGAGCCAAAAAGAAAAAGCTGTAACCTTCTGAGCATCCATGTATGTATAGTTTTATTAAAGGAATAATTTCACTTCAAATATGTATGATATATAAACTAAAATAAATCACTTATTATTTCCATAATTATTTCCTTAAGGAATATTAGTTAAAATGATTCCAAGGATAGGACTTTCAGTATCTTTAATAAAATATTTTTTTAATGAGAGAGAGTATTGGCATGCCAGGGCCTCTAGCCACTGCAATTGACATCTAGATGCATGTGCCCCCTTGTGTGCATATGCAACCTTATGCATGTGTCACCTTGTGTGGCTGGCTTACGTGGCATCTCTGAGGAGTCAAGCATGGGTCCTTAGGCTTTGAAGGCAAATGCCTTAAACACTAAGCCACCTCTCCAGCCCAAAATATTTTATTATTAATTAATTTATTTATGAGAGAGAGAGAGAGAGAGAGAGAGCGAGCGCACGCACTCATCAGGGCCTCTAGCCAGTGCAAATAAACTCCAGATGCATGGGCCACTCTGTGCATCTGGCTTACATGGATATTGAGGAATCGAACCTGGGCCCTTAGGCTTCAAAGGCATGTGCTTTAACCACCAAGCCATCTATCTCTCCAGCCCTTATTATCTTAAAGTAGAGATTTTCATGGTTTCCATATTTTCTTATAGCTATAGACACTAACTATGTAATCAGATTATCACAAAGCCTATGGAAGGTCACAGTTGTTATGTAAAGTGACCAATCATGGCCACTGAGAGCAAGTGTTCTGCATGGAGTGGTCCATCTGCTGGATAAAGCACTTTGTTTGAAATGGATTGATGCTTATTTGAGAAATGTTCAGAGAATAAACCAAAATCAAGAAAAGTAAAGTAGCCTGTGAGTCACTAATCTATTTCATGCACTAAAATTCCTTAAATGTAATTTTAATAGTGTTTGTTCATGTGAATTCTGATTTGTTTTTATTCTCATTAGAGTATTAAGAATGGTAAATTTCAGAGTTATTTGTTTTTAGGATCCTGTGGGATGGATGAAGTTGAGTTAATAGTGTGGATTGCAGCAGAGCACCTGGTATGGCTCAAGGTGCTGATTCAAGCTGCAGAACCACGAGCACTGTGCAGGGAACATGCTACTTAGAGCTCAGCACCTGCGGACTCTGCTGAAGGCAGGTTCACTGCTGAGCTTAAGGTTTAGGGTCACCTCAACCCAGTGATATATGTGTCACTGTTAAACTTTATTTGCACATTTTACTATTTAAAGTAAGGGTGCCAGAACTGGCAGACAATTATATGTTGAACTCTTAACTAAACTTTGTAATATGAGTGGAACTTCAGAGTTTGTTTTCTGACACCAGTTGTAAAGGGGGAAAAATCCAGTCTTTGCAAATGCGAAAAAGAAATATTTTGATGAAAATACTATTGATTATGAACAAGCTATTGCTAGCCTGTCAGCTTTTATAAAGGCTAATTAACATTGAAAAGAAATAGTTTTTTAACAAAAACCTCTCATATTTTTGCCCACAAATTCCTGTCTCTGTAAGTAGCCTGTATGGCTGGGTATTGTCCCATGATGAGAAGGTGTCTCATGTGGTTTAGCTGAGGCCGCTGTCTTGAAGTCCTGAATACATTTTGAACAAGGAACTTCTCATTTCCACTGCACTGAGCTCTAGAAAGAACACAGCTGGTCCTGGAAAGTGCTTTGGCCACTTGCAGGTTGAAGTTTACTCTGCCTGGTGCCCATTACTGTTACCAGCTTTACTTTTAACATGCCACAAGAAGGACAGAATTATAATTACAGGGACGTCTGCTAGCTTAGGTTGATTCCTACATCTAAGCAGTTTGGGCTCAATGCAAGTTATATGTTCACAGAGTCTCAGGTTTGCTATCCACCAATGACCACTTGAAGTTAAAATGAATAATTTAGCAGACAGAATTCAAAAGAGCAAAGACCAGAAGCCTCAGAGCAAAGGGAAAAATGAGAAGCAATGAGCAGACATGAGGTGCCTGCCAATAATGTCTGACTCTTCTCCAAGCTTACTATAAGCCAATCAACTGGCATATGTTATGTCCTGCAGATGGAAAAGCAGCCTGTGCGGATGTATGCAGTGCAGATGCAGGGATCTGCTAGGCATCTGTTGGAGGTTATATTTGTTAAGCAGCCTGCCAGTACGGATGGGGTTTAAAGAAAGATTGTTACATTGTAGGAGGTAGATTAACCTTATTTGTTTCACATGGAAACCATGCTGTCTCTAAAAGGCACAGTGTCTTCTCGAATGCCTAGAACGAATGTGACATCTTTCTTCTATATCATTTAGACATGTGACTGTTGGGTCACTCCGTGTGTGTGTGTGTGTGTGTGTGTGTGTGTGTGTTTATATGTGTGTTCTTAAGTGTGTGGGTGCATGTGCTTGTGAAGATATGTGTACGTGTGTGCATGTAGAGGCCAAAGGACAATCTTGGGTGTTTGCCTTAGGAATTCCATCCACCAATTTTTTTTTTTTGAGACTCTGTCTTTTATTGGCCCAGATCTCACTGATCACGTTAGACTGCCTGCCCTGTAAACAGCAGCTTTCCTCTATCTCCATTTTTCCAGCATTAGGTTAACAGGTGTGCGCCACCACGTCTGGCATTTATGTGGGTGCTAGGGATCCTCATACTTATGAAGCCACATATTACTGATTGAGCTATGTCCCCTGTCCTTGTTGGGTCATTCTTACAGGGAGGAAGGCAGAGTCAGAGTCGGAGTTCTGGTTATGGAAGAAGCTGTGTAATGAAAGGCCCAGTTAAGAGCTGTGTATCTATCCAGATCACTTGACTGGCATGAAAAAAAAATAGAATGAGGTACAACATATTTAAGGCAGTAATAACAGTTTTATTTTAGTTTGTCTTTTCTAATGTTAAAGTAATTTATCCATATGAATATTCCTAATTGAAATATAAGGCTTCAGTACTTTGCAATAGGTATAATAGGCATGGTATTCATTTCAGTTAACAGATGAATACAAAGTATATATATGTGACCTTCTTTTGGGCTTCAGGGAGTTTAATGAGGGAGGAACAATGTGTGGTGAGCATTAGTATCTGTCTGGGTCACGACCTGTGGGCATCTTTGATTCCTTGACTGGCAGGAGTGGCTTCAGCTGGGGGAATGCATAAGAGAATTTTGATTTCAAGCAAACCCGCACACTCTGGTCTTCACTCTGAGCCAAGTCAGTGATGGGGTCACTTTACATCACACAAGCAAGGTACAAATCTGCTAAGGAGACAGTTTGGGAATTCCTGTGTTTAGAGGGAGGGTTGTATTTGATGCTGATGTAGAGGTTGTTAACTAAGCATCTGAACTTTGAAGGAAATTTGTGCATTCTTGGGGGAGTATCAGCTGGCTTTGACTTCCTTTAAAAGTCTCCTTAAGTTTGCAGTTAGATACTCTCCCCTTCTCATCAGAGGAACTCCCTTTTGATTTCATTTATATATATATTTCAGTGCATATTTTGAAATTTCTACACTATTTTGCCCCCACCAGATCTTCAAATATGCAATAGCACATTTGTTGCTATAATGAAATACCTGAAGGTGATTTAAAAAAAAAAGACATTTCTCTTGGTTAATGGCTCTGAAGTTTAAGAGCATGGCACTGAGATTTTCTTAGTTTTTTGATGAGGCCCTCATGGAAGAAAAGAAAGGGAGTGGGAAGAAAGTGAGGGAACAGAGAGGGAAAGAGAGACAAAGAGAGACACGGTGAGAGAGGAGACCTCTCGTTTTAGTGATGGAACTCACGGAAAAGCATGATTCCCTTCTTACACCTAAGCATTTCTCCAAAGCTTCCTAATGCTGGCGTGGTGGGGACCAAGTTCCAAAGCAAGTTGGAAAGGAGGGGTGGGATCATATTCAAACCATTGCAACAGGAAGGACATAACTAAGTCAACTTGAAAACCCTTTAAACATTTCTCATGCACACAACAGAAAACAATCCAGTCTATTCCTTCCTAAATTAGTTTTCTTGGGCACCCATGTCATCTCTACTGTTAACTTCCCTGGTACGTATTCTTGTTTGTCTCTTAACCAGGTGTTCCTTTTAAACACTGAATTTGGCCTTCATGTTCAAGTTGCTTTTTTCTTAGTTTGCAAGGAAAAGGGAAAAATGGTGCTTACCACTCTTTTGCTTGGTAGTCATGATGGCAAACTAATCATTTTAATATCCTGATTGGAAAAGTCTGCAATAAAATCATGTGATGGAATTTCCCCTGATGGCATTATGTATTGTTAAAGCACACAGTTTATGTTCTTAATAACATCATGCTGCATAAAATTGATATCTACTTGAGAAATAGCTCCATTGTGTAGATGACGTGTTCTATTTAACATTTATTTTATTTATAACATTGTTGTGCACCCTATTTCCCAATGCTTTGAGAACATGGTAAAAGTTTGGGAAAACACCTATTGGTACCTGTAAAATCCAGTGGCATTTTCAAGCCTTCAGTAGTGATGAAAGCTTGGCTTATTTGGCGGAATTTTTAGGTGTCTTTGTAACCATTCCCTTGTCACTGGAATGTGCAGCTGAGTCATTAAACATAGTGGCATGCTGGCTTCTTACTGCCAACTGTGCCTGACAAAGGCTTTTAGCAAACTTTCTTCCTATTCAAGGCCTCTTGGTTAACACTTTTTTTCTCCTTTCCTTTCAGAGGCTCTTCAGCTCTCCTCCTGTCCTTTCCCTTCTCCCTCCCTCTAGTTCTTTTTGCATCATTTTTCTTTTCTCTCCTCCATCTCCCCTATCTTCTTCTTGTTCTATTTCACATGTTCTCCTTCCTTAATAATTAGAACAGAGCATGTATATCAGACTAATAAAACACCAAGGGAAAATGTGAGATCAACAAAAGACTATATAAGTGGTCTAGAGGAATCATCTTGGTTGAACATTTTTCTGGACAACTATTGAGTATGTCATGGTGTGGCTGGTAAAGCAAAAAGAATTTTTGAATGGTGACTTCCTAACCTGATGATGTTTTTACTACTATTCTTAATTTGAAAGGTATGCCAACCAGAGACTGACCTTTTCAGTCACATACCTACACCCTCCTAGGCAGAGTGCCAGGACCATCTATCTTTAACAAAAAAGAGAAGGCTGAGAAATGAGGCAGAATGAGTTAAAGTGAGAAATGGATGGATATTGATTTGGATTATAATTTCATTTTTTTCCCTTCAGAATTCTTTTTTTTTTTTTAGTTCTCAGGGTACCTGTTCCCTTTCCCACCAATGCCCAATATCTCTCTGTGCCATAGTCGCCCAAGACTTGCTTCCTGTCTGTTCACACTGTGATTCATCCTGACTCTCTAGAACTGCTTTTATTTTTAACTTATTCCCATCTAGCTGTCAGAGCAGAGCCTTAATGACTAGCAACAGCCTACATTTCTCCTCTCCACTGGTGGTACTTCCTCTAAATGCTTAGGAAGGGTACTTTTAGCCATAGTCAGTCATCCTCTGGAAGTGCAGACATAAGCCCCAGGAGTTGTTCTATGCTGTACAAAAGGTTTCCTGAGAGACACATAAGACAGAAGCACTGACCTCTCTCTACCTACCTTCTGTCAGCAGAAACCTAAGAAGACAGCTGTCTAGGATGTGTGTGTGTGTGTAATTTATTAAGTAGAAGCTTTGTATGGACACATCATGTATTAGCACCATCACTTCCTCTTCTCTATCTCCATTCCACTGAAGGCTCTCCTCAGTGGGATTTCTGGTATTCTCCCCTGGGGTTGTGGGTTATGAAATGTGAAAGCATCGGTCAGTCATTGTAAGGGGGGAGAGGCTAGAGTATATTTTGGCCCCCACACATTTCTATCCTATTTTTTTATTAAAACATTATAGCTTTATATCAAATCCAGAATTAATTGTTTCACTTTTAAACACATCCCATTTAAATTCTTTAGCCTCATGAACTAGAAACCTTTGAGTTAACTTATACTTAGCTCTATGTTCAACTCTAGGAAAAGAGCAGAGTTTTAACTCTGATCATGCCAAGAACATTTTCAGTTAGTTGTAAGTTGAAAAAATTTGGAACATCCAGAATGTTTAAACAGCAGTGTTCTAGAGAATATGTGGAGAATATCTGGGGACACATCAAAAGCATTTGATGGATGCTTTTGTTTTTAAAGGCAGGGTTTCCTGTGTTGTCTTCCTGCCTCATCTTCTCGAATGCTGGAATTATACAGGCGTGCAACACTACACTTATTTCTGACAGAAGTTTTTCTTGAGAAATTGTCACCATCTCGCTGACATGTTCACTTTCCTCATTGTTCAAGGGGTTCTAGGGTAGAAACAGCTTTTGGCATTTTATAGTTATTAGGGTTGACTGTGCCACACTGGGTACTTTTTTCTTCCTGTCTTCTACTGTGCACAATCTACCCATGAATCCAGGGCTTGTATTAACCTGCTATTTCTCCCAAAGGACATAATTATAGAGAAAAGTGGACAGCAGAGTCAAACAGAAATAAAGCACCAATGGGATTACTTATTTTTTTCCCATTTGCCCTCCATGTGCCTTTTCTTTCCTTCTTTGTCGATGAGGTGCTTTCTGGGGGGACTCTAGAGGCACAACAACTGCCATACACTTTGGAAATGTCAGGAACTATTCAAATGTTTGTTTAAATTTTACAAAGTTGTATTCAGTTAGGCTTTAAATAAGTCAAGCTCATGGGCAGAGAACGTATTGCTAAGACAATGTGGATTAGTATTATTAAAATAATATTAGGGCACATGTTATATTTTTGCTTATAGTTTTCTTGTCTATAAGTACATGTGTTGTAACATATTTACATATAAGATCTATATTTTCTCTGAGCCTGTTTATACACAGACTAAGTTAATCACTACTGCTTATATATTTTTAAAATTGTTCATACTTTAAAAGATAGACTATGTATAGAAATAAACCTAGCACACATAACATATAGTTCTAAGTAGATATTCTATAACAAAGGCTAATTTCTCCTTTATTAAAATTTATTGCTTTAGTCAGTAATATTATAATAATCTACGTTATCTTAATGCAGTTAACTTCTTGGAACTGTGTATGTTATGATCCTTTCTCACAAAAAGTTCAAAAACAAGAGAATTCTTGAAGATCCATTTTATTATTTCCATACTCAGAAACAGAAAGAGGGTCTAAGGAGAAGGCTTAGCAGGCTAAATACTCATCTTACAAGCATGGGGACCCAAGTTTGATCTCAAGTATACACATACATGCCAGGCATGGTGGTGTGAGCCTGTAATCCAGTAGAGATGGGAAAGTAGAGGCAGGATCTCTGGCCAGTCAGTCTAGCTTAATTGGTGAGCTCCAGGCCAGTGAGCATCCCTGTTTCCAAAAGAGGTGGATGGCATATCTCAGGATGGCACCTAAGATTGTCCTCTGGCCTCCATGTGTACACACATACCATGTACACATGTGCACTTACACTATACAGTCATGCATCTACACATGCACATACACCACAATCATGCAAAAATGGATATAACTGATAATATAGTGTTCTTTATGGATTAGGTTTCTAAGTTGACAGAATTACTGGAACGAGTGCCACTTCCCTTAGGAGAGTTGAATTACATGATGGAATGTTTACCCATGCTCTGGTGGAAGCATCGTCACAGCACTTAAGGCTAGTGCAAATGGTCTAGACTCATCATTCAGAGAAAAACGATTAAAGGAATCCACATGTGTAACTTGCTTTGCAAGTATATTGAATATCTCTAAAACGTTTTCTGTTTTTCTATAGTACTAATTAATACATTACAGAATGTAAAAAGTGTGAGTCATTAAATTTTTGTGTGCACAGTATACTCATTTAGCAAGGTGTTATAATTAGTGTTTGTTACCTTGATAATTTATCAATCACTCATATTTTGCCTTCATTTACATGGTTTATATCTAAAACTTTTATTCTGTAGATGAAGTGGAAATGCATTAAAATAAGGAATATTCCAAGCAAGCTCTATTACTCAATAGCATTTTTGGGGGTTGGTAACCACAAGAAGATATTTTGCTCTATTTTTACCACACATTCTGAAGACTGATAATGTAGTTGCTTGAGAGACATTATTTATGCCATGTGCTTATTATTTCTGTGGTTCCCAACATGAAGCATAGCATGTGTTTTGTGAAGACTGTTGGTACTTGATTATAATCATAGCTGCATCTCTTTGGATAGGCAATTTCACTTTGGAGAATAGGTGTAAGATTTTTAGTGTTCTGAATATAAATTCGATCAACCCTATCACAGAGTATACAGTGTGTGAATGATAAATAAGACCTGATATATCATGTTTATTAGACTATGGAAATCTTTTCCCCAGCCATATTGATGTCTTGTTTTAGCTTGTTTAAGATTTTCTTCTGTGTAATATATAGACAAAAGTCTTCTTCAGAATCAGAAAGGTACTGAGTGATTAGTAACTACCTGTCAAATGAATGAGTACCTGATGTGTATACTACATGCCTGTGTGCACATTGCACTCTTGTGTTGTAGGATGTGCAGCTTCAGTCATGGCATCTTTGCCTAGATCCATCGGGTGTGCAAGACAGTGTATTTAAAGGCAAAAGTTGCAAGTAAACTGCTAAAGTGGGGCTATCCTGACAGATGCTTATTATAAAGTGCATTCAAGAGATGGGAGTATACCTTAGTGGTAGAGTACTTGTCTAAAATGCTTGAGGTCCTAAGGTCAGTCCCCAAAGCAAAGCAAAACAAGTCAAAAGGGATTTTGCAAAGCAAAACTAAACAAAACAAAACATGGATATGGTAGCACATGACTGCAATGTTAGCACTTGGAAGCTATGGAAGGAGATCTTGATATCACGGCCAGCCTGACCCAACAAGACCAAACCAAAAAGGGATAACAACACGCAACAACAACATATGCTGCATAAATGAAAGTCTTTTGATGATAGATGGAGATTTAATTTTCCCTGCTCCTCAAAGGATGAAACAAAGGCTTACACTGTTAGAACCACTGTACTCATAAGAATAGAAAGCCAAGATTCCCACTCATTTTTTTTTTCTGATGCCAAAGCTATACTGGTAAAGAGAGCCTGGACACTTTGAGGTCACATACCTTTTCTTTCCACATTCTTAAAAGACTTTTAAAAGAGATGTTTGTGTTTAAAGTAAAACTGAAAGTACAGAGATCCCTTATGTCTCTACCCTTAACCATAAACGGCTTCCCCTATTATCAACATCTTCCACCAGAGAGGAGCAGTTCTTACAAGTGATTAACCTACATTAACCCATTATTATCACCCATATTCCTCCAGAAATGAGTAAGCAAGCAAGCAAAAATAAATCAATGGGATTGCTTCAAACTAAAGGGCTTCTGTGCATCAAAGGAAATCATTCAGAAGAGCAATGTCAAAGAGCCTTTGTTCTATGTCTCTTCCAGCAGTTTTATGATTTCAGGTCTTCCATTTAAATTAATACAGTAAAATTGTGACTTTTATAAGATAAAGATACAGGTTCATTCTTTTCCCTACACCACTTATTGAAGAGACTATCTTTCTCCATATTACTTGTCCAGGTTTATTTTTGGCCTCTCCATTCTATTCCATTCATGTATATATCTGTTTTATGAAGACCACTTGGTTTTGAGTCTCTTTTTTTGTTTTCAGACTAAAAGGTTTTAGCTATGTTGAACATGCCATCTGAAAGCACCCAATGTTCAACTTTTACTATCATCACAATACTGGAGACTGTTCCTATCACATCTTTTAATTGCATTTAAACCATTATATAGTAATTCTGTTGCCTTCAGAGTCTCTTCTTTAATGTCACAGTGGGGGGCATTTTTAAAAAGATTTTAAATTGTTGTTATCAAACGTTAGAGGAGAAGTTTATACTAAATTACTGAGCCAAAGAAAGACTCAGTGGCAAATGAAGTAAGGAAGTAGATGAGGTAATTAATCTTCATTATAAACTGGACTGGATGCAGAATTACCTAGGAGACACAAGTCAGAGGATGACCATGAGGGTGTTCCCAAAGAGTTTAAAAGGTTTAGCATGGAAGATTTATCCTGAATGTGGTTGATATCATCCCATGAACTGGAGATAGGGACTGATTAAAGAGGGGAAAGGGAGAAAATCAGACAAGCACTGGATTCCCCCCTCTGCTTCCTGACCTGACCATATAGGAGAAGATCCTTGCCCCCACTCCCTGATATGAGCACCTCCTGCTGCTGTGTGTTCCCCACTATGATATATTCTATCCTCTGAACCATGACCAATGAACCTATCTTCTCTTAAAAGTGGTTTTTCCAAGTATTTGGACATAGTAATGAGAAAAACAACAAATACTGTAGACTTAAGTAAACGAAGCATTGATCCTATGCCTATAGATAGGATTATGGTCTCATGAAAAAGATTATGCACTAGAAAATGGAAAAAAATGTTTAAATTTCCTTTGGTGCAATTGATTTTATTTCACATTCTATTTTCATTATTTTGTCCATGTCAAAAAGAAAAAAATATGGGGAGACTAATTGAGCTTTAGAAAAATAAAAAGCAAAATAAACCAAGAAAGGAGCCATCCTCCTGAATGCTTTTAAAGTATTTAACCAACATCATATCCAATTGTAGTTTGTAGTTACCTTATGTTTAATAATATGTGGACATTACAGAGCACTATTTTTTTTTATCCATTACACTAAAAATATTTTTCTTTCTATAATGATTTTCCTTTCATAGCCTGGTTTTCTAGTTATGGTTCTTAAAAATGTATTTTGGGGCTGGAGAGATGGCTTATCAGTTAAGGCACCTGCATCCTAAGCCTAAGAATGCCTGTTCGATTCTCCAGGTCCCACGTTTAGCCTGATGCAGTGATGCAAGGGCGCAATGCCACACTTGCCCACAAGGGGGAGCACGTGTCTGGAGTTCGTTCACAGCGACTGAGAGGCTATTGGTGCTCCCTTTCTCTATCTGTCCCTGTCTCTCTCTTCTATTTGTCCCTCTCTCTCTCTTCCTCTCTGACTCTCTCTCAAAAAAAAAAAAAAAAAAAAAGAAAAAAAAAAAAAAAAAAGTATCCTGCCTGGGATGGAGAAATGGCTTAGCAGTTAAGGCACTTGCCTACAAAGCCAAAGGATCCAGATTTGAGTTCCAGGACCCACATAAGCCAGATGCACAAGGTGGCACATGCATCTGGAGTTCGTTTGCAGTGGCTAGGTTCCCTGGCATGCCCATTCTTTCTCCTGCTCTCTCTGCCTGTTTCTCTCTCTCTCATAAATAAATAAATAAATAAATAAATAAATAAATAAATAAATAAAATGTATCCTGACTACCTATGACATGAAATATGTATCATAGTTTAATGTAACGCCATGATCAATGCAAGATTTAATATGTATATTTACATATGATATATATATATTTACCTCTACCTAATCTACATATTATATATAAAATCTTACAAGATTACACACTATGGAGCTCTTAAAATGAGCTCATTGTGTGTCAACTCACACATTGAGATATTTAAAGTTCTGAATATCATTATGTGATTTTATTTTATGCTAAGAGAGGTTTTATTTTACACCCTGTTTTCAATGATCGCTTTAGGACTTACCTTGAATGCATTTTCATACAGGAGTCTTAAAGCACAATGGCCTTTGACTTTTCTTAGAAGTTATACATTATCTTGACTTCTATTACCAAAGACTTATAAAGCCTTGACAATCTAAGCTGGGCACAATGGTGTATGAGGTTTTTTATTATTATTTATTGTTTTTGGAGAGAGTCAGAGAGAGATAGAGAGAGAGAGGGAGAGGAAGACAGATAGAGATGGGCACGTCAGCAGCCTCTCAGCTGCTGTGAATGAAATCCAGATGCATGCATCCCTTTGTGGTCAAGTGTGGCATTGCTCCCTTGCGTCACGTTGCATCTGGCTAAATGTGGGACCTGGAGATTGGAACTGTTGGAGATTGGAACCAGCGTTTTTAGGCTTAGCAGGCAGGTGCCTTAACCGCTAAGCCATCTCTCCAGCCCTGATGTATGTCTTTAATCCCAGCACTTGGGGGGCTGATGTAGGAGGACTGCATTGAGTTCAGGGCCAGCCTGGGACTAGAAAGTGAGTCCCAGGTCAGCCTGGGTTAGAGTAAGACCCTGCCATGAAAAGAAATAACAGCAACAACAATATCATCAACAACAACCACCACCACATATCATGCCAGTTTCCAATAATTGGGAAGAGCTTTAGGTTAGATTATTAGGAAGATGTAGTTTTACTTTTTTTTTTTTTTTGAGAGAGAGACAGAGAGAGACAGAGAGACAGACACACACACACACACACACACACAGAGAGAGAGAGAGAGAGAGAGAGAGAGAGAGAGAGCGCATGGCTGCACCAGTGGCCTCTCAGCCCCTGTGAATGGACTGCAGACACATGCACCCCCTTGTGGGCAAGTGCAGCATTCCACCCTTGTGTCACTTTTTGCGGCTGGCTAAACGTGGGACCTGGAGAATCAAATGGGCATTCTTAGGCTTCATAAGCAGGTGCCTTAACCGCTAAGCCATCTCTCCAGCCCTAGTTTTACTTTTAATAAATTTATTTCATTTTTTTGTCTGTGCACATTCATGCCATCATGCATGTACAGACAACGTTAATCCTAAAAAATTTATTTATTATTATTATTATTTTTATTTATTTATTAGACAGAGAGTAATAGGAGGGAGAGAGAGGGAGAGAGAGCGAGAGAAAGAGAGCACACAAGGGCCTCTAACCATAGCAAATGAACTCCAGATGCTTGCACCACCATGTACATCTGGCTTTTGTGGGATCTGGAGAATCAAACCTGGGTCCTTATGCTTTGTAGGCAAGTGCCTTAACTGCTAAACCATCTCTCCAGCCCTTCATATATATATATTTTTTAGTCCTCTTTGAGAGAGTGTTTCCCTTGTTTTTGCTGCTGGTTAGACTAATTAAACTGGCTGGGGAACTTTCTAATTCTCCTGACTCCATCTACCATAGCTGTAGACATGTTGGAATCACAGACACATGTGCCACTTTGTGTCTGGCTCTATATGGGTGCTGAGGAACTGAACTCGGGTCAGCAGATTTGCAAGCAAGTGCCATTAACTGCTGAGCCATCCTCCCCCCTCAGCCTTGAAGTTTCTAAATGCATAATTTCTACTTTCTAAATGAATAATTAAAATCCAGGGTTTTCTATGATATGTTAGTGATAAAGTTAATTAGAGCTTATACTTACAGCAAGGCATAATGAAAATTATATTGAATTATGAATTATGATACCAGGGTACTTTGTATGAACTTGACAGCTCTTTGACCTTGGGTAAGACAGCCTCTCATCACACTCATCTGCTGAAATTTGTCGCTAATTATACCTTGCTGCTTGCTTCTCCTAGGGTTAAGACGAAATGCTGTATGTGAAACTACTATATTGGAGATCTTACTGTTGTAATTTACAATATGGGCATTACCTTCTTCCAACAGTTTTATGATACTAGCAGCATTAATTTTTTAAGTAAAATGATATAACATTTTAAATAAAAGAATATAAGGCTTAGAGAGAATTAAACATGCTGGTGAGTGGGAACGGTAGGACTTGAATCCAGGACTTTCTGAAAGTAGGACCTGTGCTCATAATTGCATCACTTTCATCCCATCAAGGTCACATAGTATTCTGGGTGAAAGGGGTTAGGCAGTAAAGGTTCAGTTTTCTATTAATCATTAGAGTTCTAAGTCTGCAAAGAAATGATGCTGGTTTTTCATAAAAACAGAATTTCGTGGAGTTCTAACCATCTAAATGTGTTCTTCTCCTAGAATTTAATTGTCCTGAATCCACTCACAGTGACCGAAGATGAAATGAGACCATCCCTAGAAAAACGCCTTGAAGCCATTATCAGTGGGGCAGCTCTGCTGGCCGACTCTTCTTGCACGAGGGACTTCCACCGTGAGCGGATTATCGCTGAATGCAATGCCATTCGCCAGGCTCTTCAGGACCTGCTGTCAGAGTACATGAACAATGTAGGTGACTGGTTTTTCTTCCACTTCTGTCTTTCTGGCTTCTCCTTGTACTATTGAGTATCTGCTAAGATTTGTTCTGTATGATAAGGTGACTTTATGTGGATTGGTGTTCTGAGTGGTTTCTGTTTGGTTGGTCATGATGAGCGGTGATCTTGGGAGTTTTAAGGGATGGAATCGAAACCAGAGAAGAATTGACTCATGGTCGATTTGTGTGTGGAAATATCCAAGTATGACTTGAAGAAGAAAGTCAGAATTAGAGAATGGAAGCTAGTGTTGCACGTTGGCTTAGGGGTCAAAAAGAAGATGGAGAGGCGTGTTGTCAAGGTTTCTGTTGGTGAATAACAGAGGGGCATGAAGTTGATGTGGTGGAGATGGGGAACAGCTCTTAGACCTTTTCAAATGTGACACAGTGCCATAGACTTGCAGTTTTGGTTCTTATCTTGAAAGTTCGAAAGTGCTATCTCTATTTAAGGCAAAATATTCGTTCAAGGACCTTTTCTTTTTATAGTGTTTTACGTTCATCTATGGAATGTCTATAACTATTGTTCACGTCACATCATAGTGCCATTTCTAGCATGGGTATGAAAGTCTCACAAAATATTCATTCAAGGACCTTTTTATTTTTTTATATTGTGTTACGTTCATCTATGGAGTGTCCATAACTATTCACGTCACATCATAGTGCCATTTCTAGCATGGGTAAGAAAGTCTCACAGATACTGTTACCTATACATGTCTGTACTTATCTAGGGTTTTCCTCCTCCCTGTGGTCTCAGTGACTCATGCCAACTCTTAGAAAACATTAAATGGAAAATCACAAAAGTAATTTATGTTTTAAAGGTATCTTTCATTATAGTATGTTTTCATAATCGTTCTGTACCACTTGTTGTTATGAACTTCTTTTTACTGTGCCTAATTATAAATTAAATTCAATCACAGATGTATATATGTTGGAGAAATCATGGAGGGTTTAGTAGTATATTTTTGAGATTCCACTGGGATATTTTCAAGTATTGTGGGGTGTAACTGCTGTGGTAAGGCATGGCTTCTCCATGCTAAAAATGGAGCCTTTTTCTTTTAAAAATATTTTATTTTCATTCATTTATTTATTTATTAGAGAGAAAAAGGTTGTGGGGAGAGAATGGGTGTGCCAAGGCCTCTAGCCATTGCGAAGGAGCTCCAGACACATGTGCTATCATGTGCATCTGGTTTACATTGATTCTGGGAAATCAAACATAGTTCCTTACGCTTCATAGGCAGTGCCTTAACTGCTAAGCCACACCTCCAGCCCCTAAGCAGGGGAACCATACAGTTATATTAGGGATGTTTTATTTACCTGCCATATTATCATTGGAGCCATGCTAGATTTATAGAGGTATGTTTTGACAATGATTAGTCACAAAGCATATGACATTTTGGTTATGAAACTGAAGCTTTGTGATCACTCACTGTAAGTACTTTACATGAATAATTGAAACATGCTAAAATTAGTTAATGAGTTTTGAGGACCCTTCAACACATTTGATATATCTCTGCATTCTTAATATTTGATGACTGTGGCTCTGGACCAAAAAATTCTTGCCTGTCAAGAAATCAAAGTTGAAAAGCAGAGTTGGTTAATAAGAAGAACATATTCATAATGTCTTGGCCTGCTGAAATGTCTGAAGCAAGAAGATTCCCATTTTTAGCATATAAAATTTTCTTATTAAAGAATTTTCAAGGTAATCCATCACTCATAAGAAACTTGAGATAATATTGTATTACAATTCCTTCTTCCTTAATCTGAAAACTTAAGATTATTTTCATCTTTATAGATAAAGTATAATTAAATTGCATATCCATTTACTTTATATATAGATTATGAAATTGTAAATTTATTGCAAAATAGAAAGTTTACTATATTTTAAAAAATATTTTTTATTTTTATTTATCTATTTGACTGAGAGAGAGAGAAAGAGAATGGGCATGGCAGGGCCTCCAGCTGCTGCAAACAAACTCTAGACACATGCACCACTTAGTGCATGTGGCTTATGTGTGTCTTAGGGAACTGAACCTGGGTTCTTTCGCTTTGTAGGCAAGTGCCTTAACTGCTAAGCCATCTCTCCAACCCTGTATTTTTGATGGATATTAGCAGACACACATATGCATACTTACTGGCATAGATGAAAAGTGATGCCGAAATGAATTTTGGGGCCTATCACAAAACAAAATTAGAGTGTTCAAAAAGCTGAGAAAGATTTCTTCCATAGTCACTCTTCACCTGTGAAATAAACTTTGTTTGCTATTTAATGGTTTCTTTTTTAGACAATAAGCATACTAACAGGGCGAGGGAAGACCCTCTCAAGCCTCTGTGGTCCAGCACATGATCCTGAACCACCCTGAGGTTTGCCAAGATCTCCTTTAGGAGAGTGGTCATTGTTGAGTAGAAAAGTCAGTATTTGGCAACTCACCTCAAGAAAACACTGGAATTGGGTATTAACCTAGGTATGTGTTTCTTGCTCCACTCAATGACACACTTTGAAAGGTAAAATTGCTAAGAATTTTTAAGCCTGTGGTAGCAGAGCACGAACACCCAAGAGAACACTCTTCTAGCCCGGAGGTGCCGTGTGTCATCACAGGCTTCTGAAGCTGGCTCTGTATGTCATAAACTTATATCACATAGTTACAGCGGTGATTGCATGCTCCCTCCATTTTTGGGTTAACCTTGCATACTAATGGTGAGGTGGTGTGGGGGCATACCCCATGAGTATGATCATTAGAAAAGTGCATTATTGTCTGTAGATATTTAAGAGCAATGTTATTTTTTTTTTGTTTGTGGTGTGTGTGTGGGGGGGTGGTGCATGCACATGAATATGCTCATACAGCACTCACCTGCACTGGGGTGTGTGTGCCTGTGGTGCCTGCACATGAATGTGCTCATACAGCACTCACCTACATGGGGGTGCGTGTGCCTGTGGTGCCTGCACATGAATGTACTCGTACAGCACTCACCTGCACGGGGGTGCGTGTGCCTGTGGTGCCTGCACATGAATGTACTCGTACAGCACTCTCCTGCACTGGGGTGTGTGTGCCTGTGGTGGCCAGGGCAGAACTGCTCCATACTTCTGCCTACCCTTATTTGAGCTGTAGTCTTACTGATTCTAGAGCTTGGTGTTTTGTTTGTTTGTGTTTTAGCTCCATAGATTCTTGGGTTTTGCTTCCTAGGGACAGGTGTTAAAGATGTGCAGGGCCATGCCCAGCTGTCTATGTGGGTCCTGAAGACTGAACTTGAGTGGTCTCTCATGCTTACACAGGAAGCGCTCTTAACCACTGAGCCATCTCTCTAGCCCAGCAATGTATACATATTTTTCCTATGCATCAGTAATTCTAAATATCAGTGATGGATTAATGTTTTTCAGAGTTATTGTTTTCCTCTAAATTCTAAATTATTGTGGTTGTTTAATTTTAATGATTTGCATGATTCAGATTGATTCATTTTAGACGTTATGTTTTAATAAACATTGTCTTCATGAGCACAGTAGATCCAAAATAAACTGATTACTCAGTGGTCTTATAAACAACTGAAAATTGAGTCACTTCAATTTGATATTTTATGTGTTCACATGAGTTTTTGTGTTTAAACATTATTATAGTAAAAGAGTATGAATAACAAGAGATAATATTTTATTATGCAAATACAAATTCAGTTCACACATTAACCATTTCATTGAACCTGAATAAATAACTTTGAAATTTATTCTCCTTTGAAACATTGCTAATTGCTTTAAAGAATATATTTAAAAATAATGATTGTTACTGATTACTGAAAAAGAATTCTGTCATATGGAGAGAATGGTGCTTTAAAATTATGCACTCCATGTATCCAATATGCAAAATATGCCAATGTGAAAAAAATATACAAATCTATTTTCCCGTTGTTTTTTCCCCGAATAACTGTTTAGCTTGATTATGAGTTTCAAGGTTTTTATGTTAAGGGCACAAAACTTATTTCTATTATTACATTTTCTGTTATATATTCTGGTTTTCAAGCAAGGGATGTTCTATGTTAGAAGAGTGCAATAGAAAGACTGTTTTCATTGAAATATTCTCAGATAATTGAGAAAGTAAGTAGTTTGTTCTGTTTTCCTTTCTTATCCAGACTACTTTAATTTTTTTTTCAAGATAGGGTCTCACTCTAGGCCAAGGTGTCCTGGAATTCACTTGGTAGTCTCAGGGTGGCCCTTGAACTCATGGCAATCCTCCTACCTCTGCCTTCCAACTGCTGGGATTAAAGACGTGTGCCACCCTGCCCAGCTTTTCTACTTTAATTTTTTAAACATTTTTATTTTATTTATTTGAGAGAGAGAGAGAGGGAGAGAGAGAGAGGGAGAAGGAGAGAGAGAGAGAGTGAGAGAGGGAAAGAGAGAGAATGGATGTGCCAGGACCTCCAGACATTGCAAATGAACTCCAGATGCATGTGCCCCCTTGTGCATCTGGCTTACGTGGGTCCTGGAGAGTTGAACCGGGAACCTTTGGCTTTGCAGGCAAATGCCTTAACTGCTAAGCCATCTCTCCAGCCTACTTTAAATTTTTTAAATAAAATAACATTAGTAAAAATGTACATAATCTAACTGAGCCAGTGAAAATTGGAACTATGTAAAAGACAAATCTGTAAATTTGGAGTGTAGTATCAGAACTCATCCTCAGGTTTATGTCACAAAGGATACTTCCTTCTCTACAGCAGTTCCATAAATTCTTAGAGAAGTGAATGCACTTTCTTGGAACTTCCTGATCTCACGTTGCGCTCAGAATTTTCTGCAAGTCTTTTCATGAACTCTGGCACCTAAGTTCTCAGTTCCCTAGTTTAAGAAATATTCTGCTTTCCTGGGGTAGACCTGGTTGTTTCTTCAGATCTGTCAATAGTTTTTATAATTTTTATAATTGAGCTGTGTTGATGAAGACCTTGCTTCTGCCTTTGGTCTCCCGTGGGACAGGTTTCCTGCTTTTATGGACTCGTCTGATTGCAAGGGATCCACCCTAGTTGTCTAGATTCATAATTCCCATACAATGAAGACAGCCTCAAAACTTTAATTAATGCTTGTCAAAATCCGTGAATTTCAGTTGAATGTAACTTCAAGGCTTAGTCACACATGTTTAGTGGGTTGAATCTAGTGCAATTCAGTGGTGGAAAATGAATACAGTTTTTATTTCATGCTTCATCCTTATGACCACATGACTACTTTAAGGTGAAATAACCTTCCTTTCTTAAACTGATCATTCAGTCTCAATTATTTTTTCATTCAATTTCTATGTTTATTAAGTGCAATGCCATGTTCCATTAGGAAGATATTAGCAATATATGTTTTATCTGTATGTAGATATATGTTGAGAGAAAGGAAGAGAGGAGGGAGGAGAAAGAGGGAGAGAGATATATTGAAGGTATGACAAATCACTATAAACTGAGCGCCCTAACCATACAAATAACCTTGCAACTCTGTGAGCAAGAAGACTGGCATTGAACTCCCTGGGTTAAAATCAAAGTGCTGGAGAACTGAATTATTTTCTGGAGCTCTAGAAAAGGGTCTGTTTCCAGCTAGAGGACACCCTCAACCCATTGCTTATGGGCCCTTCTTCCATCTCCACAGTGAGCAGTTTTACATGTTTCTAACCCTGCTTCCATCTCTGGCCACAACTGGAAAAGGGACTTGATTAGCTGGAGTCCACCCAGATAGTCCAGGTTAATCATCCCAGCTCAAAACCCCTTCACCTTAACTCCATCTGTAAAGAAAACATATCCGTAGGTTTTGGGAATTAGGAAGTGGATATTCCTGGAGAACTCACCTCATGTGCCATTCTAGTCTTCCCAACCTTTGTCTTTGGAATTATCAAGTCTTTTATTTTGAATCTTTTATAGTAGACCTCATCTATTAAGCTCTGTGTAGGCAAGTCACATGCCTACACAGGTACAATGACTGGCATTTAGAAAAAGCTGAATTGTGTTTTTGAAGAAAGAATGAATGAAATGATTGCATAGTGTATATGCCAAATAATGAAGAAACAACCTCTTTGACATTAATTGAAATGGATTTCAAGCATTTACTAAGTTTATATAACAGAGTGCCTGTTACAAAGGTCTTACTTTGAAAAGTGTATGTTTCTTCTTAAAAAAAATCTGTGTAGATACTCAAGAACATTTTTTTTCTTCACAGTCCTGCCATTTGGCTCTGCAGCTGGCCATATTCCATAATAGAAATTTTGTTCATTAGAAGACACACTCTAGAGATCATTGAGAATAAGAGAAAATGTAGTTCCCGTCTTAAAATTTAGGAGTATATATTTCTAATATGTGCCTGCATGTTAGGTTATGCCTCCAAACTGGCTAGGGCTAGTCCGTCTTCTTTGTTGTATAACATAGGTCAGAATTTTTCAGAGACTGGAGCAGAGAGCAAGAAAGCCCTTTGAAGGTAGAAGGGTGGCAGGGGAGCCAGTTATTTTTTCATGGTGGTCTTCCTATAATTTTTGAAGGTGAGCAGTCATCATGCTTGAGTTTTAAGGTAGCAGATATAGGTGTTTCTCTGGGAGTGTGTCAAAATTATATTGGTGTTAAGTGTTGAATATACTGCTAGGCAGGACCTTCAGGTAGTGTATGAGAACTGATGGAGTTCAATGCCATCTTTAATTTTTAAAATTTTTTTAATTTTAATTTTTTTTTTTTTGAGGAAGGGTTTTGCTCTAGCCCAGGCTGACATGGAATTCAATATGTAGTCTCAGGGTGGCCTTGAACTCATGGCAATCATTATGTCTCTTCCTCCTTCCTAAGCGATAGGATTAAAGGCAAGCACCACCATGGTCGGCAGATAATTCTTTGCTGTGGGGAAATGTTAAGAGAATTGAGTGAGAGACAGTGCTGCTAGATAAACAAGTCTGGCCTGAGCCTCACACGAAGACTATTTGGCGTCTCTGAATGTGTTTTCTTCTTTTGTCTTATGGAAAACACATGGCTGATTTTCATTACATATTTGCTTAGTGAATAAATACACAAAAGGGACTGGCTTTGTTATTCAGAAATATATTTTATTTGTGTGCCTTTAGTTTGATGCACTACCTATCTTGAGGAATTTTGAGGTTTCAACAGAGCTTACAAAAAGATATTCTAAGATTTCCCCTTCCATGCAGCTCCTCTACCCCTTTCCTGAAAATCCATCTTGGAAATAATTCCAGCCTTTGCTAATTTCTTCTTATTCTGATAAAAGGAGAAGCGCCTGGGAGTATCTGTGTGAGATTGAGTTCTAGAGACAGGTTAGAATTAAAACTCTAAAAATATAGAGGAAACATCACACCGATTTGATTTCCTTTCCCTTTCTTCATGCCCTGCCTATTAGAATTATCATGATCAGTTCAGCTGTGCTGTACATGTTTTATACATTTGTATTCCTAATTTGTTCACTATGGCACAGCACAACTTTGAATGGTTGCATATGTCGGAGACCCTGTCGGTTACATTCTACAAATCTGTATTTTACAATGTTAACTAATGTATGAAAAACAAAGAGCATGCTGTTTATGTCTTCCTAAGTAGAGAGATACCGTTTAGAACACGAGGTCAAAGTCCAAGAAGATATAAATGAATAGTCCCAATGAAATGATGGGTTCAGATATTGAAGCTGGAATATAAGAACATGAGAAAAATAATGACTAGATCATGAATACTGGCTAAATGGAAAAGATGTTTCATTTCCTTCGTTTTCTTTTTTAACATAATGACTAGATATTTCACAGGTATTTGAGTGTATGAATTATTCTGGGAATATGAAAGCTTTATTGCCTTAACTATTATTTTTGTCCCATCCATGTAAAACTAGGCCCAACCTTTCTTAGCTTCTGAAAGCAGGTATGATTGAGTTTTCAGGCTCATTTTGCCATAGACATTACCTATTATTTTTCTGAGTTTCTATGGGGTCTAGTTTTATTCTTCTCATCAAAGTTCCTTAGTTATCTGGACTGACATTAAATAATGACTTTTAGTTTTTCTGAACAACCTAAGTTGAGAATCATCTAAATCTATCCTGGAATGGTACTTAAGAGAGTTTGTGTAGTACTGAGAAAAAAAAGGTGAGGTCTCGAATCTCCTAAGGGAATACACTGTGCCCATAGAGCTCTTTTTTTTTTTTTTTCTCTAATGTTTAAATTCTCCTAAAACCATCAAAGTTAATATAGTAAAGCCTATGTAAATGTACATGATTATTGAAGTAAGGTAAAATAATAAAAGCAGTCAGCCGCTATTGGCAAAAATGACAGGAAACTTATCCAGACAGAGTCAGAGCATAGAAGCAGAACACGGCAATTTTTATAAAATCCAAACAAGTAAAAAAATACTGGCAAGATGGAGTCTCCTTACAGAGAGCAGTGCACAGGTGAAAGTTCCAGAACCCTTTGTCTTTTATCAGAGGCAACCTTCACTTCTAACGTTTGTGTGCAGGTCAGTGGTTCACTTCTTATGTTTCAACTAGCTCTTTCCCCTTTAAATGGGTTCCTTTACTTCCTAGTGTTCAGACACTGCCTCCTACTGTCTGAGTTTGGTAAAAGCAAGCAAACAAACGAAGAAACAACAACAACAAAAACAATGGACTTAAAATTTTTGTTATAGAAAAAGAGAACTGAATTGAGTGGTAGAAATGACAGTAATAACGCAGGACTCGAGAATCTTTGTAGAAAGTGTTCTAATTTGGACCTAATGTAGGAGTTCCAAGCCTGGCATAGCGTAGCACAAGCATAGAGATCTTGGATGCCCAGCCTACGTAACCACTTACTTGGTTCCAGATGCACCAAACCTCCACTATAGTTACACGGAGACCTGGTGTGTCCCAAACTACTCCAGTCAAATCCCAGAACCATGAGACATGGTAAAAAGCTGCTACTTTCCACCCACACAGCTTTGGTTTGAACGAAAAATGTCCCCCATAGCCTTAAACGTTTTGTAATCAAGCCTAATAATCAATTCTCAGCTGGTGGAGCCTTTGGGAGGTGGAGTCTTGCTAGAGGTTTGTGGCTGGAGGGTGGGGGTAGACCTTGGGCTGTTATAAACCAGTTCAGCTTGGCACACTTAACTCGATCTCTCTACTCTGATGTGGAGATGTGTGTCAGGCTCTTTGCTTCTGCCAAACTTTTTCCGCCTGGATAAAACTTTTCCTTGACACTACAAGCCAGAAATAAACCCTTTCCTTCCATAAGCTGCTTCTCTCCAGGTGATTTGTCCAAGCAACGAGAAGGTAGCCTTCTTAGGTAGTACTGTTCATAAGAATGCTATAGACTCTACTTTGAAGAGAGCATAAAGGAGGGAACCTCTTAATTTTAATTGTAAGAATGTAAGGCACAACCTAGAAGGTACTGAGGGGTTAGATTTCCCTGTGCAGCATGGAGCTTGAAATTACAAAGCTATTATCAATAAGAAAAAGTATATTTAAAAAGTTTTTTTTTATAATGGATTCTATTACCAATAATAGGTTTAGTTAGTCCCCATAATTTTTGTTTTTATGTTCTTAAGTCTTTTGGAAAAATAAAACCTTTTTGTCAGTATCACTAATACAGAACTCTACAGTGGGTGTACTTTATCTAATTACAAGGGTGAAGAGTTCAGTACTGAGTATGAAAAAGGAGCAAAAACCTAGATAAGCTACCCTTGGGCACAAATCTATGTTAACATGTTTATTTGTGTATGGGTGCATGTATACTATAATGATGCCTGCAGTTGCGCTTAAGAAACAATGTTTCCAGGTGAGCCATGATTTATCAACTCTACAATGTATGTGATGATCAGCTGCTGCCTTCAGTGGACTGACTCGGGCTCATTGGATACTCAGTGATTACATGATTTATGTTGTGAACAGGCACAGGCGAATGCTCATTTTAACCTCTGATAGTTAAAACTCTCCTTTCCTTCTTGGCAACAGTAAGTGTAGTGCCAGGGGCCCATGAAGAAAGAAATATGCATAGAAATTACCAAGTTGACAGGACTTTAAATATTGCAGTTGGCTTACATCTTTGAGAGAAAACCAATTTTTTATTTGGTGTTTAATAGAGATGTGATAACCACTATTTTTGATGATTGTGTTGTCTATGTGTGCAAACAGAAGCTCTGCCTATTTTCACAGCTCTTTTAGAAGTACTGACTTCTCATTTCATGTAGTTTCTGACTTTCACATAAAGCTGGAAGCTTGTAAGCACTCATAGAACTAGCTGAATCAATCGACTTGAGGACTACATTTATTTTATATTCATCTACTCACACTCCATGGGAGAACAGTTCAGTCTTCTCTCATTTTTGGATTATTGTAGTGTTCCAGGAATGCTTCTCAAAACTAGAAACTAATATTAAATCAAAACTAGAAACTAATATTAAAAACATATTTCTATTTTGAAGTTTTATGTATTTAAAGGTATGTGCCAAAACAGTACAGAGAAGTTATGTACCCTTTACTCATGTCCCATATTAGATGCATTTCATGTAACTACAGTAAGGTGTCAAGTCCAGGAAGTTGACATAGTGATATAAATAATGTATATAGTTCTATAAAATGTATGGATTCATATAGTCACTAGAACAATAAAGAAGCAGAAACTGTCACCATTTCAAGTACCTTCCTTGTGCTACTACTCCCTACCTGTCTTCCCTGAGTCTACACCATCACATTTCCCTGTCATAGGATACTATTTTATTCATTTCTATATTTTTGTCATGAATGTTTAATACATGAAATCATATAGTATATGACCTTTTGAGACATTCTCTATACAAAGTGATGTCCTAGAAATCTGCCCAAATTAACTAAATAGCAATACAAAAGTTGACCATGTCTATAAGTAGTATAGAGATTGACTTAGTGATCAATACCTGCCAAACACAGATAATTCCAGAAACAAATACTTTCATTGGTGAATTAGACCAATTTTTCAAGAATAATTTGACCCAGTTATTTTAAAAATATAAGTGAAAACTATGAGAAAGAGAACTGGGCAACATACACCAAGGAATTATGCACTGGACATAGCATGTTTCAGAAGTAGGCGCTGGAAAGCAGTGCAGCTGTCAGTTGTAATTCTGTTTTTTTTTTTTTTTTTTTTTTTTTCCGATCTAGACAATATCGACTGAGCCCTCAGTGGCCTACCTTCCAGAGCTTTCTCCAGGGTCTTCTTGATTTCCCAGAAGTCTCTCTTCTTGGTCAGTTTTGTTTTCACGTTCTTCTGCACATGCTGTCTTTTATCCATATCCCATCATGGGAGGACAAATCTCACTCACACCATCAACTCGTTGGCTTTTCCCCTCCATGTTCTCTCTCTGTTTCTCCTTCAGACAGATTAGATAGTTTAGATTGCCTCATGCACAACCCTTAACTATTCTTCTTTTGTTTTGTTCTGCTGTAATTTATGTTGCTTTGGTTTCTTTTGCTGTCAGAGAAGTTCAGAGGAGCTTCAGTTTAGAGCCACCAGGAACACGTGCCATGAGGTGAGATGAGCCTGGAAGGCAGTGAGGCTGGGGAGTTATGCTGATCTTTGCAGCTCACATTAAGGTTTGGGTACTTTGACTGAGTGCAGCAGGCATAGGAATGGAGGGGCAAAGAGTACAAGGACAGTTGCATATTCTTAGTTTGTTTATAAAAGAAGTAGGACTAAATAATTTCATTCCTTTCATTTCTTTTTGTTTTGAGGCAAGCCCACCAGACTGGCCTTTTTTTTTTTTTTTAATGCAAGAGAGAGTGATGAGAGAGAGAGAAATGGTGTGCCAGGGCTTCCAGCCACTGCAGTTGAACTCTAGATGCATATACCCTCTTGTGTGTATGTGTGACGTTGCATGCTTGCATCACTGTGCGTCTGGCTTACGTAGGCTGTAGAGAGTTAACATGAGTTCTTAGGCTTCACGGGCAAGCACCTTAATTGCTAAGCCATCCTTCTAGCCCTTTCCTTTCTTGAAAATACAATATGTGTTT
Organism: Orientallactaga sibirica; assembly: GCA_036365145.1. Classification (NCBI taxonomy): domain Eukaryota; kingdom Metazoa; phylum Chordata; class Mammalia; order Rodentia; family Dipodidae; genus Orientallactaga; species Orientallactaga sibirica. Next base: position 23,312,801 of record JAEOAD010000032.1, on the reverse strand, counting down.
ACTAAGATGGTTTCTCAAGGTGTGTTTAATGCTGCTTCCTCCTGAAGGGATATCCTGCTGCAAGCCTTGCTTTTTGTCCTATAGGCTGGTGAAAGACAATGGAGCAGTCAGCACACAAGACCGCCATTTGTGCACTGCTGCAGATGTGGAGATTGTATAACGTGTTGGGCTTTTCACATCAATGAAAGGGGCACCAGGGTTCTGTACCAGGCGTTTCTCATTTCCTCTTTTTTACTGGGGAGGGATGAAGGACGTTCTTTGAGAGATGCTTATTCTTGTAAGGAGGTCATCACTGTTGGAAGATTAAACGATTTCTAAATATGTTCATTTGAGCCCCCCAAGTTTGGGTTTTATTCTACAAATCTCCAAAGTGCCTGCTAATTTTCCTCCATCCACAGCATCTTGATTTAATCTTTGTAATACTAGTAACTCAAAGGTGAAGAAAGCTCTTAGTGGCTTTGGAATCCAGTGAGAATTATAGCCCTGTACACATCCTGTCGTAATGACACCTGCTGGGGTTGGACTGTGAGATGCACCCATCTCTTCTCCTAATTCTACTAACGTAGAATTCATTGTCTTTAGGTAGCTGGTAATACTGTTAGGTATTTTTTTTTATTTTTGAGAGCAGGCCAAGTTGAGAGAGAGAGAGAGAGACAGAGAGAGCGAGAGGGAATATGGGCGCACCAGGGCCTTTAGCCATTGCAAACAAACTCCAGATGCATGCACTATTTTGTGCATCTGGCTTTACATGGGCACTGGGGAATTGAACCCAGGTCATCAGGTTTTTTAGGCAAGCACCTTGACCATTGAACTGTCTCTCCCGCTCCTGAGATAATTTTTGTAACTGGTCAGGGTCTAGCTTCATTTTCTGGAATAATGGATTCCCAGCAGTTTTTACAGGACATGTTGTCTTGCACTAATATTGTTCTTAGCAACTTTATTCAATATTTGTTGGTTTCAGATGTATTGGTTTGCTTTTGAGCTATGATAGAGAATTTAATGGTGCAATTCTTTGGTTTTACACACTTACAAATGAAAATTAAACAAGGCAGAATGACATTTGACGATTCTCTTTACTGTGCTGTATTTCTGGTTGAGTTATTTTGGGGAAAATTTCAAATGAAGGGCTTCTGGCTTTATTTAGACAGTAGAAATAACAGAAAAACAAACCTTATCTGTAATATGATCTTTAGAAGATTTCCATGATGCCATATTAAGTTTTAGGAGGAACTTGAGAAACTTTTTGTTTTGTTGTTTTGAGAAAGAGCTGTACTGTGTAGTCCAGGCTGGCTTCTAGTTCATTATGTCGGCCTGGAGCTTACAGCCATCTGTCTTCCTGCTTACACTCCCCACTGCTGGGCTTGCAGGCATGAGCTGTTCCCAGCGCCATATCTGTGTTTTGAAAACAGACTAAAGAGTTAACCTTTTGCATATCTGAAAAAAATTCTATTAACTATTGAAAAAATTGACGACATATATAAAGCTGGAACTTGAGATAAAGAAATTCTTATGTGACACACATATGATATCTTTTAAGAGACTAGGCAGAGTGAAAAAAATTGCGAGTAAGCCTTTTCATTATCCTTCTTTTCCTACTAAATCTCAAAGCAAACTTGATCTGTCTGCTAACTGTGATGTGTTGTTGGCCTCTTACATCTCTCCCTTGGTGTTGTGTATGCACAGATGGAATCATGCAGTAGTCTTTTTACCCTATCTTTCACTGGCTTTGAGCTGGTAAATGCTCACAAATTTTGCATTATGTAGTATCATTTAAAAAAAAAAAGAGAGAGAGAAGCTGGGTGTGGTAGCACACACCTTTAATCCCAGCACTCGGGAGGCAGAGGTAGGAGGAGCACCATGAGTTCGAGGTCACCCTGAGATTACTTAGTGAATTCCAGGTCAGCCTGGGCTAGAGTGAGACCCTACCTTGAAAAACCAAAAAAAAAAAAAAAAAAAAAAAAAAGGGTTTCATGGCTACTGAACATATGCAACGATCTCAGCCCTGATATTATTGTGACTCTCCTTGACACCGTTATCTGGCTTAGAACCTTGCATTTGAAATGGTGTAATAGTTGGATTCATTCTCCTGTGGAGAAACTTCAGGCTTGTTATTAAGTTGATCTTTGTGGCATGCAGTGACATTAAAGTGTAGATAAATGATAAATATTTTGTTTTCAAAATAAATTAGCTACTTGTTATTTAATCACATAAATCAAATAATGTCACATTCTGGTTAAAATTGGCATTTCTATATATGCTGAATTATTTCTATCTATTGATCTTTTACATGCAGTTAATGTTTTCAGAACATTCAAGGTAATTTATTTCTGACAGATTCAATATAGAGAGTTTTTTATTTTTTAATATTTAATTTAATTTATTTATTAGAGAAAGAGAGGAGAGAGAGAGAGGGAGAGAATGGGCTCACCAGGGCCTTTATAGCTACTGCAAACAAACCTCAGATGTATGTGCCATATGTGCATCTGGCTTATGTTGGTTCTAGGGAGTCAAACCTTAACTGCTAAGTCATCTCTCCAGCCCTTATATAGTTTAAGAAACTTGTATTTGAACTTTGGAAGTAAAAAATCCACAGAATTTCCAAATAGCATTTATACAGAATTAGCGTATTGAAAAGAAAAAAATTGCTTGTTCTTTATTTAATTATTTAAAAAATTTAGTATTGAGATTCAGTCACATTAAACAGTAGAAACATATTATCTACATATTCTTTTGACCTTAAAGAACCTATTAAAGAACCTATCTTTAACCTTTCTCTACTCAGTGGTTTTTGGTAATATATTTTAGATGGTTAGATTTAGCGAAGGCATTGTGCATAAATGTGCATTAGTCTTCTGATATGTAACATTTATGAATAATGCTAGTAAAATTCTAAATAAAATGCTTCATTACTTGTTGTTTACTAATATTTAAACAGAATAAAAATTACCCAAATGTTAGAGAATACTGATGACATACTGTGACAAAACAGTGTAAGATTTTGACCATGGGCAGGGTCTACATTCTTTGAGCATTAACTGCGAGCTGCAAGCTGTGTTTTGCGTTACTTCTACCTCGTTCACTTGTCACCTGTAGATAGGTCTCACGACTGCTTTCACTCACTTGTGCTGGTCAGGCTACTCATTATCTTCTCATGCAAATCAGTCCACTGCTATAGAAGATCAGTTCTTAGTGTAGAACTTTTATGTTTCCACTTTGTCCTTTTGTCTTCCTGCTCAAATTGTTCCCTTATTTCTTTATTTTTTTTCAAGGGAGGTTCTCAGTCTGGCCCAGGCTGGCTGGACTTCACTGTGTAGTCTCAGGGTGGCCTCGAACTCATGATGATCCTCCTACCTATGCCTCCCGAGTGCTGGGATTAAAGGTGTGCACCACCACGTCCTGCTTTGTTCCCTTATTTTGGTTGAGGAATATAAGAGTTTTTCAAGCTGTTCCAAGGTTGTTTCTAATACCTTGTAGCAGATCAGCAGTGGTTCACGAAAATATACTTATGTGGGAAATAATTACTCATTATGACTTTCTAAGAGCAAACTAGAACTACTGCATAGGTTTTGTGCTGGTATTTGCTTTGAAAAGCACGTGGCACATAGACCTTCTGTCTTTTTGCCTTTTACATTTACCTGTGTGTTGTTAACAACAGCCATGGTGTGGAGGGCTCAAGGAGGATTTATATAAACTATATAAGCACCTCTTCTGCAATGGTCCCTGAACTTTGACCTTCTTCTTATGTAGTATGTTTACTGTAGATATTCTTAAAACAAACTACCCATCAGCTGTTAGTTACTACGGGTACACTGACTTTCCTCAGGGAAGGTTCGAGCCCAGGGTCTTATCAGCTGGCATACCAAAGGAACATATAGTATGTTTGGATGGGGAAATAGTGACATACGTTTGTCAGCAAATGTGTCTCATCTGAATATACTTCTTGGATGACAGTGAGGAAAAGCTGCATTCTGACAAGATGGGATGGACATTTGGGGAATCAAACTCATTTCACCAGAGGCCTATTACCTTGTATAGAGAAACCGACATGCCCACCTTGCTCCCGTTTGCATGGGATTCTAAGTCGTCCTGTTACTCCTATCTCTGTGATGTTAGAGGTGGAGGGTCAGCCCTTTCCCTGCTTTCCCGGCTGATGCCCACCTGGGAGGAGCCTTCAAGTTCTGCTATGCACTCAGGGAGGTGGCTGATTACGCAGGAAATAGCCCATCTTCCTCAAGCTGATTTGTTTTTTGGTTGCTGGCTGAATGGAATGAGAATGTCATTTTATAAATTCTGGAAACAATGTACGTGAGGATTGTTATGCATGTCCTGAAGTCAGTTTTCTCCCAGTGGGCTTTTCTTATTTGCTGGTTTCTAGAAAGCTTTCTTTAGACTTTGTGTCCTCACTGTAGAAACTATAGATGAACCATGTTGCAGAAAGGTGAATTTCCATTTGTTAGTCTTTTGTTTGTTCATATATCAGTAACTTGTTATTGAAAAATACTTATGACTTTTACAGATTTCCATGAAAAAATTTATCCTGGGCACTAGACCCTAGTAAACAGTAAAACAGAATTAAACTTTCTTAAATGTCGTAAAAACATGAACAAGAGAACTGAAAAGCAGTCCTGACAACAACCTTTGTTTTTCTGACACTGTTCTCCTTGTGTATTAGTAATGTGAATGCTAGAGGTGACTGGAAGTATTTCGTTCTCTTAGAATTAGTATTTAATTTAATTATTTGAGAGAGAAAGAGGCAGATAAATGGATGGATGGATGGATAGATAGATAAAGAGAGAGGTAGAATGGGCACACTAGGGCCTCTAGCCACTGCAAATGAACTCCAGACACATGAACCACCTTGTGCATCTGGCTTATGTGGGTCTGGGGAATCGAACGTGGATCCTTAGGCTTTGCTGGCAAGCACCTTAATCTCTTAGCCATCTTTCCATCCCAGGAATTAGTATTTTTCTTTTAAAAAAAACTAGCCGGGCATGGTGGCGCATGCCTTTAATCCCAGCACTTGGGAGGCAGAGGTAGGAGGATCGCCGAGAGTTCGAGGCCACCCTGAGACTATATAGTTAATTCCAGGTCAGCCTGGACCAGAGTGAGACCCTACCCGAAAAAAAAAAAAAAAAAAACTAGAGAAAAGTTATGGTTATGGCCTCCATATTTTGCTCCTTTATCATAGATGTAATTTAAAAATCAGATAACAGTATTTATTCTCTTTCTACAGTGGTAAGAGTTAGTATAGAATAATATCTAAATTCACCCATAGACATTAATTGTGAAATGGACATTTGCTTAGTCCTTTGATAAAGCTAAGACTAGAATATGTCATGCTGTAGGCAAGCCCTAAAATTCTGCTGTCATTTCTTGTCATGATTTTTAATTTCTTAAACTGATGATCTTCTTTGGGGGATAACCCACCTGTTTTGCAGGGGTCCAGGCTTTAGAGAACTCATCCAGTTTCTTGATTTCTTAGAAATAATGTGTGGAGGGCTCGGTGGTTAAAGTGTTTGCCTGCAAATCCTAGGGACCCGGGTTCAATTCACCAGTACCCTTTGTAAAGCCAGATGCACAAAGTAGCAATGTATCTGGAGTTGATTGCAGTGGCTAGAGGCCCTGGTGTGTCCATTCTCTCTCTTTCCCTCTGTCTCTCTACCTGTCTCTTTCTTTTTCATAAATAAATAATAAAATATTTTTTAAAAGAAATAATATATGGAATTCTATAGAATTCTGTGCCCAGATCACATTTTCACCTTTCCTTTCTTTTTCCTTCCCTTTCCTTCCCTTTCCTTCCCTTTCCTTCCCTTCCCTTCCCTTCCCTTCCCTTCCCTTCCCTTCCCTTCCCTTCCCTTCCCTTTCTCCTTTCCTTTCCTTTCCTTTCCTTTCCTTTCCTTTCCTTTCCTTTCCTTTCCTTTCCTTTCCTTTCCTTTCCTTTCCTTTCCTGTCCTGTCCTGTCCTGTCCTGTCCTGTCCTGTCCTGTCCTGTCCTGTCCTGTCCTGTCCTGTCCTTCCTTTCCCTTTCCCTTTCCCTTTCCCTTTCCCTTTCCCTTTCCCTTTCCTTTCCTTTCCTTTCCCTTTCCCTTTCCCTTTCCCTTTCCCTTTCCTATCTTCTTGTCTCAGCCTCAAGGGTGCTGGGATTAAAGGCATGCACCACTACACCTGGCCATTTTCACCCTTTTTAAAAAAATAAGGAAGCATAAACCATACAAAGTAACCCTTCAAGTGCTGCCATTTTTACACCACTGTAGGCTGAGCCATTATAAACACCCTTACATTTGTCAGTAGATCATTGAGTCATTGTTGCCATGTGTTCAGAATTTTATCACTTGTTAGTTAGATGTGAGCCTTTAATAATCTATCATCTTGTTACAGTAAATGACTTGGCTTTGAGAGGCCATTTTTTTTTTAATTAAAAAAATTTTTTTGGTTTTTCGAGGTAGGGTCTCATTCTGGCCCAGGCTGACCTGGAATTTACTATGTAGTCTCAGGGTGGCCTCGAACGCACAGCAATTCTCCTACTTCTGCCTCCCGAGTGCTGGGATTAAAGGCGTGCGCCACCGTGCCCAGCTCAAGACACCATTTATTTTTTATTTGCTATGAAGACCTTGAACTTGCTATTTTACTGCCTCAAGTTCCTGAATACTAGATTACAGACATGTACCACCACTACCCAGAAATATATATATATATATATATATATATCCTATGCCAGCAGCACCACCTGCATCCAAAACACTGGTGAAATGAACATCCGTCTGAACTGTGCTACATAATGTTCCTTCTCAAAAGCTTACTCTTGGGGCTGGACAGATGACTTAGTGGTTAAGGTGTTTGTCTGTGAAGCCTAAGGACCCCGGTTCAATTCTCCAGGTCCCATGTAAACCAGATGCACATGGTGGTACATGCATCTGAAGTTTGTTTGCAGTGGCTAGATGCCCTGGTGTGCCCACTCTCTCTCTCTCTCCCTCTGTCTTTAATAAGTTAAAAAAAAAAAAAAAAAAAAGACTGTTTCCAAAAAGCATATCCTGAGAGTGCTTCTTCCCGTGTGCCCTTAACCACCATCTCTTGACAACTCTAATGAAATTGCTGTTACTAGTCTCTGTACTACTACTTCTATTATTTCCCACTTAGGAGGAAGATTAAGGTTTCATTCTACCTGACTCTGTCTTTGTTGGGATCTCTCAGCAATGTCCTAGAGCGTTTTGTAAAATCAAAAATCCTTACTGTGGCTTTCAAGTGGCCCTGTGTGATCTGACTTCATTGAGCTATTCTTTTTAAGAAAAATTTATCTTATTCATTTGCACATGTGGGCATGTGTGTGTGCTTGTGCTTATGCCTATGCTTGCACACACCAAGGTCTTTTGGCTGCTGTAAACAATTGCCTCTTCTGCTTTTTATGTGGGTGACTGGGGGATTGAACCTCCGCCCCCAGGCTTTGCAAGCAAGTGCTTTTAACCACTGAGCCATCTCCCCAGTTCCTCACTGACCTATTCTAACATGTGGGACAGGGCCATCTCTCTTTCCAACTTATTTCAACCACACTGGCCAACTTTCAGTTTACTAAGCAACAGTGCATTTAGCCTCCTTTTAAGAACTAGAAATCAATTTTTCTTTCTTGGATACACAGAATTTGAAGTGCGCCACTGTGGTGTGGCAAGAATTTGCCTGTAAAGTAAGAGCCCTTGAATACTGACATTCCTTTCTCCACACCTTCCCAAAGCATAAAAGGCAGAGGTGCTCTTTGCTCTACGCTGGCTTTAACTCATGACACATGGCCAGCTCTCAAGTGGAAATAGAAAGTCCTTGTATTTTTCATTTTGACATGCACACACAGCAGAGCATCCTTTCTACCATGTGTTTCCCTATTGTGTAGTGAATAGAACTGAAAACAACTTTTACATTTAGCCTAAACCATTATTATCAGTGTTCACACTTTTACCAAACTCCATGGTTGGCCTATTTGGTCCTTCCATCTGATTATTTTTTCCCATCATACTTGGCTCTGTCTTATAAATATCACATGCACAGTGAGAACTATTACACCCACTCTAAAGCATTCAGTTATTCCTTTCATTACCTCTGTCTAGTACTCTGTATGGCAATTGTTCAGGTCTGATGCTTTTCCAGTTTGTATAAATTCCCACCCTCATCCATTCATGTGCACAGCATTCTCTCCACTAGGCTATAACTTCTAAGACAGTTGGTATGTCTGTATCTTGTTTTTACTTTATTTAAAATTTTTTAAAAAACATTTATTTATTTTGAGAGGGAGGGGGGAGAGAGAGAGAGAGAGAGATAAAGAGAGAGAGAATAGGCATGCCAGGGCCTTCAGCCACTATAAATAAACTCCAGACACATGTGCCACCCTTGTGTATCTGGCTTATATGGGTCCTAGGGAACTGAGCCTGGGTCCTTTGGCTTTGCAGGCTAATGACTTAACTGCTAAGCCATCTCTCCAGCCCTATTTTTGCTTTATTCTTACCACCTAGAAGAGTGCACAAAATAATAATAAATTTTTGTTTGGTAAATTTCTTAATTTATAAGTGATTTCAATTCATTGAACAGTAACCTAAGTGACCACTTATAAAGATCAACTATTATTATTACGACAGCTTTTTAGAAGAAGCTTAGAAATAGAGGCTGTTGCTGTGTTGCACTTCCAGCCTATGTGATGAATAAATTATCTTACCTGGTCTATTATTTTCAATTGAAAAATGTTCATGTCTTCCTGTAGATTTACTTTTGCTAATTAACTTTAGTGCATATTAATCATAAAATCATTTTAAGGATAAAATTTTTAAGGTTATCTGAATGAGATGAAAATAAATAGTTCATTAGGAGTAGAGAAAGGAAGTATGCTTGTGGTATTACATTGAGGTAAGAGACAATTTTAATATTGCATTAAATACTATGATTTTTTACAGTGACTTTGCATTTTAATTTTTTTGTGCTAATGTTGAATTCAGTTTTGGATCTTCTATGAAAGGGAAGGAGGTGAATATCTTACTGGCTCCCAATTTTTACGTTTTTTTTTTTTTTTTTAATTTTGTTGATGTTATGTGGTACGGTGTTTTCCTGTATATTTGTGTCTGGCCTCAAACTTATAATGCTCCTGCCTTAGGCTTCTGAGTGCTAAGATTATTTGATGTAGTGGGTGTGACAGTCACTACCCTCAGTAGATATTTAAATAATACAACCTCAAGAAATTCATAAAACATCAGAAAGCAAATACCAAGCACAACTAATAATGATACATGATATACTTTTCTTTGTTCTGTTGTGAGTGTTGTACAAATTATGAAAAAGAATAAGATATCTCTGTTCCAACTAGATGTATCTCCAATGGTGGAATTTAGAGAAAGTGATAACAGTGAAACAGATATTTAAGTAATTTGAGGACCTTACCCAGTGCTGTTCCCATTGTAAAGGGAGGTTTCAGAAACTGTTAAGACCAAATCATTTCCTGGCCCACTCATCCCCACCAGTCCTTGCTATAATTCTGAGGTCATTGGAGAGACAGTAGTAATTCTTTCATATATTTTTTTGCTCCTTACCTAATTGATAAGACACTAGTTTAGTGAATATAATTATTATCAAAATGGTCACAATCCACACAGTTCCATCCAATATTAATAAACTATAATGAAGAACTGGAAATATTATCACATTTTTGTGTCTATAATTTCTACATAGAACCAAACTTGAAATTTACTACAGACTAGACAATAGAGAAGGGAGAGATGGAGTGGGGAAGAGGGTGAGGTGGAGGGAAAGGGAGAAGGAGGGAGGGAAAGAAGAAGGGATGGGGAGACAGATAAAGAAAAAATAAAATAAAACAAAACAAAATCACAAATGTATAGGAAATGTCTAGCTTAGATTTGGCGGTTACCATATACTGAATGCAAGAATGCAATGAGGACAAACATACCTTGCTTTTCTCATTTATCTAAATTTATTCTTTTAAAAATATTTTATTTATTTGAGAGACTGAAATAGGCAAATTATACGTGTGTGTGTGTGTGTGTGTGTGTGTGTGGAGAGAGAGAGAGGGGAGAGAGAGAGAGAGAAAGAATGGCTGTGTCAGGTTCTGTAGTTACTGCAAGCAAACTCCACACGTATGTGCCACCTGTGCATCTGCATTTACATGGGTACTGGGGAATTTCACTCAGGTCCTTAGGCTTTGCAGGCAAGTGCATTAACCACTGAACCATCTCTCCAGCCCTTAAGTTATGCTTAAAACTGTTTACCTCCTGCTATAATATCCAGCAGGTTATTGGAAGATCTGCTATTGTGTTTTAACCTTGGAAGGAAAGATTATATTTTGTGTTTCAGTGCAGTATTTATATTTGGTTGGAAACATTTATAGAGTACTTGCTGCTTTGAGATCTCCATACCTCATTTGATCCTCATAACCATTCTATGAGGTAGGTGTTAGTATAATTCCAGTTTATCAGATAGGAAAACAGAAAAAGGCTAAACAATATGTATAAAGTTACCCACGGGTCGAATCCAAAACCCAGGATTTCAAATTCTAGGCTACATTGACTCTCAGTGTTTCATTCATGCAAAATATATTTGAGTTTTATTTGTTCAAATTGCTGAAAAATTGCAATTTAAATGGCCACAAGTCATGATTTTCTTTGTCAGTTTAGCAAAGAGAAAGGCTTGAATGCAATGAGATAGATATACTTCATAGACATTATAACACATAACTCTTTCAGGACCTTTTGCCCATGAAATATTTTCACTAAAAGTTGGTGAAATTCTCCAGATTTATTCAGCTTGCAACTTCCCCATCAAATTGCACTTTTGTGAACATCTCCCTTGAATCCCACCAGCTCTGTACTTGTTGTACAGGGTGAGCAGTATTTGCCTCATGATTTGGAATTCCTACATGGCTACCAGCTGACTTGTTGGAGAAATTTCATTTATTTTCTGATGAAGGTATGAGAGTGTTATATGTGTGGCAGTGGGATGTATGAACAGTGTTGTGTGTGCTCTTCTTTATGAAAGCTCATCTAGATTCTCTAATCAAAGAGAATGTGTATGCTTAGTTTTGCCTTCTTGCTACTGCCTGAAAGATGAGTAGATAGATATTTTAAAAGTTTTTTTTTTGTGAGAAAAAAAGCACAGAAAGAAAAGAGAAAAGAAAGTTCAAGGAGCTTGAATGTGGGGAGCTAGAGGAGTTAAAGGAGTCCATGTGGAGAATAAGGGCTAGGGTTCTCTCCCCGCTGGAAGTTCCCAAGTGGTCAGAACATCTAATGCTTTTGAGTCAAGTCATTTCAACAATATTTCTGTGCAACTTTCAAGTGTTTGTGTGTGTGTGTGTGTGTGTGTGTGTGTGTGTGTGTGTGTGCACGTGCGCACGTGTGCATGTGATGCAGTTCATGGACTTATAGATGATTCAGACAATAGTAACTCACATTTTGAATACCTGATGGTTATAATACATTAGACCAAGAAAGTCATTCTCCTCCAGAGAATATTCTCTCAAGCTATATATACCCCAAATGTCAAGGCAGAATAAATCCTTATTACATCAATAACTAAGAATACATATTGGGGACTTTTGTTGAATAAATGTCTAGCCTTCCCTCTCCAAGGGGTTGATATTTTTCTCCATTATTATTAATTTGAAGTGATAGTGAGCAGTATTTTTTGTAATTTAGTTTTTATGTATATTATTCTAATTTTACATTTGTAATGGTGACTCCATTATCCTCCTCCCTGTCCTCCCTCTTCCAAAGGGACCCTCATCAATGGGGAATGTGGGTCATGCATTGTGGGGGTAGTCAAGAGTTATGGGGGATAGGCCATGTCTCTGTGCATAATGCCCCAACTTGTGACTCTAACATTCTTTCTGCCCCCTCTTCCACAAATTTCCCTGAGCCACGTTGGGGTCATTTTAGTTCTACTTCAGTGATGAGGTTTTGGGAGCCTCTGTGTCTCTGGATATCTTGCTTAGTAGGAGTTGGATGTTCTCTGTGTTTATCTCCTTCATCCTTTATCTGGTGTCGTGATCCCCAAGAATGCTGAACTCTTGCCCTTCCCCTGCATTACTCTATGGTTTCAGCTGGGGCCCTGGTGAGGTGTGATTGGCTGATCCTCCCTTCAGGTTCGTTGTCCATCTGAAAAAGATAAGCAAATTCTCCAACACAGAGAGAAGTTAGTATTAGATAGATGGGATGGCCATAGATATCTTGGAGAGAATTTATGCGTAGGCCCTCTTCTGGCCCACATTGGGTGGTATCTTGATTGGAGACAGTGCTCATTTTTTGTACATGGTTTTGACTTATTTGCCAGTTCCAGCAATGAGTTCCATTCTACTGAGTGGATCTATTAGCCAAATCAAGAGCAGTTGGTTGCCCACTATGGCTGTGTGCCACTACTGCACTTGTTTGAACATTATATCAGATTGTTTCCTGCTGGGTATCTTAGACTGCAGGTTGTTTGGACAGATGTCAGCCATTTGAATATTCAAATATATGTGTGTAACAAAAAGAAAACAATCTCAGTTTAGTTCAGTTCTTCCCAAGCCTTCTTCTCCACTTCCTCACAACTACTTTGAGTTAACTGAGACATGACTTGAGACAAAGAAGGATGTATAGGGTAGAAGGGTGAGGTCTGAGGCTTGTCTGCCTTTCTTTCTTTCTTTCTTTCTTTCTTTCTTTCTTTCTTTCTTTCTTTCTTTCTTCCTTCCTTCCTTCCTTCCTTCCTTCCTTCCTTCCTTCCTTCCTTCCTTCTCTCTCTCTCTTTCTTTCTCTTTCTTCTTTTCCTCCCTCCTCTCTCCCTTCTTCCTTTCTTTATTTAAATATCTTATTTTTATTTATTTATTTCGGAGAGAGAGAGCGAGAGGGAGAATGGACGTGTCAGGGTCTCCAGCTGCTGCAGATGAACTCCAGATGTGTGCATCCCCTTGTGGCTTAAGTGGGTCTTGGGGAATCGAACCTGGTTCGTTTGGCTTTGCAGGCAAGCGTCTTAACCACTAAGCCATCTCTCCAGCCCTGCCCATCTTTATTAGCCATGTGACATGCTGAATACATGGGAAGTGAAAAAAAAAATCCCTTTTACCTTCCTGAAGATTTGTGGGAAGAAGTGAGATAGAGAGTGAGTAGGTCAGGGCACAATGACCTCTTCCTTTTCTGGGAGTCTAAACAACTAATAGAGTGACTTCAGAAATGTCTAGGTATGTGTGGCAGACCAAGAAAAATATGGGGCTGTTGGGGACGCCAGAGGGAGGCTACCACAGAGGAAGAACTCAAGTTTGCTGTCAGTCTTGGTGTTAGGCAATGCTGGCCTCCTCATACACAAAGGTCTGACCCACAGAACAGAGAGGAGCAGACGTACAATGTGTGATCGCTGCCAGGTAGATTGGCAGAGTGACCCCACAAAGTCATCATGACACTCAAAGGACTGTTAGACTGATTACAGTGAGGCCAGACTGGAGAGGCACCAGTACCTGGGGATATGGAGGCAACTGGTCACAGGAGCAGGTCATAGTAGCTTCTAACAAGGGACTCTGAGGTTGCAAGCAGATGGAGAGGGTCTGAGTATGTGTCCTAAGAGTTTCATGGAGAACACAAGGCAACGGGTCATTCTTGGATCCTGAGATTCACCATCAGGACTGTAGCTCTTAGACATTTTAAAGGAACAACCCTTTCCCTGACACAGGGACTGGGTAATGGTACTGGCACCAGGTAATAAAACATGTGACCTGGAATCTGGTTTACTATAATAAAACAAAGGTATATAAAGAGATATAATGGTTCAGTGTGGAAATTAGAGACACAAAATGTGATAATATTTCATCTACCTTTCAACATTATCACAAGGATATCACATGATTCTTCCTTTGGTTCAGCAAACCTTTTGTAATTGATTATGTAAAGATTTCAAAAAAAGTTAAAATCTTTACCATGCAAAATATGTTTTTGATATTTAGCAAAATAATATGCATGCACTCTTTAACACAGAAATTCTTGTGTTATGTGGAAAAAAGAAAGTATACATATATGAGCATAGACTTTACATACAAGTATATGCTGTATTTTACACAAATGTAAAACATTTTCTTTTCTGAAAAGAAATTTAAGAAAACTATTAAACTGATTATTAGGAGGGAGAGACTTGGGAGAGAGGAGATAGTCTTTATTTTCACCAACCTGGACTGTGTGCTATTGCCTAACAGTCAAGAACTTGTTATCTAGCCAAAGGAATATTGACAAACTTCTTTCTTCTTACATAGTTTCTCTCTTGTCATTCCCCTTCTTCAAATATAAATATATATTATGAACATGTATGTATATATGTATATGTGTGTAACATAATAAATGTTAGTTTTCTCTTGATATAGGAAACATTATTTTACTTTCATAAAAAAAACTTTATATGATTTCCTCTGTAGAATATGAGCTTTTTTTCATGATTTAACCCTACGAGAAAAATTGCATCAAGCTATCGGCCTCTTACCAGTTTGGCATATTTATACCTGCAAAGACACAACTGTGTGGTTGTTTATTAAACTGCCAGTTGGCTGGGAACTGTGTGTTATATGCCTTTCAAATCTATAAGAAAAAAACTACATGCGTTTTAAAATATACAAAATGCTTTCTAGTTAATTTGGTGTTTTATATAAATTTGATCTATATTTATAGTCATGACCTTATCCATCTCATAAATAGGAAAGAAAATCCAGAATAAAGCAGCTGCATTCATGTTTTTGGCGAATGTTCACATAGAAAGAAAATAGCTGCTTTTACCCTGAGTCCCAGACGCCAAGTTGATATCAGTAATTTAGAACCATTATCAGACAAAAATGCCCCTCACCATGACTGGTCTGCTCAGCCCAGCATGTCTTCTCAGTTCTACATTCTCAGAGGCTGAACTCTGTTCCAAGGGGGTAATTTTGGCTCAGTCATAGACACATAATGTGGGTATTACCGTACATGGCCACTCTTTCCATTGATAATAGCCCAGCTGGGCTGCCAATTGGACTTAGAAGAATGACGTCAGGTTTATTTTGCTTCCAGCAATACTGGAAACCCAAAACTTGCTTTGGCTGGAGGTAGAAAGAGAGAGAATAGTAATAGCTATTTTACTGTTATATAGTGCTTGCTTGTAATAAATCTCAGAGTGTTTTTGTATTGATTAAGGTAACATTCCTGTTGGGCAGATGGGTGTTACACCTTGCTGTACATTTTGTAGATTTGGAATATTTTTTTACAGTAACAAGTAAAATTAAATGATTAGACTATGGTTGAATGACAGAGTTGACTACTAAAATAATTAGTCATGATTCCTTTTTTTCCTGCCTCTTTAAGATGGCAAGGGATCATGCCTTTATTTGGGGTGATAGTACACTCTAAGCTTCCTGACAGTAGGGACTCATTTTTTTTAATGGACATACGTAGTATGTCTACATCATGTGTTGGTACCATCCTTTCCCTTGTCCCTGCCCCCATTCTGTTGGGGCATTCCTCAGTGGAGTTGCTGGTATTCCCCATGAGGTTGTGGGTTATTGCATTGTGAAAGCAGCAGTCAGATATTGGGGGGGGGGGTCAATGCCTCTAGGCATGACATCCCAAGCTGTGGCTCTTACAATCTTTCCACACCTTCTTCCACAAAATTCCCTGAGCTGTGGTGGGCTCTTAGGAGTCTCTGGATCTCTGCTTTAGTATGTGTTGAGTATCATCAGCATCTGTCTCCTTTACCCTGGTGTTGATTTTAGGGCTCACCATGGAAGCAACACTCTTGCTCGTCTCCCCAATTCCTCTGTGGTTTCAGCTGGGCAATGTTTTCTAAGCTCTTGAATATCTTGATGTTTCTTAGCATCAAGAATGGGATCATTTAAATTGTGTTTCTATGTGCCCTTCTCATTCTTCTTGTTTTCCTTGGCCCACAACCAACAGCTTAAACATTAACGAGGTCTAGGGATGAAAAGTAATATAGTGCTGCTTCCTTGAAAATAAAAGGCACTGTTAGCTCACAGTACTACAGAGCCTTGTGAAGGTCTGCAGCCAGGAAAAGGAATAGAAAAGAACTGTAGCCTCCCCATCATACAGCAAATAAAACCAGATAGTATCAGACCTTCCCTTAGGATGGAAGACATGTGTAGTTTGATAAGGTTTCTGTTATACCATTTTCACTGATTCCTGTTTTTGTTATTGGGTCCTATCAAAGTTCAAATATGAAGGTAGGTGAATCCATAGTGAAGCCCAATCTGGGATCCACAGTGAGTTAGGGACCAGGCTGGATTTTAGAGTAAGATGGTGTTGCAGACACAAACAAACAAAAAGTTTTAAGGATAAATGTGTTTCCTTTTTGTATTTTGTAGCTTACCCCTTTTTTCTTTTGCATGTGTATTGTGTATGATGCATGTGTGTGCATGCATGTGTGTTTATGCATGTTTGTATGTTTGTGGGTGTATGTGTACATGCATTTGTTTATACATGTAGATGCCAGAGGTTGACATTATGTGTCTTTTTTCGATTGCTCTCCACCTCATTTATTGATACAGGGTCTCTCACTTGAACCTAGAGCCCACGGATTTGGCCAGTTTAGCTAGCCAGTGTGTCCTGGGGACTCCCCCTGTTTCTGCATCCCTAGTGCTGTGATTACAGGTGGCTACCACACCTGCCAGGCACTTACATGGTTGCTGGGAATCCAAACCCACATCCTCATGCTTGTCTAGCAAATGCTTTTATCCATTGAGATTGAGCCGTCTATCTCCTCAGTCCTGTACCCTGGCCTTTAAAAATCTACTTTTCTTCCTAATTATAAGGCATCTTTTATTTGATATGTAATCAAAAGATTTGTGTTCATGATTATCTTGAATCAATACTTGTTTTAAATTATAGTCATTATTTGCATACTAGCAATAAATAGTTTATAAATTAGTATATATAATGACTAGTACCTACAGAGTGACTCTCTGTGATTGAGCTGGAATGTGAAGGTAGACTGCTGTGATATCTTAAAACAAGCTTAAACTTGTTTAAGCTCTCAGATGGTTTAAATGTTTCCATGTATTATTAAACCATGACAGTAAAAGAGAATTTAATATGATTGATAATCTACAATCAAAGCCATTTTACAGAAAAGCAATGAGCTTTCTAATTTTAAGACAATTTATTGACATGGCTATTTCTAATAGAAGTTAGAATAAACATCTGTGGATATGTGTTCTCTAATGGGCCAGAAATAAGGTTATTTTCTAAGGCAAACACAAATAATATCCTGTGAATTCTACTATGTCTCTTTAGTAAGAGTTTCCTAACATATTCTCACTGAGTCTTCTAAAAATATTGTTAGAAGGACTAAAGCATGCTATAAACATCAAAGTCTCCAGTTTTCAGTGTAGGCTTAGAAATTCTGTAATGTAGGAAAAATTAACAATTTTCTCAGAGATTTTCCTTCGAGCTATTGAAAGTTTTCTATTGGTGTAGAAGTTTAAGTGTTAATTTTTTCTGATCTTTCAAATTCTGCATCTTAATTGTATTTTGTTTTCATAATCACAGTGATTATAACATTCCTTATTTCACCATCCCTAAATATTGATCTACTTTTTCCTTTTATACTTAACCCATTTATTAAGTTTGAAATATTGAAAGTCAGAATATTAAATTTAGAAAAAACATAATTACATTCCCTTTCTTTTCAAAGCCTAGGTTTTTTATTCTCCAAAAAAATCTCTTAGTTTTTTTTCTTATTTCCCATTTATACTGAATAGTTATATCTGCTAAATATATTAAATCTTCCTAAGATCAGTATGTGGCTCAGGCCTCCAAGAAAAAAAGTCACTTGAAAATGACCTATACATGCTTCTTGTCTCTGTGGAGGGTTAACTTAAGAAACTCAATTTTAATAAAATTTAAAAGATATCTCATAAGAGGAAATACACTAATACTGGTGGAAAGACCAACATGCACAAGTAAATGTTATTTTTCTGGGTTTGACCAAACTCTGCGAGTCTGGTTTATGTTGGATGTTCACTCAGCTGACTGGATGGAGTTTCTATCTAGACCCTCTGGTTGGAAGGACTTTGTTTGTTTTTTGAGGTAGGGTCTCCTTCTAGCCCAGGCTGACCTGGAATTTACTATGTAGTCTCAGGATGGCTTTGAACTCACAGTGATCCTTCTACCTCTGCCTCCCAAGTGTGCCATCATGCCCGGCTCTTGGAAGGAATTTTTATTAGAGGTGAACAAAACAATGTTGTACAGCTGAGCATTTAGCGAGCATTGGATGTGTTATGTTCAAAACACAACTAAGCACTTAAGGCCATTCCCTCTAAAGAAGAAAAAAAAAGAAATAGGCTTAAGCTGACTATGGGATATCTGATAGGACAGTTTTTAGTTTAGGTGTGCAGGTAGTGAAGATTTAACTCTATCTTGAAGGCTAAGCATCTATGAGCCCATGTGGGTTGGCTCCAAATATTCTACCTTGAAGACTTTGACTGACTAATGGGAGATGATCTTTCCTGGAGTGTTGGCTCCTGATACCCATTGGTGTTATCTATGGATCCATGACTTGCTTGTTTGTGGGCTTCCTGCTTCTGTATCCTCGTGAATGCTGACTTCTTAGGGATTTTAAATGACTTATTCTACTCAAGGTTTTGCACACTTAAAACATATACATATACCCACATGTAAGTCCAATGTTTCTTTATGGAGGTGCATCTAAAGGAGAGTAAAAAAATTACGAATTTTGAAATCTTTTCCTATTATAATGTCCAATACCTATTTTATTAGCATAAATCTTGCCTGGAATATCACATACCCAGAGAGATGGCATAGTTTTGTGAATAAATACGTTTGTACAACAGGGTATTTTAACCTGGAGTTGTACATAATGTGTACTTACAAAAACATGTAAAATAATTTTTGTAACAAATTTAATTATTCACAATATGGTGCTGCATACCGTGGTTACTGTTACAGATTCTCCTTTTATTTTAAAAAATATATTTTATTTATTTATTTGAGAAGAGGCAAGGAGAGAGAGAGAGAGAGAGAGAGAGAGAGAGAGAATGCATGTGCCAGGGCCTCCAGCCACTGCAAACAAACTCTACGTGCATGTGTCTCCTTGTGCATGTGGCTTATGTGGGTCCTGGAGAACTGAACCGGGATCCTTTGGCTTTGTAGGCAAACACCTTAACCGATAAGCCATCCCTCCAGCCCCAGATTCTCCTTTTTGATGGACATTGAATTCCTAAATTGGCAATGCAATGATGGAAGATTGAATAATACTGTTTGAATTCTCTTTTATTCTTTGAAACAAGATTGAATTTGAACCCATTCCTGTACATTTGCTCTTGTGAGCTCTGTATAGTTTCAGGACTGCTTCAGGCACATGCTATTCAGTAGTTATGGCAAAGGAACATTTTGTCGAGGCAGAAGATGTATGTAATTTTGTCAGAATCATTTGTGAGAATGAGAAAGAATTCAGGGATGGGTAGGGCCAGATGGGTTTTATTGTAAAAATAAAAATTTTCCTCATAGGTGTCTAACAGGAGGGATTTCTCTACTCTTTTTTGACTTTTGCCCCTGATAAATTGAGAAACTTACAATAACCAGTTTGATAGAGATTCATGACTAAGTAGAAAGATTAATACTACTTGTGAGATTACTGAAATTAACAACACTGAAATATGATAAAGGGATCAATATTTCTGTGGAACTTTGTAAGAACAATTCAAGGGACTTGCTGATGACAGTGTTACTTTAAGATGGGGAGGAAACAGAATCCTGTTCTTATAGTTATAATTAACTAATTTGATTAATTAGAGGCAGTCTTTCACTCTGTAGCCCAGGCTGGCCTCAAATTTATGGCAATCCTGCTTCAGTCTTCCAAGTTCTGGGATTTCAGAAATGATCTACCACTCTCAGTTTATACTTTTATTTATTTATTTATTTATTTATTTATTTATTTATTTATTTATTTATTTATTTTGGAGAGAGACAGAGAGAGAGGGAGAGGAAGACAGATAGAGATGGGCATGCCAGCAGCCTCTCAGCTGCTGCAAACGAAATCCAGATGCGTGCGCCCCCTTGTGGTCAAGTGCGGCATTGCGCCCTTACGTCACTTTGCATCAGGCTAAATGTGGGACCTGGAGATTGGAACCGGGTTCTTAGGCTTAGCAGGCAGGCACCTTAACCGCTAAGCCACCTCTCCAGCCCTACTTTTATTTTTAAATGCCATAGTAATGGTATATATTTTGGGATATAGCTATGACATTTCAATATATGTGTACACTATATGGTGATCAGATAATGTCACCTCAGACATTTCTCATTTCTTTGTGTTGGGTAAATTTACAGTCTTCTCTACTATCTACATCAAAATATTCAATCATTTCCAGCAGACTTTTTGGTTATTATTTACCAAACATACATGCTTCTATATGACTATTCTAATAGGCTTAATACTATTCACTTATTTATTATTACTGTTGAATTTTACTGCCTATTAGATGTTAACACACAATGTCTCTAAACAAGACAATCTATAGATTGTTAGAAAACAGTCAATAGAAAACATTTAATGCAGCCTTTTTTTTTCTGCACTTGTATGTGTGTGATGTGCATGCTTGTGTACATGCATGTTTGTATGAGTTCATGTATATGTAAACAGGGTTATATACACATACATGTACGTGTATGAGGAGGCCAGAAGTCAATGTTGGGTGCCTTCTTCTGTCACTGTCCATCTTATCCTTGCGTCAGGGTTTATTGCTGAACCTGGAGTTCACTGATCTGTTTATACTAGCCGGCCAGCAAACCCCAGAGATCTTCTTGTCTCTGCCTTCCCAGAGCTGGGATTACAGGCCCACGCCAACACCCTTGGGTTTTATATGTATGCTAGGGATCTCAACTCAGGTCCTGATGCTTACATAATAAACACTTAATCCACTGAGCTGTTTTCCATATCCTAATGCAAGCTTTAATTTAACTTTTAACAGGACCTTAAAGAATATTGTATCACATCAGAAGTAAATGAAAGGTTATTTAAAGTGGTTGGCCTTGAAAGGAGCCACTAGGGATATTCACTTGAGCTTGTTATAATATTTACTCTCTGTGGAGACATAGATGGTGGATGGCATTCTGATGCTCCACCTATTACAATGGTGAATCCAGATCCTTCTAAGCCCAGGAAGATCTGCCAGGGACTTTCAGATGGACATTTTCCCTACCTTTAGACACTCTTTCATTTGTGTATGCATGTGTGTTTATATGTGCATATATATTTGGAAGCTAGAGGATCATCTCTTTCTTTCTCAATTACTGGCTGCCTTATATTTGTTGATACAGGGTCTCTCACTGTACCTGGAGCTCATCCACTTGGCTGGCCTACTTAGCCAGCAAGCCTTGGGTGATTCTTCTATCTCTTCCATCCCAGAACTGGGATTACAGGTATATGCTGCTGCACCCAGCTTTGATGTGAGTGCTGTAGATTTGAACTCCAAACCTTATGCTTGTGTTGCAAGTACTTTACCTGTTGAGCCACCTCCCTAGCTTCCTAGAAAATGTTTTGATAAGTGCCAGAGAGTCTTTGGTATGTGTCCCTCATGCCAGACTGTTTCAGTTAGCACCACATGCCCGCCATCCTCATTCTTCTGCCTGCTGAAGATCTGTTGCTCACTCTTCTCGTTTGAGCCTTGATGAGTGGCACGGCAGTAGTGGGGCATGTAGACGTGACATGGCTGCTTCTACAATGCTGGGGTATCACTTAGAGCTACTATCGTTTCCATGTTACATGTCTCATCTAATGGTGAATTGATATTCATTGTCTTGTCTTCTCTTGCAGAGGATGAGAAACATCAGCACAGTAACTTGATGGTAACTCTCAGCTTCTTAAGACAGTCCAGCTTTGATGCTTCTTTCCTAGTGCAGGAAAGATTTCTCTCTGTTCTCACGTTGGTGAGATTTCCTGAGCTTGTAGATTCAACTTATTCTTTTTGGAGGGCCTTCAATATGGCTAGAAAAAGGTTATGTTGCCCCATAATTTTTCTTAGAGTAGTCTTCCTTGATTTTGTTTAGTATAGGGATATTTCCTGAGAATGTGGCCAAATCTTTCTTTCTCCCTCTCTCTGTCTCTTCCATTTGTCCTTTATCTCTTTCTCACTCACTCATCTGTGTATATTTCAAATGCTTCCCAGTATTGCTGGTAATTAGAATACTGTTATCACTCTATTCTTTACTTTTTATGTATTACAGTTTATCTGTTTCTCATTCTAGTTATTTCTTTTCCAAGGATTAATTAAATGTCTGAAAGTTCAAATTATGTAGAGGTTCAATTAGACATGTCACGTAAGCAATACTTATTGCCCAGGAACGGAAAGACATAAAGCTGATAGGGACCCAGTGCTTGTTCTCTTGGAGAATAGCTTTCTAAGCAAACATAAAACAACACTTGAAGAGAGTATAAGCCACTGAAGCAGAACTCAAATGACCCCAATGTGGCTCAGGGAAACTCTCAGCAGAGGGGGCGGAAAGATTGTTAGAGTCACAAGTTGGGGCTTTATGCACAGAGACTGGGGCATAGCCCCCAGAACTCCTGACTAACCTCACAATGCATGACCCACATTCCCCATTGATGAGGGTCCCTTTGAAAGTGGGAGGACAGGGAGGAGGACAATGGAACCAATACTGTGAATGTAAAATCAGAATAATATAAATAAATAAATATATATTAAAAAAGAGACTATATAATACTAGTTTCATAGAAATAGAAATTATTATGAAAGGAATAATGGAATTAACTATTTAACAACTGATAAAAAATGAACATGCGGAAATTTCCAAATGGGCATATAAACAAGAACAAACCCCTCAGATGCCCTCCCAAACCAGTTAAAAGTGCTGCAAAGTTAAACGTTTAGAAGGGATAGAATTTCAGTGATTAAAAAGTAAGAGTTAAAGGCTGGAGAGATGGCTTAGCAGTTAAGGCGCATGCCTGGAAAGCCTAAGTACCCATGTTCAGTTCTCCAAGTCCCACGTGAGCCAGATGCACATGGTGGCATCTGCATATGGAGTGGCTAGCGGCCCTGGCATGCCCATTCTCACACACTCTCTCTATCTCTCTTCCTCTGTCTGTCTCTAATAAATAAAAATAAAACCTTAAAAATGAAAACAGAACTTATAAAGAAAAAGTAAGAGTTAACTCTTTTTGCCAAGTCTTAGTAATATGTGTATTAGAGCTACCTGTGGATATTATTTTAACTTTAATTAAAGGAGTCATGTTCCTGGAGGACAAAAACCTGCTTTGTTTCTTATTGGTTTGTGAAACTAACTATGCCAATATATACTACTGTAAGAAAACACATAATTATGTCAAAAAATGTTTGGGTAGCTTATTGATAGATTTTACTATTTATAAGGAAAACAGATACTTGTGAGATTGTAGCTAATTTTGAGTGTTTTTATTTAATTAATTATGGACATATTAGTATGGATTCATCATGAGTTGGTATTATCCTTTCCCTTGTTCCTTCCCTCCTTCCACTGGGGGCCCTCCTGGTGGAGTTGCAGGTATTTCTCTTGGGGTTGTGGGTTATGCCGTTGTGGAAGCAGCAGTCAGTTGTTGGGGAAGGAAATGCCTCTGGGTATGATAACCCAACCTGTGGCTCCCTCTTCCACAGAATTCCCTGAGCCATATTGGGTGTGTTTTAAGTCTACTTCAGTGATGAGCTCTTAGGAGCCTCTGGAGCTCTGCTTTGGTGGGTGTTGAATGTCCTCAGTGTTTGTCTCCTTCACGCTGGTGCTGATTATCAGGTTCACTGTGGAAGTTGCACTCTTGCTCCTCTCTTCAATTCCTCTGTGGGTTCAGCTGGAGCTTGTCTGAAGTGCAAGGGGTGGTTTATCTCCTTGGGTCTTGCTTCCTTCTGAAAAAGAAAAACAGTCTCCAGAGGAGAGTGAAGTCAATACAAGTTAAATGGGGCATGCATTGTTAATTTAGGGAGAATTTGATGGATGCAGCCCCTCTTTTAGCCAAAGACTAGTGGGAGCTTGACATTGGAGAACATAATCTTTATCTCCATAGG
Source organism: Orientallactaga sibirica (assembly GCA_036365145.1). Lineage (NCBI taxonomy): Eukaryota > Metazoa > Chordata > Mammalia > Rodentia > Dipodidae > Orientallactaga > Orientallactaga sibirica. The sequence continues at coordinate 23,288,759 of JAEOAD010000032.1, read as the reverse complement.
ATTCTGACCTGGGTCTTGCTTCCAGATGTGGGCTTCTTTCCAATAAGCAGATCTCATAGCCAATCAGCAAGTTTTTGGTTACCTATCAAGGCTCTTGCACTTGTGTGTATATCTTGTCAGGGTGTTTGCTTCTGAGTAGCTTAGACCCCTGGTTGCTCCAACTTTTGTTGGCCACTTTCCCCCAGTTGTTCATATAGCACTTTCCAGCACTAGATGGACTGTCTGGGGACTGGCTCCCTTCCAGAATCCAGCCAGGTCAGGCCGTGTTCTCTGCTGGCAGCATGTGGTATCTTCAGCAATAAATCTTATCTTTTTCCTCAGGTGGGTAATCAAGTGCTTTGATAGAATCCTGTCTTGTTTGGTAGACCTTATAGGTCTCTGTGATCAACAGCTCATTGTGGGTAGCAATTGCATTCTAGAAGTGGGCGTTTCAGGCCAGAGCTAAAAAAAAAAATTTAAGCTTAGGCTTCATCTCACCCTCTCCAGGGCCCTTCTTTTCAGGTGCTTCCCCCATGCTCCTGTTGCGATTTCAATCCTTTAGTCTGTTTTTAGGGATAAATGTTTCTATGTTACCAGTTCATTTTGGGTTTAAATTTGTGTTACCCCTCCATTCCCCCTGAAATCCATCCATCCCTATCGTCTGGACCTTGAGTTACTTATCAACTTCAGCTGATCCAGGTTAGGAGCCACAGATGAGTGACAGCAATCGACGATTGTCTTTCTGTGATTGGGTGAATTCGCTGAGTATTACCTGAACAATGGAATTCTACTCAGCAGAAATTTTAAGATTTAAACCAATACCTTTTTTTTTTTTGGTTTTGCGAGGTAGGGTCTCACTCTGGTCCAGGCTGACCTGGAATTAACTATGTAGTCTCAGGGTGGCCTCAAACTCTTGGCGATCCTCCTACCTCTGCCTCCCGAGTGCTGGGATTAAAGGCGTGCGCCACCACGCCCGGCACCTTTTTTCTTTTTTGAGGTAGGATCTCACTCTAGCCCAGGCTGACCTAGAATTCACTATGTAGTCTCAGGGTGGCCTCGAACTCATGGCAATCCTACCTCTACCTCCCAACTGCTGGAACTACAGGTGTGAGCCACCACGCCTGGCTTTTAAGCCAATACTCCAGGGTATCTTTACTGCAATTCCAAAGGTAGGATCCAAATCCCAGGGACTGTGATACAGAGGGTTAGTGTGAGCCTCATACATCTGCGTTTCAATGGGCAAGCCACAGGACCAAGACACCTGTGGTTCTCAGAGCTAATGTCTCTGTGGAGGTCTAAACTTCCTGAAACTCCTACTTGTATTCATTCTTCTTGAATGTAAGCATCACGTTCTTTTTATTATTATTATTTTGGAGAGAGACACAGAGAGAGAGGGAGAGGAAGACAGACAGAGATGGGGGCGCCAGCAGCGTCTCAGCTGTTGTGAACGAAATCCAGATGCTTGCGCCCCCTTGTGGTCAAGTGCGGCATTGCACCCTTGTGTCACTTTGCATGTGGCTAAACATGGAACCTGGAGATTGGACCTGATGTTCTCAGGCTTAGCGGACAGGCGCCTTAACTAAGGCGCTAAGCCATCTCTCCAGCCCAAATTTAAGCATCATATTCATTGTGAGGAAGTCAATGATGACATCAGAACCCCATCTGCTGATCTGAATAGCTGTGTGTATGTGTGTGCATGCACACATGTGTTCTTAAAGCTAATGCCTTATGTATGGTATAGTTCAAATTTCAGAGCACAAAGTAAGGATTCAAGAAATTTTTCTTTCTTACCTCATATCTTAGAAATTTTCTAATTATGCTTATATTTGGGTCCTGGATGACTCTTTGTCATTATTCATTTTTTCACAACTAGATTATTCCTTACCTGGCCTATTCTGGCAAGAACATACCACATTCATGCAGTAATTGGCTATAGATAATATTGCAGAACACTAGGTGAATGTGTGAATGAATCAAGGTTTCCACCAGGTTTTTTTTTTTTTTTTTTTGAACTTAAAATTCATTTAGCACCATCCATACTATTACATTTACACATGGGTGGGCAGGAGGTATAGGGCCTCAAGAAAGTAGTGAAGGTTAAAGTATGGTAAATTCTAAGGGTTTTTAAATTGTAAAATCCCAATTTTTTTTTTTTTTTTTGAGGTAGAGTCTCACTCTAGCCCAGGATGACATGGAATTCACTCTGTATTCTCAGGATGGCTTCAAACTCATTGAAATCCTCCCACCTCTGCCTCCTAAGTGCTGGGATTAAAGTTGTGTGCCACCACACCTAACAAAACCCCAATTTTGTAAAATCTGAATTTTGAAAGTTCTTTTCATCTCTGTAGTACTATTAATTCATGTTATTTTTTTGTGTACATTGCAAGGAATCTGGCAAACATGGAGGCAGTAACTTATAGTTTGATTAATTGTAGGTTTGTGTCTGATTTAGTTCACAGTTTTTTTCATGGTTATTGTGTCATGGTGTCGGAGGTTTTGATCATTTAAAATTAGGGGAGTGGAGACAAAAACAGCTAAATTATAAAGTTGTTTTTTCAGTTGAGATACTTTTAACTTTAATCAGTGAAGGAATTAAATTTCCAGGCAAAGTGGCGACATTTGAAGCAAAATGGTTAATGTTCCAAGGCAAATGGAATGGAAAACATATCTTATTAGTTTCTTATTTAATGAAAATTGTTCCATTGGAAAAAAATTGAATTATTTTATTAGAAAGTACTGTCACAGGCCCAGTGCTGCACAGAGATTAACACAAAATATCAAAGTCCCTTCCTTCACAGGGGTGACAGGCCAGAGAAGATGGAGTGCTTTTTATCAAAAGTTTCAAATGAGTGAGCAGTCTAATTTTCACAGCTTTTCTCCCTTCTTTTCATTTGAAGACTTATATAATTGATATGGTCAGATGTGTTTTTCAATTAATGTACATTTTAAATTTATGCTTTCCCCCCAGATCAACCTGGTTCAGTTTTCTCTGTTTAGAAAGAGAAATGAAAAAAATCTTTTGCTGAATGTAGTTATTTTATCAAGAGATTAATATTTCTATTCATTTATTTCTTCATTTTCTAAAATATAAAGAAGGTATTTATAAGTGCTTGAGGTAATGAAATATTTTTATTTTTGCATGCACATGTGTGCTTGTGTATTATGTGCATGGGTAGTAATATGTGTGGCATAGTGTGTGTGTGGTGCATGCACATGTGTGTGCAGATGTGCGTACCCTGTGTATGGCACGTGGAGACCAGAGAAACACACTGGGCATCCTCTTCCCCTGCTTATCCACCTGCTTCTCTGAGGCAGAATCTCTCACTGGATCGGGCGCTGCTGTTTTCCTGACCCCCAGACATTCTCTAGTCTTTTCTCTGCATAGAACTGGGGTTACAGGTGTGTGTGGCCACACCAAGTTGTTCATGTGGATATTGGGGGATTGAGCTGAGTGTGAATCAGCCCCTCTCAGACTCTCATACATTCGGTTAGTGCTGTTATCCACCGAGCATCTCCCTAGTCCAGCATTAAAAATTTTTAAACACCTTAAATGCTTGTCATTTAAGATTTCCCACTCAGATACAGTATTATTCATGAGAAAAAAATACTGTATTCTCAGGACACCTATTCATTTTTATGGCCGACATCTTCTGGAACAAACACTGCATAAAGAATATTGATTTCTACTGACTCAACATTCAAACCTTTGCTGAGGTAACTGAAGAAGAATTTGGGAAAGTTAAACTTTTATTTAAAAAATGCTAAGGGAATAAAGCTGTTAAAGAACAAAAGAGACAAATGGTTTTGTAAGGGTATGCTAAAATGTAGTTTTTTTATAACACAGATTTCAAGAACTTGTAATAGAGAAAATTACAGATGAGTTACTAGTTTTGTTAGTGTAGAGAAAATATTTTATGATGATTCTTAAAAACACAAAAGGATGATATAGCAATGAAATTAATTACTTTTAAAAGAAATAATAGACTGGGGTTCTTTATAAAGGATTTTGTTAAGACAACAATATATCCTTACAGAATCATGTTTTTTTTTTTTTTTTTTGGACATAAATGTTAGACATGTATAAATATACTTTATATGTTTGAAAGGAGAGTACTACATAAATTTTAGAACCAATTCCTTCTTCACTAGTTATTTAAGAATAATCCATATGTTGAGACACCTATGCAAACCCAGAAGCCTGATACATGTATAACAGATAGAAATAAACCTTACTTAGATCATTGTACAGTGTGTTAGCAGAAGCTTGTTGGCTGATTTTCCTTGTAACTATCTTGGGGAGGGCCCATACACTTCACGTTTATACATTGAGCAAACTTGTAGGATTGGGTTGGGATCAGAGAGAATGCTGAAAGACCAGTTAGGAGGATTTTCAGTAAGCAGCCATGGTCATTTGAACTGTTGGAAAGAGACCGAAAACTCAGGAGTTTGTATTAGTCAGGATTCTCTAGTGACACAGGATTAATAGGCTCTCTCTCTCTCTCTCTCTCTCTCTCTCTCTCTCTCTGTGCGTGTTTTAGGAGCTAATTCCTTAAAATTAAATTTTTAAGTATGAATGTGGTTATGGAGGCTGGTGAGTTGGAGACCCAGAAGAACTGACAGCTGTCCCAAGGAACAGAGGTCAGGAGAACCAGTTCCTACAGACTTAGAAACCAGTTGTGTTTGAGTTTGATTTTGAGGAAGACAAAAAATAAACAAACACATCCAAAGGAACAGACAAACACACAAGCAAACAACAACAACAACAACAACAACAACAAAAACCAGTGGTCCAGTTCAAAGCCATTAGACAGGAAGAATTCCTTATGTATGGAAGAACCAGCCCTTCTGTTATACTGAGCCTTCAACTAGTCCTTTGAGGCTTTCAATTCATATTGAGGAGGGCACTCTGCTTTACTTATTCTACTGATTTAGATGTTTATCTTGTGCAACAGTGCCTTCATGGAGACCCCATAATGTTTGATCAAGTAGCATGGTACTCTGTGGCCAGTCAAGTTGATTCCTACCATTGTAAGATTATATCTGGATTTTAGAAGACTTAGAGATCAGTTCAGTACGGTGTAGGGAAGAGGAGGAGTCAACCTGACTCTGGGTTTGAGTTTTAGCAATGGTTATATTATTTGTGAGAGTCAGGACTTTAAGGGAATGCATGTCATGATGTGAGGTGAGGGTGAATGACTCAGATTAAACTCTTAATGCAACTATGTATGCAATAATATATGTAATTACATATTTGGATATAGGCCTACATGTAAATACATGTAAGTATATATTTGGAAGTAACAACAGATACATAATTCTATGTGTGTGTGTATATGTGTAGATGCATGGATGTTAGGGTACAGAATTACAGTTTCTTTTCACAATCTCAATTTAAGTTCTTTACTGAGTGAGCCAGTGGGTGTAGCAAGAGTACATTTTTATAATTATGAGATAAAAATGGGCACAGATGACATTTTGACACGGAACTGGGCTGAACTCAGCTGCATTTGAACCCAGCCGGGGCACCATACGCCACTCCTCCCTGTGGTGTTTCTCTTAGTTATACTCTCAGTGTCGTAATTCAGATGTGGGGGGGGCAGGGATGTAGAATCTGTCGTTTTGTTAGTGCTGCAGAGGGGATCAGATCATGTCCATGACTTGTGGGTGGTCTTCTCTTGACCCTATGCAAAGTTGGCATTGGAGAAGGAAAGGAAAACTCAGATCCTCATTGGGACATGGAGGTACAGTCCTGGTGTCATGAGAAACTTTCTTCCAGATGAGAAACATGAACACACCTTCACCTCAGATAGGGCTCAAATGGCAGAATAAAGTATGGTTGTACCAATACCACTTTGGTGAACTGATAGTTTATCGGGGCACTTAGAGAGCTGGGAGAGGGGTTTTGGCTGTTAACCATTTTTTTTTTAATAAACAGATTAATTCACCTGAGAGTATGTGGAACTGGCAGGGAGGTTTGGTCCATAATAAATCACTCAACCATATGTTGAGAGTTGAGGTCAGTTAGCATGAAATTTATCTCATGGATAAGTTATGTTTAACAAACTGTTGGCATGAAGGTTTTCTCTGACATGGAATTGAGTAATAATTATGTCTTATATCATTACAAATAACTTTAATTATCCATCTATCATTCTATAGTCAGAGATTTGTCAGTAGCTTAACCTGTCATGATAATTCTCTTGAAAGTTGCCTAATAAAATTGGTAGTTTTTTTGTCTTTTTTGTAAATTTTTCATTCTGAGAGGTTTGTTTTTATTGTGGTGAATGGCATTGCCTGATGTGATGAATCTAAAAAAAGATACATTTATTTCGAATACAAAGGTGGGGGGGGGGAACCAAGTAGAGTTAAAATTACTCTTAAAACGTGGATATTGAAGGGTGGAGGATGTAAGCAGGTGGTAAGGTGCTTCCCCAGCATGCACAAGATTTTCAGCAGCCCTAACTGCACTGAAGTAGCTCTTATGGTTGCACCCAAATCCCAGCACTCAGGATGTGGATGTAGGACGATCACCCTTAATATGCAGTGAGTTTGATGCTAGCTTGGGTTACATGAAACCCTGTTTCAAAGAAAAAGGAATAGAAAACTTTTTCTCAACAGCCCGTCTTCACTACTTTAGATTCAGAAATACACATATTAAATGCCATACCTACCCTCAGCAAGATTGGTTACTCATAAACTGAGATGTGCTCGTGAACTGAGGTCACAAAATCAGGTCATAAGAGCATAAGACATGTCGATTCTCATTGTCTATTTCATGCCTCATCCATGCCACACAGATTGGTGGACAGAATCTTTGGTAACTTGGCATTTTCTCTGTTTATGACGTGATGATATATTACTTGTATTCATGATGCAGCTTTATTCCACATTCTACTCTACCCTGCTCTGTTTCGGTAATCTTTCACTAAATTTTTTTACAGGTGGAGATTGTGACATAATCTGGAGAGAAGTTTTAGAGTCAAACAATAAAAATTAAACTTTTGTAGATTGAAGTTTCAGGAATGGCATGTTTATTCTGTGACATGTATTATAGGCTCAAAATAGGACACTGAACATAACTGGAAGGTGTATAAATTGCTAATAACTTATTTAGAAAATGAGATATTGGGCTGGAGGGATGGCTTAACAGTTAGGGCATATGCCTGTAAAGCCTAAGGACTCCAGTTCAATTCTCCAGGTCCCATGTGGGCCAGATGTACATGGTGACACATGCATCTGGAGTTTGTAGTGGCTAGAGGCCCTGGTATGCTCATTCTCTCTCTCTCTCCCTCCCTCTCTCTGTCTAAAATAAATAAATAAATAAATAAATAAATAAATAAACAAACAAACAAACAAACAAACAGTGAGATATTGGTGAACAAAATATTTTTCCAGGCCCATTAAATTATAAAAAAACAGACAAATGATGGTCCCTTGTAGGTCACTAAAATTTTAATTTTACTCATTGCTATTGAGGAAATGCTAAATTCTTGATCTTTGTTTATGTCACAGGACTTTCAGCTACTATAGTTTCCTTACATATTACATAGGGTGTAGTGAAATACTATATTAGATATTCATAAAGTTAGTAATATTCCTTTATGTTTGGTGAAATAAAAACAAATGAAGGCAGCAGTCTTCTTCAGCTCATAGCTCAGTTTGCTTTCTGAGTGTGGTAATGTGAGCAAAGCTCTAGCATCGGTTACAGATTCTTTCAGATAAACCTGACGAATAGTTTATCCATGTCTTTTGTCTTTGTATACATAAATTTTACTGCCCATTTAGCCACCAATGACAACATTATTGGTGATAATCTTTGGTCTGTTTGTTATCATGTTCTCAACAACATTTTCATTTCTGTTGGCAAATCTGACATTATAGAATCATGTGAAGCTAACAGAACTTTGCAAAGGTTTTGTTCTCCAATGGCAATCTCCCACTAGTCTTTGACTAAAAGAGGGGCTACATCTGTCAAATTGTCCCTAAATCAGTAACGCTTATCCTATTTAACCTATGCTGATTTCACTCTCCGTTGGAGAAGCTGTTTTCCTTTTTCAGAAAGTAGTGAAACCTAAGGAGGTAAACCACTCCTCACTTTTCAGCCAAGGCCCAGGTGAAACCACAGAGAAAGTGGGGAGAAGAGCAAGAGTGCTGCTTCCATGGTGAGCCTGACAATCAGCCAGGGTGAAGGAGACAGACACTGAGGACACTCAGCATTTACCAAAGCAGAAATCCAGAGGCTCTTAAGAGCTAATCACTGAAGTAGAATTGAAACACACCTACCACAACTCAGGGAATTTTGCAGAAGAGGTCATGGAAAGACAGTAAGAGCCACAGGTTGGGACATCATGCCCAGAGGCATTGTCCTCCCCACCATAATAAATGCTGCTCTCACAAGGCAAAACCCTCAACCCCATGGGGAATACCAGCAACCCTACTGGGGACGCGAGCTCCCAGCGGAATGGGGGCAGAGAAGAGGCAAAAGATGGCACCAGCACATTCTGTATCCAAAGTATGTTCCTAATAAAAAAGAGAAAAAGGAAAAGAAAGAAATCAGAACTTCGTATTTTATGTGATCCATGATGAGTTTGTTTAAGTTATTTCTTGTGTGTGTGTGTTATGCACATGTGTGTGCAGATGCACATGCTTCATGTGGATCTGTGCAGAGACCAGAGTCAGACATTGAGTGTCCTCTATCACTCTTCTGCTGTCTTTCTCTGGAGGTCCTGGTTTTTCAGTCAGACTGCCTGACCAGGGAGCCCAGAGATGTTCATGTCTCTGACCCTTTCAAGCTGGGGTTATCGAAAAGTGTGGCTGTGCCGAGCTTTTTACATGGATGTTGGGGATGGAACTCAGGTCCTCATGCTTGTGCAGCAAGCCTTCTTATACACGGAGCTATCACTCCAGCCCTGCAATCACATTTTAAATGGGTTACAAATGAATCATCTTGATTTAAGAATGGTAAATTAAAGCCGGCCGTGGTGGCACACACCTTTAATCCCAGCACTTGTTAGGCAGAGGTAGGAGGATCGCCGTGAGTTTGAGGCCAACCTGAGACTACATAGTGAATTCCAGGTCAGCCTGAGCTAGAGTGAAACCCTACCTTGAAAAACCAAAATAAATAAATAAATAAATAAATAAAATAATAAATAAATTTATGATCAGTTCAAAAATGGTGAAAATATGTAATATATTCTGTTATTTTGGAAATCTTTAGTGTAAAACCTGAACACTGAAAGGGGTTTCTCAGGAGACTACATATCATCCTTCTGACTTAGCCATTCAGTTCACTGTGGACTAGTTCTGATATTAGGGTATGTAGCAGGTTGCCTGATCAGTAATTATTTTTCATGCGTGATGTATAACCTAGAAATGAATGTTTAGATTATTTCTGTTACATAGATTTTTATTGATAGTTGGAGTAGTGCTTATGGAGAATGTTCCACATTAATTATTTACAGACAGAAACATACACAGAAGAGATTGGCTACAATCAGTCATAATTAAACATAAGCCACTGCTAGGAGATTGACTGGTACTTCATTTTTGTAATTTGAAATGTGTCAATTTTGAAATTATAACTGATTACTATAGTTTATGACTTAAATCATGTTATCAGACAGCTGAATATGTTTGGAGTAACAGTTTCAGCCTTTAGCATACATCAGACTCCTTTTTATGTAGAAATCAGATTTCTGCACCTATCCTTGGTTTTTGGTGCAGTATATCTGGATTGGGGTAGGAAGAGTTTACATATCATACTTTTTTTTTTCCCTCAGGTGATGCTCATCCAGAATCCAACATACAAAACACATGCTTTAGGGCTGGAGAGATGGCTTAGCAGTTAAGGCATTTGCCTGCAAAGCCAAAGGATCCTGGCTCGATTCTCCAGGACCAACGTAAGCCAGATGCACAAGGGCACACATGCATCTGGAGTTTTTTGCAGTGGCTGGAGACCCTGGCGTGCCCATTCATTCCCTCCGTTCTTTCCTCCCTCTCTCTCTCTGGTCTCTTTCTCTCTCAAATAAATAAATAAATAAATAAATAAATAAATAAATAAATAAAAAAAATATATTTAAAAAGTAATTTAAAAAAGAAAACACATGCTTTAGAGATCTGGGGCAATAGATATATTTTTAAACTTTTTTATTGACAACTTTCATAATTATGGACAATAAACCCTTATAATGTTTTTCCTCTTTCCCTTCACAAATCCACTCTCCATCATATCCTCTCCCTCTCTCCATTAATCTCTCTTTTATTTTGATGTCATCATCTTTTCCTCCTATTATGAGTGCTAGGCACTGCAAGGTCATGGATATTGAGGCCAGTTTTTGTCTGAATGATTGCATTGTAAACAGTCTTATCCTTCCTTTGGCTCTTACATTCTTTCTACCACTTCTTCTCTCTGTCTTTTGGTCAGATTTGTTAAGGGTTTATCAATCTTGTTTATCCTTCCAAAGTAACAATTCTGTTTCATTAATTCTTTGTATTGCTTTTTTTTTTTTTTTTTTTTTTTTTTTTTCTATTTCATTACTTTCTGCCCTAATCTTTATTATTTCTTCCCATCTACTGATTTTTGGTTTGCCTTCTTCTTCTTTGTCCAAGGCCTTAGGGTGAAATGTTAAGTTGTTTACATGCAAACTTTCTAATTTCTTAACATAGGCACTTAAAGCTATAAATTTCCATATTAAAACTGCCTTTATTGTGTTGCAAAGGTTTTTGTATGTTGTGTTCTCATTATCATTTGTTTCTATGAAACTTTTGATTTCCTTTTTGATTTCTTCAATTAGTAGTGTATTGTTAAGGTTCCATGATTTTGTGTATGCTCTATAGTTTTTCTTGTTGTTGACTTGTAGTTTAATCCCATTGTGATCAGATAGAGTGCAATGAATTATTTCAATTTTCCTGTATTTGTTGATTTGCCTTGTGTCATAATATATGGTTTATTTTAGAGAATGTGTCATGTGCTGCTGAAAAGAATGTATATTCTGTAGCATTTGGATGGAATGTTCTGTAGATATCTGTTAGATCCCTTTATTCTATGGCATCATTTAATCCAGATGTCTCTCTGCTTATTGTGCTTGGTGTTACCAGGGAACTTAAGTCTAATAGTGTTTGTTTGATGAAATTTGGAGCCACCAAGTTAGGTACATATATGTTTAGGATTGTAATGTCTTCCTGTTGAATTATTCCTTTAATCAATATTAAGTGTGTTTCTTTATTTTTCCTAACTAATGCTGGTTTGGAGTCTATCCTATCAGATATTAGGATAGCAACATCTGCTTGTTTTCTAGGCCCATTTGCTTGAAATACTTTTTTCCATCCTGTCATCTATGATAGTGTCTTTTAAGGAGAGGTGAGTTTTTTGGAGGCAACAAACAGAAAAATTCTTACTTTTATTCCAGTCGGCAAGCCTATGTCTTTTGTTTGGGGCATTGAGGCCATTGATAATTAAGAGTTATTTTTGAAAGGTATGTATTTATTCTTGCCATTCTTCTTGTTTTGTAGTGCTTCCTGATTTTCCTTTACTCTCTTGTATTAACTGTTATTTGAGTATGTTTCTTTCTTTCTTTTTTTTTTTTTTTCTGTCTCCTCATGTATGTGCTTGCCTTTCTCTTCAGTGTGAAGAATCCCTTCAGTTATTTTATGTAGATCTGGCTCAGTGGTCATATCTTCTTGTAGCCTGTTTTTGTTGTGGAATGTTCTTAGTTTTCCATCTATTTGAATGGATAGCTTTGCTGGATAAAGTAATCTTGGTTGACAGTTGTTATCTTTTAGAACTTGGAATGTATCATTCTAAGCTCTTTTGGCTTTTTTAAAAAAGATTTTATTTTTATTTATTTATTACAGACAGAGAGGGAGAGAGAGAGTGAGAATGAGTGTGCCAGGGCCTCAAGCCACTGCAAAGGAACTCCAGACGCATGCACCACCATGTGCATCTGGCTTACATAGGACCTGGAAATTGAACCAGAGTTCTTATGCTTTGCAGGCATGTGCCTTAACTGCTAAGCCATCTTTCCAGCCCTCTTCTAACTTTAAAAAAAATATATTTGTATTTATTTATTTAGCAGGGGGAGAGTGAAAGAGAGAGAGACAGAGAGACAGAGAGAGCACATGCCAGGGCCTCCAGCCACTGCAAACGAGCTCCAGATGCATGTGCTCCCTTGTGCATTTGGCTAACGTGGGTCCTGGGGAATCAAACCTGGGTCCTTTGGCTTTGCAGGCAAACACCTTAACCACTAAGCCATCCCTCCAGCCCCCTCTTCTGGCTTTTAAAGTTTGTTTTGAGTAATCTACTGTTATCCTGATGGGCTGGCCTTTATAAGTGAGTTGATGTTTCTCTCTAACTGATGATTTCAATATATTTTGTTTGGTTTCTGTGTTTAGTAGTTTAATTGTATTATGGCAAGAAGAGTTTTTTTTTTTTTCCCCCGATTTTGTCTGGTTGGTATTCTAAAGGCTTCCTATATCTGTATTGGCATCTCATTTTCTATTTGTTTGAAGTTTTCTTTGCAATAGATAGTTTTAAAGATGTGATTCCAGGGGCTGGAGAGATGGCTTAGCAGCTAAGGCCTTTGCCTGCAAAACCAGGGACCCTGGTTCAATTCTCTAGGACCCATGTAAGACAGATGTACAAGGGGGTGCATGCATCTGGAGTTCGTTGCAATGGCTGGATGCCCTGGCACACCCGTTCTGTCCTTCTCTCTCTCTTTGCCTCTTTCTCAAATAAGTAATAAAAAAAGTATTTTTAAAGAAGTTGTGATTCCACAAGATAGAAAAACACCCGAATGCACACATATTTGCATATACTTTGTGTGTAAGTAACAACAGATTTCATGCTAGATTTTTGTTCCTGTCTTATTTCCTCAGAGTTATTTACTACTGGTCAGAGTACATATTTATAATAATGGAAGCAGAATATTCTAAAACAGTTGGAATACAATGGTAGAAGGAAGATAGCACTTTGATGACCTATCTGATTAATCGTAGATTATAGAGCCCATGTTTTGGCTTTCTTCTTTCTTTCTCTTTTCTTGAATTTTATTTGATATGCAATATAACAGATTATATTCATTTTTATTTCCTTGCCCTGGATCCTGTTACCCCTCCTGAGGAGGCCCCTCCTCAGTGTGGCTATGGTATTCACTGTGGGGTCATGAAGCCTCAGTTGGTCCCTTTGGGATAGATAGCAGGGGGACCATGTCTCAGGGTATTCTTGCTCTGTGGCTCTTATAATCTTTTCACCCCTTCTTCTGCAATATTCCCTGAACCACAGCAGGCCTGTTGGCAGTCTGAATGAGTGTTGAGTTCTCTGTAGCCTCTGGATTTCTGCTTTGATAGGTTTTAATTGATCACCGTGTCTGTCACCATGCACCTGGAGCTGGTTGTAAGACTAATAGTAAGAGCAGGGCTCATGTTGCCTCTGCCTCTGCAATTCCCCTTGGCCCTGGAAGATGATGGCTAGGTGGTGAGTCTCGTAATGGGCAGTTGGCTATCTTTTTGTCTTATCAATGGATCTTGGCTCTCCTCTGTTTTCTCTGCCATATATAAGATAATACAGATTTTTCCAACCAAGAGTGAGAGCAGCTTGGGATTAAGGGGGTTGTGCAAAGTTATTTGCGAGATTTTTGGTGTGCAAGCCCACTCTTCTCTAGATAGCAGTGGGGCCTTCTCTGTGGTGTCTGAGTTTCCTGACCATTCTGACTTGGTTTCCAGTGCCAGATAAGAGTTTTCTCCCACTGAGCGGGCCTCATGTCCAATCAGAGAACAGTTGGTTACCCACAGAGGCTGTGTGCCACTATTGCACAAGTGTGTACTTTTGTCTGGCTTGGTGATTTTGTAGTCTACAGGGTTCCCTGATTATTCATGCTGTTGGGGACTATTTTCTTTCAGCAGCTCCCATATGTGGAATACCCATTTTTAACCCAGGCTGATCTAGAATTCACTATGTAGTCTCAGGCTGGCCTTGAACTCAGAGCAATCCTCCTACCTCCAAAGTGCTGGGATTGAAGGTCTGGGCCCTCCACACTGGCAATAGGGTCTTACTTTTCATTTCTGGTAGGTAATCAAGTGTTTCAGCAATGGCCTACATTGTTTGGGGGACCTTATGGGTCTCACTGGCCAACACCTCACTGTGGGAGACAACACAATCCTGGGCATGGGATTTATTGGCCTGAATCCACTTACCATCTCTTTGTGAAATACATGCAATGCTTTTCTTTCTCAGACAATTCTATAAAAGTTACTCTTCCTTTTATAGTTTGGGTTTTGCAGTGCCTTAAGGTTGTTGGTTTGAGGTGGATTTTCATTGCGTGAAGTCGTAAGTTTAGTAGTAGGGTTAGATTAAGGCAAAGGTGCTCAGATATCTGGTAGCCTTTGTTGTTATTGATAACTATTTCAGGTAAGCTTTTTATTATCTGAAAAACTAAACTGAAATGGCATTAATAAATAACCTGGAGATTCAGTTATAATCGTATGGTGAATTGATTCCCACTTTGGAAGACATCCTCAAAGCACAGACTACTGGGTGCATAAATTAAGGGGAAGGGTTCCATGGAATGAAAATTTCCAGGACTATCAAGTAGATACTTCATCAATATTTGTTAAAAATTAAATGTTGAGACCTGCCCTCTGACACTATGGCTTATTGAGGTTTTAGGGGATCTTCAGTGAAGAGAGAGAGGTTTTTAAAAATCTGGTTATCATTTCAGTCTCTTTGCTTAGCTCATTAGAATGCATGATGCTTATTACTGGCTTATAGGAGTGCTTCTTCATTATGTATGGGCTACATATCCTCTGATACACTAAGACCCAAGCCTTTCCAAATTGTATTTAATCGTCAGGGCTGGGGGTTGAAATTAGACTGGAATTCACTAATGGAATACATTGCTGATACTGCGTCATCCCTATTTTTTTCTCTCCTTTAGAAATAACAACAAACAGCAATCAGTTCATCTCAGTGGAAGGGCTTTCTTTTTATTAATGTGGCTTTTTAAAAAGCTGTTCTTTCTGATATACAGTTTGAATATTGCTGGAGATCTCCTGTGTGTGGCCTCATCAGTCTGATGCTCCTGTAACTCACAGCGCCTTTTCTTATTATTGAAAAATCTTTCCCTTTCAACCAAGAAGTATTAAAATCTCAAGCAGAAAGGGTTCTCTTCTGCCCTCTATTTTGGCTCAAAAATATGTCTTTGAAATAACATTAAAAAAACTGAAAGCAGAATTTGGGTAGTCAAAACTAATAATTGTGCTACTTTATTTTGATATGCAGCAGTTATGATTTATATGCAAGATATATTCATCATTACCAAAGACTAAATTGCATTAAAATGCAAATGGATTTTGTAAAATAACAGACACCTCCTATCCTCATGCACACAGTATTAATGGCTAATGAGGTTTTATTTATTTTTTGCTCTACTCAGCATGTATTTGGAATACTTTATCTCATTTTTACTAACATAACTCTTTCCAGGTTTTTCCTTCATAATTTATTTTTAATTTTATCCCAATCAAAATTTTGTTATATTATGTTCTTGCACCAGACAGAATAAACAGTATAACACTGTGTGGTCTGTCTAAGCTGGTTACATCCCAAGTAATAGAGGGTGATAAAAAAAATCTTACCTAACTTGATTCTAACTTGACTCAACAAAGTTGATTCAGGATGGAAATATAATATACAAGGGATTATACAAGTAAAAAGACCATTTTGTGCTGGGCACGGTGGCGCACGCCTTTAATCCCAGCACTCGGGAGGCAGAGGAAGGAGGATCACCGTGAGTTCAAGGCCACCCTGAGACTACAGAGTGAATTCCAGGTCAGCCTGGACCAGAGTGAGACCGTACTTCGAAAAACAAAACAAAACAAAACAATTTTGTTTTACCATTTACTATTTGTTCTTCTTATTGTTTTCTAGGCAGGGTCTCACTCTAGCGTAGGCTGGCCTAGAACTCACTCTATATCCCCAGGGTAGCACTGAACTCACAGTGATGGGATGAAAGGTTTGTGTCATTATACCCAGATTTTGCCTGACATTTAAAAAGCACAATTGAGTGAGAGTCCATTAAAAGTGTTTTTTTGTCTTTTTTTTTTTTTTTTTATTTTTGGTTTTTCAAGATAGGGTCTCACTCTAGCTCAGGCTGACCTGGAATTCACTATGTGGTCTCAGGGTGGCCTCGAACTCACAGTAATCCTCCTACCTCTGCCTCCCAAGTGCTGGGATTAAAGGCATGTGCCATCACGCCCAGCAAAAGTGTTTTTATTTTTAATTATCAGTTTTTATTCATTTTTTAACAACAAAAAAACAGATTTCACTTTTCTGTGCAAATCAGTAAAAAAAACTTTAGATCGTTTCTGTGTGCTTTTTTTTTTTTTTTTTTAGGTCTGATTTAGATTTTGTTGGCTTTACAATAAAAAATTTCTAAAGAGTAAAGATATGGCGATGTGATTATTTTTATAAACAATATTTTATTCTTTTAAAATGCTCTGATTTGTATTGGGAAATTATTACTGTATGCCCATCTGTGAAACCTAAGGGAGGAAATACTTTCATGTGTTATAATCAAAAATCTTAAAAATAAACATGATGTACTGAATGCTTTAAGTATGAATTTACTTCTCTAGGGATGGAATTACACTTGCTGAATCTTAGAAGTACTAACGTGATTGATGGGGCACTTTCATGTGACCACCTGTCATGTATTATCATTTACCACTTTCTTTTTTCTTTCTGAAATCTTACTTAAATTTTTCTGCAAAATAACGTAGAAATTGAAAGACAGGAAACAAAAATTACCTGATTTGTGGTGTTGAATAAGACTTCTAGTAAAGCTCCTTTGTAAATTGTTCGAGGGCTACTTAATTATCCACTATTTGACTTTCATCATGAGTTTTTGAATTTGCGTGTGTTTTGTGTGTACATGTGCACATGCATGTGGAAACCAAAGGACAACCTCAGGTGTTGTTCCCCAGGTGCTGTCCATGCTTTCTTTTTCCAGTCTCTTACTAGCCCAGAACTCACCAAGTAAGTGAGTTTGGACAATGATTAAAAGGCGCACAGTGCATGCCTTTAATCCCAGCACTTGGGAGGCAGAGGTAGGAGGATTGCTGAGTTTGAGGCCACCCTGAGACTACATAGTGAATTCCAGGTCAGCCTGGGCTAGAGTGAAACACTACCTTGAACCCCCCCCCCAAAAAAAAAAAAAAAAAAAGGCACACAGATCATGGTAGTGGACATGTGGATTTTGAAGTTCTGTGAGGGAAAGTACCAAGTTTATTTGTCTTTTTCCTTCTTACTGCTAATCTTCTTTAGATAAAATAGGCAGTCAGACAATAGTTTTGAATGAATGAAATAATTACTTTAGTTAGGCTGTACCATGTTAAACCATATGATACTTAAGCTTTTCTAGTATATACTCAATATTTGAATAATTTTAGGGTGAAGGGAAGTCATAATTTATGACATAATTTATAATATATGACATAATTTATGATTGGTGTTATGCTTATCTTATGAAAATAAGTTATTTTAAATTTTTCTAAGTCTTTAGAGCTTCAGTATAGGGAGACTAACATTAAATTAGTGAAATCCTTTAGACCCGACAAAGCAGAGGTGACAAAGAGATCTCCTTGGAAGCTTCCTTCTCACCTGAGATGCAGCTGGAACTCCAGTAAGTGGGTATTGAAGGGAAGTGAATGTTAATGAGAAACTAGAAAATCAGGAAACTAAGCGAGAATCTCCATTTCACCAACATGTCATTCTGGTGTTTAAAATTTTTCAGCAACACTTATTGATTGTTTTCTTTCATTTTTAAAAAAATAATTATTTATGAGGGGGGTATGGGTGTGCCAGGGCCTCCCACCACTGCAAACAAACTCCAGATGCATTTGCCACCTTGTGCATGTGGTTTACGTGGGTACTGGGGAATTGAACCTGGGTCCTTAGGCTTTGTAGGCAAGCACCTTGACTGCTAAGCCATTTCCCTAGCCCTATTTTATTTCATTTTGTGTGTGTGCAGTATGGTGTGTGTTGTAGTATGATGTGTATATATAATGAATACACATGTGTGTCCCCATGAGCATGCTATGGAGGCCAGAGGAGAGCATCGGGTGTCATCCTCTGTCATTCGTCCACTTTTGTTTCCTTGACAGAATTTTCTTTTTTTATTAAACCTGGAGTTGTATCCCCCCCCCCCCACAAGACTGGCTAACCAGTGAGCCCCAGTAATTCTTCTGTCTCTGCCCACCCATAGGATTGGGGTTGTAGGGATGTGTGGCCATGCTCAGCATTTAAAGTGGGTGCTGGGGATTGAACTTGAGTCCTCTTAGGTCCTCGCACATGTGCAGCAAGTGCTTTTATCCTCTGAGCTCTTTTCTCAGTCCTTCAATTCTTCATTTGATCCTGTTGTATCTTTTTCTTTTTTCTCCACGAATAACTGCTGGCCAGATGTTCTAGGTAGGCCCACTCTTGCCTGAAAGGCAATAACTATGCTTGTAGCTATTACCACATTAAGAAAACTTGGTTCATTCTACCCGCTTCATATTAACTTTCTCTTGTTAACTATTTGCTATAGTATGTTAAACAACTGCTTTTGAATGGGTCAAGAAAAGTGGCCATTCACCTGCTCTGGATTGCTATAAATATCTTTGAAGTCATCCCAAATGTGCTCCCATATTATTCACAGCTCTTCCAGGCCATTAATAAATATATTGAACACCTGTGCTAGCAGTGATCCCTGCGGCACCTCATTATTAACCTAATTGCATGGCTTCATGGTATTTCATTTAACCTTGATTTTATTACCAAACTTTTTTTTTTTAAACAAATCAAGACATTTCAAATTAATGATAAAACTTTGCCTTTTATCCTATATTTTCATGGCTTCATAATTGAATCTGCACATTAAAAATTCTGAATGAACTTCCGCTAGACATTCATTCCTTAATGATAGTTCGACTGAGAAAAGTTACATACATTTTTCTCTTTGTTATTTTCTGGACATCTTTTTAAAATTTTTATTAAGTAGAATCTTAGTATGGACACATCATGTGTTACTGGACATTTTTTCCTTCACTGTCTTTACCAACTCTTTTCAATACATTAAGGTGCAGAAACAATAATTGCATAAATATAGCTCTTAGGTGTTAGCGACCATCCTGTGAATCTGTACTTCTCAATCTTATTTTATCACCAAACATTGCCTCTATCATTTGAATCAGGCAAGCGAAAAGGACATGGAGTCCATGTCCATTTAGGTGGCATTGGGTTCACTGGAGCGAATAGACTCTAAAGATCATATGGTTAAATTTTCCTTACTTTTTAGTTAAAGCAGCATAAGCTCAGAGGAGTGTGGTGACCTTAATGAACGTCAAACTGATCTGACCCCAAGGCTCTATCTTTACTGTATTGTTCAATCCACTCAAGTCTGTGTTAAGATTTTATCACTGTTGTTTCTCGGCATAGATAATTATTTTTCAATTGTATTTACTCTGAAATTTGAGGTGAACCCCATTTAAATCTCTTCTAGGCAATCATTGAGGGGGGAGGGGATATGATGGAGAGTGGAGTTTCAAAGGGGAAAGTGGGGGAAGGAGAGAATTATCATGGAATATTGTCTACAATTATGGAAGTTGTCAATAAAAAAATAAAAATTCAAAAAACTATATTTGTTTTAAACTTTAATGGGGCCTTGGATACAATAAGTTCTCAAAACTACTATTGATTGAATGTATAAATCTAGATCATAATCTAGCAGATTCAGATATGCACACACTTATACAATGAGTATATATCCATATATCCGTGTAAATACTTTATGGATATCTATCAATCATCTCTGTATATATCAATAGTGGCTACTGATAGCACTTTATTTTCTTGTGTATTATGGATCTTAATCACTCATGTAAACAAGATCAAAAAAGTGTATAGTGGGGCTAGGGAGATGGCTCAGCAGTTAAAGGTACTTGCTGGCAAAGCCTGCTGACCAAGGTTCAATTCCTCAGCCATCAATGTAAAGCCACACAGGCATTTGTTTGCAGCAGCAAGAGACCCTGTGCATACACCACATACCACACACACTACCACACACACAGTAAATAAATAAAATTATTTTCTAAGAAAAAGCATATATAGTATATTTTGATTTCTAAGACTGACTTTCATGTGGTTAGGCTTTAGGATCTTTAGATTTACCTGAGCTGGTTATTGTAAATAATATTGCATTGCTCTGTGATGTTGTTTGTTTGTTTCTTTCATATAAACTTTATTTAATATCACTTGTCAGACTCTCATTTCCAGCCAAATTCTTTTCTGTATATTTGTGCTATTTTATAGAGTAGAAGAAAATATCTACCTATGAGTACGGGGCTCTTTTATAGAAATGAGGGTAGGGAAGGCTGGTATTGACATTGACATTGGTTCTCAACCTCCCTGTTGTTCAAGGGGAAAATTACCAAACTTCCAATTCTTATCTATTTTAAATATTCATTTTATTTTTGAGGTTAACATTTCTAAAGCACTGAAATGCTCTCTATTGCCCTGAGAAAGGTCACCACTCAAATAAAATAGTCAGTACTCCATCGTGTGAATAAGTCACTTCTTAGAAGAATTTCAAGCACCTTTAAGGTGCACTATGTATTTCAGGTCAATGTTTTTCTCCTCTCATCTCTCTTAACTTGGTTTCCAAATTATAGAATCCTTTATGTTAATATTAGGATGACTTTGTTGCTAAAAAGTAGCCACCCACCACACAATTCTTGATTTAATCTCATGATTCATCTGCTTTGGGGAAAAGTATTATTTCTTGGCACATGCTCAAATACTGCAGTTGAAGACATTCATAGTAAATGATTGTAACACTGCAGCAAACAGGATTCATGTGGCCCCTGGAGATCTACCTAGGGACTAGTTGGCTCATTGACTAGGGTCTGGCGCATCGTCCTTTAACATGCTGGGGAGAAGGAAAGGAAGACACAGATATTTGTTTTTTTCTCCAGAATTTCTATGAAAAGCGTGTGACCAAGAATGTAAATTAAAAATAATTTAAGGGCTGGAGAGATGGCTTAGTGATTAGGGTGCTTGCCTACAAAGCCAAAGGACCCCGGTTCGATTCTGTAGGATCCATGTAAGCAACATACACAAGGTGGCACATGCATCTGGAGTTTGATTGCAGTGGCTGGAGGCCTTGTTGCACCCATTCTCTCTCTCTGCCTTTCTGTCTCTCTTTCCTTCAAATAAATAAAAATAAAAAATAAAGTTTAAAAAAATAAGTGAGCAAACAGGAGGAATTTATTATTTTTTTTCTGTAGATGATTCAAATATTTTCCTTGTTATTACAACTCAGGGGCAGTTCTGACTAAGAGAGTTTCATTCCAACCATGGAATCTGGTCCATGTTTTTCTCCCTATCATCTCTCTTAACTGTGTTTCCAAATTATAAATCCTTTACATCATTATTAGGATGCGTCTGTTGCTAAAAAGTAGCCACCCACCACATGATTCGTGATTCTCTCACCCTCACAGCCTCTTTGCCACTGTCTGGGTGGTCATGTATGTCTTGTTTGCACGGCTTTTAGGTTGATTTGTCCTAGAGCCTTTTGCAGGAGGCAGAGGTGATGTGGTCAGAGTGTTGGGCCAGAGCTGGAGACAGTAGTACGTAGGTAGCTGAGATATGGTTTGAGCTTGTGAGAGAACTATGGAGAGTCTTAGGTGACCCACTCAGGATTCCCCGAGATAGGCTATTATGAGATTTCTAGATATGATTCCAATTGCTTGGATATCCAAATTTGAATTTCTAAAAATTAAATTTATTTACATATTTATAACAGATGTACTCTTTTATCCCCTCACTCCTGACCCTGTTTCCATGGAGGCCCTCCTCAGTGGGGTTATGGCATTCACTGTGGGCTCATGAAGGCCATGGTTAGTCCCTGTTAGGTAGTGGGGGACTGTGCCTCAGGGTTTTCCTCCCCACTCTGTGGCTCTTACAATCTGTCGGTCCCCTGTTCCACAATGTTCCCTGAGCCATGGCAGGCCTGTGGGTGCTCTGATTTAATGTTGAACTCTCTGTATCCTCTGGATTTCTGCCTTGATAGGTTTTGATTGATCACCGGTGACCATCTGAGAGCTGCTTGTCAGGCTAGCAGTAAGCCATGTTCATGACAAGGCTTCTTCTGCAGTTTCTCTTGGGCCCCTGCAGATGTGGTAAAGGCGGCATGTCTCACGGTGGGCAGTCTGCTATATTCTTGTCTTATAGATGGATCTCAGCTCTCCTCCATTTTCTCTGCCATTTTCTCCTCAGTGCACGCTTAGGCAGCAGTCATGGAATACAAATTTGAATTTTACCACACTCAGGAATGTGGAATCTGTGATGAAGGTGGGCCCAAAGCTGCCTTATACTACATGTTACTCATGCTTCAAACCGGAAATTGGATTACAGCCTTCAGGGCTGAATCTTAGCAGAGGAGGGAAAAGCACATCTTTTGCAAAAAATGCCTCTTGTCTTGGCCCCACACTCCATAAAGAACTGTGGTGGTTTGAATTAGGTATCACTACAAACTCACATGTTCTGAATGCTTAGTTCCTTGCTGATGTTGATTTGGGAAGTGGAGCTTTGTTGGCATAGGGGTGTCACTGGGGGTGGACCTTGAGTTTTATTAACCCTCAGTTTACCAGTGTTAGCTGGCACACTCTCCTGCTGCTGTTGCCCACCTGCTGTTAGGGGAGGTGATGTCCCTCCTCTGCTTATGCCATGTCTGCCCTGCCTCATGGACTTTCCTGTGGAGTCTGTAAGCGAATAAACCCTTTCCTCCCACAAGTTGCTTTTTTTTTTTTTTTTTTTGTATTAGCAACACGAAGGGTCACTGCAACAAAACCTGTGGCCGTGGTGATTTCTTCACAGTATTATATCTTTAAAGTATTTAAAACAGAATAAAGTTAAGATTCATGGATTCAAATTTCTTGCTCAATTTTATGTTTGTTCTGGTAGTTATGAGGGGTAATTTCATCTAGATTTATAGTATAACAAAACCCAATGGCAGGAGAGAAAACAAAAAAAATATAGTGACTCCAGAGTAAATATATATTGTATGAACTGGTTTTAATAATTCACTTAAAGTATATTTTATATGTATTTTTATAATGTCCAGGTTCATAAATTATTTTACTCACTTAAGAAGACATTTTTGGGGCTGGAGAGATGGCTCAGTGCTTAAGATGCTTGCCTGCAAAGCCTAATGACACAGGTTTGATTCCCCATTACCTATGTAAAGCCAGATGCAGAAAGTGGCACATGTATCTGGAGTTGGTTTGCATCAACTAGAGGCCTTGGTGCCCCATTTTCCTGTTTGTCTCTCTCAGCTTGCAAACAAATAAATTAATTAAAAAAAAAAGAGTTCCTGGAGTGCACGTTCTTTCTCTCTCTTTCTCATGTGAACAAACAAACAAACAAATAAATAAAAAGAATTACCTGCGGATTTGTTTTCACGAGTGAAATTGCCTTGGAATGTGATTCTTCTTTACTCTGTGAGCTTTGTATCTGAACACGTGAATGTGTGTATGTCTACTTTTCTCCTCTACAGCTCAAAGTAAATCACAAATGAAGGAAGTCAAAGTTTAATACAAGTTGTGATAGAGATAGTGGGAAATGATCATGATACTAGAAAAATATGAGTATTCCAAAGTTCATATAAACCCACTGCAGGGAGAGTTAAAATGAGTATAAGTAATAGTCTTGTTTATTTACCTGCACTTTTTCTTCTTACAAAATAATTTTATACTGCATATTTTAAAAGACATGTGAAATACTATTAAGAAATAAGCATTAGGAAGAGGAACAATTTTCAAGACTGTGTGTGGCAGCGAGTGGGTCAGTGGCTGGGAACTCAGAGGGAGCTCTGGAATGCTAAATGAAGATATGAAGAAGACAGGATGGTTCTGAGCTCTCGCATTCATTGTATAGAAGGCATAAGCATGTGCCAACTAGGATTCACCCTATCCTTGGATGTAGCTCTCTAATAACAATTCTTACATGTTGTCTTAAAGATTGTTTTCATGAATGTGATCAGGTTTTTTTTTTTTTTATTTTGTTTTTGTTTATTTGAGGTTAGGGTCTTGCTTTAGCCTAGAATGACCTGGAATTCACTATGTAGTCTCAGGGTGGCCTGGAACTCACAGCAATCCTCCTACTTCTGCCTCCCAAGTACTGGGATTAAAGGTGTACGCCACCATGCCTGGCTTGGTATTTTTAAATATAATTTTTATTTTTTTATTTTAGGAAGAGAGAGAATTGTAGTAGAGGAGAGAGAAAGAGAGAGAGAGAGAGAGAGATAACATGGGATGCACCAGGGCCTCCAGCCACTGCAAATAACCTCCAGGTGCATACGCCACCCTATGCAACTGGCTTACATGGGTAGCTAACCCCTCTCTCCAGCTCTATTTGTTTTTAACCAAAGGCTGTGTGTGTGTGTGGGGGCGGGGTTGTATGGATGAATGTGTATCATGGTGTGTGGGTAGTGGTTGGCTAACTTTGTGTGTCAGTCTCTTCCTTCCACATTGAGGCAGAGTCTCATTGTTCATTGCTACTTTGGCTGGCCAAGCTGGTCTGTGAGCCTCAGTGGAATCCTTCTATCTTTGCCTCACTTCTCACTGTAGGTGAGATGGGGATCAAAATGCCTCATAGCCAGCTATTCACACTTGGATGGCAAGTGCTTTTTCAAGAGCCATCTATTTCAACCAGCTTTTGCATATATGGTCTCTAGAACAACCTGAACACAATGTGCAGTGTATATAGTGTTATGAAGCAGAAATGGAAACATTAAATGTCTATCCAGCAAAAATTGATTATAGGGTTAGAAGTGAAAAGTTCAATGGAGCTGATTAAATTAAAAAAATGACACTGAGAGGAAGTGTTCCTGCCTTGGTTCTTAAGATTAATAGTCCTTCTCTCTGACGTATGAGCCTGTCTCCATTATTGTTCTTAACCTATGTTTACCTTTATCTCAGAATGAAGACAATACAAACTTGACCACCTAAGTGTCCCCCAAATTCACTTTGCACTGATTGTTCATGTGTATCCTATATAAACTTAAAATACATATTCTGGTCTGTAAATTTCATTGTATAAATTTAGGATACTCAAAGAAAAAGATAGAATTAAAGGGAAAATGAGGCAGGGGAACTAAGTAAAAACATTAGGGTTAAGAGAATCCTTCAAAAGAAGAAATTTTAAAGAAAAAGTGACTTTAGAATAGGTGTGCAATAAGACCATACTGTATGGACAACATACTGAGATGAAGGGGATGAAGGTGTATGAAGGTGTATTGTCATAATTACCAGTTATAAATAAACCAGTTGTTCATTATTTCCATCAAAAGAACAAACTGACAACAACATCTATTTGATGTGTGAATGATTCAGTTAATAGCTTTTTATGCCTCATTTCTGACACTTATTTTAGGAGGATAAAAATACTGAAATGATTGAGATACACTGTGGTGAGGGACTGGTGCATAATTTATTACTAACTGGCACTCTTATTTCTCAGTGATGATTTTTTTCTCCATAATGAAACAGCTTAACTGTGACATGCTTCAGAGTTTGCTTTGGTAGGAGAGTTTCCATTTGGATATCTTACAGTCAGTGATGGGTAGATATATGGGTGTCTTTTATGTTCTGAAGTTATTTTTGTATTCCTGAGTGGGTTGGTATATTATTACCTGCAAAACCATGCCTCTGGAGAAAGGTGGGACTGTCCTGTGGATGACTAAACAATATTTATTTGTGTGTTTGTGTGTGTGTGTGTCTTTTGTGTGTGTGTCTATGGGTACAGTACTGCAAATGAATGACCATCTATCTTTATGTAA
The DNA here is from genome assembly GCA_036365145.1 of Orientallactaga sibirica. Lineage (NCBI taxonomy): Eukaryota > Metazoa > Chordata > Mammalia > Rodentia > Dipodidae > Orientallactaga > Orientallactaga sibirica. Next base: position 23,262,912 of record JAEOAD010000032.1, on the reverse strand, counting down.
GGAATTGAACCCAGGCCAGTAAGCTTCACAAGCAAATACTTTAAACCACTAAGCAATCTCCACAACTCCATGATTTTATTTTTACTTCTTACAGTAACTTCATATAAATATATTCTACTAGAAATCTTCCTTCTGTGTAATGATTTGACAAAAAGTAATCTTGGGATACTGTCATTTTTGTTTTTTGAGCAATTATCTCTAACAAATTTCTGAAGCGTTCATAGAATGCCCCACATGCAGTCATGTAAACCTAGTCTTTGATGATTTAAGACATTCAAAGAAGCTATAAAATGGAGATAAATGCAAAATGCTACATTTCTGAAAAGTGTCAAAGGATCTTTTTCAAAGACAACCTTTGTACCATATCTGAATTTCTCTAAGCTCTCAAATATTCATTCCTTTTAATAAAAAGATTTTAAAACCAAGGTCTGGCTATCTGTTCTGGAAAGGAGTTAAATATGGTCTTACTTGTGCTCTTGGTAATTCAATAGAACTTTATCATAATAATATATCGTTGGTGTTGTAGTTATTTTCTTAAAAATTTTTTTTTTATTATTTGATAGTGACAAAGAGAGAAAGAGGGAGAGAGAGAGAGAGGGAGAGAGAGAGAGAATGGGTGCACTAGGGCCTCCAGCCACTGCAAACGAACTCCAGATGCATGCGCCACCTTGTGCATATGGCTTACGTGGGTCCTGGAGAATTGAGCCTTGAACCAGGGTCCTTAGGTCACAGGCAAGCACTAACCTGCTAAGCCATCTCTCCAGCCCAGTAGTTACTTTCTTGTTGCTGGGACAAGAAGCAGCTGATGGGAGGAAAGATTTTGTTTTGGCATACAGTCTCAAGGGAATGCTTCATCATGGCAGGGAAAGGTGGTAGAGCTGAGGCTGAGCATCCTAATTTACCACAGAATCTGGCAGGAAACAGCCAGAGTGAGCTGAGCTCTCAGTAGAAAGAGTCTAAGTGAGTTAGATAGTACTGACAAATTAGGCTAATCCACCCCAGTACACACCTCCTCTAGCAAGGCTCCACCTCCTAAATTGCCCTCAGCTGAGAACCAAGTACTCAAGACATACAAGCCTCCATTTCCTACAGCACTTGGACAGTTCTTAGGGGAAGATAATGTAAGCTTTCCCCAGGATGCCATTTTCATCATTTTGGCACATATGTATGTCATATGTGCTGTAAAAATAAAGCTCAGGCTGGAGAGATGCCTTGGCGGTTAAGGTGCTTTCTTGGGAAGCCTAAGAACACATGTTTGACTCTCCAGGTCCCAAGTAAGCCAGACACACAAAGTGATGCAAGTGCGCAAGCTTGCACATGCGCACAAGGTGGTGCATGCATCTGGAGTTCGAGTGTAGTGGCTGGAGGCCCTGGTTTGCCAATTCCTTCTCTGTCTCTCTCATAAAAAAAATAAAGCTCAGAGAAAGGACAGAGGGCATGGACACACAGAAGAAAAGTAAAATATGCAGAATGATATATTTTTCCCACTACTCTTAGGGCTTTGAGCTTTGCTCTCTCTCACTACCTGTCCTAATGGCAGAGACACATTTAAGATGTACTTTCCCTAGAAGCTCACAGGAAGATAAATTATCCATCTCAAGTTTTACTTCCTAAGAGGTACCTCATAAGTGTTCTATATTAGGCCCCAATTTCATTTTTAACTCATTTCTGCCCTTTTCCTCAATTTCTTATACATTTTATGGCATTCAGTACTTTTCAAGGGTGACCACTACTTACAATAACTTATCTATTTATTTATTTATTTACTCACTTATTGATTGCTTGATTGAGACACTGTCTCATATGACCTAGACTGGCCTCAAAATAGCTTTGTAGCTGAGGATGGCCTTGAACTTTGGATCACCCGGACTCCATTTCCTAAGTGCTGGGATTCAACATGTGTGCCACAGCCCCCAGTTTATGCAATGTGGAGACTGAACATAGGATCTTGTGCATACCAGCTAAACACTCTTAATATTGAGGTACATTCCCAGCCCTAAAATAACTAATTATACAGTTTTAAGCCCAAAATTACCACAGATTCTTGGGAGTACAAATCTGAAATGGAACGGTGGAGATATTCTAAGATTTCTATTTATGCAACATTAGGCCCTGTGACCTTTGAACTCCCAATAGCTGATGGACATCAATTTTTGTTGCTGTTTGAGATAAGATTTTGACATATGTAGCCTAGGCTGGCCTAAAAATCTTTATCCTTCTGCATCAGCTTCTTGAGTGCTGGAATAATAGGTATGCACTATGCACCACTCCTGGGTAGATGGAGGTCTTTTAGCATGTCTCAGTTTTTTTTTTTGATACTGTTTCGTTCATTGTTCAATTAATAATTGAGATTCCACAACCATCTCATCCTGTTTTCCTTTTATTCCATGTGGAAGTGGAAGTGTCAGTATTTCACACTTACCCTAACAGTCCCCTATGAAATGAAAACCACATTCCTTTTCTTTGTACAATAAATGAAGTTTCCCAGACTACATTTTGCTCTTAATGAGAATAATTCTGAAAGGACAATTCTGAAGCATAATTAGGAAACTTCAAAACCTACAGCTGTTTTAATTTATGGTCACTAAAAATTATAGATCCTGTGTATGTACCACTTAAGACAACATGAAAGCATGTGTGTTCAGGATGTTGTCGATTTTTCGTAGAAAGAGTTACGATCTGATGAACTCAGCTGGGGCCTCATTTACTGCCACATAGCATGAACCTCATGTGACCATTGAGAGTGAGAACTTACATGTAGTTTGTCTTTGAAAAATACTTGTTAGAATACAATAAGCATCCCACAAATAGAGGACGCCCTTGGCTGCTTTTGCCATGTGGGTACTGTTCATATTCTTGAAGCTTATTGTAGAACTTCAGGCCCAGTTCCCTCAGCACTCATTAAAATAGCATTATTCACACTAAGCTCCCTTCATGTTAATATTGATATGGTCTGACATCCTGAAATGAAAATATGTTCGTTGTCCTAACAAGAAAGCTCACACAACTATGTCTTAATCTAATTAGTTTATTCTCTAATGTTTTGGCTTAGCTTAATTTATGGTATATTCTTTAGAACTGAACAAAATTGTGCTTGTTACTGTATCATGTGGACTCATCATCTCAGCACCTTTTCCACTTTCTTAACAAACTATTTGATAGTAATGTAATAAAGTACACATTACTCTACATATATTCTAATTTTCATTCATTTTAATGCCTTATGCCATGCCAAAACTAGTATGTGCTGGAAACTTGTTTTACAGGGCAGTAAACCTCTTTCACACTTATTCAAATGTTCCTAAGGGTAGAACCTCAAGATAAACTATGTGATGTACAGACAAGAGTTTCATGGGATATTTTAAAAACAAAGCAAAGGAAACAAACTAATCATCCATTAAATTACTTACTTATTACTTTTAAATTTAAAAAATTATTTATTTATTTGAGAGAGAGAAAGGCAGATAGAGAGACACTTCAGCCACTGCAAACAAACTCTAGATGCACACGCCACCTTGTGCATCTGGCTTGCATGGATACTGAGGAACTGAACCTGGGTCCTTTGGCTTTATAGGCAAGCACCTGAACCACTAAGCTATCTCTCCAGCCCATGCTTATTGCTTTTTATTTAGTTAGCAAAACTAAATATGAGCTACATTTATCATAAAATGCCTAAATGAAATGTTTTTAATTTAAAGGCAGAATTTTAAAAGATTCTACGTTAATATCCTGGAAGAAACTGAAAGTTGAGGACGTGCTAGATTCAGAAATCATTGATTCCCAGGTCTCTAGATGTAGCTCAGAAACATCTGAAATGCCTCTCGAATTTAATTAGGAAGAGTGGGGATGCGGGGAGGCTAGCAGAGAGATACAGGTTATGTGATTAGCATCCAATATCTTAATAGCATTTACTCTGTGAGGTATTTTCTGGTTTTCTTTTGAAACAATGAATCATTCTCTCCCTGTATCCCACAGCATCATGAACAAACTTTGATTTTTTTAGAAATATCCCATTAAGATATACTTATTTATTCACTTTTAAGTATTAGATCTTTTTGTCTCCTACCATAGCCATTGATATATTATAGTAAAAGCCAAAAAAATGAATAAATACTGACTTGATTAATTTTAAACACCATAGTATCATGTTGCTATGTGAAAAAAGCACACTGAGTAAATATCTGTGAGTGAAAATTTATAATTATCAAGTCAACAACAGATAATTGCAAACAGCCAAGCTGATGAGAACAAGTTGATAAAAAATAACATTTATTTATGTATGTAAGTGTGCGTGCATGTGTGTGTGCGTGTGCGTGCGTGTGTGTGTGTGTGTAATCTTGGGGGTTCTAGGACAACTTTTGGATGTTTGTTGGTCCTTCCTTTCCAGCTTGCTTGAATAGAGTCTCTTATTCACTGCTTTGTTAGTTATCCAGGTTATCTTGTGAGCTTGTGTGTAATCTTGGGGCTGGGATTACAGATGGAGTTTAACTCCAGAGATTTGGATGTTTGTACTGGTCCTAAACCATCTTGTCAACCCCATCCACAGATAACATTTTTTTTTCAACTTAAAAAAGTAAGTGCTGGTGCAATCCCAGAAATCAGGTTTCAGATCAGGAGATCAAGGTTATAAGAGCTGTATAGACCGTTCTAAGACAGCTTGGGCTACACAGCAAGACCTTATTTCAAGATTTAAAAAAAGAATTAAAAAGAGAATTAGACAGAACTAACTCATTTATCTGGTTAGATTAGGCTTTTAAAATTATCTCCATGTCTATCATATTGTCAAATGTTGGTGTGCTCATAACAACATCTTTTTCCAGCAAAAAGGAATTCTCAGGAAATATGGATGTTGCAGACAGCTTTGTCAGGCACAGTTATGGAGGAAGGGATATTTATTGAAGCTACAAATCCAGGGAAGTTCCATAAAGGCAGGAGAAGCATGCTCTCCACAGGGCCAAACATAGAGAGAGACAAAAAGCCAACCAGCCACCACAGCACACAGAGCAAAACTAACTACAGCCAAAAGGTCACACAGCAGCTTCAGGAACTCCTGTTTGCATATCTTTACAATGGAATCTCAAACCCATCACCACACCTTAAGACCGTTTACAGCCCCAGTGACCTTGCCTCTAGCAAGGTGATTGCAGATGCAAACTATAAACTAATAAAATACTGAATATATTGGGGACATATATTCAAACTACCACATTCCGCCCTGGCCCCAATATATTTAGCTCCTGGCCCCCAATAGATTTATAACTATCAAATTGTACTCAAAGGTTTTTCTTGATCAACTTAAGATAATGAGTCCTGTAAAATCAAACAAGTTAAATACTTTCAACATGTAAAGGCACAGAGTAAACATTTTAACTGTATAAGGAATATCAAGGAAAGAATAATGCAAACTCAGCCACCATCAGCAATCATCAAACAGTTCAAGTTCAATATAACCAGAGACTTTTTTTTCAACTTTCATCCCAAACACTGCACTCCATGGTAGCCCTTTTGCAATCCAAAACATCTTCAGGTCTCCATGCAAACCACGGTCCATCTTCCAAAAGGCTCTTCCAGCCTATTCCTGAGGGTCTTCATGCCCTGCCTCATGCTGCATCTCAGCAGCGGCTCCTGGAACCGTGTGCAACTCATGACCACTCCATGCATTTTTCATAATTCCAAAACTAATACCAGGTGTGCAGGACACAGCCATATTCTTAATCCAGGGACAAAATAAACCATAGCCTTGAAAAGCAGGTTCCTTCTCCAGTCAGCTCTTTCCAAGAGTTTGCATTTTTAACAGTCTTTCCTCAGGCATCATTGTTTTAATGTAAATCAAGTCAGGCCACCTTCCTTCCACCTTCCTTAAGATTGCTAATGTGTCAACAATAGCAGCTTAACCAGTCTCAGTGCCTCTACTTTTAGCTTGCTTCAGGTTTTTCAACTCAAAATCTTAAAATTTCAGTCCGAATCTTTAGCCAAGCACATCAGTCCATTACAAATTTAACCTTGATCAAACTTTCTGGACCTGGATAGCAGAACGTAGCCATCCCTTATGCCAGTAGCCCAGTTCCAACAAAGTCCTCTGCAGTCTTTCTTTCCCCTTAGAAACCTCATAAGCCAAGCCTCAAGTTCAGTACTATCTGCACTTAGCATTCTCAAACTCTCATCAGAATAGTCCATAAAATTTGGCTTACCACTCCAGAAGGCATCTTTAGTTGCAAGCACCAAGTCCATGCCCATTTCTCCAAAATAAAGGTTCCAAAAGACGAATATCCACACGATCTGGTTCATCTCACCCCACACTCCTCGGTACCACTTTACTGTTGCAGACAGCTTCTATTCGCTGAGATGAACTTCCAGACCAGGCATTATGGAGGAAGGGATATTTATTGAAGCTTACAAATCCAGGGAAGTTCCATAAAGGCAGGAGAAGCGCCTGCTCTCCACAGGGCCAAACATAGAGAGAGACAAAAAGCCAACCAGCCACCACAGCACACAGAGCAAAACTAACTACAGCCAAAAGGTCACACAGCAGACTTCAGAACTCCTGCTAGACACATTTGCATATCTTTACAATGGAATCTCAAACCCATCACCACACCTTAAGACCGGGCCCCAGTGACCTTGCCTCTAGCAAAGTGATTGCAGATTATAAACTAATAAAATACTGAATATATTGGGGACATATATTCAAACTACCACAATGGATGTGGGCTTATCTGTCCTATTACCTAAATAATTTTCATTATGGCTTTAATCACATTTGGTTTCTTTATTTGTAGAGTGTAGCACTCAAAAAGATTTTGTTTTTTGGAACAAAATTTCTGGCTATTACTATTCACCAATATCTATGCAAAGAATAAAAAGTTTGGATAAAAAGAAATCAAGGGCTGGAGAGATGGCTAAGCAGTTAAGGCACTTGCCTGCAAAGCCAAAGGACCCATGTTTGATTCCCCAAGACCCATGTAAGCCAGATGCACAAGGTGACACATGTGTCTCAAGTTCTTTTGCAGTGGCTGGAGGTCCTGGTGTGCCCATTCTCTCTCTGTCTCTCTCCATCTCTCTCTCTCTCTCTCTCTCAAATAAGTAAATAAAAATAGAATTTTTTATAAAAAGAAAAAAAGAGGAATCGATCTACTGGCCATGTTTTCACACGACACCAAACAGTAAAATGATTTTACTTAATGCCAAGCATCCTTTGAAGATATCTTAATTATCAGCTCTTATATATTGTTTGATTTATTTCACATAACTGCTTTAAAACAAGTGGGATTTCCTAGATCAGTCTACCAAACACTTTCTGATCATTTCACTGGACCTCTATCTTAAATTTTTTTTCACAAAGAATTAATAGGAATTGCTCAGCACCTTCTGAAGAAAGAACATATTTGCTAGAATAGGAGTATTTGGAGAAATAGGATTGAGGAGAATGGGGCTAAGATTTGTGGTGATTTTGAAAAGGTCAAAAGATTTCTTGTGGCCTGAGTAATATTTGATTTGAGCTTTTAGGCAAATAGGACAAAAACTGAGCCTGGTATTTCTCTTTCAGAAATTACTACTGGAATAATAGATGTCCTTAAATAGAAATATATTTTCTTTCTTCACTTCCCTCATTTTTATTTTACTGATCTGCCAGTCTGAAGTTCTTTTTCTATTCTTCCTTTTGCTCTGACATTTTCCCATCAACTCTCCTAACTTTGATTTTTGTTTTCCTATATTTGTTGTACGCTCTTACAGGTATTGAACTTAGCTCTGGGGTTTATTTTCCTCTTAAATATGGATTATTTTTCTGTGTTTAAATACTGAAATTTCCTTGGAGGCAGGGTGTACATCATATACCCTGTGTATCTCTGAAAGAGTCTTACTTCTAGGCATACAATATAAACACTATCCAGTATGTGGATAGTTATTGCATTAAATCAGTAGACTTTTCAGTTCAAGAGTGAGGCCAATGTGGTTGGCTCTATATGAACACTTAGTAGGTCAGTTTGTCAGATGATCACCTGTATTTGGATGCTTGTCCCACCTTTACTTGCTTTATGTTTCAGAGCTATTTTATATATTATTTTACTTATCTTCTTAAGGCAAATATGAAAGTGTTTACTTCATAGTTATTGTTAGTTCATACCACCACCACAAGGACTAAGTGAATCAGTAAATACAAAATCCTTAGAAAAGTCAGCATTTGGTAAGTGTTAGTTATTATTAAGAGACTGGTTTTAAGTCATTCTTTCTGGAAGTAGACATTTCTTTTGGTGGCAATTATAGAACATGTCCCCTTGTCCAAGATTTGTTCTCTGAAAGTCAGGCATGTTATAACAAAACCATGCTTTCATAATAGACAGCAGTATTCATATTGGTAGTTGCAAGAAGGCATGTATGTAGTCTATTTGTCAACTACCAAGATTACAAAGCTCAAAGGAAGTGGCCCCAAACACATTTCTATTTTATATTGTGTTACTTTACCAGACTGTTCTTCTAGCTCTTTAATGACAGCATCAAAGTACCATATTAAACTCACACGGTTTATCTCATAACTGAGTCAGAGGCAGAGTCAAGTCAATAAGGGCAAGGGCTCCAGCCTTACATTACTCTCCCATAAAATCATGAAGTATGACCAGGGCTGAGGAGGAGATAGTCATGTGTAAAATTCAGTATTTAGTTAAAAAAACCTGAGGTTTGATTTTTGTTAAGTGGGAAACAGGAAAACAATTTTAAAGCATGTCTGTAGTGATTTGAATATGACTTGTTCTCCCTCATTCAAAGGGGTCCCATATTAAGGGCTTGTTCTCCATCTTGGGAGAATTTGGAGTCTTTGGAACATGCTGTCTCACTGGACATGTTGGGTCACTGAGGGTCTGTCTTTGGGGACTGCATGTGTGTGGGGCCTCCTTTCTCTCTCTGTTTCTGTGCACTGTAAGATGGGTAGCCTCTGCTACATACTTCTGTTTCACCACAGGCCTAGAATCAATGGACTCAAGGACTATGGACTGAAACTTTTGAAACTTTGACAAAAAGTAAATCCTTCCTCCCTTTGAGTTATTCTGTAGGATTTTGATAAGAGTTATGGGGAAAAAAATGAACATTTCAAGGGGTCTCAAGTTTTTCTCTAGATAGCATATATATAGTGTCTTTTTCTAGAACTCTTGGTAATAATAAGTAGAATCAGACTAGTGCTGGTTTGGACCACTGGGCCATTATCTCAATGTACTACTTTATATTAGAAGTTAATATGAAATAAAACCTAGAGCTAATTAGTGATGACAGTGCCTACCTCAAGACCTATTTGAAATGACTTTAGCTAGATATACTTCTGGCTCCCTGCCCCTGTGGAGGTGTTCCACTCTGATAACTGTCATATGGTGGCACAGAATCATGGGACTGACCAATCTTGTTCTCATCAGACTGTTTATGGTCTTTTATGGTCTTATATTTGTGGATCTGTAATTGAAAGCCAATATAACATTGAAGTGAAATGGTATGAACAGATGGAATGTAGTTGAGATTACAATTCATTCCTCAATGTCAGATTTTGAATAGATGTTTGTGAGTTAATGTAATTGCTCATGTGGTAGAAGCAGCAACTTGGGGTTTGTAGTTTTTGACTATTTAATATTTGACCTTGAAACATGTCATTTAACCTGATTCTTTGACTTTTCAGTTTGTTCTGGAGAAATAATAATGAGGGTTCTTGAATAAATTTTTATTCTTGATGTTCTGTCTTGATACAATTAATTCTGTTTATCTATTATCTATCTTCTGTCTATGCATCACTTAATATATGTAGCTATCGTCAATATATTCATTTTCTTATATCTGCAATGTCTATGTTGGCCTTGAGTTTTTAGTTGTGTGTGTGTGTGTTTGTGTGTGCATGCATGTTTGTGTGTGTGCAGGCACAGGTGTGCCATAGCATATGTGGAGGTTAATGATGTCCTCATCTTCCACCTTGTTTGATGCAGAGTCTCGTGTTCATTGATACATTTGACAGGTTATCTAGCCCTGAGCTTCTGGGGTATTCTTATGTCTTAGCCTCCCATCTCACCATGGGCACATTGGGATGACAGATCCCTGCTATAGTGTCTGGCTTTACATGGGTTCTGGGCATCTGAACTCAGCTGTCCATGCTTGGGCAGTGGGTGCTTTATCCACTGAAACATTTTCCTAGCCCATCCTGGGGTCTTTATTGATGACATGTGATGGGAAAAAAGTTCTTGTCAAACTTTTTTTCCTTTTTTTTTTGTAGTGATGACTTGCACATTATCTTATAGTAAACCACATTTCCCTCACTTACCTCTCAGCGTGTGTACCACCTGTCCTCTTCATTGCCTTTCATCACATCTTCAACCCAGATACCAAGAGCACCTTTGTGGTCCCAAGTCAGGTTAGTTCTAGACATGGCAGATATGAGTTTCCTATTGTAGCAATGGTGGCAGGATGAGTAGATATAATAAAGAGTTTTGTTTCTTGGATTGATTCATTGCTTTACATTTATAGACTGGTATTCTTATAGTGGTCATTTTTAGTATGAGTGACTTAGAGTATTAAACTAGCTCCTTCAATCCTGCATGTATTATAAACAATGTTTTCTTTGCACCCTACATGTTAAGATAGTGCTGTAGAGTAAAACATTAATACAATTTCCCAATGACATTACTCGGGCTTATGCAGGTTCAGGGAGAAATAGGAGAGACAGCTCAGTAGATTTATTCCAAGCTCCTGGAGACACCAATGGAGTCGAGAGATTATTTAAGAATCATTTATGGATAGTGCAGTATGAGGAAGACTTATTTGATGATGGGGGTATTAAATGAAGTTTTAAGAAACTACCTCAACATCTCTACGTAATGATAACATTATTACCTTCATAAGAAAATTATGTTTTTACTTAAACCATATATTATTTCCTGGGTTGAAAAAGCAGTCTGTGTTGTTATCAAGGTTTGCTTATTTATGTCTTATGTGCCCCCAGATCTTGGTCATTTAAGTAGCAAACACTTATAAAGAATATTGCCATAAGCCATGTGTAGTGACTCTCACCTATCATCCCAATGCTTGGTAGGTGGAGGTAGGAGGATGGCCATTGAGTTTGAGGCCAGCCTAAGACTACTTGGTGTGTTTCAGGAGAGGCTGGGCTACAGATTAAGACCACGTGTCTAATAAAAAGGAAACAAAATGAACAGAGCATTACCATATAAAATCGTTCACAGGAAATGCACTGTAATCCAGGTCATGCAATTTCTGGTTGGCTCCTGTGACTGTAACTTCCTGATGCTTTCCCCCACATTGTTATTTGTACTTGGTCACTTTATTGACTGTTCATCTTTACAACTTTGCTTCAAAGATTTTGAAGTTTCAAAGTTTCAAAGCTTTTGTTACTTCAAGATAATATGTGAATACTTAAATGTCCATTATAATTTTAAAATCAAGATTGTATGATTGGAAATGAAGATATGTAATAAGGGTATTTATCTTTTGAGGGATTTTTTTGTTTGTTTCAAATGTCCATTCATTTAGGAAACAATATATGTAAATCCTCACGAGAATAACAATTCTTCTTTCCATTTAGGTACTAATTTGGGGTTTTTGATGGAAATCTCTGAAGATTATAAGTTTTTGATTTAGTTAGAACTATGAAAAGTTATTTTTTTCCCTGATGAACCCACTCCAACACATAATCCCACCTGCATTGAGTACCATATTTTGACGTGTTCTAGAATGTGATATGGGGTGGTAGGAGCCTATGTGTAGAGGCTGAAAACCGTTTAGTTTAATCCTTAACTCTGCCGTATGAACCATGGCAAGTTAGCAAACTACAACTTCATCCATATTTTCTGCTTCTTTAAAATCTCTTTTCTAAGATGGCTTAAGGATAAGATGTAGAGTGCGCAATGCCGGCTATATCAGTTAATTCCTCTTCTTCTGCGTGTGTGCATGCGCACATGGATGTACATGTGTGTGGGTGCATGTGTATGTGCACATGCATATCATATTGAGGATCTTCCTCAATCTCCCGTCTTAAATGCTGAGACAGGGTCTGTCACTTGAACTCAGAACTCGTTGTTTCAGCTAGTCTAGCTAGCCAGCTTGCTCCAGGGATCGCCATTCCTGCCTCCTGAGGGTTGGGATGACAGGTGGGCCACCGTGCTTGCCCGGCATTTGTGTGGATGCTGATAATTCAAATTCTGGTCCTCACACCTGTGTAGCAAGCACTTTCTCCACAGAGTCATTTGCCCTGCTTTCATGTTCATTCTTGCCTTTCTCCCCACCTCCAGCTTTTAAATTGTTTACTATCCAGGGGAGTAACTAACAAGGTAAATAACTAGCCTAGTTGCTTTCAGGCTGTTTTCAGATTTGCTTGTGGAAAGAGTATACGTGGAACAAAAATGTTTAAGTAATATTTTTAAGGAACAACCTGAGCTTCTATGTGCAGTTGTCTTTTGTTTCGTATCTATCTATTCAAGAAAATGACATTCACACTGGCACAGTAAAGCACAAGGAGTAATACTTTAAGAGCAGAATAAATAGCAATAAAATAACTTGAAAAAAGTAAAACCATTTGAGTGACATAACGTATATAAAACCTGAGCACTGTATTAGCAATGTATTTTGCTGGACACTATCTCAGAGACTGTGGCTCAGTAAAACTAGGTAGTTGTGGTCACCTTCACCTCTGAACAGTAACTGTGAGGATGATGAGGAACAGAAGTTTTAATACATAGAATAAAAAAACCCTTTCCACTTCATATATACTATCCTTATACTATTTTCACATTCATCCAGATAAATTCAGAAAAGTACAACTGACTGAAACTGATCTCTCATCTAGACCAACACAATCTGGAGTCAGCTCTTTACTGTGCCTGACCAGAGGCCAAGTGCACCACAGTACATGGCACAGGGGTGCTGCATCATGTAATACGAGATAAATGGATGCAAGGATCCTTTATTACAAGGTCTCTTGTGCATTTGAAATATGATTTGATGTATATTCACAAACAAGTTTTCATTCACCTTTTCAATAAGACACACACCATATAAAACCAAGCCTATAAATGTTTGAGGAAGGAGGATGAACTTGAGTTCTCTGAGTCCTAGATAGCTGATGCACCCCGTGTCCTTGTAGAAAGGTAATCAACTGTAGACATTTTAAAATATGAAGTTTAGTGTCAATTAAAAAATTTTAAATATAAGCCACTTTTAAAAATCACAAAATAAAGTCTAATACAAGCCACAGGGCACCTTTTAAAAATTACCCATCACCATTGTGGTGTTTTTTAAGTTCTCAGTCATCTTTCTCCATTATAGTTGTAGACAAAATAAAACACAATTGCTGAGTCTGTCTGCTCTACCTTTGTGAGCATGCAAGTTTCAGAAGCATTCATCCTGGTGGTTCTACGTGTACATAGCTAGGGCGAGTTGGTAAGTCGATGTGAATAGATAGTGGGAAGCTCTGACCTCAGAGCAGTTCATCTGAATTCCCACTGCATCAAGAACTTGAGACTTAACACTTTCTGACATATGACACCACCCAGCATCATCCACTATTAGAAGCTATAAGAAGTTATGTTTATTCCCTGGGGTGTTCCCGTTTTCTCTCCTGAAGACAAGTATCTGCTATGTCCTTGTTTGTGTTCTTTCTTCCAGCTTAACAGTGATTGGCTGTCTTTTCATACTTTCAGTTTCCTTACTCATTTCGAACATTTAGTTTGAGAGATGAGATCTGTCTTCCAGTCAGGAGCAGTTAAAATCAAGTACATTTTTGTACTCATAAACAGGGGTTTTATTTTAGAAAATATTTTTTAGCAGAAAGATTTTGCTATTTCTAAGCATTTTATGAAATCAGATAGATCTGAGTTCAAATTGGGTTATGTCACTTAACTTGAGTGTTAAATTGGGTTTTGTTTCTTTCCAAAAATATAAGCTATATTAAAAGTCTTCGTGCTTTAATGGTTTTCTAGAACATTTGGGTGGAAACTGGGATAGAGACTTGACAAAAATAAATTGATCAGTAAAATATTTCCATGCTATCCTAAACTTTTAGTATATGTGCCTTAGTTCAAATAAGGTCTATTTGATTTTTCTTAGAAGAATAGAAAAGTTGTTCTTTATTATGACAGGTTAAAAAATTCATGGTTCATAAAAGTCTTGCCAAAACAAAAAAAAGTTATAAAATTTTCCCAATCCACTCAGATATAGGTTTAATTGGACATGTTTTGAACAAGTATTCAACCTTGCATTGTTGATTATTTTTAGTCATTACCCATGTAATCTCCATTTAGAGAGCTTTTGGTTCCTCTCATGTGTCTCTTGATTTTATTTTTTGTCTGAATGCTGGGGTCTTTCTACATCACATCTCGGAATTAACTGGTCTGCACACATTCTAATGATATTGTGTGTTAAGAAATTTGTGACTATTAATTTGAACAAAGTATTTTAGTGGGAGCACACTACAGAATAGCACCCAGAAATAGTTCTTTGGACTCAAATATTATACAGAAGGAACTGAGTTGAAATACAGATTACCAAATGCCTATGTCAAACTTTTTTTTTTCTTCTTTTAGTCTATGCATTATCTCTGAAAGTTCTCTGGCTCTGATGAGAGAGAGAGAGAAAGAGAGAGTGAGTTTTTAGTGTAATGGGAGGATCGCCTCTGAATTTTGAGAATGGGTCAACTGCACCAATTATGAGCTCTGTGTTCTTGGATGAATCCTACACTTCTTTAAGATGAATGTGTCTTCTTCATAGGTTGTTTATGAGGACAAAAGGAGATAATTTCTATGAGGTTTGTGAGCCTCATTGTAAGCCGTTGTTTATGAAGATGAATGTGTCTTCTTCATAGGTTGTTTATGAAGCCAGAAGGAGATAATCTCTATGAGCTTTCATTGTGAGCCATTGTGGCATACGGCATAACATTATTATTTGCTCGCTGCTGCTGTTACTGTAAATGTGTTGGGGCTACTCCATTTTTTTACTCCAAAAGGTTTTTCACTTGTTTAGATGAACAATAATCATGAAGGGGGACATGGGGGTGCAGATAATTTAAGAGAGGAAATGATATGGTATTGAATACTGAAAAATGTATGTTAGAATAAAATTGATACAAGCTAATATAAATTATATATGTGTGATAAAGCCTCTTGGCAACATCTTTTCTAGCAGGATTTGTCACCAATACCCTCCCCTTTGTTCTGCCCCTGACACAGAATAAAAAACAAGCAGATAACTGAGTCTCTTTTTTTTTTCTTGTTAAAGATCCTTTTGGCTTAACTTCTTATATATCTCAAAATGATTCACTTTAGATGAACTTACGATGTTGAAGAAAGTGATTCACATCAGAAAATCAAGGGCATATATGTACAAGACCCCATGGAGCCTTAAAATTATTGAAAACTCATTTATCAATTAGAAAACATCTGGGAAAAGTTTTAAAATGCTTATTTACACAAATTAATCCTTTCTTCTGGGTCTTTGCAAGAACAACTTCTACTGAAGAAGTGGCAAGTGACACTTTGGCTTACATAGTAAAATCTTTCTATTTGATTTCAAACTCACAAAGAATAGGTTTATAACCCCATAGAAAGTTTATCCAAGTCAAATCTCCATGAAGGGGATTAAAAATATTCAGAATAATACATTGCTAAGAAATTTGAAATTGGAAAAAATAAAGATTAAAATTGGATTTTAAATGACAAAAAATTAAATAGCAAATAATTTATGCAAAATATGTTACAAAATCTGGGATGCTATAAGTATTTGCTAGAAGTACTGCATTTGACATTCAGTTACATTAAGATTAAAATAGTTTGCTGCTTCTAATATTTTGCATCCTTTCTTTTCTTTTAAACAGAAATTTGTTTCACATTTTCTAAGTTCCCTCTTCCTGAAGTTGTTTGCTTTGATTATCCTGCATGTAACTAGATGCTTTTAGATATTTCTTTGGAAGAGATAAAAAATTAACATTGAAATTGTTTTTCACTAATCATTCTCTTCATTGTTTTTGATTTGTTTGACCCATGGTAAATTGTCAATAGATGCTTAATCTAATTTTGATGTCATAAACATAAATGACATCATAAAGAAGCACTTCTCAATATAACAGTTATTGAAACTTGCAGTTTTATAGTTCTGAACCTCAGAAATAAAAAGGAAAGTGTGATTACCATGGATACATCAACATTGTTTTCAAATAATAACCTGTCAGGTAAACAAAAGAACAAACTGATAATTTCAGCCTCTGAAATGTCCAGTTTTCTTAAATTGATCTGAATTCACTTTACAATACCATCATATAACCTATGTAGATCTGGGTTGGTGTCCAGTTACTCTTAGTTAATTTTCAGATAATCTGTAGGTAAATCCCATTATGGATAGCAATATAAATAATTTGGACCATACTAAGGATGCTTATAAGTCTGTCTGAGTGATGAATTTCTTCCCTTGCCACTGAAAGAACTTCACATAATTTAGGTTCTTCCTCGGGAGGGAATTAATGTAGACACAATTTGAAAAATTCCATAATCTTCATTTCTGATATTTCCCAAATATAGTTTCACAGTTCAAATGAAAGCTTGTCTTAAAAACCCGGCACAGTTTGCACTGACTGATAGTTATTTTTAGGTAAACCACTTTGAGTTAATTAAGAGAAAAAAATTTCCACAGTACAATTATTATGCAGTCTCCTTCCACCTCAGCCTGAAAAATCATGATTTATAACAAAAGTTTTTCTTTATCTCAGGTAGTTGCACCTTTTTAAATGTATTGAAGTCTGTTGCTGTGGTTACGGCCTTTGTTTCCAGTGCCATTTGGTCCAGACTTCCCCCACCCTTAACAATGGTTACTCAAAAGAATGAAAGAATGAGTCATTCATTCAGAAATATTTTGTTAAAATATCCCTCTTTATCATTACATTTCACTGCTTAGAAACTAGGCTGTAATTCAAGGCAACAGTTAGGTCTGAGAAGAACTGTTAAAAATCTTTGATTTTTTTTTTTTTTCAGTTGTAAGAAAAACTTGTCTATGTAGTTGAAGAACCTCTTACAAGTCTGAACAAATTAAATCCTTTTTGGTTAATGTATTATTTCTGGAACAAGTAGATAAAATTCTACGCAGTAAGCATGATAAAAATCGTGCATGGTTCGCACAGCACAGAATTTTCGAGTCAAGGTTCCTGGGCACAAAAGCAGTAACAAAACAGTCCCTACAAAACTGAGTAACTCTGAATAACAGAAGAAATAACTTTTTGTTAATTTAAAATTTTAGAAACTGAAATGTGTAAAGTGTGTAAAGTAAAGTGTAATTAAATTATGGTACTGTAAATACCAGTTGTTTCTAGAATTGAAACTTTACAATATGAAAAATACATTAGCTCTGTACAATTTTTACACATAGGTAGGATGAGTTTTGAAAAAAAAACACCTTTTTTTTTTCAGGGTCATTTTCTGTTGAAGTCAAAAATACTGCACAACTTAGCTAATTGCAAAGTGTAGACTTGAAACAATTCATGTCTTTTTTATTTTGAGAATCAACCTTGGATTTTTGTTTATTTGAACAGGGGATTTTTTTTTTTTTTTTAAGAGTCACAATGAACAGATCTTCCTCAGTTTGTCCTTGAGGTTACAAAGTTTGGTAGCGTCCCTTGGCCATCGCTCAGCTCAGTGAAGCCAGCTGTGATTTATGGTCACTGATGCGGCCAGCTGTCGTGATTGTGCTCAGGTCCAGCTCGGTCTCTAGGTGTGTTTCCATCGTGTCTTCCTGTGCATTCGATTCAAAGGGCTTATGGGAGAGAAGTTCATGATGGACCCCACAGTAACTTATTGTGGGCTGGTCGTATGCCAGAAAGGTGGACACATTCATGGATAAAGGTATCTGGGGAAAACGAGAGGAGAAAACTCAGTTATAAAGACATACAGCTTTGCGGGGGTGGGGATTTGGAGACCGTGAGGGGCTGACGTGAGTAACCTCTGAAGTCATAGCTGTGGTTCTGGTGTTCCCACACTATCCTGCTGTGGTCCTCCTACCTTCTTATATGCTCCCCAACTCTGCAGTTTTAAAGCTAAGGTGAAGAAATTGTAGAAATTGTTTATTTCTTAAGTAGAACTTTCAGGTAAATAGCTTAAAATACTCTATAAATGATAAAAGGCTCTTTATTTAATAAGCCAGGAAAATTACTCTCCATAACTGGAGTGAAATTGTGATCTTTGTATCAAGAGGAGCATCACTTGATTACGAACAGTACTTGGATACACTACAACTGTGGTGCTGTTCTTCAAGTACCTGCCCTATTACTTTGACAGCTTCTGCTCAGGAGGTCTGGGGCAGAGTCTGGAATCTATATTTCTCACAAGTACCCATATGATGCTGGTGCTGTTATTTCACACACCTTATTTTGAGAAACTTTTCCCAAGGAAAATTGTCTAGTCAAAGTAATTGTGACTATAATACTCAAAATATCTTGACTCATTTCACAAGAAGATAGTTTAGTCTATGTACTTAAAATTGAGAGTATAAAGGACCCACAAGAAAAACAACCCACTGCTTCTGTAACGGTCTAAGGAGCACAGAGGGTGTGGCTACTTTGAAGGATACAGGTGGGGATGGATGCAGGTGGGGAAGGTGAATCTGTGGTAGTGAAAGAAAGGAAAGGCCTGGAGGGATGGCTTAGCTGTTAAGGCATTTGCCTGCAAACTCTCTCTCTCTCTTTCTCTCTCTCTCTGTCTCTTTCTTTGTCAAATAAATAAAAAATATTTAAAAGCAAAAGAAAGGAAGGTCTAAAGACTGAGGACAAAAGCATCCATGATGATAGTGGACAGAGGGAAACACACATGTAGAAACGACAGGTAGTCTTAGATGCCATCAGATGTCAAAATCTAGAAATTATTCCCACTTACTTCTTCCTAAAGATAAAAACTTGTTCTAAAAAGTGCATACAGGCTGGAGAGATGGCTTAGCAGTTAAAGCACTTGCCTGCGAAGTCTAAGAACTTATGTTCAAATCTCCAGGTCCCATGTAGCCAGATGCACAGTGATGAAAGTGTGCAATGTTGCACATGCACACGAGGTGGCGCACACGTCTGGAGTTTGTTCACAGCAGGCTGAAGATTCTGGCCCATTCTCTCTCTCTCTCTCTCTGCCACCCTCTTTCTGTCTCTCAAAATAAAAATAATAAAAAGAAAGCGCACAGCTTTGAGGTACCTTTAGCCCTGCTCTTAGTTCAATATCTGCTGTGGTTTAGATATTGTTTGTGGGTCCAAAGCAGCATATGTGGAAATTTCTAAAAGGGTAGTCAGAGTTTTGTAAGAGGTTATTAGGGTTAAAGTCTTAGACCAGAGCCCACCAGAATTAAATCCTTATAGCTTTATAAGAGGAGGAAGTGGCACTGGCATGCACACACACACACACACACACACACACACACACACACTGCCTGACTCTTGCCCTGTGCTTCTGTGGGAATCTGTCAGCAATAAGGCCATCAACATGAGATTCTGCAAACTTTCCCTCTAGGACCCTAGGCCAAAACAAACCTCCTTTCTTTGTAACTCACTCAGACTTCAGTATTGTATTATTGGCTCAGAAATTGAACTAATATCCTAATTACTAATTTATGTTGCCACATTTTCTTGAATAAAAACTTGTGTCTTTTTCTTGTTAGGTGAATGGATACAATATATTTCCATTTAAGCCCTTCAGAATAAAGGCTCCTGGTTTTAGGGGAGCACAAAGTGAAGGAAGCCACATTGCCTAGGAATTATTCTTTTTTTTTTTAATGAGAGATAGAGAGACAGAGAGAATGGGTGCACCAGGGCCTTTTCAGGCGCTGTGAACAAACTCCATATGCATGCACTTCCTTGTGTGCATGTGTGACTTTGTGTGCTTGCGTCACTTTTGTGTCTGGCTAAACATGGGACCTGGAGATTTGAACAAGCATTCTTAGGCTTTGCAGGCAGATGCTTTAACTGCTAAGCCATTTCTCCAGCCCCTAGGCATTATTCTTTTATTAGCTGCATCTTTACTTTTTTCCCCTCCTCTCCATGATTAGAACCCTCTGTTTCCTCCTTACCCTTCTATCCATGTTTCTTTCTCCTTCAGTATATTCTTAGTTATTAGGGGCTAGAGAGATGGTCCAGCATGTAAGACAATCATGATGCTCTGAGTTCCATCCCCAGCACCCATATTTAATAATCCAGGTGTTGGCTGGAGAGATGGCTCAGAGGTCAAAGATGCTTGCTTGCAAATCCTGATTCCTCAGTACCAACATAAAGCTGGATGCACAAAGTGGTGCATGAGACTGGACTTTGTTTGCATTGGCAAGGGGCCCTTGTGTGCTCATTTTCTATCTCTGCAAACAAATAATAAATAATAAATATATATATTTTAAAAAGCCAGATATGTTAATGCATTCAATAACCCCAGCACTCAGTGTGATGGAGACAGGAGAACCACATGGGCTTTCTGGTCAACCACTCTGACCAAAACCCAGTAACTCCAGGTTAAGGGAGAGTCTGTCTCAAGGAAATAAAGAGGAAGGGTTAGAAGACACTTGACTTTCTCCTCTGGCCTCTGTACTTGTATGCATGGGACACACTCATGTGCACACACAACCCCAAAGTTGGCTATTTAAATAGATATTTAGGGTGTTTTTTTTTCTGCAATTGGAAAATTGGATATTTCTGCGTCTTCTTTAGTAAAACACTCACTTCTTTTGAGTTTATTTGTTCATAATATCAATATTTCAATATATCAAATGCTGATGGTTTAGAAACGAAAGTGTAATCCAGCTTATCAGATGAAATTCTGGAATCATCTTTCCGATTTTTATATGGATTTCTAAAATATGAAATGTCAGAATATCTGATATGTGAATAAAATATGCACTTTAAAAATGCTGAAGATAATTGAAAGGTCATAAAGAAAATGGGCATGAGTCAAATAGGATACTTTCCCTTGAAACAAATATGAATGTCCATGTTGTATTGATGAAATAGCTCTGACAGCTAAAATGTACTCTGCTGTAAAGTTGTTTGTGCAGTACAGTAGACTTAGGTTACGGGTGAGAACAAAATTAGAACTGTTACTGGGTCCGTGAGTTTTGTATTAGCTTCTTGGAAATCAGTATTCTGGCATGTACTGTGGGTGATTGGTATGTCTGTAGAACCTTATGTGTGTTTTTATTTGTAAGAGAAATGTATTATCTCATGTATGTTGAATCATTGCTGACTCACTTGGAATTAATTCTACTGTGAATAATTTGTAATTTTCACTGTTAAATTTGTGAAAAAATAATACGCCACAATACATTTATTCAGTGCATGTGTACACATACAATTTCCTGCTTGATTTAATGTCTAGAGGCTGCTGGTCTCCAGAGTATACATTCTAATTTGAGCCACATAAATTAAATGGTTAACTCTGATGGTCTACTTAAAAATCCTGTGATTTTTTTTTTAAAGAGCTTCTTAATGTTGAACATGTCATATTTTAAAATGCCTTACACATGGATATGCTGGTTCCTGAAATTGGGATAGCTCTTGAAAGCAGTATAGATATTCAACATGTATTTTTTTCTCTGCAACTAGAAGCACAGCTTAGCTGATGACATTTCACTATCAGGAAAGTGACACAGCAAGATGTACCAGTAAGTAGAACTTAATAGCTAAACATATGTGAGTACATCTGAGAAGATTTTTCCCAGATTGACTTAAAAGATATTGAAAATGTGAGAGATAGCATTGGATATATGCACATGTGAATGCATACGAGTACACACACATGTATGTATATATATATATATATATATAACATATTTACACAAAGTATACATATATATTATAATCTAATAACCAATCACTTATGGTTTCAAAATCATTTAAATCAGATTTGAAAGCATATATTGGGGATAGATTGGTTTTGGATAGCCATAACACATTCATATTGTCTATATAATATACATATATGTAGAGGTATGCATAAATATTACATTTGTTCACAAATTTTTCAAGTTGAGGTAAAGTCAATCTTTGCTGAATTATAAAAATTTTGCACTGGCAATATTATTTGAACAATAAGATTTTTTTTTTACTTAAATTTTGTGTTTATGCTTGACAATGTGTATGATCTTATTTATTTATTTATTTATTTATTT
The DNA here is from genome assembly GCA_036365145.1 of Orientallactaga sibirica. Classification (NCBI taxonomy): domain Eukaryota; kingdom Metazoa; phylum Chordata; class Mammalia; order Rodentia; family Dipodidae; genus Orientallactaga; species Orientallactaga sibirica. The sequence continues at coordinate 23,240,772 of JAEOAD010000032.1, read as the reverse complement.
ATTTATTTATTTATTTATTTATGAGAGAGAAAGAGGGAGAGAGAGAGAGAGAGAGAAAGAGAGAATGGACTCTCCAGGGCCTCCAGTCACTGCAAATGAACTGCAGATGCATGTGCTCCCTTGTGCATCTGGCTTACCTGGGTCCTGGAGAATCAAACTGGTATCCTTTGGCTTTGCAAGTAAATGCCTTAACCCCTAAGCCATCTCTCCAGCCCCATGACTGGTTTCTTTGATCTGTAGAGTGGCAAATAACTTTAAGCACTTGTACATTACTTCTAGAGGAATTTAGCTGTATTTTCACTAACTAAATTTAAGCAACATATTGAAAATAGTAAATATTATATTTTCTCCTTTTTCTTTAAAGGGAGAGTCATATCTGAAGCATTGTTTCTCTTTGTCTTGGGCCACATATAGGTTTTCAAATAAACTTTATACTGGAAAATTAACTTCATTGGGCAAAGGAAGAGAAAGAGATAAAGATAGCAATAATAATAGAGATATTTGCATCTATGTATACATACATATGTGTCCTGGAATTGCCTTTAGAGTTATTAATTTACTTGAGATTTCATAATTTAAAAATATATACTGGCAAGATTACTATATTCTTTTTCATTTTGATGCCTCTACTTTCATTACATAAACTGATTTTCTTGTCTGGTCTTGGATTTTGCTACTGCCTAAGCCATGGTTTGGGCTTTGGTTTAGTTCTTTTAAGCACGAACTTGTGGATAGGCTAGTAGTTGTATTTATAGTCAAAATTGAAGGCTCTTTGTTTTGATGTTATTTGAATAATATTAAGATGCTCTTGATTGAAAATACCTTCCCTACTGGCTTGATTCCCAGCTTGAAAGTTATGCTAACAATTGTTATTTTATTTGCTAAGGGTTGAGGTAGTTGATAACATCTAAGTGCTGTATATGGTGCAGTTGCATAAGCAGATATTACACTGCAGTTTGGGTCTCTGGGTAAGTGTCAAAGTGTGTCTAGATACTACCTTTACCCAAGTTCAATTTCTTCAGAGTTTCCACAATAGTTTCTCTGCTCAGCCACCTGGATCAACTGTGGACATTTGTTCCACCTGTTGGTTGATACCTGCTTGGACACATCTCTACCATCCTCCTCATCATTGCTATCATGCACTGAGTATTTATTGTGTGCTGGGTACCATGCTAGACTTGGGTTATCTACTTTAAGCCTTCTAAGATAGTTGGCAGGAAGGTAAATATTATTATTCCCATTTTACAGTTGAGAAAATGAAGACTTAGTTTAAATAATCCATCCAAAGTTATTCTCAGGGTGAGTTGCAAAAGTGATTGCCTGACTTTCTAACCAATGAATTTATTGCCCATTTTTTTTTATCATATTGTAACTCACATTGGCCTGGTCTAATACTATTTAAATATTAATTCAAACTCATTTCTTTACAGAAGTGTGAATACTATGACTTACTATGTGTGTGGATAGATTGTGGAAGCATAAAATTAAACCCCTCTGCTTCTTGCTGAATTAATATTGACCTACGAGTTATAGGGAGAAGTGTGCAGAATAGGACAGGAATCAAAAATATCTCTAGTTTTAACACACATGCTTGTGTGCACACACATATCCACATGATTGTTCATTGTTCAAGTGGAGGTTAGAGGACTTCAAATTTAAAATTCTGTATTGACTTGGAAATGGTAGATATTAATCCAAGAAGATTCTGTTAACTTTACTCTTAATAAAATGTATAAAATATTAGACATTCCAATATATCAGAAGTTTTTTTTGTTTCATATTAAACCATATATGTGATTGCTTTTTGTATGCCAAACATTACTAAGTAAGGTATTGGGGGACAGCAGACCTAGGTAGATGGAGAATAAAAATGAATAAGGCTCAAGTTCTGCTCTCTGCCAAAATCACAGGCTGTTGAGCAAGGTGGACCAGCATTTCAAGACAATTGCTGGGGTGGGCTGGATATGGGGACATGCAATATATACAGTGTGCTCTGATTGACTGATTGTACTGACAGTAATATTTATCCTTTAATGTGGAAAATGAAGTAGCCAACTGGTTTTTTTCTGTCGGAAATGAATGTTATTTCCAGATTTATTATCAAGTCAATATTGCTGTGAAGTGATTCGATATTTACTTTCCCACAGAGATAGTACATTTTACTTTGAAAGAGATGTATTTGTTTGAAGGACAATCTATCTCCTGGAACACTTTTAGCATTCTAATGGTTAATTGGTAGAGAGAACAGAACTTTAATTATGTTTTCTATTGTTAAACCTTAAATATCTTAGCTTTAAAATTCCTTAAAATATTTAAATTTTTTTAGATATAATCTTGAGCTTAATACTCAATTTTGATATTTTCTTAATAGCTAAGTTAGCGCCTAAAGTCTCAGTTGCTATTTTGAGCTTACAAGTATAGGATAATAAATTTCTCCAAGTGTCGGTAGTTAGAGAGCAATGTGAAGGGAAACATTGTTTGCAAGAGCATAATAATTCTTCTAATGTATTTTCTGTGAAAGGTACATTATAGTGAACTCCTGCAGAGTGAAATCATAAAGCGAAAAAATAATAAATTACGATTTTCATTTGAAGGGTCATAGTTCTCCTTGGTACAAAATACAGAGTAAAAAAATCTCAGATTTAGTCGCTTTATGAGTGTCTTTAAAATTTGTTCCTCACTAGTGTCCTTATTCCATCTAAGGAATGGTGAGAGTCTAACACGGTGAAGAAGATGAAAGGCTCTGTATCTTCACAATTAAAACAACTGGAATATTGATGTGATGTGCTCTACTTTGTGCCTTACCAAAACACACTGTCTCTATTATTTCAGCTTTGTAACAAGAAATAAATCAGCATAAGCTATGTGCATTGTTCTCATAAATTTACATGCTGCCTTAACCCTAAGCCATCTCTCCAGCCCCATGACTGGTTTCTTTGATCTGTAGAGTGGCAAATAACTTTAAGCACTTGTACATTACTTCTAGAGGAATTTAGCTATTTTCACTAACTAAATTTAAGCAACATATTGAAAATAGTAAATATTATATTTTCTCCTTTTTCTTTAAAGGGAGAGTCATATCTGAAGCATTGTTTCTCTTTTGTCTTGGGCCACATATAGGTTTTCAAATAAACTTTATACTGGAAAATTAACTTCATTGGGCAAAGGAAGAAAAGAGATAAAGATAGCAATAATAATAGAGATATTTGCATCTATGTATACATACATATGTGTCCTGGAATTGCCTTTAGAGTTATTAATTTACTTGAGATTTCATAATTTAAAAATATATACTGGCAAGATTACTATATTCTTTTTCATTTTGATGCCTCTACTTTCATTACATAAACTGATTTTCTTGTCTGGTCTTGGATTTTGCTACTGCCTAAGCCATGGTTTGGGCTTTGGTTTAGTTCTTTTAAGCACGAACTTGTGGATAGGCTAGTAGTTGTATTTATAGTCAAAATTGAAGGCTCTTTGTTTTGATGTTATTTGAATAATATTAAGATGCTCTTGATTGAAAATACCTTCCCTACTGGCTTGATTCCCAGCTTGAAAGTTATGCTAACAATTGTTATTTTATTTGCTAAGGGTTGAGGTAGTTGATAACATCTAAGTGCTGTATATGGTGCAGTTGCATAAGCAGATATTACACTGCAGTTTGGGTCTCTGGGTAAGTGTCAAAGTGTGTCTAGATACTACCTTTTACCCAAGTTCAATTTCTTCAGAGTTTCCACAATAGTTTCTCTGCTCAGCCACCTGGATCAACTGTGGACATTTGTTCCACCTGTTGGTTGATACCTGCTTGGACACATCTCTACCATCCTCCTCATCATTGCTATCATGCACTGAGTATTTATTGTGTGCTGGGTACCATGCTAGACTTGGGTTATCTACTTTAAGCCTTCTAAGATAGTTGGCAGGAAGGTAAATATTATTATTCCCATTTTACAGTTGAGAAAATGAAGACTTAGTTTAAATAATCCATCCAAAGTTATTCTCAGGGTGAGTTGCAAAAGTGATTGCCTGACTTTCTAACCAATGAATTTATTGCCCATTTTTTTTTATCATATTGTAACTCACATTGGCCTGGTCTAATACTATTTAAATATTAATTCAAACTCATTTCTTTACAGAAGTGTGAATACTATGACTTACTATGTGTGTGGATAGATTGTGGAAGCATAAAATTAAACCCCTCTGCTTCTTGCTGAATTAATATTGACCTACGAGTTATAGGGAGAAGTGTGCAGAATAGGACAGGAATCAAAAATATCTCTAGTTTTAACACACATGCTTGTGTGCACACACATATCCACATGATTGTTCATTGTTCAAGTGGAGGTTAGAGGACTTCAAATTTAAAATTCTGTATTGACTTGGAAATGGTAGATATTAATCCAAGAAGATTCTGTTAACTTTACTCTTAATAAAATGTATAAAATATTAGACATTCCAATATATCAGAAGTTTTTTTTGTTTCATATTAAACCATATATGTGATTGCTTTTTGTATGCCAAACATTACTAAGTAAGGTATTGGGGGACAGCAGACCTAGGTAGATGGAGAATAAAAATGAATAAGGCTCAAGTTCTGCTCTCTGCCAAAATCACAGGCTGTTGAGCAAGGTGGACCAGCATTTCAAGACAATTGCTGGGGTGGGCTGGATATGGGGACATGCAATATATACAGTGTGCTCTGATTGACTGATTGTACTGACAGTAATATTTATCCTTTAATGTGGAAAATGAAGTAGCCAACTGGTTTTTTTCTGTCGGAAATGAATGTTATTTCCAGATTTATTATCAAGTCAATATTGCTGTGAAGTGATTCGATATTTACTTTCCCACAGAGATAGTACATTTTACTTTGAAAGAGATGTATTTGTTTGAAGGACAATCTATCTCCTGGAACACTTTTAGCATTCTAATGGTTAATTGGTAGAGAGAACAGAACTTTAATTATGTTTTCTATTGTTAAACCTTAAATATCTTAGCTTTAAAATTCCTTAAAATATTTAAATTTTTTTAGATATAATCTTGAGCTTAATACTCAATTTTGATATTTTCTTAATAGCTAAGTTAGCGCCTAAAGTCTCAGTTGCTATTTTGAGCTTACAAGTATAGGATAATAAATTTCTCCAAGTGTCGGTAGTTAGAGAGCAATGTGAAGGGAAACATTGTTTGCAAGAGCATAATAATTCTTCTAATGTATTTTCTGTGAAAGGTACATTATAGTGAACTCCTGCAGAGTGAAATCATAAAGCGAAAAAATAATAAATTACGATTTTCATTTGAAGGGTCATAGTTCTCCTTGGTACAAAATACAGAGTAAAAAAAAATCTCAGATTTAGTCGCTTTATGAGTGTCTTTAAAATTTGTTCCTCACTAGTGTCCTTATTCCATCTAAGGAATGGTGAGAGTCTAACACGGTGAAGAAGATGAAAGGCTCTGTATCTTCACAATTAAAACAACTGGAATATTGATGTGATGTGCTCTACTTTGTGCCTTACCAAAACACACTGTCTCTATTATTTCAGCTTTGTAACAAGAAATAAATCAGCATAAGCTATGTGCATTGTTCTCATAAATTTACATGCTACTATCTGAAAAACAAAACACTCATTCCCTCCTTCAATGAAGGTTTGCTGAATGTCTCCTCGGGGCCTGATGGTATGCTGGATGCTGGAAATATGTCAAGTCTTTCTCCTCAAGGCTTTGGCATGTCATCTGTGCCATCTTTTGTATTTTTATTTTTATTTATTTATTTATTTGAAAGCACGGAGAGAGAGAGAGAGAGAGAGAGAGAGAGAGAGAGAGACCGAGAAAGGAGAGACAGAGAGAATGGGTGAGCCAGGGCCGTTAGCCACTGTAAACAAACTCCAGATGCATGTGCCACCTTGTACTTCTGGCTTAAATGGGTCCTGGGAAATTGAACCTCTGTCCTTTGGCTTTGCAGGCAAGCACCTTAACTGCTAAGCCATCCCTCCAGTCCCCTGTGCCATCTTAACATACTCTCCTACCAACTGCCTATTCTTGATCTTGGTCTCTCTTTGAATTTTATTTTATTTTATTTTATTTTATTTTATTTTATTTTATTTATTTATTTATTTATTTATTTATTTATTTATTTATTTATTTATTTATTTTTTTGAGAGAGACAGAGAGAGAGGGAGAGGAAGCCAGATAGAGATGGGCGCGCCAGCAGTCTCTCAGCTGCTGCTAACGAAATCCAAATGCGTGCGCCCCCTTGTGGTCATGTGCGGCATTGTGCCTTTGCGTCACTTTGCATCTAGCTAAACTTTGCATCTAGCTAAATGTGGGACCTGGAGATTGGAACTAGCGTTATTAGGCTTAGGAGGCAGGCGCCTTAACTGTTACACCATCTCTCCAGCCTGAATTTTTTTGTTTTTGTTTTTGCACGTAGGGTCTCACTGTAGCCCAGTCTCACTTGGAATTCACTATGTAGTCTCAGGGTGGCCATGAACTCATTGTGCTCCTCCTACCTTGTGAATGCTGGGATTACAGGCGTGTGCCACCAGGCCAGGTCTCTTCTCTAATTCTTAAGGCATTTTCTCAGGTCTGCTTAAAATTTTAAGTTGTGTTTCTGTCCATATTTATTTGTGCATATTTTATGCCATATTAGACCATAAACTTTTTGGATACAAGAATCTCATTAAATATATTTCTCCATACTTTAAATGTCCTAGCAGAGCCCTTAAACATAGTAAAAATGAATAAATGAAGGAAGAGACTAAGAGGTGTTGAATATAGACTGGGAAGAAACAAACAATGCCCAGGATAAGTGGGATTTATGGGAACAATATGATTGAAATGATATGTGAAAATCTACTTATTTAAATATTCAGGATAATATAAGTTCAGGTTAGAGGTAGTAGTCTAATATGAGTTATCAAAAATCTCCAGTATTGATGGACCACATAATATTTGTATAATATTTGATATCCTTCCTTATTTTTAAAATTTATTTTTGTTTATTTTTATTTATTTATTTGAGAGAGACAGAGATAGAAAGAAACAGAGAAAAAGAGAGAGAGAATGGGTACACCGAGGCCTCCAGCCACTGCAAACAAACTCCAGATGCATGTGCCACTTTCTGCATTTGGCTTACGTGGGTACTAGGGAATCAAACCTCAAACCAGGGTTCTTAGGCTTCACAGGCAAGCGCTTAACCACTAAGCCATCTCTCCAGCTCCCCCCTTTTTTTGTTTAAACTCTTTTGTTTATTTTTATTTATTTATTTGAGAGAGACAGACAAAGAGGCAGAGAAAGGGAGAATCTTCCTCGTTTTTATTTTATTTTAGTTGTCTTTAAATATTTAATTCCTTATTTTTATTGCCAAATGGACTTTATTTTAAAGAAATTTCAAATATTTATTTCATTATGGGAGATGTTCGGCATTTTAAACATAAAACTTGAAAAGGATTATTAAAAATGATATAATCATCTAGGCGTGATGGCACACGTCTTTAATGCCAGCATTTGGGAGGCAGAGGTAGGAGGATTGCTCAGAGTTCAAAGCCACCCTGAGACTACATAGTGAATTCCAGGTCAGCCTGAGCTAGAGTGGGACCCTACCTCGAAAAACCGAAAAAAAAAAATGACATAATTATTCAATTTGATAATGTTCCTTCTACACATTTCCGAATGTTATTTCTGTTTTATCCTCCCATACCTTCCACATCTGCATTTTTCAAACTCTTTAGTGCTTTCCAGAATACCTTGCAATCCGCAGGAGTCCCATGCACCTGCCAAATTAGCTGTCCCAGTAATGGGCTCTGCCCTGGACCTTTCTGTGTTAACCTCTGTTTTATTTTTGTAGCACCCGTGAACAGTGATGTTTCTTTCTCACTGAAGCAAAGCGAAATGCCCCAAACTGTGTTCATTTACATGCAAATCTTGCACAGCCCGATGCCTGCTAAATTGGCACCGTTGCCAGGTAAAGAGATGAGACCCAGATTGAAACTGTGGCTCAAAGGCTCTGCTGATCTTGATACTGTGTTTCAGAATCTGTCTTCCATTGCTGTACAATGAGGTAGAGTTGCTAATCAGTGTGAAAACGTTGTTCTCTTGCTTATCTTGCCCTCCTGGAAAACATGTAGTTATATGAAAGGCTTTTCAAGGCCTGGCCTTATAATAACAATTCAGTGGTTGGTGTTTTCAGCTTTAGATTTGTGTGCATCTGAAACAATGAAAATTACAACTTACTTTTGAAACTACAAAACAAACAGCTTCTTTAGAGGTTCTCATTCCTGTCTTGGGACCTAGAATGCAGGACTTCAGGATTCTCTGAGTCCTTCCTGTCAAACAGGCTGCATGCATGATACTGTTCTGACGTGTCTGAGGTAACTCAAACATGATAATGTAACACCTGAGGTCCCGGCTCTGAGGAGGCTGAGGCTTCAGCCTAAGTGCTGGGTGCCTGAGTGTGGTCAATATAGTATCCCCTTGTCTCTTAATCCCTCCACTGGAAAACGAACAAATGAACAAACAAACACACAAACAAGCAAACACACCCCAAACAGAAACTTGGGTTTTCACATGATGTCATTAGTTCCTTGTTAACATCAAGTTTCTTTTTAAACTGTATTATGAAATTAGTTCAGATTTTGAATGTGGTTATTTCCCAACTAAATGAGCCAATATTCTATAATCATATGCCAATTTGCATAAAAATCCTGCATTTTAAGATCAAATAATATTTCTGTTATGAAAATTGTTCAGATAAATTTTATTCTGTAGGATGAGCTCCTGCTATGAATTTATATTTCTACACACATAAGGAGGAAATACTACTGTTCGTCTATCCACTCACCCACTCATCTGTATTGATTACCCTAGGGAACTTAAATGAATGAAACCAAGTGAACAAAACCAATTCATTCACCTCACCTGCAATCAAAACTCCATTTTTCCTAGGTGGATGAAAGTATGTGTGGGCTTCAAGGGGGAGGCTGGGAAGATCTGCCACTGCTCCGAGGCAGTATATCAGTGGATCTTGTGTGAGCTGTCCACTTTGGTCTTACTTATACCTTGCTGTTTTTTCATTGATGTTAACATTATCTGTACCTAGACTGCAAGCTGAATAGGGAATAAAGACTTCTTAGGGCCTGTGCAGGCTTGTGCAGTAATAAAAGTTTTGAAATTCCTGTTAGAAAAAAGACTGGCAGGGAATAGAATTGCTTCTCACAAAGTTTGTATCTAGTCTGGGATGCAAAAAAAAAAAAGTTTGTGTCTATATATTATGTTTGTAATGAATATTGTGAAATTTAATGTATTGTTAATCTTACTTATCACTTCACAATTTTATGAGACAAAATTATGAAAAAATCAAGTTTTGCATGTATGTGTGGTATGTGTGTGTGTGCATGCAGATGTGCATGCCCCATGTTTGCCTGTGTGGAGGCCAGAGGAGAACACTCGGTGTCCCTCTCCATTTCTTGTCCATATGTTTCCTTGAGATGGAGTCTTGCGCTGCTTCTGGACTTGCACTGAATTTTGCTAGCCTCCGGGATCCTTTGTCTCTGGTTCCCACAGATTGGGGTTAGACATACACGGCCACGTCTAGATGATTTATGTAGGTGCTGAGAAATGTAAGGTAGTATTAGGTCCCCTCGGGCTGTCATGCTTGTGTGAGAAGCACTGTTACTGCTGAGCCATCTTTTCAGCCCAAATATGAACTTTTTAAAAAAGTGAGTCTTTAGAATATAACTTATTATTATTATTCAGGAATTACTTATTTTTGTTTTTAAATATTTATTTATTACTTATTTATTTATTTGAGAGAGAGTGAGTAAGCATGCCAGCGCTACTAACTCCAGAGGCATGAGATACCTTGTGCCTCTGGCTTTACATGGCTACTTGGGAATCGAACCTGGGTTGTTAGGCTTTATGGGCAAGCTCCTTAAACACCAACCTGTCTCTCTAGCCTATAAATTACTTCTTCTGACATTTAAATAGTGATTAACTTCTAAATCACATCAATGTATTTTATCCCACCTTCACCTGAAGGTGGCTGTGGTCGGGCTGATGGAGGTAATGTTGCGGCATACAGTTTTTTCCTAGTTTTTTTTTTTTTTTTTTTTTTTTTTTAGGCGATCTCATGTAATTTTGGTTTCTTTTTTCACTTTTTAAACCTGGCATTTACAAATTGTCATTTTTTAGAGTTCATTTTTTTTCTTACCCTATTTCATAGCATTAGTATTTCTTTCTTTCTTTCTTTTTTTTTTTTGGAGAGAGACACAGAGAGAGACAGAGAGAGAGGGAGAGGAAGACAGAGATGGGCGCGCCAGCAGCCTCTCAGCTGCTGCAAACAAAATCCAGGTGTGTGCGCCCCCTTGTGGGCAAGTGCGGCATTGGGCCCTTGCGTCACTTTGCATCTGGCTAAACGTGGGACCTGGAGATTGGAACCAGCGTTCTTAGGCTTAGGAGGCAGGCGCCTTAACCACTAAGCCATCTCTCCAGCCCAGCATTAATATTTCTTTAGTCTGTTAGAAATAATGGATGAAGTAAATGGCTGGATTTTTCTCAGTGTTATTTTATTAGCCATGTGTTTATGTAGATAATCTCTTTGCAAATCTGCTTACATAAAAATAATTTACAATTAACTATATGAAAAAATATGAAGTGTTACTTCTTTTTGGTTTTCGAGTTAGGGTCTTGCTGTAAACCAGGCTGACCTAGAACTTATATGTAGTCTCAGGCTGATTTTGAACACAGCAATCCTGCTACCTCTGCCTCCTCAGTGCTGGGATTAAAGGCATGCATCTCCATGCCCAACAAGGTGTTATTTCTTAATTGGCCATCTTGTTGAATTAGTAGTTTAATTATTTGACTTCAATTTAAGGTTCAAAGAAGGCATCAAATACAATTAAGAATAAAAATGATTTAGGCCACATTTGGACTGTAAACTGAAGCCTGAGGCTGCATACTAATCTTCAATACCTGCAGGTTACCCTGCACAGAGATGTTTTAACTCTTTTTATATGGCTTGATGTTATGTGATCTATGTGGTACAATATAAAATAACATTATGAAAGATTTTAACTATGTGACATTTAAATTATTTTCTTCTTAGATTTTATAATTTGTACTTCAAATAAATAATAATGATATAAATTCATCAGTAAACAAAAGGATGAACCTTTATATATAAACAAATACTCTAGATTCTGTATAGGATACATGCTTCTCTGTGAAAAAGCTTAATCTTTTATGGGAGTTAATAATCCATTATTTCTCATCCTATTGCATCTGTAATTTCAATATCTACTATGAAAGTATAAAACTATCTGTCATAAGAGTATCAAGACTGGAAAGGAAGATGTGATTATGCACCTTGTAAAAATATATGGTTAAGACAATTTAATGTAAGAATTAGGAAATTTAATCAAACCTAAATGATCAAAATGATCTTTTAGTTTCTCATGACTGAAGATGTCTCACATGAAGGAGTAGAATTATGCACAATTTTTAATCTGTCTTGAAGTAGCTGGATCTCCACTTCAGATTTAGTTTTAGGAGTTATTGTGTTCTGATAATTCTATGTGACACAAAAATGCAACTTGATAATGGTTATGGACCTCTTCTCATGAAATCATCTTTGGCATTTTTCTCCTTTTACTCTGCCTTATCTATAAATATTGGTGGAATTCCCACTCCAAACACAGAACTGTGCCAAACATTTAAGATGATAACTGAGGAAGCAATACATGTGCTGATAGACTGCCTGCTGTCTGAGATTCTGCCACTATTCAGAATATGTGGATGCAAAGGAAAACATAAGCAAACTTGACCAATGATCAGTGCAGTCAGCTCATGCTTTTTGTCCTTCACATTTTGTGCTTGTTTAGATGGAAACATGGGAGTCTCAAAACCACCCTCTCCCTCAGCAATGCAGACAAAAGAAGGCAACTCTTCTTTGAAGTGGCTTTGTTGACCTTGAAAACTGATGATATTCTCAGCTGACCTGGCCATGGCTCAATCTGTTCCTGAGAAAACTGAATTGATTTGTCTTACCTCATTTTAGTATTCTCTTCTTATGGTTTTTTTTTTTTTTTGGTTTTTCAAGGTAGGGTCTCACTCTGGCTCAGGCTGACCTGGAATTCACTCTGTAGTCTCAGGGTGGCCTCGAACTCTCGGTGATCCTCCTACCTCTGCCTCCCGAGTGCTGGGATTAAAGGCGTGCGCCACCACGCCCAGTTTCTTATGCTTTTTTGAAATTTGCTTCAACTACTTACAATTTAATAAAATATTTGTAAAATGAATAAATGAAACTTCCAAAAGGTTATTATGGGAACTCTTCCAAGTGCCTTATGGGGATGACTAATATATTACAAAAAAAAAACAACATTTGTTTATTTTAATGATTTCTTATTGTTTGAAACATCATCTTTCTATGTAGCCCAGACTTCCCAGGAACTTGCTTTGTAGTCTAGCTTCCTACAAATTATGATCTTTTTCCCCCAGCCTCTCCAAAGATGGCATTATATTTTATGAATTTCTTTATTTTTCATTAATGGGCTTGAAATAGAAATGCATATAAGTGACAAGGTAGGGGGAAACTCACACAATTGCTTTATAAATGTACTAGGTTTTGAAAGCTAAGTTACTATGAATATCTAGTATCTGAATAATCCTTAGCTCCTTCTGAAGGGCAAGTTTTAAAATATAAATTAAGAAAACACAAAAATTATAAAAAGGAACTGTCACATGTAAACCAAATATTTCAGTTCTAAGGACACTGTTGAAATGTGTTGTGTTAGATGATGCAAACTAACTCACTGTGATAGACTCTTTTTGTCTTTAGGGGTAGAAGTGGCACGGAAAGCCAGGAGTATAATGTTTATGGCACCAAGACGACACCTACATGGCAGTCTTATGAAAGACAAGGGAAAACCTGCTGGAGTTTTTCTAAAGTATTTATTGACTGCTTCACCCTCAGTATGTTCAAGGACAAGGCAGCTCCATGTCTTGTACTTGTGTCAATGGCCCTGAACCTGCATCTCTGTCCCTGTATTTCTACTTGAGAACATGAGCAGCACATGAAGACAGAACCTCTCATAAATGAGATAGACTTGTGGGCATTTGGGAGAATTTAGAGCTCCTGGAGTTAAATCATGTAGAAAGCTTTATGAGTAAAGCAGGATGCTTAATAGTCCCCTGATCACACTTGCCCTTCCTGATCCATAGGCAATCATCTGCTTTATTGACAGAACACACAGGTAGCAACTGATGGAAGACGGGAACACAGAAGAAATGCCTGCCTGGCTCTACACTCCAGTTAACTCCTCCTTGGGAGTGTGAGCTCTCAGGGACATAATTGACGTAGGAAGTGCATGGTTTCTACTCACCCAAAGTGGCTCTATTGCTTGGCTCATAATTTCATTCATGCATCCTTCCAGCATGTCCCACCCATCCCAGGACTGGTGTCTCACCTTACCAGTCATTGCAGACCTGAGCACTGCTCTTACAGCTAGCCTGAAGGTCAGCTGCAGGAAGATGGTGACAGACAAGGTGGTCACTCAAACCTCATCCCAGCAGAGATCCAGAGATTACAGAGAACTCAGCACTAAATCAGATTTCTAACATGCCCACCCAGGCTCAGGGAACGTTGCGGAAGAAGGGATGGAAAGATTGTAAGAGCCTCAGGGTGGGTGGGAAGAGCCTGAGTAAGGAGTCTCTCCGTCTTCCCCCTCCCCCTGCCATAGTCATGGAGACAGGTCTTTAGGGCCTCACAATGAATGCCAATAACCCCATAGTTACTGGCCCTCAGTAGAATGGGGCCTGTGGAGAGGGGCTATAAGAGCACAGCCTTTTTATTTAACTCTGGTGGTCACAGGCCTCCTGGGGCCCTCATCCTTGCTCAGGAAGCACTCGACTACTGAGCCATGTCTCTAGCTCTATCTCCTGCCCATCCCTTTCCCCCCAGGGATATTATCCTCTGGAGGAAAAGCCCTTCCTGGAAATGATACATTTCTGTTTCACTCATTCTTGTAGGGGCTTGTTCTCCGGTGGGCTAGCTGAGTTATTCATAGGGCTGGCATCTCCCTAAGAATTTGGTAGGAAAGAAAGTGATTCTTAACTTCATAGTGCAGTAAATACATTCCTAGAGACTGGGGCCTTGATTGGAGCCCTCTCCCAAATCTGCTTGGGGGTTTAGGGTTTTTAAACTTATGCTGTGAGTGATATTGACTAAGCATTTTCTGCCTCGCCCATTAGCTCTCCTTCTGCTCAGTGCTGTCGTGGAATCACGATTTGTGCCATGGAAATCACTGAGGCAATAAATCCAGCACTTATGACTTCCATCCATTACTGAGAGGGAAAAAAGCACAGATGGACTATAAGGGAGCAAGCAGTTGTTCAAGCTAACGAACACATTTGATAATTAATAAATGTAACAGAGAAATGGACAACCCATGCAGGCGATCTAACTTTTAACTAAAATGCAGTGTGAAAATTGTCTTGTTTGTAATGTTTAAAAAGTCTCTGTGTTGTATTGAAAGAAAATCTCTTAGTAATTATGAAGGTTGACCTCAGTTTAGCGTCATTGTACTAGTGGTAAGGGAGTAACATGTGCCACTGTTACCTTCACCCACTTTGGATCCAGTTAAAATTTTTAAGTGCTCGCTTTGGCAGCACATATACTAAAATTGGAATGATACAGAGAAGATTAGCATGGCTCCTGCACAAGGATGACACTCAGATTCATGAAGCATTCCATATTTTCTAAAAAATTAAAATACTTTTATTTATTTATTTATTTTACTTATTTGAGAGAGAGAGAGGGGGGCAGGTAGAGAGAGAAAGAATGAACATGCCAGGGCTTCCAGCCACTACAGATGAACTTCAGGGATGCATTCACTACCTTGTGCATCTGGCTTTTGTGGGTCCTGGAAAATCGAACCTTTAACTGGGGTCCTTAGGCTTTGCAGGCAAGTGCTTAACTGCTAAGTCATCTATTATCTATTTTATTTTTATTTATTTATTTGAGAGGGAGGGAGAGAAAGAGAGAGAGAAAGAGACAATATGGGCATGCCAGGGCTTCCAGTGGCTGCAAATTCCAGGTACATGCTCCACCTTGTGCATCTGGCTTATGTGGGGCCTGGGGAATCAAACCTGGGTCATTTGGCTTTGCAGGCAAGTGCCTTAACTACTAAGTCATCTCTCCAGCCTAGTTTAAAATTTTTCCTCAAGGTAGCATAGGTTTCCTGTCTCTGTAACACAAGCTAATATCTAGGACCTGTGTTACCTTTTTTAGAATCTGTAATTAAACCTGATTCTTGTTTTTAAGGATCTATGATTCTCCAAGTGGGATCCACACATGTGAGCATAAACAGTGAGGGAGCTCAACCTATATCAGGGGCATGCACCTGACTCAGAAGACTCTATCAGCTTTTCTATATGGGGGTCAGGAGATGCCTCAGATAGGAGGCTGCTGAGCTGAGCCTTGAAGGTGGATGAAGCAGGAAAGCGGAAAAGCATTCAGGTGTGAGCACAGATGCATAAGATAGCATGGCTCGTCCAGAAGACGAAACTACTCAAAGGGAGAGGAGCAAAGAGGATGTACATATCTGGGGGAGAAATGACAGGTATACACACGGGCAAGGAGGACACGGTAAAATGGTTTTTGAGGCACAATGAGGACTAAGGTTAGGAATGAGCAAGGCAGATGGAAGGAAAGGGTCAGTCTCCATCGGTTACCAGATACATGACCTTAGGTAACTTAACCCTCAAGAGTCCCGATAGTTGTGTTTGTTAAATATATAGTAAGATCTTATAGTTTTGTTGTTAGTTCTGGGGTTGATAAATGTGCGTGTCCTGGAATTACTACCTTCAATAAGTGAAATAGATGATTATGGTATTATTACTGATTGAAACCCCTCATCATGTCCTCTGCTCTTTTTCTGCATAGTTCAATGCCTGTCCCTCCCTGAGTATGTAGCCAAAATGAGTTCAGAGAATTAAGCAGTTTTTAAAAGCTCTGCCAACAATCATTTCTCCAATGCTGTTGCCACATTAATCTATATTCGAGAGGCAATCAAATTGAGGTACTCAAAAATTTATAAGCTCTGTCTGTCAGAAATGAAAGAAGGAGAAAGAAACATTTGGACATTATTAGAATTGTAAGCTTCTTAGAAGAAAGCATCACAATTCCAGTGTCAAGTACCAAACTAAATTTAAGGGACTGAGGTTTGGAGGGATGGTTTAGCAATTAAGGCATTTGCCTGCAAAGCCAAAGGACCCAGGTTTGATTCCCCAGGACCCAGGTAAGCCAGATGGAACAAGGTGGCGCATACGTCTGGAGTTCATTTGCAGTGGATGGAGGATCTGGCACACACATTCTCTCTTTCTCTCTCTCTGCCTCTGCCCCTTTCTCTCTGTCAAATAAATAAATAAAAATAAAAATATTTAAAATGTTGCATCTTAAAAAAATAAATATAAGGGACGGAGACTTTTAATTCCAGGATGAGATATGATTAACTGTTTGGCTTTAGGCAAGTTACTTTACTACTTCTATACACACCTATGTGATGGAAAAGATGATGCTTTCTGAATAAATACCAATAAGAAGGCTTACCCATAAGAATGTTAAGTAATAAGATAATAATTTTCTTCTCTGAAGAGAAAAAAAACAAACCTCATGTCAGCAGATGATGTCCAGACACAACTAAACAGACCAAGTAGGAATTATATACCTACGTCAGGTTTTTTTTTTTTTGTTGTTTTTTCAAGGCAGGGTTTCACTGTAGCCCAGGCTGACCTGGAATTCACTATGTAGTCTCAGGGTGGCCTTGAACTCACAGCGATCCTCCTACTTCTGTCTCCCGAGTGCTGAGATTAAAGGTGTGCGCCACCACGCCCAGGCTAGTTCAGGATTTTGCTCTGACATCAGTTTTTCCAAGTCTTCCTGCCTTCCAGATTTTTATTCCATACTGCAATAGTTTTGTTTTAAATTATGAACAGTAAAATTGCTGCAAAATGTAGATCTTAACCTATTGATACCTCTTTCCACCCCCATAGAGGTGCTATAAGATAAATGGAAAAAATACAATTTCAAAAATGAATCTAGTAGAAATAGCCTGTAACCTACAACACAATCTACGACTCTGTGTAAAATGGACTGATTTCTTTGTTGCGAGCGAGGGACATTCTGTAAAGAAATGCTAGCATCGAGGTTGGCCTTCATCCTGCTTCCCTTCTGTCACCTCTGCCCTGCTTCCCAGCATCTCATCAAGAAGCATGTTAAATCCTATCTAGTGTATGAAGACTTTAGGAAAAAAAAAATGAAATGCTTATGCAACTATCCTTGCCTGAACTCTAGCAGTTTGTATTTTACTTCTGTCCCGGTCTTTTCTTTTCTTTTCTTTTCTTTTCTTTTCTTTTCTTTTCTTTTCTTTTCTTTTCTTTTCTTTTCTTTTCTTTTCTTTGTTTCTTTTCTTTTTAAATTGAGTCCTTGAGGTCTTGAAGATAGGGACCCTAGGGATGGGACTTGAATCTATATTCTTTTTATTTTATATTATTTATTTATTTGTGACAGAGAAAGGGAGAGAGAGAAGGAAAAAGGGAGGGAGAGAATGGGTGTGCCAGGGCCTCTAGCCACTGCAAATGAACTCCATACGCATGTGCCCCCTTGTGCATCTGGCTTACGTGGGATCTGGAGAATTGAATCGGGTTTCTTAGGCTTCACTGGCATGCGCCTTAACCACTAAGCCATCTCTCTAGCCCATGTCCCGGTATTTTTTACAGGTTACTGTGTTAGTGACTGTCTTACGATAAGCCATGTCTATCTCCTCAATTATAACTCAGGTTTTTGTGAGCAATTACTTTGCTTTTCTGTGCCTTGCCCAGGTCCTCTGGAGATATTTGTAGATTTTTTTTCTTTTGGTCTTATATTTATCTATCTATCTATTTATTTATTTTTATTTATTTATTTATTTATTTTTTATTTATTTTTGGTTTTTTGAGGTAGGGTTTTGCTCTAGCCCAGGATGACCTAGAATTCACTATATAGTCTCAGGCTGGGCTTGATCTCATGGTGATCCTCCTACCTCTGCCTCCTGAGTGCTGTGATTAAAGGCATGGGCCACCATACCAAGTTCTCTTCTGGCCTTTCTAAACCTAGACATAAAAATTTTTCCTACATTTTTCAGATTGGATTGTAGATCTATGCCTTACCTTTTTTCTGTTGCCTGTGCACCTGTGGCAGTATTGGCAGCAGGCAGAGCCATGGGCACTGATGCATGTATGTACTTATGGTGCCTTTTAAAAAAATTTCTGGTTCTATAAAGCAGAGTCTCTTATTCTTAGTTTATGGTCATAAATCAACTTTGTGGTATATATTCCCATACCAAAAAAATATGGCCAGAAGATCATCCGCAAAAGCAGACGGGAAATGCAAATCTTGTCTTTACAACTTATAAATATGCATTATGCCTTCTTCTCTCAGATATTATGACTTGTCGGTGGCTTTAAATTCATGGTGTAGGTTCTAGCTGAAGTGTATTAAGATTGTCTTACAGATTGTATCCACATTTTAGGAAACTCTTAATGGAAGTCAAGTTATACCATGTCGTGTGTCACCTAATCAAAGGAAGCCCTCTTCTGTATTGCACTGGCTTTTGCTCTCTCATAATGACATGTAAGCTGCTAGCATCTCATTGGGTTTTTAGGACTTTGCCGATAGATCATCGAAAAGAATTATGTTACAATAATTGTGTTGACCCTGTTTTCTTAAGTAAAAGAGATAACATTTTCTTGATTCTTTCCTCAGTCACTTCCCTTGCTGATCATGCCTTCCCTAATCTTAGAGATCAAGGCTCACACATACAAATTTTGGCCAGTCATGCTCTAGAGCTGTTTAAATTGTATGCTGGTCAGTTAGTAGACACTGTAGTGATAAAATCTCAGAAGTACACATGACTCTTTCTGGGAATCGGATTTGCACTTAGGTAAAAGTCATTCATGTCACATTTGAGGGTGTTTATCAAGGTCAAGCTATGATCTAAGAATAATGTTTTAATCTGGAGGATGACAGGATACCCTGAAAGCTAGCAAACTGACTGAATTTTGGATAATTGGGATTGGCTTGGCTCAAGTGTGATCCTTGTCTGTGACATAATTACTTAGTATATATCAGGGCCTATAATTCCTCTTAGGATTTTTTAAAGAAGTTTTTAAAGACTATGTATTCTATCATAAAATAATTGGAAGCCAGTGAAAGATTTTAAGTGGAAGAGTGATATGAACTCAGTTGCATTTACAAAATACCCTTCTAGAGAGAAGGCAGAACTA
Organism: Orientallactaga sibirica; assembly: GCA_036365145.1. Classification (NCBI taxonomy): domain Eukaryota; kingdom Metazoa; phylum Chordata; class Mammalia; order Rodentia; family Dipodidae; genus Orientallactaga; species Orientallactaga sibirica. The sequence continues at coordinate 23,221,458 of JAEOAD010000032.1, read as the reverse complement.
AGAACAAGGCTTGTGCACAATACTGCTATAAGGCTACTGGAGGTTTCAAGAGAGAGGCAGGATGTAATGGGAATGGAACAACGGCCATGGAAGTAGAAGGGATTTGGCAAGTTTCAGGACCTGTGGGATAGAGTGATAGAATCTAGCAAAAAGATTATGAATGGAGGAGAGTGGGCAGAAGGTCTCAGTGGTAATGTTTAGAGTTCTGAGTGTACAAATGCCCTGAATTTAATAGAATTCTCTGAAATAGGATACTCTGTAAGCGTAATAGGCTAGGGGTTCCTTTGGCTATGAGTTTAGTGTCAGATAAAATAAAGATGGAGAGATTTTAGCACAGCCAAATGGAGTTATTAGGAAGGTATTTTGTTCAATTCTGAAGGATAGAGGAGAGGTTGGACCAGAATATTCAGCCCGACCATGAGAAAGTGTGTCAACTGACTTTATTTCAGTATAGTGTTTTCCTAAAGTTAAGCCAACCATTCCTTTGTAAACATTTTCCTAGTTTATACTGTAATTTTGTTAAATTTCTCAAAACATACAAGTCTGATACTCAGTACTATATATGCTTACCTGGAATTTTATTTCATCCAATATTATTTTATTGCATTATTTATCTTTGGTTTGAATGAAATATGATTATGAGACATAATATTTGTATTCAATGGATGGAAATCCCCTTAGATTTTGAAAGACATTGCTATGTCTTGAAATGACTCTGACTTACTTTACAAAGAGAAGGGCTTTGCATGAGTCTTGGAAATGGCTCTTGGAGATGATATGGTTATAGGTTTGTCTTCCTGCTTGCATTGTTGTGACTGTGATTTGTGATGCAGGTGAGCTTCTCCCTGCTCCTATGCCCTATCTAGCTAAGTGACCTTGAGGAGTCAGCATTTATATCCTAGGAAAATAGTTAGGGCTATGAATGAGAGAGGGCCATTACTTTAAATTCTGGAAAAGTGTGAGCTCTATGGAGGGATTGAATCTTCAGAAATTATTCAGGATATAATAAAGGGGAGTTTTTAAGATCCTTCCCCTCATCTTTCTACATATACTTAAAGACTTAAATTACTGCTAAAATTGTGAAATGGAGGTGAGTAACATTTCCAAAGGCAATAAGTAATGCCACATTTTACTGGCAAATTCTATCATCTTTTTTTTTTTTTTTTTTTTGAAAAAGAGATAGAGGTTTATATAAAAATGGAGAAGAGGAAATTGCATGTGCAGATGTAAAATACCATCTGTTCTTTGGATCTGTTCTGTGCTCCACACCTTCGGTGAAGGAAATTGTTGATTGAAAACTCAGATTTTGCTGGCTAGTGGTAAACGCTTCCTGTGCTGCTTTTCATGAATTTTAAAAATAGATGGCTTTAAATGTGTGTTAATTTTTTTTTTTGGAGAGAGACACAGAGAGAGACAGAGAAAGAGGGAGAGGAAGACAGATAGAGATGGGCGTGCCAGCAGCCTCTCAGCTGCTGCGAACAAACTCTAGATGCTTGCGCCCCTTTGTGGTCAGGGGCAGCATTGTGCCCTTGCGTCACTTTGCATCTGGCTAAACGTGGGACCTGGAGATTGGAACTGCTGGAGATTGGGACCAGTGTTCTTAGGCTTAGGAGGTAGGCACCTTAACTGCTAAGCCACCTCTCCAGCCCTACTTTTATTTTTAAATAACCATAGTAATGGTATATATTTTGGGATATAGCTATGACATTTCAATATATATGCTTCTGTCATTATTGGGGGCAGAGTCTGATTCAGATCCAGGCTGACCTGGAACCCAGTTCAGAACAGAATTCTCTACCACCCAGCTGACAGGATTAAGGGTGTAGAGCACCAACACCCTTAGGGAATTTGGCTTTATAAAACTATGTGTTTGTTTCAATCCCATCACTTGTATTCTCTGTGTTGGTTTTTAATGAACTTGTATATTGATCAGTTGAAGTTTAGAATTTGCCAGTAAATTTTCTACCCAGTCCACTAGAGTACTTGCTTAGCAAACAAACATAACACCTAGGATTACTTCTGTGGTTGGATTTGGGTACAAGAGCTACACTTGGCATCTTAAACTCATATCCTGAAAGTATATAAAGGTGGATCGCCATATCTAAGAACACTGAAGATATGTAGAAAACCCAAGCATCAAATCAATTCAGGATGCAAAAGTCACTACATTATAATACAAGAAACACAAAGAATCAAGACAATGCAATTCCACCAAAAATTAAAATCCATCAGAAATGATCGCCAATGAAACTGTTTTAGATGAAATGCCTGACAAAGATTTCAGAAAAATGATTTTATCTATACTCAAAGAAATCAAAGGAGTCAGAGAAGAAAACAAAGGAATTAAAGAAGAAAACAAACTCCTGAGGGAACACAGGAAACCAGCTTAATGAAATAAGGAGGTCATAACAAGACATAAGGAAATAGAAATACTAAAGAAAAACCAGAGCTGGGCGTGGTGGCGCACGCCTTTAATCCCAGCACTCCGGAGGCAGAGGTAGGAGGATCGCCGAGAGTTCGAGGCCACCCTGAGACTACATAGTGAATTCCAGGTCAGCCTGGACCAGAGTGAGACCCTACCTTGCAAAACCAAAACCAAAAAAAAAAAAAAGAAAAAAAAAGAAGAAAAAAAAAGAAAAACCAGGCTGAAATTTTAGCTCTGAAGAACACAGTAAGTCAAACAAAAAACTGTGGAAAAGTCTCACCAACTGATTGGATGAAGGAGAGAACAGAATTTCTAAACTAGAAGACCAGGTAGCAGACCTAATACAATCCAACAAAGAGAAAGACAAGCTAATAGGAAAGTATGAATGGGAATTTCAAGATATCTGGGACACTATGAAAATAGCAAACATAAGAACTCAGGGTATAGTAGAAAGAGAAGAATTTAAACCCAGAGGCTTAGTAGGCATTTTCAACAAAATCATAGAAGAAAAATTTCCTCAAATAGGGAAAGAAATGCCAGTGCAGATACAGGAAGTTTTAAAAATGCCAAACAGATAAAACCTGGAAAGAACCTCTCCCCGCCATGTTATAATTAAACCACTAAACACACAAACCCAAGAAAATATATTGAAAGCAGTTAGAGAGAAAAAGCAAGTGACCTACAAAAGCAAGCCCATCAGAATCACAGCAGATTACTCATCACAAGCTTTAAAAGCCAGAAGGCCTGGAATGATGTATTCCAAGTTCTGAAAGATAACAACTGTCAACCAAGATTCCTTTATCCTGCAAAGCTATCTATCCAAACTGATGGAGACATAAGGACATTCCACAACAAAGACAGACTAAAGGAACTTATGACAAGTAAACAAACTCTACATAAAGTACCGGAAGGAATCCTTCATGCTTAAAAGCAAAACACCCACAGGAGAAAAACACACATAGGAAAAAATAAACCATACTCAAATAACAATTAAAACAAGTGAATAAAGGGAAAACAGGAAGAGTGGCGAGAATAAATACATACCTTTCAATAATAACTCTTAATATCAGTGTCCTCAATGCCCCAACTAAAAGACACAGGCTTGAAGACTGTATTAAAAGGTAGGATCCTGCCAATAGTTGCCTCCAGGAAACTCATCTCTCAATAAAAGATAGACACTTAGGGTGAAAGGATGGAAAACAGTATTTCAAGCAAATGGGCCTAGGAAACAAGCAGGGGTTGCTATCTTAATATCTGACAAACCAACATTAGTGAGGAAAGAAGGTCATGTTATACTAATTAAAGGAACACTCCAACAGGAGGACATTACAATCCTAAACATTTATGCACCTAACATGGGGGCTCCAAATTTCATCAAACAAACACTATTAGACTAAAGGTCACAGATAACACCAAACACAATCGTAGTGGGTGATTTAAACACACCACTCTCATCAATTCACTGGTTGTCCTGGCAAAAAATAAACAGGGAGACATCTGCATAAAATGATGTCATGGAACAAATGGACCTAACAGATACCTACAGAACATTCCATCCAAATGCTGCAGAATATACATTTTTCTCAGCAGCACATGGGACATTCTCTAAAATAGACCATATATTAGGACACAATGCAAATCTTAACAAATACAGGAAAGTTGAAATAATCCCTTGTTCTCTATCTGACCACAATGGGATTAAACTGCCAATCAGCAACAAGAAAAACTACAGAGCAAACAGAAATTCATGGAGACTAAACAGTAAACTATTGAATGATGAATGGGTCATTGAAGAAATCAAAAAGGACATCAATAAATTTATATAATCAAATGATGATGAGAATACAACCTACCAAAACCTTTGGGACACAATGAAGCCAGTCCTAAGAGGGAAATTTATAGCTCTAAGTGCCTATATCAAGAAATTAGAGTTCACAACTAAACAATTTAATGCTTTACCTTAAGGCCTTGGAAAAAGAAGAACAAGGCGAACCAAAAATCAGTAGATGGGAAGAAATAATAAAGATTAGGGCAGAAATTAATGAAATAGAAACCAAAAATACAATCCAAAGAATCAATGAAACAAAGAGTTGGTTCTTCGAAAGGATAAACAAGATTGATAAACCCTTAGCAAATCTGACCAGAAGAAATGAGATGAAAAAGGCACCATTACAACAGATACCAAAGAAATTCAGAAAGTTATGAGGACATACTTTAAGAATAGGTATGCCTCTAAGTTTGAAAATCTAAAAGAAATGGATAATTTCCTTGATTCATATGACCTACCAAAATTAAATCAAGATGAGATAAACCATTTAAATACACCTATAACAAGTCTGGAGATCCAAGCAGTTATAAAAAGTATCCCAATTAAAAAATGTCCAAGCCAAGATGGATTCACTGGTGACTTTTACCAGACCTTCATGCAAGAACTAACACCACTGATTCTCAAACTTTTCCATAAAATATAAAAAGAAGGAACTCTACCAAACTCCTTCTATGAAGCCAGCATCACCCTGATACCAAAACCAGACAAAGATAGAACAAAAAAATAAAATTACAAACCAATCTCCCTTATGAACATAGATGCAAAAATTCTCAACAAAATATTGGCAAACAGAATACAAGAATATATCAGAAAGATTATTCACCCCGACCAAGTAGGCTTTATCCCAAAGATGCAGGGATGGTATAACATATGCAAATCGTTGAATGTAATACATCATATACATGGTCTGAAGGTCAAAAATCACATGATCCTCTCAATAGATGCAGAAGAGGCATTCAACAAAATCCAACATCCCTTCATGGTAAAAGCCCCACAGAAACTGGGAATAGAAACAACATATCTCAACATAATAAAAGCTACTTATGACAAACCTACAGCCAACATAATATTAAATGGGGAAAACTTGAAGCTTTTTCATTAAACTTAGGAACAAGACAAGGCTGTCCACTGTCCCCACTTTTATTTAATATAGTACTGGAAGTCTTAGCTATAGCAATAAGGCAAGAGACACTCATAAAAGGGATACAAATTGGAAAGGAAGAGATCAAATTATCATTATTTGCAGATGATATGATTCTATACATAAAAGACCCTAAAGAGTCTACCAGCAAACTGTTAGAGCTGATAAACACTTTTAGCAATGTAGCAGGATACAAAATAAACACACAGAAGTCAGTAGCTTTCCTAGATACTAATAACAAACATGCGGAGGATGAAATCAGGGAATCTCTTACATTCACAATTCCCTAAAAAAAAAAAAAAAAAAAAAAAAGAACAAAGTACCTTGGAACAAACTTAACCAATGACGTGAAGGATCTCTACAGTGAGAACTTTAAAACACTCAAGTGGGAAATTGCAGAAGACACAAGGAAATGGAAAGACATCCCATGTTTTTTGATTGGGAGAATCAATATTGTGAAAATGTCAATCTTACCAAAAACAATCTACACATTTAATGTAATACCCATTAAAATTCCAGTGGCATTCTTCACAGAAATAGAAAAGACAATCCTAAAATTCATTTGGAAGCAGAAAACAAATCTCGAATAGCCAAAACAATTTTGAGCAACAAAAATCAAGCTGGTGGTATTACCATACCCCATTTTAAGCTATATTACAAAGCCATAGTGTCAACAACAACATGGTACTGACACAAAGACAGACATGTAGATCAATGAAACAGAATAGAGGACTCAGATGTTAATCCAGGCAGCTACAGCCATCTGATTTTTGACAAAAATGCCAAAAATATTCACTGGAGAAAACAGCCTCTTCAACTAGTGCTGGGAAAACTGGATATCTATATGTAGAAGGATGAAAATAGATCCTTGTCTTTCTCCATGCACAAGAATCAGGTCCAAGTGTATCAGAGAACTTAATATGAGACCTGGAACTCTGAAACTGCTAGAGGAAAAGGGAAGGGAAACCCTTCAAGATATTGGCTTACAAAGGACACTATGAATAGAGCAAACAGACAACTACAGAATGGGAGAAAATCTTTGCCAGCTACACATGTGACAGAGGATTAATATCCAGAATATACAAAGAACTAAAAAAACAAAACATTAAAAATCAAATAACCCAATTAAAAAATGGGCTACGGAACTAAATAGAGAGTTCTCATCAGAAGAAATACAGATGGCATTTAAACATCTAAAAAAGTGTTCCACATCCTTAGCCATTGGGGAAATGCAAATTAAAACTAATTTGAGAGTCTATCTCACTCCTGTCAGAATGGCTACCATCAAGGAAACAAATGACAATAAATGTTGGAGATGATGTGGGAAAAGGGGACTCCTTCTACAATGTTGGTGGGAAAGTAATCTGGTCCAGCCATTGTAGAAATCAGTGTGGAGGTTCTTGAGACAGCTAAAATTAGATTTACCATATGATCCAGCTATAGCACTCCTAGGCATATATCCGAAGGACTCTTCTCACTACTTTAGAGATACTTGCACAACCATGTTTATTGCTACTCTAATCACAATATCTAGGAAATGGAACCAGCCTAGATGACCCTCCATAAATGGATAATAAAAATGTGGTACATTTATACAATGGAGTTCTATTCATCAGTAAAGAAAAATGAAATTATGAAATTTGCAGGAAAATGGATGGATCTGGAAAGGATTGTACTAAGTGAGGTAGCCCAGGCCCAGAAAGCCAAATGTTGCATGTTCTCTCTAATACGTGGATCCTAGCTACAAAAGTATAGACTTGTGTGTGAACTGGAACCAAAAATGGGTAGCAGAGGCCAGTAAGCAAGAAAAAGGCTATAAGGGAGGGAGAAGAGGGAAGGACTTAAGGGGTTGAGATGTTTATATATATATGTGTGTGTATATATATATGCATGTATATACACAAATATATCCATATATATATACACATATATGCATATATACATATATATGTGGAACAGATTACAGGGAGGGGAAAGGCCTAAGCGAGGCCAGGGAAAGAGACTGTGTAAAAGAAGGGTGGGGGAGGGTCAATCAAAATTCAAGATATTCTGAATAAGACATATGTAAATGTACTTTTTTGAATAATGGCACATCCAGAAGCCATAGATTGTTACTAGAAAATTTTCAGTGCCAGGGATGGGATATCTTCCAGTGAGTTGTTGGCCAGGGAGGTCATTGTTGCCTCCAAAACAGTACAGGCTATTGCCAAGGCTCTTGGTTTCCCATGAGAAACAGATGGTAAGACTCTATTGCTGAAGACTTCACTTGCATGAATGGCAAGGTCACTGAGAAATCAAGCTGGTGCTGAGCAGAAAACCTTCTCCCTGTAGACCAGCGAAATGAAAGCTGGAAAAAGCTGTACTTTATGCAGCCCTATGGGAGACAGAAATCATCAGTGGTGAACACAGTGGACACTGGAAGCCTCAAGTTTAGCCACTCAGGCCCAATGACTGCATGAGTGCAATAGTGGCATGTCTACTCCAGGGAAACCAACTGCTCTCTAATTGGACTAAAGGCCTGCTCTATGGGAGGGAATACATGCCTGGTACTGAAAAACCTAATCAAAAGCCTATGGCAGGGGAGGTCATGAGCCTTAGGGTATAACACCTGCTCTTATCTGGCCAGATTTATATATTATTCTCATCAAACTGGCCTCAAAGCACTACACTTAATGTTCTTATTCGTATATTAACGCTACTCTCATTTCTGGTTAGAGAAGCTTCTCTTTTCAGATGGCGATGACCACTGGGATTACCCAAAAGGCAACAATGTGCTGAGAAGAAGGGATGGAGGAGTGTCCAGCACTGAAACATCTCTATCACACCCTCCAAGGCTCAGGGTCCATTCAGAAAGAATGTAAGAGCCAAAGGAAGGGTACCACTCCTTACAATGCAACTGTCCAGACAGTAATTGGCCTTGATATCCATGACCTCGCAGTGCCTAGCAATACCTTCACAAGACCCTCATAATAGGAGACAAAGATGATGACATGAAATTAAAAGAGAGACTAATTGAGAGAGGGAAGTGATATAATGGAAAGTGGAGTTCTGAAGGGGAATGGGGGAGGAAAATATCATGGTTTATTGTCTCTGAGTATAGAAATTGTCAATAAAAATAAAAATTTAAAAAAATAAAATAAAAATTTAGACTTTCTTTTAAACCAATTTTCTGTACTTATAGATAAAAGTGGGTTCTAATTTGTTTTCTCAACTTAAGATTTATGAGCAGTATATTTTTCTTTTTAAAATATCTAGTTAACATTTTAAATGCAATTATTTGTGTAGAAAATTCTAGGGGCAGCATAAAATAACCATTTTAAAAAATATTTCTTCTCTAATTCTTAGTAACTGCAAATGTATCTAAATTTTCAGATACCAACAGCCCTGAAAAAACCCCCTCCACCCTACAGCATTAGAAGCTTGAAGTAGCTTTTTCAGGTGCCAAATGCATCTCTAGTGCCTGGAGAGAGAGAATAATTTATACTGACATTTTCTTAATGTGGAAGGGAGAGGTAGAGAGCTACATGTTTTCAGAATTAACTTTTAAATACTGACCACATTAATTAATAGCTTGATTTAAATGGATGCCTTTCATATATGTGAATATATAAGTCTTCTCATGCCTCTTTGTCTAAAAGCTTTAGTAACATTCAGAATGTATTTGGTGGTTTGATATACACACCTTTAGCTAGCATAAGAAAGAACCTTTATTTTCTCAGTATGTGTGAGGCAAGAAAACAGAACAGTCTTTTATCAGAATATGAAATAGACTTCCCTCTGTCTCTTCCAAAGGATGGATAACAGCTACCACTCTCAGCTAACTCAGTTAAGCCAATCCATGAGCTCAGTGCTCTTTTGCTACTTTGGAGACCTTCCCTTGTTCCCCGAGCCGATGTTGGAGTACAGAAGCTCTACTTCACATAATAGGCATCTCTACTGAAGAGACAGATTCTTGTTGCCTCTATGACAGCCTCCCTTTTGGTCTGTTTCAAGTCTGACCACAATGCTGTAATGAGGTTGAGTTCACCCCTCTCCTCTGCCTAAGGACGTCTTAGTAATATCATCTGTCATCATGCAAAAGGCAAAGGAGGTAAAGACACACCCAGAACTCTTGCTGGTGAGATTCCCTGAGTGCCAGTTCTCAACTAGTCTACTTGGAACTCTGCTGAGATCTGGGTGGGGAAGGGGGAAACCGTTGCTGTAAAAATCCTTATCACCCTTCTGTTCTTGTGATCTGCCCCTAAGGAGTATGGGGGACTGAGGGAAGCTTGACTTTATGTCTTAATAGGTTGTCATTTGCACACTCACACACAAAATAATTGTCTATGCACTTAGATGAACATTCTTTTCAGATAAATTCTTATGATGAGTTAAGAAATTTTGCTTGGCCCTATTTTGACATTTGGGTGCATCTGAAGTAGCTTTGCAAAGGAATTTTTTGTACCTGAACAGAAAAATTACCATTAATTAATTTTTTAACATTGGTCAAAAGTTGCTTAAATAATCCAAGTTAACTCTGGTATGAAATGTGATTGAATTGTGTAGGAATGTATTTATTGAAGTAATATATGAAAAAAGAGGCTGTGAATAGAATCATCTCTTTTTATTATGTTAAACATTTTTTCATAAGTTTTCTTTCTTATTTTGCAAACTTTAATTCCATTCATCTCTAAATCTCATATGGTTGTTTCCTTGTTTTAGAATACTTTTTTGTTCTTTCATTTACAATTTTTAAAGGAGCTCATCAAATAACCTTCTTTGCATCCATATTAATGTTTTTATTTGAGAGAGACAGAGAGAAAGGAAGAGGCAGAGAGAAAATGGGCATGCCAGAACCTTTTCAGCCTCTGTGAATGAACTCCAGATGTGTGCTCCCCCTTGTGCACATGTGCGACATTGCGCACTTGTGTCACTTTTGTGTCTGGCTATACTTGGGAACTGGAGATTTGAACAAGCATTCTTAGGCTTCACAGGCAGGTGCCTTAACTGCTAAGCTATCTCTCCAGCCCTCTGTACTAATTTTTATATGATTCTGTTTTTACCTTCATTGGACTTAACCACAATTTCTAGGATATTTGTTTATATTTTCTTATTAAGAGAGGGTATCAAAAATGGAATGATAAATGAGGTTAGTGATTGGGATGGAATGGTAAATAATTTAATTATACAAAATAAATTTAGGAATTATTTACTGCAATGCAAAAGATTTACGGGAGATAACTGTTCAGGTAGAAGAAACATATCTATCTTATTCCATATTTCAAAATTAGGATGCTAAATTGAAAATATAGAATGGGTTAATTTTTATTCAATACAAAGGGTTTAGATATGGATTCTCTGGTCAGAGAGTATATGCAGATGAACCAAGTACCCAAGATGCGCTTGGTGTTTACAGGGCTCATGGTCGGAGTACCCCTACGTGAACGCTCCCTGCCACATTGAGACAGACGAGCCTCACTGAAAAGGAGCAGATTGCTCCTAAGCCAGAAGAGAAGGTTTCACAGAAGAAAAAGATATCCCAGACAAAACCTGAAGAAATAAAAACTTATGGTAAAGGAGTAAATTCAGCCTAAAAATAAATGGAAATAAAACTAACAAAAAAAAAGAGTTTAAAAAGAACAATTAGAAGTATCAGAATGTAATAGCCTTTCATTTTCAGTAGGTCATGGCAGGACAATTTGCAATCCCTAGAATAACACAGATAAATCAGCTACAGTTAGTTCTTGGTGCTGTGGAGCATCAAAGGCCTAAGTGAAGTAAAGTTTCTGAAATGGAAGGCATTCTAAGGCAGACTGCTGACTGTCACTTCATTCTTTCCCTGAGGGGACTTGCTGATTCTCTGTGTGGTCTGAGGATGGGGATTTGCCCAGACTGAACGTGTCTTCTGGGAGTAAGAGAAGCCAGCAAAACGTTTAGTGACTCTTCAAGGCCAAGATAACAAATTGGAGATTTGAGAGATCTGAAACACAATCAGCTTTGTCCCCAGGATGCTTCTGTGTTCTGATGCTGCAGAGGAAGCTGGAGATTGAGGCTGAATGCTCCTGCAAGGCAGAATGAAAACCTCAGAAGACTCTAGGTAGGAAACAAACTAAAGGACTTAGCAGCAGGGAGATGTCAAACTTAGATTGAACTCTTCTTGGAGACATCCGCCAAGTTTTGTAGCTGCTTGGGTGCAAGGATAAGGAAATAAGCTGGAAACTTCTGAAAGTATCTTTTATACTCCAGTGCAGAAAAAAATAAAGATATACTAAGCTTTCTGTAAAAAATCGGTGATGATCTGGCTCAGAAATAGTGGAAAACAAGGGGCAAAGGACATCCTAAAACTGCACTATAGCTCCAACCCCACTGAGTCCTTAAGGCCCAGATAATCATTATCTGGTCTGCCAATGCTGAAAAGGAGAATCCTGTTTGGGTAGAAGATTCTATGCCTTATGATACAACAGTGATTAGGTGAACAAATGGTATACACTTGAAGGAGATAAAAAGATGCTCCAAATAGCTGGCAAGGATGTTAATATCTGTGATTAATTAATATATTCAAGGAAACAGAAATGTGAGCCAAAAGTAAATGAAGAAAACATTTTTTATCAAAAATTTAAGACACATAAAAATTAAACAGGTAGTCCTTGAGCTGAAAAAATTAAAATTAAGAATTTGGCCGGGCTTGGTGGCGCACGAATTTAATCCTAGCCCTCGGGAGGCAGAGGTAGGAGGATTGCCGTGAGTTCGAGGCCACCCTGAGACTACATAGCTAATTCCAGGTCAGCCTGGACCAGAGTGAGACCCTACCTTGAAAAAACAAAAACAAAAACAACAACAACAAAAAAGAATTTGCTGGGTAATATTATATTTTGGGTCTAAGAGAATATAAGGTAAGTGAACTGGAAAATACTCATAATCAAGTACCAAAGGGTATCAGATGCCATATAAAAGGCATTTGAAATATATATATATATGCAGAATTCCCAGAGAAGAGCCCAGAAAACATGGGATAGATGCATCTCTTTTGAAGATTTAAGTTCTATAAAATCTCCAAAAAGTTTAGAAAGATCTGGATATACAATGCTGACATTGCTAAGTACATCATGGTAGAGCTACAAAAATCACAGATAAAGATACCTCAAAGCTGTCAGAGAAAAAGGGTTCATTTGTTTCAAAGAGCAGGAATCAAAACAAGAACTGATTTCTCATGAGAGGCAAGATGATTAATGAAATGTTTCATGTTGAGAGGATATGAGTGTCAACCCTATAATTATGTAACTAATATAAGTATATTCTTCAAAATTGCAGAGAAATAAACATTTTCTGATCAAAAAATAAAGTGCCCAGAATCCTGAAACAAAACAAAGCTGAGAAACTTATCGTCTTCCTTTCTTTCTTTTTTTTGTGGGTCTGGGGACTTAACCTGTACACTTGTGCATGCTTAGGTTTGAGTACATTACCACTGATTTACAACCCCAGTCCTGTAATTAAAAGTTAATCACCATGAGACCTACATATGAAAGCAGTTTTTGGAATGGAAGAATAAGGAAAGAAGAACTATGCAGATGTTGGAGCTATTGAAGTATGCGAGAAAGTAATATATGTTCAGTATAAATGACCATGAACTACATTAGACAGTAAATATGAAGTGTGTGACATCAATATTATAATAAAAGAAAAAATCTGAATGGAATTTAAAACTTCTGTGGCTTTATAATATTTTGAGGACAGTAAACCACTAACCACATATATACACAGGATATTTATTTATATTAAACTAAGGAGTTTGGCTCATCAAAACACCCCACTAAGAGAATAAAAAGACATTAACATAGTGGGAATCTGGAATATGACTCATATATATCTGGTACATGACTCATATGTAGATTGAATAAAATCTTACAAATAAAAATATTAAAATCTAAGGAAAAATAAGCCAAGATCTTGGACAGACATTTCATGTAAGAAAATATCCATATTGTCAATATATATGAAAAATCTTTCATCTTCATTAACCATCATGCTAACAGAAATCATATCAAAATGTGATAAATACCATTATTATGTAGAGTGTCTAAAATGAGAAAAGTATGAAATATTAATGTTGAGTATGGATTAAGAACAACTGGATTTTCCACTATCTATTGGTGGTTGTATAAATTGGAGCATTCTGGGGGTATTGGCAGCATTTATAATGCATACTCTATAACTCAACAATTCTATTTCTCTGTATATAAGCAGGAGAAATGTGCTTATATGTTAACCAAAAGCTATAGTAGACTGCTCATAGAAGCCTGATTATTTTTTCCTATGTTTTTATGTATATGGTATGTATACCTGGGCATAGGAGTGTTTGTTTGTGTGTGGGTGCACATATGTGTGTACTTGTGCATGCATGAGTGTGGAGACCCAAGGTTAATGTTAAGTGTTTTCCTCAATTGCTCTCCTTTGATTTTTTGAGACAAAGTCTCTCACTGTACCTGGAGCTCACCAATTTGGCTAGATTAGTTTGCCAGCAAGCCCTAGGGATCCCCCAGTCTCTGCCTTCCTGGCCCTGGACAAGCACCACTAGGCCTTGTCTTTCTTTGCATGTATATATTCAAAATCAGGCCCTTTGCTTAAATAGCAAGTACTTTATCAACTGACTCATCTCCCCAGCCACAGAGCCAGTTTTTTTAATAGTCAAAAAAAAGAAGAAGAAGAAGGATGAAGAGGAAGAGGAGGAGGAGGAGGACAGGGAGGAGGGGAAAGAAATAAAGGCCAATCAGTGGAGTAATAGATAAACATGTTTGACTACTCCCATAGTACCATATTAGTTATGTAGTTTAGAGAATGAAGGAATATCGACTATATATAATAATATGAGTGACTTACAAAAATAATGTTGATTGAAAGAGGCCAGACACAACAGACTATGTTCTGATGGATTTTATATAAACAAAGTTAAAAGTAGAACTAATGTATATATTTAAAATCATGACAGTGATTATTCTTAGAAGAGTTGGATGGATTCCTGTACTACTTGTAATATCTTTTAAAAAATATTTTGTTTTATTTATTTATTTGAGAGAGAGAAGGAAGAAAAGACAGGGATATACAGAGAGAGAGAGAGAGAGTGAGACAGAGACAGAGACAGAGAGAGACAGATATACAGTGGGAGAGAATGGGTCTTCCAGGGCCTTCAGCCACTGCAAATGAACTCCACATTCATGCACCACCTTGTGCATCTGGCTTATGTGGGTCCTAGGGAACTGAACCAAGGTCCTTTGGTTTTGCAGGCAAACACCTTAACCGCTAATCCATTTCTTCAGCCCCTACTTGTAATATTATCTCTCAGTGTTCATATGGTTTACATAAATATGTTCAATGTATGAATATTCACCATCTTTATGTCTATATAAATATGTATTATACTTCAAAAACGAGTTAAGTTTAATGAGCTATCTTTTGAGTTCATAGGCTTCTTATTTCTATAAATATTCATGCAAAGGGATTGAACAACTACCTATTAAATTCTTCTTAAGGATTTCTGTGTTGGGGTAAAAGAAAAATGTATTTGATGATTTTCATTTTAATTTTGAGTTTTTCTGATTTCTTTTCTAAAAAGGGTGTATTTTTTAATATCCATCTATATATTTCTTTCTTTACTTTCTAACACATGTATATAATATATTTCATGTATGTATGTATGTATGTATATTTACACACATACTTAAGTTTTCATTTATGTGGTATATTGTAGCATAAAAATTGCTTTTATGTTGAGTCTTAAGTGTTTTTTAGTCATAGTTCTTGAATGCATAATGATTTTCTTGAAAAAAAAAAGCAGTCAGATTCCACAAATGTACTCAAAACATCTTCATTCAGATGTAGTTATTTAGTGACACACAATCATTTATGTATAAACAGAAATCTCACTGCTATATTGAGGGATTTGTTTCTTTTGTAAGTCACAGGGAAGAGAAAGCTGTAGTAATCTTCAAACATACTAGCTGAGGGAATATGAGTAACAAATGTGGGTAGAAAATGCTACATTTATATAGGAGACATTTGGTTTTGGGATTGAGTTTCTCTTAGTAGGTTAGGACTGGAACTATTATTTTAGTTCTTGGTATAGGTTTTACAGAGTGTTCAGTCAGTATTATAAAAATATTTATGTTTAGAAATTCCATTGAGAACTTTATTTGCAAATGCATTTATTCAATGGAGAAAATTAGCTCTCCAAAAAAA
Source organism: Orientallactaga sibirica (assembly GCA_036365145.1). NCBI lineage: Eukaryota > Metazoa > Chordata > Mammalia > Rodentia > Dipodidae > Orientallactaga > Orientallactaga sibirica. The sequence continues at coordinate 23,205,852 of JAEOAD010000032.1, read as the reverse complement.
TTCCCTGTAAATTCTATTATTATCTTTAGGAAAATAATTCACATTCTTCAAATCCAAAGCCTTGAAGATAAATTATATAATTAGCATGCCACAGAATATATCATCTTCTACTCTTGTTTTGTATTCTTGGGCTATTATTTATAATTCACAATTCTAGTCTACTTGTACTATGCTTCCTACTTCAGTGGCATTAATTTTTTTGTTAATTTTTGCCTTTAGGTAGCACTTTGCTCTGATTACATGATGTTGTGGTTTATTGCTTATATCATTCTTATTTGGGCAATTTTTTTGTTTGTTTTTTTTTTCAGGTAGGGTTTCACTCTGTCCCAGGCTGACCTGGAATTAAGTATGTAGCCTCAGGGTGGCCTTGAACTCATGGTGATCCTCCTACCTCTGCTTCCCAAGTGCTGGGATAAAAGGCGTGCGCCACCACGCTCACCCTTATTTGGGCAATTAAAAAAATTTTTTTAAAATTTATTTTTGGAGAGAGAGACAGAGAGAGATAGACAGAGAGGGGGAGGGAGACAGAGATGGGAGCGCCAGCAGTCTCTCAGCTGCTGTGAACGAAATCCAGATGCATGTGCCCCCTTGTGGGCAAGTGTGGCATTGTGCCCTTGCCTCACTTTGCAGATGGCTAAACGTGGGACCTGGAGATTGGAACCGCTGGAGATTAGAACCAGTGTTCTTAGGCTTAGGAGGCAGGCACCTTAACCACTAAGCCATCTCTCCAGCCCTGGGCAATTTTTAAATGCAATTTTATCAATGATAAATAAGTCATATTATACAACAAATCAGAAGTCTTAAAGCACATGTAATTATAAGTTCAATATTATACTGAAACTCCCTGTCAACTGTATTATTTCATCCCCACAAAAATATACCGTAATGTAATAACAAAATTAGAAGTGTAATTTTGCCAGTAGATATTTTTTAATGTTATTGTGGTAATCGCTTTTGCTATGTAATAGCTACCTTGAGTTTCTTGTTCTATATTTACAGTATAAAATTCTTGGTGCCTAAAACATAGTCCCTCCTATCTCCTCCGTCCTTCACTTGTGTGTACATGAGCTAAATTATAGTCAGTGTCTCATTAATCAAAAATTTTCTGTCCACAAAATCTTCCCTTAGAGCTCCCAGATGACTTTGTCATTATACTTCATTTTGAAATGAAAGTAGAGTCATATTTTTTACTATGATAACATCAGTTATTTACATTTCCCTCTATTTCGTGGTAAGCTAGAAGAGATTTATCTTTTATAAAATATAACATTTTAATTCATATACCAAAGCTTTCCAAAATGAGAAAAAACATAGAGTAGAAGACTGAGAGGAAAATCAATGACATTTGTTTCATATTTGAGATGAGATCATTACATTCAGGGTTTTCAGTGCTTAGTCAGCAGGGGCTTAGGGTTCTTGCATAGTTGAATTTTGTCAAGAGTGACAGTGAGCTGTAGAGAAGAAAGAACTAGTAACCATGTGGGGAAGGTTAGAACCCAGCTTGTTCATTATTCCCTGGAATGACTTTTCTACACAGTCTAAAGATCTTCATAGCTCATGTCTTCAAAGTAGGAATCATTATTACTAATAGCACTTTGTCAAAACACAGCATTATAATAGACATCTGTATTTTGATGGTATTTGCATTTGAGTGGCAGCCTTCTTCCAGGGGTAATTTCTTTTGACACTTAACTTTTTAAAAAATATATTCCTGTTTCAGCTAGAGTACTACTAAATTATATAATAGTAAAGATGCCAAGTATCATTGGTTGGACTTACATTATGCATGAAATTGTTTGTATTGCATTCTACTAATGTAAAATTTGCATCCCTGGTCAGTGAGAGGCTTTCTATTTGTTCACTCATGCTCATTTCCTGCTTTCTGTGGCTCAGCTTTTCCCTAGACTCTGCATGTAGTTCCTCCATGGTGGGAACATTATGGAGGATGTGGTCTGGTAGATTTCTATTATCTAAATTTAAAAATATCCCATATCTTTTCTTTCATGTCAGAATGAAGTCATCTGGCCATTTATTACTAGAAGAGAAATTTGATTGGATAGCAAACTTCTATACCATTTAATATTTGTTTTCTTTCTTCTTGCTGCAAGCCTGGAATAATCCAGAACTTTACATATGATTAACTATTGCCCTAACATATAGTCTCAGTGGTTATTAAACCCTTTCACCTTTATGATATCTTCTTATTTTCATCACAACATTAAGACAGGAATTATTGACCCTGCATTTTAGATAATGTCATGTAAATCCCCATGAGTTGTAAGGCCATAGAGCTGGTATGAACTTGATTTGGGATTAAAAACTGTCTTCTGGAATGGATTCTGTGTCTTATACTACTAGGGAAAAGCATTAATCTTTCCCAGGTGTGAGAGGGGGCAATAACGCCATGACCTTTCTCTCTTAAGTCATGGGATCACAACTGCTACTGTGATTTGTGGATGTAGCATAGCCATGATTTGTGTTGTAGTGGCAAGCTAGGCGCAACTGTAGGCATGGGTGGCATATGGAGGATGCAGAAATTGCATAGATCATTGACAACCCCAGGATGGGTTCTGTGGTTACAGACCTCTTCTTTATTGAAAGTCTTTCCTGCCTCACATAGCAGAGAAACAAACATTGTTCTTAGCTTAAAGCCACCTGTGAATATGCATATGAGTTTCCAGAGAACTAGACTTGCCCTCTGATTTACGGGGGTCACATCTCATATGTATGAAATAAGTGATCATTGAATTACTGCCATGTTCATATCCCACCCTAAAGCATTACACACTTTTATTAAAATAAACACCTAAATACAAGTTATCCTAACTAACTCCCGATTCATTCTCCATGTAACTTGGTAAATTAAACCCTTAAATGTTTTTCCTTTGCCTTCTGTGAGTAACCTTATTAACATGGACAGAAATTAAAGTACAAACTGCTGATTAAGGAGAGTCAAAATTACTTTGTTCTAATTAGGGATGTTATAAAGAATTACTATCAATAAAGCTTACACATTTAATTGTATGCAGAATGCTGACTAATAATTGAGGATATATAAATGATGTAAAATTAAATGTGAACTTAAAATCGTCCTTCAGTTCTCTGAAAATAATTAATTCCGAATCTCATAAATTCATAAAAATTCCCTTGAGTTTGGCAATGTCAATTATGTTACACTAGCAATAAATACATTCTGCACATTTCTTTTTGGAGTTTAGAAGGATGAGTCATTATAGGAAATGAAACCTAACTACTATGCTAGCACACGGAAGTTTAGGACACAAAGATGAGTCACTGAGACAAGGCTTTGGAGGCGACAGGATACAACCTTACTGAAATGTATGAAATTTGACAATTTCTGTTGTCAGACTTATAAAGTATAAAAGAGAAGCAATTATTATGCCCACAGAGGTGTGGGTGTTAATAGGCTAACAAGTTTGAGAAGATGGTCCAAAGGTAACAAAGAAATAAATGATTAAAGGAAAAGCTGAAAATTCTTATTTTTATTAACGGTGTGCATAGATGGAGGTAACTTTAGAGTTCCAAGCAATTGTGTTATTTTAGTGTTTAATGTCTATGTGTGCAGAGTATAAATGTATATATAAAGATATGCAAGATATCAAGATAACTTGATAAAATTAGTTTGTTTTTAGAGGAGCCTAGGGTTTAGCCTAATTAGTAGCATGAGTCTTCTAGAATTTTCCAACAGAAAATCTTGGTGGTATTTAAAACCTCTCAGGTTCCCCAAGCAACCTAATGGTAGGATTTCTTAGTGACATTGACTGTATAAAATTTTATATAAAGATCAGGTCACTTTCCGTTGTCTCTTACTAACTGTACACATGACTTTGTACAAATAAAGTACCTAAATATTCAAAATCAATAGTCAGTGGGTAGAGCTGTGTCACATATGTGAACTAAAATTCACAGTCTCTTCTTTGGTGCCGCTTGATGTGGCTGTGGCAGCTTTGTTGTCAAGTCCTCATCCCTGCTAGCTGACCCTGTGTGTCTTCTGGGGCTGAGCATGCACATGGCCTCTTTATTAATGCATCCAGATCCTTGAGATGTCCAACATGCCAAGCCACGAAGATTTATCATTATTCTGCTTTTTAAGTTAGATTCTCAGTTTTAAAGTCCTATCTCAGGCTCTTGTTACCTCAAATCACTTAATTCAACAACTAGACATGAATGTATCTTCAGAAATACTGGGTGTGTGGGCTGGAGAGATGGCTTAGCGATTAAGCACTTGCCTGTGAAGCCTAGGGACCCCAGTATGAGGCTCAGTTCCCCAGGACCCACATAAGCCAGATGCACAAGGGGGCACATGCATCTGGAGTTCATTTGCAGTGGCTGGAGGTCCTGGTGTACCCATTGTCTCTCTCTCTCTCTGCCTTTTTCTCTGTCTGTTGCTGATAAATAAATAAAAAGAAACAAAAATTAAAAAAAAAAGAAATATTGGGTGTGTGATTTTTGCCTGTTTTTAGTGAAGAACTTTTTACTATGCAGTGCTGTAAGTCTATCTGGAGCATCCCAATTCTCTCACCACTTTGTGTGTAAATCTGTGTCAGCCTAAGTCTTTGTGATGGTCTGATAATGAGTTCTTAATGGACATACTACATTTGTCAGGGTTTGGTTAGGAAAATAGGAAGCACTCTTAATATTTCAGGCCAGAAATAATTAACTTCAGGACATTAGGTGCTTCCATAGTACTGTGAAGTCTAGCAGACAGTGATGAAGGAAAACTCCCTTTAGCTCTCATCAGGTGAGAGAGCTGCAAAAAACTTGCAGGAAACTGCTACTCATTTTGGCTACTGTGTGCTGAATTCGGTAATTTTCAGAAGCCTGAAGTCCATACAAACTTCACATCGGACACCTGTGCTCCTGCATTTTACTGTTAGAGTAAAATGACCTTTCTTTTTTTTTCTGCCTTGTTTTCTTTCCACATCTTTTGCAAGTGGTCCTCTTGAGTGGAATCAACTCTAAATATATATTGAGGAGACTCTTGGGCAGCAGCTTCTAAGCAGTGCATAGGGAATGAGAAGGAATATTGCAGAATCCAGAAAGATGATTCAAAATGTTGACATTCTATTGCACTCATGTAAACATCACTCTCCTGTGTTGTAATTGGTGATCTCAACTGCCTGCCTTAATGTCCTGTCCCCCGCCCCACACACTTTGCAAACAGAATGGCTAGTAACAGCATAGCGCAAGAAGACTACTACATCCTTTCAGGTGATGTTGAAGCATGAGCTAATCCATCCTAGGTACCACTCACTTGAATGCTGTACAGGTTATGGCTTTGAGGAAAAGTACTATGAGTGTATACAGAAAGGAAGATATCTTCAGTAAGCTGTTTTTCCTACAGGAGTTTGATCTGCTGTAAGTTACAGGAAAACAAATACAGAAACAATAACATGGGCTTTGAATCACATTTTCTATTGAGAGACTTCTTATTCGCTCTGGACTTCAACTTACTTATCTACCAATTGAGGAGACAAATAGCACATACCTATCTCAAACATTTTATGTGAACAAATGAGATATGTATGCAAAAGTGTGGTCCACACTTCCTTTCTGTCTTTTCTGTTCTTTCCAAGGGTTGGATATGTTAGACAGAAGTTGGAATATGTGATTGATTTCTTCCAAAACAGTGTTTAATGTTCCTTATATTTTCTTTCTTAGTCTTGGCAGTGGTCCTCTAAACCCTGCATGAATCTAGAATACCACTGCGCAGTGAACAGAGAAGACTTGATTCTTCGTACATAATCCTAATTATTCTCCCTCTCAAATGCTTGTCTGCTCATGAGGAGTTTGTTTTGTATCCAGTCTAATTAAAATTTGAGCAAGAATGCATCCAAATTCTAGATGTGTGTTGGATTGTGTGTGACCACTGAGATATTATTTCTTCCACACTAGCATTTTTATGTTTATTAAGTGTGAAGGCAGGTACAAGGGACCAGTTTATGGAAAATTCCTGTCTCTTTTCTTGAAACATTGCTGATCATTTTAATCAGGAAATTCTCCTGGCATTGAATCCTTTGTTCTTCTTTTATATTAAAGCACAGGGGCTATGGAAGCATCATTTCTACCAAGGGATAGTGCAGAAAAGAATGCTGAATGGTTTGGGAAAAAGCAAGAGAGAACAAAATGAACACTCAAGGAAAGGGCCATCAATGGTAAAGGAACTTTGATATCACATCTAAAAATTAACTTGCTCACAAACCAAACTTTTCTGTTTTTTAACTAGTGAAGGATAAATCACTTGTATAGAAATTTGTAGCTGACATGGTTACCTTTCTTACAGAGGCAAAGGAAGGATAGGTAGCTATTATTTAGAAAGGCTAAAGATAAAATGCTTCCATTCAGTTCAGCTTCTCTGAGTTGCTGAGATTAATATGCCACATACCAGAGAGGAGACAAGGTGATAACTCTCCCACAGCTCTCTTATTTTTCATTCTCCAGCATCACCTTGTACCATTTACTTCTGAGCTTTCATTTTTCATGAAGTTTATAGAATTCATGTGTTTTTGTTTCAAGTACATTCAAGTAGTTTTCTATTGATTAAGATTTAGATAGGGGCTGGGGAGATAGATGGGTCAGTGGCTAAGGTACTTGGCCTTCAAAGTCTAATGACCTGGGTTCAATTTTCTGGTACCCACATAAGCCAGATACACAAAGTGGCACATGCATCTGGAGTTCTGTTTGTAGTGGCAATAGGCTCTGGCATGCCCATTCTCTTGCTCTCTTTCTTGGCTTGCAAATAAATAAACAAAAAAATAAATAAGTAAATAAATAAACAAATCTTTAAAAAACGATTTAGATGAACCTTGGAGGTTATGTGGATGACATGTCCCTTGATTGTGCATTGATGTGGCTTCAGTTTATTGTTGTAGTGACAATAAATTAGTGTATGCTGTCCTATCAAGAACCAAAAATTGAAAGAACAAGTGAAGGTCTGTGCCTTAAGACAACAAATAATCATTTTTAGTTCATGTCACATGAGGCACCTGGTTGCTAGTAATGACTCCACAGTCATTTGTGGGCATAGGCTGACAGACTCTGGCTTTCTAGCTATGTTATTTGGAATAATGGTACAGTTTCCCATTGGTCACAGGGAGAGAAAGCGAAAGATCAGAACTTGGGCACGTGAACAGAAACTGGCCAAGTCCACATGGTCTTTGTGTTACCTTCACCTAGAAGCGATACAGCTTTTTGTTGGCAGCTCTTGCTTAGAATCTGTAACCTAGTACTGCCTGACTACAGGGGTATTAGGAAACATAGAGGAGCATATGGAATATTTTGTGAGCATGGCTGTTGCTGCCACATTCTGATATTTCCATATATATATATTAAATATATATATAGTATAAAGTAAAACTTCATGAAATTGCTTATATACTACAGTATGTTTTGCAAAGACATCATGTAACTTGTTTAGTCATTTGACAATAGTGATCGCCAAACTTGACTGGATTTGGAATCACCTGGAAGACATATCTCTGAGTAAGTGTGTGAGGGTGTTTACAGAAAGGTTATTATAAGTGATCCATAGTGGTGGTTTGAATCAGATAGTGTCCATAATTTCATGTGGTTCGTCCCAAGCTGTTCAGTTTGGGAGGTGAAGCCTTGTGGGAGAGGTTTGTGTTTTGGAGTGGTCTTAGTGCTGTTATAGCTTGCTCCCCTTTGCCAGAGTTTCACTCACTCTCTTGCTTTGGTGTAGGTGCTGTGCAGGGATGATGTCCAGCCTCTGCTCATGCCATGCTTTCCCTTGCCATCGAGACTGTAAACCAGAATAAACCCTTTCTGCCCATCAGCTGCCTTTGGTCAGGTGTTTTATCCCAGCAACATGAGGGTAACTATGACACCTGAAAACTATGACAACTGAAAAGGTGGATGGCAATCTTCCATGGGCTGAGGTCTTATACTGAATGAAATAGGGGAAGAAGCAGGAATCCAGCTGAGCACAGGCATTCATTTCTACTTGTTTTCAGACTGTGGAACCAATGTGACTTTCTCATCATGATGGACTGGACCCTCTTAGACGATGCTCTGCTCACACTACTTTTGGCATGCATTTTGTCACAGCAGTGAGAACCGAGTAAATATGTGTAGTTATTGGTTAAAAGATGATTAGCATTTGCTTTATATTCCCTAGGGAAAATGAGAAACAAGATTTATATGAACAGATAGTGTATCTTCAGTTTTTCAGTGTCTCCTTTGTACCTTGGATATTTGCACATCTTAATGTCAAAGATAAGAACATACACTTATTGTATATGCAAATAGACATTAGTATAAAGTTATAATTTCTTAATTTAGAAACAGAAAATACAAACTGAAAATGTTCTGATGTGTTGAGATTTTGCTTTGGGGAAAAATGTTTGAAGGTTAAGAAGAATTGTTATTTTACTGTCAGAAGACAGGTTTACTTTCTAAAGGACAGAATAACTTGACTGTCTTAATAAAAAAAATAAAAATAAAGGACTCACTGCCTTTCTTCAAATTGTATAACCTTCTCTGATCATATATCACCTTTAATCAGACCTTTGCAAGGCTCATTTTTACATTGTCTTAACTCTTAGTTCATTCTTACCATAAAGTTTTCATAATATATATCCCTTGCATTTTTACAATTATCCAACATTTCTCACGTCTTTATTTCTTCCTATAGTTGCTTAAACTTAATTGTTCTTAAAACATTATCTTGCTTTAACCTAAAGTAGAAATCATTACCATTTTAAAGGTTCCCCCCACTCTTTAACCTGATTCTATTTCATTTAGATCATTCATCATGATTTCATATTCATGTAAAAGGTGGTTTGATTCATTAATCTTATACCAATTACAGTGTAAGCAACTTGAGGGCAAAGTGCATTTCTTCCCATCATTTTGAACAGTATATGTTATGTTACCTTGCTACTGGAAATGCTTAGCTTAGATTGAATAAATACCACTGTTGCTATGACTAAGAGATTAGATTTTCAAGACTAAATGGACTGACTTATTTGCATATGCTGATGACATCTATAAATCCTTAATGAGAAACGTCCTTCTCTTAGCTGGCAGCCTGAAGGGAATTAAAAGACTAAGGAGTAAGAACAAACATTTAATCATGATGAAAATAATGCCTTGCTTTTATATGGTGATTAGCATTATGTAAGATTCTCCAAGTCCTGGAAGCTATGCAGGCATCATAGAACTATTTCCATTTCACAGTGATGGGAACTGATCACATGTCAGAATGATGAGAGGTCTGCTTAGATCTCAGATTTTCTGGTTTGTAGAGACTGTAATGTAGAAAACGTGACCACTGTGGTTGTCATTCCACACACCCATGGTGGGTGATTCTTGCTAAAAAGAACAGCTTGCGAAATGCTTGTGGATCACCTTCATGTCCCTAAACATAAGTCAAGTTTTGTGCTCTAGAACACAGGCATAAAAAGGGGCCTGACAGAGCCACGGAGGCTGAGAAGGATACTCTCTGAGGAGGAGAGGAGTACAGAGCATGCAGGAACTGCTCATCCAGTTCTAAACGTAGTGGCAATAGGGTACGAGAGAGTTCTCTTGAAATGCTGTAATTTACTTCACATATTTACTGCTTATCTAGAGCTGTTGTTGGAAAATAGTGAGCTAGAGCCAGAGACTGTTTGTGGCTGGATTGAAAAAGAGACAGAAAAAGAATGATAAAAATTACCTAGAGAGACTAGTATAATGAATAACACATTTATTTGCACAAAATCCAAAACAAACCTTTCTAGTGACGATGATGCAATAAAAAAAGAAAAGTGGTGCTCTGGAGAGATGGTTTAGTGGTTAAGGCATTTGGCTTTAAAAGTTCGATTCCCCAGGACCCATGTAAGCCAGGTGCTCAAGGTAGTGCATGCTCCTGGAGTTCATTTACAGTGGCTGAAGGCCCTGGTGCACCCATTATCTCCCTTCCCCCCCCTCCCCTGTCTCTCTTTGCCTCTTTCTATCTCTCTCTCAAATAACTAAATAAAATAAAATAAAAATAAAAAAAGAAAAGTGGCCTTTTTATAATTGCAGAATACCTAAAGTTGAAGCAGTGTTTTGTGAGGTACTATGACTACAAATATATGCACATTTCCCAAGATTTTAGGCACCTATACTTAGATGCATGAAGTGTTTACTGCCTTGGATATCATGGTGAAGCAACACTGTCTTTCAAGGAAAGATGAGGAAGCATCTAAATGAAATGGCATCATGTTGGGCCTTAGTTATACTGTACTTTGCTCCATTGGTATATGATGTGAGGAACTTTGGATGATCAATTATCTTCCCTACTATCCATGATTCTGCAGTTAGAAAGTGGTTTCTTTGGTAAGAGCTGTTAGGGGTAGGATGTGACCTCTCCTACAATGGCTTCAATGTTTGGTGGTTAGTTTTTTTTTCCATTGGATAACAAAAGAGACAGAGATGGCATTAAAGGATTAATATTCAAGAGAAGAATGACACACCCGAGGAATCAACTAAGAGGAAGCTCTGTGTAGTTCTGATGGAAGATGGGGACAAGAGCCCAGAAGCCCTACAATGTTCCCGAGGGCACAGCGTGAAGTAACCCAACTGTGTGTTGCTAGGTGAATATTCCTGAGAAAGAAGTTGGTTCTTATATTTGTGACAACATGGGTCACTTGGGAGTGTGCTATGCTAAATAAAATAAACCAGATCCAGGGAAGAAAATACTGCACCATCTCACATGCAGAAGCTTAACAATATGAATATCCAGAAACCGAGGGGGAAATGGTGTTGCCAGAGGAAGAGAGGTGTTTGTGAGGAAAACAAGGAGGTGTTAGTCAAAGAGAACTGATGTGCATTCATAAGATGAACACATTCTGGAGACTTAATATACAACATAGTGAGCATGGTTGTGTATACTTGAAAGATGGTGGAAGAAGTTGCTACATCTCTCCCCCAGACAGAGTTACAAAAGTCTACATGTGAGACTGTGCAAGTAATTGTGAGGTGATGAATGTGTTATAAGCTTGAGCTAGTTATTGCACAACTTGCATGTATATCAAAACATCAGGTTGTGCGCCTTGAATGTACACACATCTTTATTTGTCAACTATATCTTAATAAAGGTGAAAAAGAAAGATTCCTTGCCATTGAGAGTCAATGTTTTAGATCAGCTAACCTTCCTAACCAATTATCAGAGAAGAGGGGAAGCCAACATGGAGGCATAGATGATAGTGTGGGGCTTAGTGGCTGTGACTAATTAGAGAACTTAATTAAGCTGTCAAGACAGAATAGAGATAATCACTCAGTTCCCACTCTTTTGTACCCAAGCAAGCAAGCAAATGGATCTTCTCCCAGGCCACCCCATGATACTTCTCTCTCATTTGATAGTGACGTAACCTCGTGTGCACCTTGCTGAGGTGATGCAGGTTCCACAAGTAAATGAAAAGATTTGCTTTTGTTTCATCCTGCTACACCAGTTTATGCATATCAGTCATCTGTCATATACAATATTTAAATTCTCTATCTTCATCATAATACATTTCCATCACATCCTAACAGATACAGTCATTATTGTAGTTGTTATTGCTAATTCTTACCTTAATGACAAAAATATCTAGACTGACATTTACTGGGATAATCATATCACTGTAATCTCTTAGAAAGTGATTAGCATGTGTAAACGGTAAAATAATGGTGTCACTTTTTATGTTTGCCCATAAGCTTACATCCATTATCACATCCAACCCTACCACTATCTGGTAAGACAGGGTCTATTAACATACAAAACCTGAGGCAAGCAGGGCGCGGTGGCGCACGCCTTTACTCCCAGCACTCGGGAGGCAGAGGTAGGAGGATTGCCGTGAGTTCAAGGCCACCCTGAGACTACATAGTGAATTCCAGGTCAGCCTGCGCCAGAGTGAGACCCTACCTTGAAAAACCAAAAAAAAAAAAAAAAAAAAAAAAAAAAAAAAAAAAAACCTGAGGCAGAGAGAAATTCAGTAAGTTCAGGATGTTAAGCAGTCAGAGCAGTGAATCTGAACCATGGTCCTACTTTTGGACTCAGTTTGCCAATTATATATTATTTATTTAGCCATACTTAGCGAATTTGTAGATTATTTAGTCTGATTTCAGTATGGGCATATATTTGTGTGAGCTTATTACCTTCAAATAGCAATATTTTGGTTATGGAAAAATGGTCTTTTTGTTTTCTTTTTTTCAAGGTAGGGTCTTGCTCTAGCTCAGGCTGACTTGGAATTCACTATGTAGTCTCAGAGTAGCCTTGAATGATCCTTCTACCTCTGTCCTCCCTAGTGCTGGGATTCAAGGCATGTGCCACCATGTCCAGCTAAAAAATAGTTTTTTAAACATTTAGCCAAGGAATCATTGTTGTCATATGTATGTGAGTACATGCATGAACATGCGTGTGGTAGTTTGAATGTATGTCCCCCAAGACTCAGGTGTTTTATTAAAGCTTGCAACTTGGGGCCCAAGTAACCTAGCTGGAGGAGGTTGTCACTGGGGGCAGACCCTGTCGTGCAGCCCTAAGGTGTGTTTGGAGTGACCTGATTTTCCAACTCAAAGCTATGAAGAGAGGTCTGAGCTCAGGGGTTTTGCTTGCTGCAATTCCCTGCTGCTGCTTTTGGCTTTTGCTTGTTTCTCTTTGCTTGGATGTATAGAAGCAGCTTCTTCCTCTGTCTGTCTGTCTATCATCTATCTATCTATCTATCTATCTATCTATCTATCTATCTATCTATCTATCTATCTGTCATCTAATCTCTATCATAGTAGAACACAAAAAGTGAAGTCAAAGTGTGGTAGTATATTAATGAGAAAACATATAATCATCAATGTAAATTAACTTGAAAATATACATGCCCCACTAGAATCACTTATTAATAACTAAATCCACCTTGATTACATATAATGGCACATTGTTATTAGGGATGTGGAAGGTGTTTAAGACAATTAAGCTACCCCTGATATTTTCATGGCTTTTAAGAACCTCTGAGCTACATCTTTCTTCTGTTCTCTCTTACCTATCAGTTCTAAAATTGCCAACCCTCAAAATACCTCAAAAGAAAAAACAAAACCTAGCTAATTCTTACAAGGAACACAGTCAATTATGAGTGATAACCTAGCCATCTTTTCTGAAGAACCATTTGCCTTCAGAATATTGGGTTGATTATATACTTTTTATTTTTATTTTTGGAGAGAGACACACAGATGCGTGCGCCCCCTTGTGGCCAAGTGCAGCATTGCGCCCTTGCGTCACTGCATCTGGCTAAATGTGGGACCTGGATATTGGAACTGGGTTCTTAGGCTTAGCAGGCAGGCGCCTTAACCGCTAAGCCATCTCTCCAGCCCAGGTTGATTATATTTTGCATCATGTTCTATTCTTGCTGCTTAGGACATGCCCAGTCACATTCTAAATTCACAGTATTGTCTCATTTCCAGCCTGTGGTCTTCCATCTTCCTTTCTAATTTTCTTAGTGTTTTTATTCAAAACAGTCTCTACCTTTTTGTTTTCTTTTTATTTAAATTTTTTATTGACAACTTCTATACTTACATACAAAAAATGCATAATATTTCCTTCCCCTGCCCCCATTCCCCTTTAGAACTGCACTCTTCATCATATCCCCTCCCTCTCTCCATTAGACTCTCTTTTAATTTAAGGTCATCATCTTTTTCTTCTATTATGAGGGTCTTGTGAAGGTATTGCTAGGCACTGCAAGGTCATGGATATCAAGGCCAATTTCTGTCTGGACAGTTGCATTGTAAGGAGATGTACCCTTCCTTTGGCTCTTCCATTCTATCAGCACCCTCTTCCTAAATGGGCCCTGAGCCTTGGAGGGTGTGACAGAGATGTTTCAGTGCTGGGCACTCTTCCATCCCTTCTTCTAAGCACTATGTTGCCTTTTGGGTCATCCCAGTGGTTATCGCCATCTGAAAAGAGAAGCTTCTCTAACCAGAAGTGAGAGTAGCATTAATATGTGAACATGAACATTAAGTGTAGTGCTTTCAGGGCAGCTTGGTGGGAATAATATATACATTTAACCAGACAAGAGTGGGCTTTGTACCCCTAAGGCTCATGACCTCCCCTGCCATAGACTTTTGTTAGCCTTTTTGTTTTCTTAAGGGTACTTTTGTAGTGGGAACTTTGAAAGCTCTCTTATACATCTCTGTGCTTCCTGTGTATATAGTTCTACTGGTTTTCTGTTACTATCTCTCTCTCCATGGATTTCATACTATTAGATTTATTCCAATAATAAGAAATGTCTCTGGGAAAACTGTGGGTGGCTCTATTACCTTTATTAACAATGACTCTTTGGAAGATAATACAACAGAAATCCTTTTATTTGCATTTGTGGTAATTTGAGTCTGCAAGAGGCTGTGTATGTATAAGACATACAGGTAGAAAGTGGTGAAGCTGGGGTAGACCTGGCATTTAATGGCTGCAAAACACATCTTTCTTCTTTTTACTACATTTGTTTGTGGAGATAAAAGTTGTGTTATCCTGGTTAACAAATCTGATTATAACCAAGTTAGTTAGGCTTTATTTTTATTAAGTAAGCATTTTGGAGACACATTATAAGCTAAGGGGCTTGCATATATACTAGATTTTTTTTTTTGTCAAGAGGCTGCACACAGCATATTTTATTTATTTATTTTTAAAAGGTTATACTCATATCTTCTCTCCCCCATGTTTCCACTGAGGGCTCTCCTCAGTGGGGTTATTGGTATTCAGTGTGGGGTTATGGAGGCTTCAGTCAGTCTTGGGGGGGGCATGTCTTGGGATATTCCTACTATATCGCAAAGAACATCTGTTGCATTTCCTAGGGCTCCTTTAGCCTACTAACATGAGCTTTCCTGAAAGTTATTATAGTCTTCAGTAGCACCTCAGCTGAGTGTAAAGAGACTGAGTGTTGCCAAGCTTTGTTCCTCATGCGTTTCCTATCTGTGATATTGTTACTCTATCTTCTGTCACTTGGGAACCCTGGGTATTATTGATCCTGGAGCAATAAACAAGTGAATCATAAGCATTGCCTTTTACTGTTAGGGAATCCATAAAGCATTAGTAAAAATCACTGCAAAAGGGAACAGTTGTTCAACTCATGTTAGCATATTGGGTGGCAGGAGAGTCATGCTGTAATGAAATAGGAGGCCAGAGACTGAGGAAGCATTTTGCATTACCTTGGTGGGTCTGGTGTGACCTTGCTATCCTTATTGGTCACTCAGCTTTACATAATGAGAAAATTACCTTTAGAGGAATCTGTAAGTTACATCTCTGCTTTTCTCAATTGTTAACATTTAAGAAATAGGGTTTCAGCCGGGTGTGGTGGCACAGGCCTTTAATCCCAGCACTCAGGAGGCAGAGGTAGGAGCATTGCTGTGAGTTCGAGGCCACCCTGAGACTACATAGTGAATTCCAGGTCAGCCTGAACTAGAGTGAAACCCTACCTTGAAAAACAAACAAACAAACAAACAAACAAACAAACAAACAAACAAACAAACAAACGTAAGTAAAAGTAAAAGAAATAGGATTTGAACTCATGATGCAGCTAAATATGACTTTGAACTTCTGTTCCTCCTGCATCTACCTCCCAAGTGCTAGGATTACAGGCATGTACCACCACACTCAGTTTTTGTACTTTTGGGGTTTGGACCCAGGATTCTGTGCACTAGGCAAGCACTCTACAAACCGAGTTATATGCCTTCATGTCAATGTTTGTGCACATACACATTTCTTTCTGATGCCCTAGAAGGAGAGTTTATATCTCCTTTGTGATGGATTTGTTATTGGCATACATCCTATTCACGTATGAAATTGTGTGGTAATGTGGGGGCACAGACCGATCTTGTAGTACTCTGCCTTAGCAACACCTTCTTATGTGAATGTGCGGAATTACAAAGGGGTCATTAGTACTGACCTGTTTGCTTCTGAAAATTAAAAATTTTAAGCATGTGAAATCTATGAAGAGGGACAAAATTAAAGGAATTGCCTGATGCCCATTTTAGAGGCAACCGACTCATGTGGGATGGAGGTACTTTTAGATGTTCTTGTGCTTTAATGCCACTAGGGAAGGAAGATTACCCAAATTCCCATTGACTATCTTAAAAATATTTATTCATGTGCATGCAAGCACACGTGCATGCACACGTGTGTGTGTAAGGGCATGACAGGGTCTTTGCAATGTAAAAAAAAAGCATGTCTGGCTTTACATGGGTGGTTGGAAAATTGAATACAGGCTGGCAGGCTTTGAAAAGAAGTTCCTTTAACCACCAAGCCATCTCCCCAACCACTAGCATTGACCATTCGAGAGGCATTCATGAAAATACAGCACTTTCTAGCACAAAGACATATGCTCATTTAAAGATGTGACCTCCAGATTTTGTTTTGGCTTTGTTTTCCCATTCTCAATGGGAAAATGATTCACTGGAGACACTTCTCAAAAATTCAGATTTCTGGGCTGGAGAGATGACTTAGCAGTTAAGGTGCTTGTCTGTGAAGCGTAAGGACCCAGGTTTGATTCTCCAGGTCCCATGTAAGCCAGATGCACGCATTTGGAGTTTGTTTGCAGTGGCTAGAGGCCCTCGTGCACCCATTATCTTTCTCTTTCTCCCTCTCTCTCTGTTTCAAATAAAATAAATTTAAAAATTATTCAGATTTCTTATATCCCACCTCAGATCCATGGAATCAGGTTATTCCAGAAATGGTCCTGTGAAATTGTAAAGAATTTTGTTCTTTGACATATTTTCAAAACACTGCATAATATTTCTTTTTTAAAGAGTATTTTTATCTATTTTCATGCAGAGAGAGAAGACAGATAGGCACAGAGAATGGGTGTTCCAGGGCCTCCAGCCTCTGCAAAGGAACTCCAGATGCATGTGCCACTTTGTGCATCTGGCTTTATGTGGGTATGGGGAATCAAACCCAAGTCGTTAGGCTTTATAGGCAAGAGCCTTAACCACTTATCCATCTTTTCAACCCCTGTCTAGTATTTCTAATGCTTTCTTGCCTCCTGCTTTTACTATGACTTGCATTGTATGAGAATTTAATAAACATTAACATCTAAGAGAGAGCTGGTTCTCAGAAAGCAGAACATTATAAGGCAATTATATTATTCTTACATAGCATGATTACAAAATTCATGTTTTACAGGACAGCATAGCACTAGCACTTTATATTTCTTCTATAACAAATTTCTCTATCTGTGCTTTAACCATATGCTTCTTCCCTATTTAATCATAGTCAAATTAAGCTTGAAAAATTAGGCATAATATACATTCTACTGAAATAAATGGTTCATGTGTGCCAAAGAAATACCATTATTGCTTCATTTGTATCAAATATATAATTTATGAAATGTTAATTTAAGACCAATATCAAAATTTTTAAAAATAAGTAGAGCAAAGTATGAGAAATGATTTGCAAACTCTCTCTCTGTGTCTCTCTCTGTCTCTCTGTATCTCTGTCTCTCTCTCTTTCTCTCTCTCTCTCTGTGTGTGTGTGTGTGTGTGTGTGTGTGTGTGTGTGTTTATAGGGAGTTTGGGACCTGGGGAAAGAGACAGATTTTTCAGAACTGGCTTTTTATCAAGTAATGGAAAATCCTCCAACTGCTTGTCACCAACTGTCAAGTTAAAAGATTCACCAGCAGTAGTGCAACTTGTAAATGGCTGCAGAGCTAAAAGCTTGACTAAGAACATTCATATGTGGTTACATATCTCTTCTCAACCCTCCGGAAAAGATGGAACAGACAGACAAACAACAAACACAATGCATCTAGCTATTTCCTCCTCAACCCATGAAGGAAGGGTGTGGTTTTCATACCGCAAATATTCATGTCACCTGGACAGAGCATACTTTTATTGTCACCATAATCACTCCACCTTTATTTTTAATAAAAGCTACAGGGGGCCAAGACACTGGACTGGACCTAGGCTTTCTAATGCCTGGTATCCCTGCAAGATAGGCTTCACTTCTGCTGTGTTTTTTTTAAGAGTGTTTAAACCTCCCTCTGCTCTCCATTTTGTTCTTTGTCTGGAAGGGAATTTTGCTCAAGGTCACAAACCATCATACAAATTCTTGAATTAACATGTCAAGTAAATATCAGTATGAATCTGGCTCTCATAGTAATTTGGAGGGTGGTTGATAAATAGTGCATATTAGTGTAGCTTATCCATAAGCCAAGTGTGTTAATGTGAAAAAAAACGTTTTAGGTAGCAGATTAGAAAAAGACTAGTAACTTTAATTTTCTATAACTTGAGGTTTTTATGAAAGGAGAGCTTTTAGTAACAGGTGATAGCAACACACACACACAAACACACGCACGCGCGCGCACGCACACACACTCCATATTCTACTGGAACCCATGAAAAGTAGCTTCTAGTGTACACTGTGATTCACAAGTTGTAAGTATTGTCTCTACCACCCTCTTTCTTTTTCCTCAGTCCCTTGGTGGAAAGGCCTTTAGAGCAGCTTGCAACCATAACGGACCACTTTTGAGCAGTGCTCCTGATTGCATGAAAGGGACCTATTAGTGGAAGAAGCAAAGGGATTTTGTTAATGCTGTCTTTGTTGGTTTCTATGTGCCCTTCACTGTGGTGTTCAGACTGTTAGCCTTGGAGGAATATAACTGTACTGGAAGGATTGTAACATGTGGAGCCCTATGTGCTTCTAGGACCAAGAAGGGACAGCATGGCAGAGCACTTGGCACAGAGACCCAGGTGTTTGCTGCATCAGGTTTTATTTATTTATTTATTTATTTATTTATTTATTTATTTATTTATTTATTTATTTAAGAGTGACAGACAGAGAGAAAGAGGTAGGTAGAGAGAGAGAGAATGGGTGCGCCAGGGCCTCCAGCCACTGCAAATGAACTCCAGATGCATGCACCACCGTGTGCATTTGTCTTACGTGAGTCCTGGGGAATTGAGCCTCGAACCAGGGTCCTTAGGCTTCACAGGCAAGCGCTTAACCACTAAGCCATCTATCCAGCCCTGCATCAGGTTTTGAGAGGGGTGATGAGTGATTGTGAAGGGTTCTTCTGTGTTAGTCGAGCTTGATCTTTGCCATAGAACAGGAGGCAGTGATCTGGGAACAAAATCTCAGAAATTCTAAAAATTGATATTTTACTGGTGCATCTCTTTTGCTTATATTTTGAGAACAAAATGCCATGTCACATGCATAGATATGGTACATGATGTCCCAAGGAGGACTTTTGACTATGTGAGCTTGGCTTATTACCCCTATAAAATAGACTGGTCTTTGGCAAATAAAATTATATAATAGTTTTTCTAAGTGTGTTTGTGTGTGTGCGCAGCATGCACGTATATGTGTATGTGTGTGTTCATATGCATGTGGGTGCACAGATGTGCATGTGTACAGAAGTCAGAGGTTGACATAGAGTGTCTTCCTTGATTACTTTCCTTCTTATTCATCGAGACAGAGTCTCTCACTTGACCCCAGAGCTCACTAATTAGGTTAGTCTAGCTAGCCTGTCCTACCAAATGTTTAAGTATGCCTACTGGCATGCATGTGGGATATGAACTCTAGTTGTCATGCTTGCATGGCAAGGATTTTATCCATAGGCTCATATTCCTATGCCCTATTAAAAAACTAGATAGACCACAGTACTTATAGCTTCATTTCTCTTTTATGTAAATGTGTAAAGCTACTGGGTGCTATTCCTTGGCCTATGAAATCTTAAAATGCCTAAGAGAAAATAGATGCATTGAAATATCTTTTGGGGACTGAAGAGATGGCTTAGAGGTTAAGGTGTTTGCCTACAGAGTCAAAGGACCCAGGTTCAATTCTCTAGGACCCACATAACCCAGATGCACATAGTGGCAAATGCATCTGGAGTTTGTTTGCAGTGGCTGAAGGCCCTGGCATGCCCATTC
Source organism: Orientallactaga sibirica (assembly GCA_036365145.1). NCBI lineage: Eukaryota > Metazoa > Chordata > Mammalia > Rodentia > Dipodidae > Orientallactaga > Orientallactaga sibirica. The sequence goes on along the minus strand of JAEOAD010000032.1, from coordinate 23,185,974 downwards.
CCTCTATCTATTCCCTCTCATAAATCAATAAATAAATAAATGAATAAAACTTAATAAAAAAGAAATATCTTTTGGTGGTCACTGCTTCCTTTTTCCTTTGATTGCCACAGAAAAGAGATGGAGTAAATTTGTGAAAGTATTTAAGGATGGTTGTATGAGCCAACATATTGTTTTTTACTGCTGTTAGATTGGAGGAAAACTTACAATCTAGCTCAACGTTTTCATTTCACTGAAATGGAAAAGTAGAATAAGTCAGGCAGATAATGAGATCTTGTTCCTGTGAGGGCAATTTCTCTCTCTGATTTTGGCATTGCTTATAATACCCCTGTCCTCTTCTTTTTTTAATCTGTTAATTTGTATTTGTAAATATTCCATCTTCCTGTCTAGCAAGGTTCCTGAGAACAGAAACCGTGTCTTCTATTTCTTTGTAACTATTCCAAGAGTTCAATCAATAAATGTTTGTTGTTGCTGTGGGGCTGAGTTGAAGGTAAGACTCCCCGACCTCTGCAAATAACATGACTTGTGCCATAACGCTGGCAAATAAAGCATAGTTGCAGGCACATCAATAATCCAAACAAACCTTTGCATATGCATTTTAAGATACTAAAATATCAGAACACATGATGTATTGAATAAGAATCAGAGGCACTCACAACCTATCCTGTCTTTAATAAGCTAAAAACCCCAATGGGTAATTTGATGCAAGTGGTCACTTCTACCTTCAGTCTAAGAAGCAGTCAATAAATGTCTTTTGCTGCTGCTCACAAACGTAGTTTAAATTCTGTACAGGACCCATGTCTGGGGAATCATGTCGGCCTTAGCGTACCAAAGAGCCCAGAGAAATGGCAGAACAATGTCTCGCCACTCCAGCTGCTGAGGGAAGGTGGTCTGATGTTTCATTGCAGAGACTGGCAAGCTAAATTTAATTCTCCTGGTCGGTTGGAGCTTGCTGCTTGAAGCTCCAGTCTCTTCTGCAGTCTGAACTGTGGGGGCGGGGTGGACTGCTTTTCCTTTTCCGATATTCCCAAGTCATTTGGAGAGATGGAATCCTCCTACTTTCAAATCTCACTGGCTTACTAAACATACATTTTCATTCCTATAAATTCAGTTGCAAAAATTAAAAGGCAACTTAATATTCAAAAAAAGAAAGAGGAGGATGCTTAGAATATGTAAAATTGTTTGCTATTTGGCAAATCATTTGCTGTGTTGTTGTGATATGCAAATAAAGGAAAATGCTTCCTGTTTATCAGCACTGCAGAGTCTTCCAGCATGTTGTGCATGTCGGGTGCAAGTGTAATGTGGGATTTCCTTGTGCGCAGGCAGAACATGTATGAGCACATCTCAGCCCAGTGTGAGGACACCTGGTAATGGGAACCAGAGATATGAAATGTATATTGATTTTATAGCTGTCAGATTTTGTGAAATGTGCTTGCTTAGTCACTGTCCGTGAGCTGGTGAGATCAGAGTGCACTACTTTATAGATGGACACTGCATTAAATAATGAATTTGAGGGTAAGTGATGAGGGATACGTCTCTTAATTCTGAGCCCACTTGGGAATTTTGTATATATGTAACAGCATATACTAAGAGCAATGCTCACTCACCAATAAAATGCTGTGTGTACATAGAATTGTTACTGTATGTAAGTGAGAACCTTGCCCATGTCTACATTTAATCTTTGACTTTTTAAAAATATTTTATTATTTATTTATTTATTTATTTATTTATTTATTTATTTATTTGAGAGAGAGATACAGAAATAGGCAGGTAGAGAGAGAGAGAGAGAGAGAGAGAGAGAGAGAGAGAATGGGTGCGCCAGGGCCTCCAGTCACTGCAAACGAACTCCAGATGCATGCACCCCCTTGTGCATCTGGCTTACGTGGGTCCTGGAGAATCGAGCCTCGAACCGGGGTCCTTAGGCTTCATAGGCAAGTGTTTAACTGCTAAGCCATCTCTCCAGCCTTTTTTTTTTTTTTTTTTTTTTTTTACTGTGGTGCTCAGGACAAATTTAGGAGCTTACACGTGACTAGTTAGTCTCTTACTGTGTTGCACCCCACTCTCCTCTTTGACGTGTACTGGTAATTCTGCGGTATAGAACCTCTATAGCTTAGATTTGCTCTATATATTGAGGGTGAATAGGCAGGTTTCCACATGGGGTAAACCACCCTGGTCAGGGACGTTTTTTTTTTCCTCAAATTTTACAGCTCTGCTGTTGAAAATTCATGTGTTAGTCTAATAATTTATTTTTCTAGTTATTTTACATTTCTTCCCTTCCTACCTTCTTACCTTCCTTCCTCCCTCCCTCATCCCCCTCCTTCCCTCTCTTCTTCCCTATCTTCTTTCCTTCCTTCCATTTATCAATTTTTATTTAAATTAAATTCAGAGCAACCTGGTGAAATAAATAGTTGAAATATTATCATCCTATCCTTCATGGAATAAGTTATGAGTAAATTGAGTGAGTGCATTTCATAGTAGGAAACACACACATTGCCTAGTCTAAGGTATATGTTTTGATTGTGAGATAATGATAGTGATTGCTTTTTGGGGGCTTGTAGATTCAAATTGTATTTTGTAGGTATCTTAAAAACAATTATTTATTGGATAATGGGACATTATATTTGTGACCTTGACCCTGTCATTGGTGTTCTCTTGAGCCCTCATTAGTTAAGTTGGTCAAGTATTCATAGACTCCTACATATAACCTCATCAGGGTCAGTCTAACAGTCACAGACCCTTACGTGTTAACTCTTCAGGTTCAATCTACATGGGAATAAATGACTCCTGCTTCATTTCTGTCTCAGTCATCTTTCCTCATCCTCTTTTTCTGTAAATGATGAGAGCTCACTTGGTAGATCAATTTTACATGATTTGGATGACTGCTGATGCTTCTCATAGACCACAAAGTATGAATGCCGTTTTTTGTGACTAGTTACTTTTAAGATAAGGAAATTAAAAGGAAATCTAATTAAAAATAAATATACTGCTTCTATGGGTAGAACTTTAGCAAGAGAATAAATAAGAAAGTGACAAAATGTTTTAGAGCACAATGAAGTCGAAAGGATGGGGCAAACCTTGTTACCATTAACATTCCAAGATGCTACCATTCTTGGAGATTGATATTTTCAATTCTTAACAATTTGGCATTTTACTTTTGTCTACTTCGATTTGCTCATTTTGTCATATGACTTATGTTTTGGATCTTTGATTCCGGGAGGTTCACTGTGAGAGATGTGTGGCTCTTACAAGCTCTTACCATAAATGATGCCATGTTTCTCAAATGAATGACTTTCTTCTTTGAGTTTGTAAGCATTTGTAGGGTTTGTCCTTATGGTGTTTTTTCCTCTTGATTGGAACTTGTGTATACTGAGGGGTACTACTATCTTCCTAGTTCAGCCTAACTTTGTTTTCTGTTCCCCACGGGAATAGCAGGAGATAAAATATAGTAGGGGAAAAGAAGATAGCAAAGGGTGAAACTATTTTTTAAAACTCAGTTATTTGGGCTGGAGAGATGGCTTAGTGGTTAAGGCATTTGCCTGCGAAGCCTAAGGACCCAGGTTCAATTCCCCAGAACCCACATACTAGATGCACAAGGTGGCACACACATCTGGAGTTCATCTGTATTGGCTGGAGGCCCTAGCATGCCCATTTTCTCTGTCTCTCTCTCTCTCACTACCTTTCTCCTCTCAGCTATATAAATACAAAAGTATTTTAAAATCCCTTATTTTATTTCAGTTCTTGATCTAAAGTAAGTTAGACTGACTGGAGAAGTAGGTGTTTGATATACCAAGTTGCAGATATTTTTATTCCTAGAAAGAATACATGCCTTACTTTTCTTTACAGTCTGCTATTTCCTTCATTCACTACTACTTTCCCATCTTGGAAAACCCAAGATTTTCTTTCTATATCCAGGAATTCTAGGACCTCTTTTTTCTTTTAAAAAGTATGACATCGAAGTCAACACAAGAATATTGTTTTAAACTCTTATTTTTATTTTCTTTTGTGATGGGTCTAATTCAGGGTCTTATACATGCTCAGCAAGCACTCTTAGACCAAGCTACACATTTGGCACACTAACCTTTTTGGCTGAGGAGAGTATATTCCCATGGAGAGAAGGAATAAGGAAAAAGTTGCCTCTGGGCATGACAAAAGAAGTCAGTAATCAGACATAAGAGCTTTTAGACTAATTATTTTAGCATCCAGAAACTCGTGAACATTCATTCCATGATCATTTGGGAACTTCTAGTAGTAAGTTGGTGTAATTTATTTCTTATTGTCCTAAAGGCAGAAATGAAAATGAAAAGGTACAAGAACCAGATTCTGGTAGTCAAGAGGCTAAATGAGGGCAGTGCAGCAGTGCACTTCTCTCTCTGCCTCTTTCCCCTCTAAGCTTTCTCTCAAACACACAAGTATGCTTAAACATTTCCATGCTTCCTCCTTGCCTTCATGTGTTAACCCCGAATTGAAAAACACTGCCAGAGTCTCCTCTAGGGATGCGGGACGCCTGATGGGACAGGAGTAGATATCCTCTCAGTTCATGCATCAATATCTTTCAGAGTAAACACAATATATGAGTATACATTATGGATTAGTGTCTTACACATCTAGAGCCTACACTACGCTATAAGGTCCATGGAAATACTTTGAGAGATTTTTAGGAGAACACAAGGAAAACTGGAACTGGAATGTGGACATATTTTGGATGAAAGAAAAAATTCTGTCTGTTTTTTTATTCAATAAGTATTTATGCAGTATAAGATTTGAAGAGAGAAGATTAAAGTAAATGTAATGGATGAGGAGTTAGGAAGACCTCACTGGAGTTGTCACTACCTGCATAACTGAAGTTGTCTGGGGGCGGAACACAGGAAGCTATTTGTTGATCTCTAAATTTCTTGCTAATTTCAGTTTCCTTTGGTTCTTTAAACGGTGGATCAGAAACTCATGAAACTCCCAGGAAGGTTTCTTATACATGTTTAATCCCTAATCTCACAAAGTAGGTATCCAGTAAGTGTTGGCTGAATGATTTTAAATGAGAATGCCACTTGCATGCCTGCTGTGGAGCCCTATAAAACCATGCTTTCCTACCTGCTCAAAGCACATCAGGCCAAGTGGCCCAAATGCAAGGGGCTTCAGGGCAAGGTGAAGAGAGAGGCCATCACTGCAGGGGCTTGTATACAGATGCTGTGGCAGATTAATTCAGTGTGGGTATTGCCGAGAACGCTGGACCACAGGTCCAGGCTACCCTATTTGTTAAGTAGACAGCAGTAGATTGGGGTGGTGGAGAGCTTCACCAGCTACTTCTGGAAACCCAGTGGGCTCAGGGCTGATCTATGAGCCTTCATCTGCTTCCCGTTTTACCAGTACTCTCGGCTCTGTCTACAAATTGAAGCTGTCACTTCAATTTCCCCTCCTAGACCCTCTACTCTTTCCTTCAGTCCACACAGCAGGGCAAGAGGATGACTGATGGACTATGAATATAACACAAACACCAAAACTGATAATGAAATAATATGACAATGAAGAATGGTTAAAAGTACAGGGACTAGAATATATTTAGTGTATTTCAGTATTTGCTACAGGAGTCTTAGTAGTTAAAGGTGTCTGCTTGCAAAGCCTGCCAGCCCAGGTTCATTTCCCAAGCCACTTATGAACACTGGATGTAAAAGGCGGTGCAAGCTTCTGGTGTTCATTTATAGTGACAAGAGAGTCTGATGCCCCTCCCCTCCCACACCCACATGCACAAACGCATTAGTCAATTAAAAGAATGGTATTTTAAGAATTAGTCACCATCATATATATGATGGTCTTTAATATGTAACCAGCTCTTCGCTGTTTAAAAATTTGCAAATTTTGAAAGATCTATGTTAGTGGGGTAATAGAGATATTTAAAAGTTATTAAGCTAGGCTGGAGAGATGGCTTAGTGGTTAAGGCATTTTGCCTGCAAAGCCAAAGGATCCTGGTTCGATTGTCCAGGACCCACCTAAGCCAGATGCACTTGGAAGCACATGCATCTGGAATTTGTTTGCAGTGGCTAGAAGCCCTGGCGTGTACATTCTCTCTCTCTCTCTCTCTCTGCCTCTTTCTCTCTCTGAATAAATAAATAAATAAATAAATAAATAAATAAAAAATATATAAAAAAAAAAAGAAAAGAAACATATATAAAGAGAAATTATATGTGGTCTGGTTTTGGGAACGATGCTTACTTATCGATTCATATTTAATTTTCTTAGCTTTCTCCTGAGTTGAAGTTCCATTGTACTTGCTTATGCAATATGAAAATAGAGAAGATAAGACACTAATTGGAGGTCATAAAGTAGGGAGTGGCAGAGCCGAGGTTACTGAGATTTGGATTCAGGTTTTTTTTTTTTTTTGTCTCCAAAGACTATGAGCTTTCCATTGTACTGTGCTGAATCATGCTTTTCACTGAGAAAAATATCTATTATGTTAGTTCATCCTCATGACATCTCCATGAGTTCTTAAAAAAACTTAATACAAGTCATTAAAAACAGAAGTTATCATCACTTTTACATTCATTTGTCAAAGTTAACATTATATAACCTGCATCAACCAGGAATAAGGCAAAGCCTGACTCTGTGCCATAGAGGTGGGGCTCACTGCTCATAATGTGTCCTCATGGTGGTAAGTTCAAGGGGGAACCTCTGTAGCACTGTTTATATAGTATCAGACTTAATCTTCAAACATTGAACTTGATGTTTAAGCAAACCACTTCTTCTCCAAAGCAGGTGTTTTTTTTTTTTTTTAAATTAATTTTGGACATGTTAGGTCCTGTAATACAGCATTAGATAATTTTAAAAGCTATAATAAATAAACATTAGGTTTTTTTTTTTTTGGTTTTTTGATTTATCTCCTTCCCTTAAGTTATCACATAACAAAACTGCATGGGTTATGCTGGAATCTAATGGATTTCTGGTTCCTTTGCAAATAAACATTGCTGTAAAGTACATTGCAGGCTGCTTTAGCACTTAAACCATAAAACATTTCCCCTTATAAAAATCACAGCTCAAGTGTCAGAGGCAGTAAAAACGAAAAAAAAAGCAGTATTTTTCTTTCTTATAGTTGAACCATTCTGAAGAAAAAGACTAAATTTAAAATAAGACTACAAATATTTCTCAATTTCTAATTGAAAAATACTTTTTATTTAGATTATTTTGGCACAAAATTAACTAATTGGCCAAATTGTCTATGAAACAGATTGTTCATAAACTGAGAATGTGATCTCCTCTGTATCATAATGAAGCTATATAATTGAGTTGACATGGATAAAACTCAGCTATATGGACTGGAAACTGTTAGAACAAAGCACAAATACAGATGATTAATAAATAGACATAAATATGGATGATTCTTTCCTGAGCAGTAAGAGCATGAAGGGTAAGCCATCACTGCAGGAATTGGTGTTCACTATTTGTAAAATAAATAATAAATAAATAAATAAACCATTGCTAATGACCTGGAAGACTGAGTTAATGACGTACTAATGAGTTTTATGAAAAATGTGAGATCCAGAGTGTTACCGCATCAGGTTAGGCAGGGGAATCATCCAAGTGAATCCTTTGTTCAACAAAATTGGAAGAACTAGCTAAATGGAAAAAAGAGAGAAACCTAGAATTTTAAGAGAGTGTGTTCTTGTCATATCTCTCAGTGAGATGCATGAAGAAGGGTTTCACCGGCATATTTTGGGTATTTAAGCTGGCCACCCACTGTCGCTGTGGCTCTGTAATCATGTAGCTGCTTGACCATAGGGAATATGTTTTTAATGATCGAATAATGGATGGTTGATGTGCATGGATGGCACAGAATCCTTGGTGATTTCTCTGCCAGTCTCCATCTGCGGGTGATTGCCATATCTGGTGTTCTTTGTCTTCTTCCAATATCTGGAGTACAAGGGGGAGGTTCGCAATAGACATGAAGTTTGTTGCACAGAAAAATAATAAAGCTAATTGAGCTTATAGCATGAAACTGCCATATCCTTTTCATCTACAATGACTTCCTCCTGTATTTCCTGATGTCCCTCCTGCTGGGCACTGTCCCTCCACTGGTGCTGCTCTTTGTCCTGGGCTGACAGCTCTGGGAGGGGCACCTGGATGCTCAGTTTTCCTTTATTTGGCTCCTTTGTCTCCTGTGTCTTTTAATACCTTCAGATCCTACCCAGAAAACCCCACTGAGCCCCCCAGTCCATCCTCTTTTACTCTTTCTTCTTTACAATCTCTTTGAAACTGAAGGTCCATTTACTTGGTAACCACTGACAACAGGGGCAACAGGATTTCTTTCATTCTGAATATTACTAACCCCCCCAAACAAAAACCATTTCATTTTCTTCCTTTTCTTATAGTACCTGGATTCTCTCTCTTTCATTTCCTTCTTTCTTTCTCTGTATGTGCATGTTCATGTCTGTTTGTGTGTGAGGTCAATTGGCCCTTGAGCTTATGGAAAATTCTTCTCTATCTCAGATCATCTGGCATCCAAACCCAGATACTCACGCTTGCTTGGCCAGCACTTTATGCAGTAAACCTTCTCCCCAGCCCACAACTGGATTTTCTGACTACTTCTCACCTTCTCTTAGCTTACTTAGAGTTTCCTCTTTCCTTCTCCGCCATAGCTCCATGACTTCTTTTCTCCTCCTAGGGTCTTAACAGGACCAAGTATTAGGTCTTCTTCAGGGTCTTGCTATTCGCCCTTTTTCACCTTACATGTCTTATTGACCTGATTCTCCCCACTCTCAACCTTTAACTGTGTCTTCTTATACATGTCTGCCCTTAAATCTCATCCCTGAGCTCCAGACTAAAACTCTGCATGTGCAGAAACTGTCTCTTTAGTTCCCAGTGAGATTGCCATCCACTAGCTGGTAATTCCGTTTGTCCTCCCTCTTATATTTCTTTCCTTTCAGAGTTATCCCAAGCTACTCTACCCAGCAAAAGTATCCTTCATAATAGATGGTGAAAGGAAAACTTTCCATGAAAAAGTCAACTCTATGATTATATGAATACAAAGCCAAGCCTACAGAGAATACTTGAGGGAATACTCCACACAGACCAAACAACCAATCTCAAGAGCCGCCAAAAAGAAGATCACAATAACCAAAATAGAACAGGCTCAAAATAGTATAAAACATAAGAAAACACGAAACCCCATAAAACTCCTTTCTAATTCTTTATCTCAGGGTGTAATTCAGGCATTCATGGCTTCCTACTGGTTCAGTTCCATTCACCCTCTACTTGACCTCCTGATGTCCATGTTTTTGTTATATGGACCTAAGCAAGCTTAGAATTTAGGTACTAAACCCTTTTCTTGTCTTTTCCCAGGTTAACTCTGTTGGCATTAAAAGTCTAATTTCCATGTAGTACATAGGCCCTTTTCTCTCTCATCTTCATCTCTCAGGATGTCCCTTGTCACTTCACATGTATCTTAAGGTCAGCTTTGACTTTTTCAGATGCTGAGTATCTTCTTGTTTCATGCTCAGAAGTTCCCAAGCATCAACTCTCTATGGCCTCTGTCTGATGCAGAGGACAGGACTAATCATCACAATCCCATCTCTTCTGGCTCCCACCTGTGTTGTTAGCTTCAGCACTTTGCTGAGTCTCTTTTGTTATTGTCCTCGCCTGACTGGATTCTAAGCTTTGGGAAGGTGGAATGCAATCTTATGTACCCATGAATCATCAAGACCTAATGCCTAATAAGAATTCACTTTCAATTGAGTTGAATTAAATAATTGTGGAATGAATGGATACACAGAAATTTTAATAGCTGAGAGGTATTTGATCACCAAAAAACAGGAGTCTGAAAATGCCAATTCAGCTGGTGTTTTAATTTACATAACAGTTATGAGTCATTAAGTTCCTGTTCTTGTTTCCCAAACTGTGCCAGGAAACTATTTTATGAATAAAGAGGGAATAAACAGAAAGATTTAAGAATATAAGAACTGATGGCAATTGCTTTCTCAATATTCTTTTTTTTTTTTTTTTTTTTTTTGTTTTTCGAGGTAGGGTCTCACTCTAGTCCAGGCTGGCCTGGAATTCACTATGTAGTCTCAGGGTGGCCTTGAACTCATGGCGATCCTCCTAACTCTGCCTCCCAAGTGCTGGGATTAAAGGCGTGCGCCACCACGTCCGGCTTACTTTCTCAATATTCTTTCTCATGTTACATATAAAGTAAGAGTACATTAAATACTATTGGATGTTCAGATAGCTTTTGACATGCTACATGGTTTCTTTTATTTACTATAATAGCTCGAGGTGTTGTGACTCCATAAACCCACCGTGGGTCCACACCTGAGCATGAGCTCATCTCATCTCATCTCAGCAGATCACTTCTAACAAGTTTGCTGCACTTCCACACTGTCTACTCTGGCTGAACATGCTCAGAAGCCATTTTTGGCTAAATTCTCTATTTCTCACTTAGACTTATATAGCCATATACTGTTATATTCTGTTTCTTTCTGAACATCCAACTAACATACCATGAGTGTGTCTCTATGGGCCAAGTAATAATTGGCCTTTTCCTCAGTATGACTTCATTTTCTTCATTGTTCATAATAGGATCTATTTAGCCTGTACAATATTTTCAAGTCTCTCACACAGCATAAAATTTTAATATTGTTTTACCTAGCACACTTGCCTGTCTCATGTTTTCAGGAGGATTACAAGCTCCTGGAAGACTCAGCCTATATCTTTTTGTCTCTTTCTCTTTGTGAATGCTACAGCTGGGAATGTTTGCTGGGTTAAATGGCTGAATGTTTGTAGGGTAGCCCAAAGAGCTACATGAGAGAAAACTCTACTTTTACTCTGTTGTTCCATGATGCATTATTTTTTTTCTTATGATGATCTTGGTTAACTCTCATATCACTGCAGCTACTAAAAATTCCCAGGGGTTTAATTTGCATGTCTATCAATGTTATCATCTTAATAATGTCACTATTGTCTATTATTTAAATGACAGACACATAACTTCTTTCATCAGTCTAGGCAAAGTTCCATCTGATATTTTCAGAAGAATCCAGTTCCATCTGATATTTTCAGAAGAATCTATAAAAGTGAAGGGAGAGGGGGTGAGAGAAAGTAAATGTCACTGGGGGAAGGGTGGTGGCAGAAGCAGCACTCTGGCTCATCATTTTCACGGTACTTCCAAATCAAATTTGTGATGGCGAGTGGGACATCTTGCATCCGAAATGTTTGACATTTGTGCAGTGGCTTCCATTATCAACTGGGGAACCAGCACAACATTTACCAAGTTACTAATGATGGTGTTTTCATTCCACAATTTCATGCTACTTATCTGTGAGAAAATGCTTAAGGACTTCACGCATTAAAGCATCTTATCTGGAGTCTTTAGGAACAGATGTGGATCAAGAAAATGTCAAGTTCACAGTGAACACTTATGTCCTCAAAACATCAAAGAACACTATTAAAGCTTGTTCCCCTTCATTTAACATTCACAGCTTTGGCTTATGGTGGGATTTACTAATAATGCTGTTGTAGCAAACACTGTTCGGATGATGGCGGAACTCATTACGCTACTTGAAAAAATGATGACTGGGTATGGGATGTCATAACCCTCTGCATAGCCCCCCAAGTGAAGGACAGAGTGACATTCCTGATATGCTGGCAACCCTTGGACAGGTAACGTGCTTTAGGATGGAGTAGTCTGAAAGGCTCAAAGACATTGGCATTCATATTGAGATCAAATTAGTCTGTAATGGTCCTGAATATATGTAAGAACATTTAATAATAATAACACAGAGTAATTAACACCCCCAAATTAAGTTTTGAACATTCAGGCATACTTGTAGGAGAAGGATTTTCAAGTGCAAAGCTCTCTCTGCTGTAGAGCGAAATGTGTGTCTCCAGAAAACTCTCTTTGAATGACTAACCTGTTGTAGCATTTATGTTAACTGGAAATATAATTTGATAACATGTAATATTCTGGATTTCTAACAGCTACCACACTGTTCTATACATCTGCTACACTTAGCCTAACCTGTAATTTTCCTCTAGCTACCATTTGCAAAGTTGTAATTTTGGTTATAATGTTAAGTATGGCAATAGTGTAGCTTATGGTTTCATAATAACTTCAGAGTGAGCCATTTGTTCACGTGTGAGTAGAGAGAAAATGATAGGTGGAAACTTTGTAGAAATAAAGGAGTACATATCTGTGGACACAATATCCTCTTAAATCCTTTCAATCTACCATTTTTCATTCTTTGATTCTAATCGTTGATGACATGTAGAAATTAAAAATCTAAGAAACATCTTGAAATGTTATTTCAGAATCATCCCATCAGTAATCAGGAATTTTACAAGTAATCTGTCCCTTTCTACTAAACTTAAATATATTGTTATGGTATTGCATAGTGCAGACACATATTGATATTTTCATTTTATACATTTACCTTTTATTTGGTGTGTGTATGTGTGTGTGTGTGTGTGTATGCTCCTATGCCATGATGTATGTAGAAGTCAGGGGTAACTTTGGGTGTTGGTTCTTCCCTGATATCTTGTTTGAGTCAAGGTTTCTAATTTTATTGTTTTATTGAATTTTATTGAACCCATGAGGTTCCTAAAAGATTCTCCTGTCTCCACCTCTTACCTTGTTGTAGGTGCCTTGTGATTTCTGATGTCTGCTGTGTCATGCTGCTTTGTATGTGTGTTCTGGTGGTGTGAACGTAGGTACTCATACTAGTGTGACAAGTGCTTCATTCACTAAGTCATTTCCCAGTTCCTTATACACTTACTTTTGAAGACTTTAAACATTAGCGAATATAATGGAGGCATTTAAAAATATCTCATATTGAAATCCTGGTTCTGCTAAAGTTCTGGCTAATGATTTTGAGCAGTTAGCCTTTTCAAAGATTTGCCACCTTTAGGAAGTAATAGAAAAATTCTATAAGCATCCTTGGTTGTCAAGTACTTGTGTGGAAGCAATCTGATAGCAAAAACTAACATATTAGTTGCTATCAGTACAGATTTGTGTGTTTCCCAGTGCATCGGTCTTCCATTAATTTTACAATCCACTTAAACCTCCATGATGTCAGAATGTATATTGACATAACTTTCACAAATAGATTGAGCTTTCAGATCTTTTTGAGACTTATACTTTCATCTGTAACACTGTTGCTTCTAAGGCAATGGTACTGATATGTAATTACTCATTTTTGTAAACTAAAACATTAAGAGCACATTTTATTTGGAAGACTGAAAGATAGAAATGCACAATGTAACTTTAGTTGTTTTCTTAGGATTGTTAATAATAAAAGATATACATGTGACATTTTAAATTCAGGCAGATAATCTTAGGTAATCTTTATAAATTTAGAAACTTTCTCTGAAATGCTTCATATCAACAGGTGTATCAAGCTTCATAAACACAATGAGTTTGCTATTGTGAGTGACACTATCTATCAAGTCAAGACAACATTTCTTCTACGGTTTTCATGAATGCTTTCATTTCTGTCCATTAATTTCAATCTCCTGTCAATAATTTGTTTCCTCTGCTTTTCGTTTCAATGTTGATAATCTTGGTGTTCCACCATTTGACCTTCTTTTCAATCTACCATCTCTCTGGTTTCCAAGCGCAAGATCAACTACCAGCTAATTGTAGTTTACCAGCTTGTTTCCCGTTGTCCTAAACTGAACTCAGTCACTGGAACTGCCGTTCGTGCAGTTGTTCTACTCAGCAAAGTGGAAGTTATTTTTGATTCCCCCTCACACCACCCACACCTATTTAGTCATAAAACGTTCTGTCAATACTCCACTCTAAAAATGGATTCTAACTTTCTACTTAGTCCCTTACCCTCTGTTAGAATCTCAGTTTAGTTTTTTCATCATGTTCACAGCTTTCTAGTTCTTCCTACATTGAGACACAGCTCATTCAAATCCCTTCCACACATTGCTCTGAGGTTAGATTTTATTGTCATTCTCTTGCCTGAACATCACAGTTTTTCTTACCAAAAAGATAAAGATGTGTTAATAGCAAATAATTATCTCTTCTAGTTGAAGATATAACCATAGCTCATGTTCTTTTATGATTTTTCCCACATAATTTTAAGTATTTTTATTTATTTATTCGCAAGGAGATGGTGGGAAGAGGGAAGAAGAGAGAAGAGAGAGAGAGAGAGAAGAGAAGAGAGCCAGGGCCTTTTGCCACTGCATACAAACTTCAGACATATGTGTTACTTTGTGTATATGGCTTTTTGTTGGTACTGGGGAATTGAACCCAAATTGGCAGGCTTTGCAGAAAAGCCACTTTAACTGCTGAGCCAAATCTCTATAGCACCAATTTTTTAACATAATTTTTGTTTTACGTTACTGTCATTGGAACACAGTAGGGCCTAAATGCATTCTTGCTGAGGAATGAAGAAAGAAGGAATGACAACCACATATCTCTATACCACTCTTTGCAAATACTTAACAGGAAAATATATTATTTACAAATAAATGTCATTTATAAGACACCAATTACTGTCTCATGAGATTTTGTTTTTATTTTAAATTTGTGGAGACAGGATCTTGATATGTATGTAGCCCAGGCTGGCCTTGTACTCCCAAGTGTTGGAAACATAGGCTTGCATCACTGCACCTGGCTCCTGTCAGTGGACTTGTACCAATGTATGTCTACTTGTTTAATCAGTCAGATCAAGTCTTTCCTCTAGTTCCTAATGCCTTTACACAGTCAACCATGTCTTTCTCTCTTGTTCCTATCCTGCCTCTGTTCCTGCTGGTCCGGGACACCCACATCTTTCAGGCTTTTAGACTCAATTTGTCCCCTACCTGGGGTCTCTCAGATGGCTCAGGGGCTTACTTCCTTCAAGTCTTTCATCATGTGTCATCTCCTAATTGAAAAAACAAAATACCATCCTCCCTCCGCTTCTATATTATTTTCCACGACATGATTCCTAGTCAATTGTTTTTTGTCATTTGCTTTTATCCTATTTAATACCCATTTTCCATTGCTAGAGTTATAATGTCACACAGGGAAAACTTCTCTAGACTCTAAAGCAGATAATAAATGCTTGCTCAAAGAAAAAATAAATGAATACATGTATCATCTGTATTTATTCTTTGAGAAGCATGCTGTTAAAAATAAAACTCCCAAATTATACAAAACAATTTTTGGTGAAGAATATCTCTAATAAGGTTAATAAAACAGATGTAAAGTCATGACTGAAGAGGGAAGGAAGCTAAGTCAATCTCCCCATTAACATAATTGCTCTAATTCTGTATCAAAGTTTTCTTTGCACTTTCCTGTCATCAAAAAAGAAAAGCAAGAGAAACTACTCAGTTCTAGCTTGCAGAAAAGGGAATGTGGGTGCACAATTTTAAATAAAATTCTAATGTTGGACATGAATAAGGAACACAGGAAATCTGAATAGACAGTTTCTTTGTACCATGCAGGTGCATGCTTCAGCGATGGAGTCTTTAAAGCAAACTTTGAAATTAAAAAAGCTGAAAGAATAACATGAAAGCTCAAAGTGGTGAGAGCATTTCTGTGATGTGATGGGTGATATAGCTCACAAATGTAGCCTAATTTGATCAGAAGATTGAATTATGAATACTGACAGAGGTGAATAGATAGCATATCTCTTAAAATATTTTTCTTTCCTTGTCAAAGCTTCTGATGAGAATTTAGGAATTGTAAGTTCAAAAAGTACTCTGTTTGCTGGCTCACAATAGAAAACAAGTCCTTCCCATGTTCTTTAATTTCTCCAAGATCCCTGACTTCCAAATTAAAAAAAGAAACTTTAAAAATATTAATATCTGTAACATCAACAAGGACTTCAAAGTGCCCTAACTAAATCAGGCATGTGAATGTAAACTTATTTTTGAAACTCCTTAACTTCAGTTTTATTCCCTTGAAACTACTCTCCACGGAATAATTTTATAACAGCAAATATGATAATGGTATATTCATGTCTTATAAAGACATCTAGATATGGCTTGAAGCTTCTTTTCCTTTGTAATCACAATTTTACTTATGAAAATATTTTAGTACATATTCTACATGCACGATATTACTATATATATATATATATTTATATGCCTACTGTTAAGGCAAGTCTCCCCTCCCCATCAGTATGATGACAGTCTAGGAGGAGAAATGTGTACACAGAACTAACTTAATGCAGGCGAGTATCAGATGGGCAGGGAGCAGGGTGTTGTCAGCATTCTGAAGATGAAGGGAGCATTTCTGACTAGTGAGGCTCAACGAAAGCTTCTAGAAGTAGGTGACAAATGAACTGGGCTTTCCAAGATTTCCTAGTACGGACATGGGTGAAGACATTTGAGGCAGTAAGAATGCCATCTGGAATGGCATTGCCAGGAGACTTGTTAACTTGGTCGAGAAGTTAGCAGTGCAATGTGCATATTGGTCAGTTTTTCTTAGACCAGAGTCCATGGAAAGCAAATGATGAGAGGCAACACTGATCTGACAGGTTGAGGGTCATATTCTACTAAACGGTCACTAATCCTGGTTGAAGGAGTTTGAACCTTATTGGACAGCCTCTAAAGTGTTTTTTGAGACCAAACACAGGGAGAGTAATGTGGTAAAATAGTCACATTAGAGGAAGATTGGGTAAAGGGAGAGAAACAAAGATTATCCCCCACAAAACAAACAAACAAACAACAAACAAACAAACAAACAAACAAAGACTTCATGGTTGGTTAGAGTAAACACATGACTTTGAGTGATTGTGCTAGAGGAGCTGTAAAGACAATAAAGACGTGGGTATGGTTTCTCTGAGTGAAAGGATGCTTACACCCAGGACCTAGAAATGGAGGGCTAGGACCCTGGAGGGCACAGGGCCCTAGAAAATGTGATGGCTTGTCAGTCACCATAGACATAAATGAAGACTATAAGCTGCATGAGGGCAACTTGAGTCTATCTTGTATTGGATGCTATGACCTTATCACTCAATGTGGGCACTAAAATAGGTTCTTGATTTGCTCTTGTTGGCTGACCGAACAATTGATTGTTTAGCAGGTGACTCCACAGAAAACAGTTCACTGTGGCTAAAGAAAGTGATCTTGGGCTGGAGGGATGGCTTGGCAGTTGAGGCATTTGCCTGCAAAGCCAAAGGACCGAGGTTTGATTCCCCAGGACCCATGTTAGCCAGATGCACAAGGGGACACATTTGTTGAGTTAATTTGCAGTGGCTGGAGGTCCTGGCATGCCCATCTGCTCTCTCTCTCCCTCTTTCTCTGTCAATATATAAATAAATAAAATATTTTTTAAAAGAAAGTGATGTTCATTTTTCCCTGTAATTTTATTGGTAAAGTACTGACCCTGGTTGGGTAATTAGAGTACCAGGTAGACTGTAGGTCTAATAGTACAAGATACTTTTCCAGTTAGGAAGAGGTTTGCAATATAGAATAAAAGTTGCCTGTGCACATGCAGGCTATTATGGTTTCAATCCCAGATCTTCCATTTTGGATTTTGGGCAAGTCAATTAATCCTCCTGTGTCTCAGTTTTTTTTTTTTTTAATCTTTAAAATAGAGATAATAATAGTACCTACCCCATGAGGCTGATTTTAGGATTAAAACCTAACTTAGAATGTGCCTGCATGTATTAAGCACTTTGGATGCTAGAAGTTGTGAAAGTTATAGGGGCATTAGTACTGCTGTTTTAAAAATATATAGCATATATTGGTACAGTGTACAGGTTTGATTTTCTGATATATTTTTTTTTAACAAAGGTTCCATGAGCATAGGATAATCTGATTTGGACAAGCCTTCAACAAACTCTGGTAAACTACTTTCAGTGATACACACTCTAATCTCAGCACTCAGGAGGCTGAGGCAGGAGGTTCATGAATTTGACGTCAGCCTAGACTACAGAATGTATTGTGGGCCAGCCTAAGAGTTACATACCAAAGCCTTATATTAAAAGCAAACAAAAAACCTGGAAACTGCTATACTGATAGGAGAAAATAGTAAGATTTGTGTTACAAAAGTGTAGTACATGAGAGAGATTTTTCACATGTGCAAATATGAAGTCCTAAGGTTTTTTTTTTTTTTTTTTTTTCCCGATCTGAATACTGGAATATACCTTTACAGAAAATACCTTGAACTCCTAAGAAAAAATGACCTATATTGACAGAACTTGATTTCAAAAACAGCTTCAAATTTAAGTACTTGAAGAATATATCTGTGAAAGAAATTATATCCAAGATTAAAATTAACCTTTCTATTTATTTTTATGAAAATTCTACTTTTAAATATTGTAAGCTTATAGAAGCCTTCTGTGATTTGTTGGACTTGTTATAAATACTATAAAGTAATTCAGGTAAAACTTAAGGGGCTTTAGTTCAAAAGAATTGCAAATGCAAGTCATTCTGAGTCACTTAAAATCCTGCAGCATGCTAAAAATTAAATTGAAAATGCCATTCTTTAATGCCAAAGCCTTGGTTGTTGTAATAAGCTGCAGAAAACCTTATATGTTAGCAGTTCAGTTCCCAGCATTCAATGTAGTCTAATCTTTGAGCTAATTGAGAACTATAAAACATAAATCTGATCACTTTTGCTGGTTCTACATGGCTAAGCTATTACATCGATAGGCTTATTTTACATAGTATATGGTATAATGGAGCTGGAAGTTTTAACCACAGTGAAATGCAATACAATATGAATAATGTTCTTGCTGCCTTTTGATTTTAATGTGTAAAATTATAACTATCAACAAAATCATTAATAGCATCTGTTTGGAACATCAGATATGGCAATATCCAAAGCAAGCATAAAAAGAGAAATCTCAGGATATCATGCCCACATTCACTGCAGCGGGGTGTCCATGGATCAGGCACGATGCCTTTTCCTTTTCTTGGAATTTTAAAGCGAGCATCTCAGCAATCCATCCACCAAATAGGATGTTATTTAATGCTGAAATGAGCTTTGAGGAAAGTAGGCGAATTTTCCTTGCCTGACTTTAAAGAATAGTTTCTAGATAACAATGACCTGATAAAGGTAATCCCATTGTCCACAAAACAGTAAATAATGGCAAAATGCAGCACAATGTGAAACTGTGGCAGTTGTAGGGTCAGAGTAACAGGACTTAAAGCTTGGTTGCTAACACTTCTTAGTTGTGTGAGCATAAGCAAATTGTATGTTTTTTCTAGGCTTCAGTGTCTTTGTGTATAAAATAGAGCAAAACCTTCATAAAGGAACATGATGATAATTTCATGGAAATTATGACTTACATCATTTTCCTGATAAAGAATGTAGACAAGTTATACAACCCCAGAGCCATTTTATATTACCCATAGGTTTAATTTTTTAAAATATTTTATTTGTTTGAGAAGGAGAGGGAGAGGGAGAAAGAAAGGGAGATAAAGAGAGAGAAAGAAACAGAGAGAGAGAGAGAGGGAGGCATATAGCATGGGCATGCAAGGGCTTCTATCCATTGCAAACAAACTCCAGACCCATGTGCTACCTTGTGCATTTGTCTTACATGGGTGCTGGGGAATCAAATCTGGGTCCTTAGGCTTCGCAGGCAAGTGCCTTAGCCTCTAGGCCATCTCTCCAGCCCACCCATAGGTTTGTATTATAACACAGAGTCATAAAATTCTGTGATTAAGAAATAATTGCTATTATCATCAGACAATGGTATTAAACAGCCTTTATTTACATAGGGATAAGTATTTTTAAAAATTTGTTGGGTTTGTTTTGTGGCATGATGGAAATTTATTCCTTAACACAATGTTAGATCTGTCTTTTCCACATTATGGTTCTGTAATTGTGACATATATGATTCTCAGAACAGAGCTATTCAAAGGAATTTTCTTAGGTCTTTTCCTTCCCCTTCCTCTTCCCCTACCCAAATATTTTTTTAAATGTTTAATTGGGAGGAATTTTAAAGGTGATTTTAAATAAGTGATAGGATATGCAGTATTACTTTAAAATTCTATGTCAAATGTTTCTTATAATATTTGATGGAGTGCCATTCTATAGAGATGTCATTCTATATAGAAGAATACTTTAAAGTGCACCTGCAAAGTATAAAAATGCAATATATATAATGTATGAAATTATCACTTTTGGTGTTTTGGAATAAGATTGTTACTATTTGTTGTTGTTGTTGTTTGAGGTAGGGTCTTCCTGAAGTCCAGATTGACCTGGAATTCACTATGTAGTCTCAGGCTTTTCTTGAACTCATGGCAATCCTCTTACCTAGGCCTCCTGAGTGCTGGGATTAAAGGTGTATTCCACCATACCCAGCCTTATTTGTTACTAATTTAGCTAAACATGGAAATTTATTCTCCTGATGATGAAAAGATACATTATTTGTAGCTCTGATAGTTTTGTCATAAAAATATCTAATGCTACATCAATATTTAAGTACAGTTACCTTTAAGCTATTTATAAAATAAAACTTTAATTATTATTATTATTATTATTATTATTATTATTATCTTTTTGGTTTTTCGAGGTAGGGTCTCACTCTAGTCCAGGCTGACCTGGAATTCACTATGTAGTCTCAGGGTGGCCTTGAACTCATGGTGATCCTCCTACCTCTGCCTCCTGAGTGCTGGGATTAAAGGCATGTGCCACCACGCCTGGCTAAAACTTTATTTTTTTTTTTAGCAAATAGAACAAGCCATCCCAAATTTTTCTACAGATGCATTAAATAATCCAATGTCAAATGTATTCACAACATTTATAAACTTTATTTATTTGGCGTCTATGTTGTGTTGATACAATTGTGGCTTAGAGAGAGAGAGAGAGAGAGAGAGAGAGGGAGGGAATGAGAATGAGGGTGGTGGTGGTGTTTGGACGTACCAGAACCTTCCTGCCACTGTAAACAAAATCCAGGTGCATTTATCATGTTGTATGTCTGGCTTTATGGGTACTGAGCCCTCTCTCCAGCTAACATTAGTAAATATTAGTGTTACTGCTGAAATGATGTGTGTATGTGTCTGTATGTGTGTGCTTGTGTTCATGAACTTTACACAGATGAATCACTACTGTGTTCTTGGAAAAGTAATGAGACTCAATACTGACTGGCTTAACCAATCTTTATAGGTCACCAACCTACCCTACACCAGTTCCAAAGTACCCATGACCCTCTCTCCTTCTAAGTGAAATTTTTGAAATTTATAGTTGAAATGCCACATTTTTAGTAAATATTTATGTTTTATTTAACATATTTTATTTAAGAATATTTACAATAAAATGAACCTTTTAAAAAAGCTGATAACAGTTAATATAGGAAGAATGGTGTGTGGGGGTCAAAGTCATCAGCTAATGTGAGGTGAATGAACTAACAGTAGGAAGACAGTAGAAGAAATCAGTGATGGTACAGGGCGACCAACCACCTGAACTGAGCGTGAAGTGCTCCTGTGTCTGTGGGAGAACCTCCAGGCATCCTGAGTAAGTTACAGCGTGGTTACTGTGAACTTTGAAGTACTCTGCTGTCTTCTGACTGTGGGGTGCAATGAAAAGTTGAGTTTTGCCTCCAATTTGTACCAAATTTTACAGTGACTCATTAAATTTGATTTTTTATACTAAATTGCAGGGGTTTTCCTTAAAGACTTAAATTGCTTTGCTAAATACTGACAGAAACTCCAAGAGCAATTTTTAAAAAGTGTAAGTAGCTTATTTCAGTATCTCTGATGTAGTCTTGGGCTTGCAAATCCTCATTTCATACATGAGAATAACCAGAGGATGGAAGTGTCTGAAGAATTTCATAGTCTTTTTCCTGGTTTTTGCTCTCTGGCTACCCAGATGCCATTCACCCACCCACAAGTGTTACTTTCCAATTTTTTTTTTAAAATGAAGTTTGACAGGCAGATCCTAAATTTTAATCAAGTTGCAAAACATGTCATGCAAGCTATGGGTAACATTGTCTGTGTGTGCAATATAGTTTTCAAGTCCATCCATATTGTCGATATGGAGATTTAGTTAAATTTCTTTTCTTGTTGAAATGCACTTAAGTGTGCTGGAAAGATGGTTTAGCAGTTAAGGTGCTTGCCAGCAAAGCCAAAGGACTCAGGTTTGATTCCCCAGTATGCAAATAAAGCCAGATGCACAAGGTGGTGCATGTGTCTGGAGTTCATTTGCAGTGGTTAAAGACCCTGGTGTGCCCATTCATTCATTCATTCTCTCTGTCTCTCTCTCTCAAATAAATAAATAATTCTTTACAAAATAAATACACTTAAGTAGAAAAACAATTGTAGCAACACAAACACACACATGGAAGAAGTAACAGTGAATATGAGGGCTGGAGAGAGGGCTTAGTGGTTAAGGGGCTTGCTTACAAAGCCAAAGGACCAAGTTTCGGTTCCCTAGGACCCATGTAAACCAGATTCA
Organism: Orientallactaga sibirica; assembly: GCA_036365145.1. NCBI lineage: Eukaryota > Metazoa > Chordata > Mammalia > Rodentia > Dipodidae > Orientallactaga > Orientallactaga sibirica. The sequence continues at coordinate 23,163,662 of JAEOAD010000032.1, read as the reverse complement.
CAAGGTGGCACATACATCTGGAGTTCATTTGCAGCAGCTGGAGACCCTGCTGTGCCCATTCTCTCTCTCTCCCTCAAATAAATAAATAAAAAATAAAATATTGAAAAGTGGTTTTTAAAATAGAGTGAATATGAGACCTGGCAATGAAAATCAGTTGGCCTAGTGATTTTTCATTATGCATGAGCCCCAGTATTCAATTACCAGCACCACATAAGCTGAATATGATGGTACCTGTCTGAAATCCAGGCTCTCAGGAGGTAGAGGCAAGTGAATCAGAAGTTGAAGGTCATCCTTGGCTACATAGAGATGATTTTGCATTTTGAGGCTATATAAGACTACTAACCTTAAAATACAGAGAGGGGGAGAGGGACCTAGAAGGGGAGAAATGAGGTGGAATGGAGAACAGAGCAAAGAGAAAAAAGAGAGGAGGAAACAAGTGAAAAGATTATGTTCCATGTAAGGTCATCTAATGCAGTGTAGCATACACTCATCACGGGGAGAAAGGACAGCATGTCAGGATGAGAGTGCATCCTGGCTGCACCAGAATAAATACAACAAGGTGACCTTGGGTAGCTCCCTTTGACCTTTAGTTCATGATTCTCTTCTGTGAAACAGCACACAAAGCCTTGTGTGATTCATAAGGATACTGTGAGGGTCATTGAGGAAAGAACATGTGAGGGCTTAATAAGGCACAGTCTACTATATAAATATAAGATGGAATCACTAAGCCCTTTGTTCGAGCACGTTTTCAGAAGCAAAATACAAATGTCCATCAGTGTGGATTTTAAAGTTGTAAAAGAAAATAATGTAGTTTTTCCATATAACTCCAATGGAACTTGCCAGTTTTTCTGTGGAAATAGAAATAGCTATGAGCAGTTGCATTAAAATGTCCTACATGAGAAAAAGGCAAGTCTCTCTTATTGACAGAAATATCTGTTTTTGATATTTTCTAAGTGAGTCATTAAAATCACCAAGGAATACCAATTTCAGACGAATGTCAGTTGAATGTCAGATGTGAAACTCTCAGTAATTTCCACAGGAATAGAAAAGATCTAGTTGACTCATTCAGCAAGCTTCTTTTCCCCCCACCTACTGTATTTCTTTCTTTCTGTGACCCTCTTCTTTCTTTCCTTTCTCATGGCTGTTTTCCTCCTGTCTCCTCCTTTTGTTTTATTACCTTCCTTCACTGTGTGGTTGAGTTTGGACTGCTGACTCCATCATGCTAAAATAACAAATTTGTGCTGTTTTATGAGACTGACATGCTACCTGTTACATTAACAAGGCAACATTTTTTTTTTTTTGTTTTTTCATTTTTCGGTTTTTCAAAGTAGGGTCTCACTCTAGCCCAGGCTGACCTGGAATTTGCTACATATTCTCAGGGTGGCCTCGAATTCATGGTCATCCTCCTACCTTTGCCTCCCGAATGCTGGGATTAAAGGCGTGCTCCACCACGCCTGGTTCAAGGCAACATTTTGCATCCATGGAATTTTGTGTTGGCATGAGGCACTGGAGCAAATCTGTAGTTGATACCAAGCAAGGCATGACTGGTTTGTAGTTGCTGTGTAATAGTGTTTGTTCTTGTACATTCACTTTGCATAATACAGCTTTATTAACTTCTTGTATGGGGAACTAATTTACATTTCCTTTTATATAATTTGCTTCTATACCTTCTTGCCATTTCCCTTGTCATCTGTGAAAAGTCTTCCATGATTACCTACCTGTGAAAAGTGTCTTATTGAACTGATATAACTTCTGTGTACTTGTTTTTCCAGTTCCTGTCTTCTTCTGTAGTGTGTGTATATAGTATGTGAATTCTTCTGTCATAGAAAAATTATTTTGCCTAATTTATTTTAATATCCAACTGATTTTCCTCTTCCATCACTTCTTACCTTCTGCTACCAGAATTAGTCACAAAACTTACAAATTTCTACCTCTGCAAAAACAAAACAAGAAAGTCTCAATGCCTATCTGAAGAGGTACCATGTCTAAACTCTTTGTGCTAACATCCCAGACTTGCCATGCTTGAGACAGGGGAAGACTTTTAGCCCCTTTCCCATTTCTTGCAGGTGTTCGATGTCAGCTGTTCTGGCATCATTCTTATTCAGATGACCTTTGAGTTTCCTCTTCCCCACCAGTCATCTCTCTTTCTGACCCTATGGAAAGGGTAAGAAAACTATCAAGTACTCCCCCCTCCCTGAGGTGCACACACATTGTGATTAACCTCGTTAGTTGTGTTCCCATCATACTTTCTTTAGCCCCCAGTCTTGCTACCCAGCCCATTTGCAACCTACAATACATTTTCATCTTCAAATCTGAGTTTTCCATTTCATTGTAACTTCGTTCTTAAGCAATCTGATTTTCAAGTATATCTAATACAGTGAATGAAACATGGCAAGGTTTAGGAAACAGTTTTTGGACTGATTGAATTCAATTAATTTAGGGTTGACTTCAACTTATGTGCAGCATTATTGAGCCCTGTGGGCAAACAAAGATGCAGTCCTAAGTTCTACCCTTATAACTGGGATGTTGCAACCTCCTCATCACCAGTCATTCACAGGAGAGCCATCAGAGCCTGGTTAGCAATGCTTACAAATAAAAGATCTAGTAGGCTCCAAATACATTTAAACAAGAGGTTGTATAATTGTGTCCTGTGATCACCTCCCTTCACACTAGCTTTTCTCTTCTTTTCCAGGATATTCTATAGAATGGCTTACATTGAAGTAGTGTAGACATTTAATTTCATTAAACTACCACAAAAAATACTGTAAGCTTTTCCATTCAGTGCTTGCTTTTCTTCTTTTGGCATGCACGCGCATGTGTGTGTGTGTGTGTGTGTGTGTGTGTGTGTGTAGCACGTGTTGGATGGTGTGTGTCTGTATGTATGGCATATGCACAGTATGTGCAGTTGTGGAAGAGAACGTTAGGTGTACCCCTTTACCACTCTTTTGCATCGTTTCTGTAGAAGGAGTCTCTCACTGAATCTGGAGCTGCCATTTTGGGTCAGACTGCCTGACCTGGACCAAAGAGCCTCTGTGATTCCCTTCTCTCAGCATCCCCGACACAGGGCTGAGGTTACAGACACACATGAGCATTTCTGGCTTTTCACAAGGTGCTACAGATCAAAGTCAGGCCCTCTTAGGCCTCATGACTGTGAGACAAGTGCTCTTAACTACTGAGCTATCTCTCAGCCTCTCACTGATTTTTTTAAATTTAATTTTTATTTTTTAATATATTTTATTTATTTATTTGAGAGAGAGATAGACGGAGAGGGAGAGAGAGAGAGAGAGAGAGAGAGAGAGAGAGAATGAGTATGCCAGGGCTTCCAGCCCCTGAAAAGGAACTCCAGATGCATGTACCCCCTTGTGCATCTGGCTTACGTGGGTCTTGGAGAGTCCAACTGGGATCCTTTGGCTTTGCAGGCAAATGCCTTAACCACTAAGCCATCTCTCCAGCCCCTCTCACTGATTTTTATGGCATGACTTTTATTGTCAGTTGATTTGGGACTGACTTGTAAGAGCAGGTGACTTGGCAGGATCTAAGGAACTAAGCTTCTTGAGGTAAAGCCAGTCATATTGGTATTAACATAATGGTGCTGTTAAATGCATCACAGGTGAAGTATTTTAAAGCAAATTAAACAAGTGATGTTCATATTTCATAAACCACATTTAATCTCATGCTTAGCTCTTTTTATGAGTAGGGTTACAGGAATGGGGAAAATTAGGCATGAATGGAAGAGTTGTAGATTCTTTTATAAACAGATGCTTAGTGTCTAAGCTTAAAGAGAGTAAGACATGGGGCTGGGGAAATGATTTAGTGGCTAAGACATTTGCCTGTGAAGCCTAAGGATCCTGGTTCAAATCCCCAGGGCCCACGTAAGCCAGATGTGCAAGGGAGTGCATACATCTGGAGTTCATTTGCAGTGGCTAGAGGCCCTGGCATGCCCAATCTTTCTTTCTATCTGCCTCTTTCTTTCTTTCTTTCCTTCCTTCCTTCCTTCCTTCCTTCCTTCCTTCCTTCCTTCCTTCCTTCTTTCTTTCTTTCTTTCTTTCTTTCTTTCTTTCTTTCTTTCTTTCTTCTTTCTCTCTCTCTCAAATAAATAAATAAATAAAATATTTTTATTAAAAGAGAGTAAGACATATCCAATGTCACAGGGGACAAATGTGGAGACTGGAGTTTTTGAGACAAAAGATTTGTTGAGATAATTCTAGGACTGTTTGAACTCAGAAAATGACATTATGTAGATGAGGCCTTAGAAGAGTTCTCACTTTGAGCCCCAGCAGTATCAAATAACTCACTGTGTAACCTAGAACAAATCACCTAACCACCTTTTACTCCATATTTCTTATTTATAGGAAAATATCCTATAAAGTCCTTATGAATATCAAATTAGAAAATTGACAAGAAAAATTTTAAATGAAATGCAATCTGTATTTATAGGGCAGTACTGATATCATGTTGTAGAAACTTTATCATATTACCATATTTTAACTAGATTCAATCATTTTACTCAGAAAATGTTTAGTGACTGCATGTTTATTATGTATGCACTGTGAATGAAACAGATCTAATTCCTGTTCTTAGGATACTTGTGATCTGGCAAAGACCAAAAATTCTCAACATAAAAGTACTTCTTAAGAGTTTAAATTTAACTCACTTGTCAAATAAGCTCATGTTTTACATTCTCTTTGCAAAACACATGTCTTATACACTGAATTTGCCTAGCTTGTAAGGATGTATAACAGTTATGCATAGCTGTGAAAACATTCCATGAACTGCTTCATGTGTTTTGCATAAATGTACACCTTTAATCTTTATAATAAGATCTCAACATATAAATCATTATCATTCCCATTTTGCACATGAACAAAAAGATACACAGAGAAGTTCAGTTGTGAAAATGAAAACAAGCTAGTGGGCAGAGGGAACAGGACACAGATGCAGGCCGTCTAGATTCAGAGCTTATGTAACAAGGTTTGTCTCTCTCTGCTCACCTTAGTGACTTGAAAATTTATTCAAACTTAATTGTACCCAAACATATTTATCACAGTTTCACTAGGGTTGGATATCTGCTTTCACTAAAGATAGAACCATAGGAAAGCAAAATGGAAGTATGATTTTGTCTTTGTATACCAAGTTGACTATGTTGGTAAGATTTAGGGAGAGTTGCCTAGAAAATGGAAACTGCATAAATTTTTAAAGAAGTAATTAAGAATCAAATCAGGAATGGGTGCGAACTAAAGTAGAGATAGGCTGTGGAAACATCACTTTTTACTACAGTGTTCTGTATGTTCCTTTATGTTCTTGATCCCCAGCTTAAGAGGTATGTAGGCCAGTGGGGAAGAATAGAGAGGCCTGAAGTCAACCAACACATCCATGGTCAATGGGTGTCTGACAAATTGGCCAAGAATAGATAACAAGGAAAAGGACAAACAGTGTTCAGGGATGACAGGACAATTAGTTCTCCACAAATAACATAAGAGATTGGTTCTTACCCAGTACACAAAAGTCAACTAACAAAGAACTATTTCCATAAGATGTCAAACCTTAAAATTAGAAAGGTAAATAAATAAAGAAGTAATTTAAAGTGGGAAAGTGAATGTGTGTGTGTGTGTGTGTGTGTGTCAATGAAGAAGCCATTATTAGAATATAAAGCCTTGGCCCTACACAAAGCAGTTGGAAAAATGAGTACACGTTTTATGTTTAAATGTGTATATTAAATAGACACAGATAATTTTTGGAAAATCAGATTGAATCAACTGTTTTGATTCCATCTCCAAACATCGACTTGGGCTGGTGTCTTAAGTAGAAGTGCCTGAGTCTCTTTTACCTCAGGAGGAATCAGTGTGCTCTGTAGAGAACAGACACACCATCACCTCAGTGCAGTCATGAGAGGATCCACCGCCAATCCCACGGGATACTCAAAAGGGAGGCTGCAGATCCCAGTGTGGTGTGTGGAGGGCTGGTAATGGCTTGGGAGATATCTTTGTTCCACGTGATCAGCTCAGTTCTTTCTTCTGGGGAAGCAAGGTGTGGTGAAAAGAATCCTGAACTTTAGCCTGAAGCAGTGAATTTCTATGTCTTTATATTCTTGGCAAATAAGTGAACCAAGTTCAGTCTAGTTTCTGTATTTGAAGCATGCAATTTAAGTCCTGTTGTTAGACCTTCTGTGAGTTGTAGTTAAGTGGACATGGGAACATCTTGGAAAGTGCACAATAGTATACTGTGCATTTTTATACTACACGGCTAATTCAGCAATTGTAACACTTACTGTATGGTATGGCAATTAGCTATAAATGCATGAGCTCAATGAGATTCCAGATTTGACTCATTCATTTTCTTTTTTAAAAAATATTTTATTTATTTATTTATTTGAGAGAGAGAGAGAGGAAGAGGTAGAGAGAAAGAGAGAATGGACACGCCAGGGCCTCCAACCACTGAAAATGAACTCCAGATGCATGTGCCCCCTCGTGCATCTGGCTTACGTGGGTCCTGGGGAATCAAACCAGGGTCCTTAGGCTTCACAGTCAAATGCCTTAACCACTAAGCCATTTTCCCAGCCTTTTACTTATTCATTTTCATTGACACCTGCACAGAACCAAGTGTTGAGGTCCTTTTCATATAGAGAAGATACTTGATAACTTGCTTTGTGCAAACTGAGTAGAAATCTCCTATATGTACCCAAATATTTTGATGGAAAATATACATGAAATGTAAGCTATTCATATTGTCCCAATATTAGATACTGTTGTAAGGCCATTTTTCATTTCTACATTTTTTTTCAAAGTCCATTGAAAATATCAAAGAAAGGAAAGAGAGGGTGGGGGAAAAATTCTGCCTTCAAGGAAGCAAGCTCACTTCTATAATCTCAGTGATGCAAATTATCCAGTCTAGATGTTAAATATTGGAATCTCTGCTCAGATGCCCACACCTATAAAAAATGAGCACTACGTCCGGAACCTTCACTGACTGACATGATTAAAGAGAGCTTGGCTTCTGGGTGGGGCATTAGTAAAAATAGAGAATGTCCTGTGGAGATCACACTTGACATCATAGACGTTTAGGGGAGAGAAGCCTCAGAGAGGTATTCTGCCAACCACCTCATTCTGTTCTCTTCCATTTGGTCTCTAAAGCCCAGATATTCTGTCAGAGAAGGTGGAGAAAGAGGTTGTCATCTTGCCATAGGACAGCTTTTAGGAATGTATGCATCTTCCTTACATGAACACAATCTGAAGGAAGAAGTCCTTTTAATGTGAAAGAAACAAAAGATCAAAGTCACTAAGCTAAAATAGCTGTTGCCAACTTTTCCAGAACATTCCAGCTATCCTCTCCTTTTCTACTCCTTTTGGTCCTACCTGTTAGATGAATGCTTCATGGGAAGATGAGAAGAAATTAGAAGAGGCCCAATGGATATATTGATGTATAAAGTTACCATTTTCCTTTTCACATGTAGAAAAGAAAACTGCACAAAACATATATCACAAGAAATCTGTGTCCTACAAAGGAGTTTGAGAAGTGACAAGAGTTCAGAGAAAATGACGTACAATAAAAGTAGATGGAAATAGAATGGGCAGAGTTCAGGAAACAATGAAAATAGAAATGAAAAAAAGGGCAGAAGTAAAATACATCCTAGAAACAGCCCATATAGAATAAGTTTACTAGAACAAATCAGAAGAATAGATGCTCAGATTGAAAAAAATCTGGCAAAATAAAATCCATATGAACAATGTAAATTTTCATAATGACATATATGCATGGAAGATAGAAAAGAGGCAATATATGCATAATGGTTCCTGAGAAAAAATTCCACAAAAAACTACCAAAAAAGAGAAAATTTGAGTTGAACCTTCAAGTTGAAGGTTATACTATGTTCTAGGAAAACTTTATACAGGACTATGAGTACTGTGATAATTTAGTTTCTCAGCTCCAAGAATAAAGACAGACTCAATCATGCGAACATTTAAGGAGAAAAAAGCCAGCTGCATATAAAGAGGAATAAAGGTTGGCTTCTAATTTCTACATAATGTCAGAAGCCAGAATTGCAATTTCTACACAGTTCTGAGATGAGGGAAGTGTGACTCAAGTTTTCTTTCATGTCAAAGATAATATCAACAGAAAGATATTCTGAAGCAAAGGCTGAAAGAGTGTAGAGACTGGAGCATGCACACATGCGCGTGCACGTGTGTGTACACACACACCATCAGTCAACATCAGTATCTCTGGAAAAAACAGATAATAAGATTGTAACTATTAAATATATTTAATTGTGGCTAGAACTACAGATACTATAGTCACAGAAAGTGGATATGAATATTATAAGCTGTGTATCATCGATGGCAGTGACTGGGAATGATGATGGCGGTATTGGAAGAAGCATCCTGGAATGACTTTCTTTCCATCTGTGGCATGGTGTTAGCAGCTACTACCTAATGTTGAAATAAACAGTGACTAATAATCCAACTTCCAGAAGATTTTCAATATTTTCTTGACCAGGAGTTGCCTTTGTAGAAAATTACCTAAATTTCAGGAATTTCTCCACTTTTTACTTTAATCTTTTCTTTAGTCATATTCAAGATAGAGAAAATTTAACAGCTAAGCATTAAGATAGCATATATAATTTGTTTCCCCTTTTCCTAAAATTATCCATGTCTTTATTTCTCTTATCCATGCTATCTTATTAGACATTTAGCTGTGTTTGGAAGGATGTTTACTTGGTGTTGGAGCTGGTAATTTCTTTCTGATAAATGGGGTTTGTCTTACATAAAATAAAACTTTTTAATTTTTAAAAAATATTTTATTTATTAGAGAGAGAGAGAGAGAGAGAGAGAGAGAGAGAGGGCATACCAGTGCTTTCAGCCACTGCAAAAACTCCAGATGCATGAGCCACTTTGTGCATCTGGCTTTACATGGGTACTGGGGAATTGAACCTGGGTCTTTTGGCTTTGCCAGCAAATGCCTTACCTGCTACACCATCTCTCCAGCCCCTAAAATTAAACTTTTTATGAACTTATCTACATTTGAAGTGTTTTTCATTAAAAAAGTATCAAGTAAAAGTTAAGCTGTTCAGGCTAGAGAGATGGCTTAGCAGTTAAGGCATTTGCCTGTGAAGCCTAAGGACCCAGGTTTTATTCCCCAGAACCCATGTAAGCCAGATGCCCTAGGTGGTGCATGTGTCTGGAGTTTATTTGCAGCAACTGGATGCCCTGGTGCACCCATTCTCTCTCTTTCTCTTTCTCACTTTCTTCTCTCTCTCAATAAATAAATAAAATATTAAAAAGTTTAGCTATTGGTTCAAGCAAATAGCATTACCACCATCTGTGATTAATAATCTTTTTACTATTAGTTATTATAGTACATCTTTGGCTAATATATTATAAATTTTGAACATAAAATAATTATAGGAATTTTCCCTAATACTTTAATTTTAAGACTAGTTTTCTTTAGAAGAATACATTTTTAAGAAAGTACATAGGACAGATAACATCTGGAGCTCAGAGACAAAGGTTTTTTTTAATTTACATATCCCATAACCATACAGATTATTCAATTAGGAAGCATGAAGTACTTTATTAAAGCTATAAATAGAAGCTAAGTTTCTGTTTAACAAAACAGCATGGCATCAATTACAATGCTTGTGTAAACCTATTACCACTCCTGCATAACCTTTATAAGGAATGGATGCGTACGCAGTGGGGTTATAAATGTGAGAAAATTACTAGTGCATCTGTGAACACTCATGCTTGCCTGGTACCACATGTCAGGAGAAGAAATCCCTTTGGCGGTGGAGTGAATGGTGCACAGTGGTGATTGATTTCTGTGCTGAACGCAAAATAGAAAGTGACGATCTAGAGTCTGTGTTAAGGCAGAAAAGGAGGATGTTTTAAAATTCCTCCGTTTTCCCCATCCTTAAGCGCCTGGTTGTAGAGAAAGATCTGCTGCTGTGACAAAGCATCACTGTTAGAACAGCCTAATTTTATACTTCCTTATACCTAGGGCTTGGGACTGCCTTCCTTGCCACTGTGCATGCTAGGAAGTGGGCAGAAGTCACTGCTTATACCGGAGCCTGTATCCTGTCCGCATTTATATAGGATGACTCAAGAATCCATACAAATTTCCAGTGCACATTGGGAAAGAATGACCAGAGTAGCGTTCAAGCTCTGGACAACTCATTTTTTTTCTTTAAATTGTATCAGCCATTATAACCGTTACATTATGGTTCCTACGACCTTAGCACCATCCCAGCATTCACCAGTACTCAAACATATGTCTTCAGTACTTTCCATACCTTTGTAGTAAGGAAAGGAAGTTATTATCATTTACATTCTTCAATTAATGTAATTACCCAAAAGCACATGTGTGCAGCCAGGAAGGCTGTCTCATGTCTGAAATCTCAGCACTTGGAGGAGGCAGAGGCTCATGAGTTTGAGGCTAGAATGGGTTACACAGTAAGTTCCAGGCTAGTCTGGGCTATAGTGTGAGATGCTGTCTCAAAACAACAAAAAACAAACAGCACACCCAACACTCCAGAACAGCACCAACAAAACAGAATGCCTGTGCAGTGTAATCCAAGATGAAATGTTTTAATTTTACTCTGCATAGCGGGGAAATGGATTTTGAAGTGGCATTGCATGCTTGAACAATGATGCTTTGTGTATTGGGTGCATTGGGAATATTGATAGTGACTGAAAACTGTAAAAAAAATGAGCATTAATAAAGTTTAATAAGGAAGAAATGATCTGTTGGGGGAAAAAAGCCCTTGAATAAATTATTTATTGAAATAGATCAAATGTTACCATCTTGCTTCTCTAATTTTGAATAGCATGGAAATGTGTTCAACTAAGGAAGGCCACTTGATGCAGTAAAGACACTAGGGACAGGATTTGGGTTCTTAATCTATTGGTGTTCTGACTTTGGTCTTTTCCACTAACCTCCCTGAAGTTTAATTTTGTTATCTAGAAAGTGAGTGAGGTGTTGTCCCATTGCTCTGTTATTTTGGATTGCTGTGGAATAATAATGCATTATGACAGTATGAATTAAATAATATTGTTTAATGGGCATTGTACTGCAGGGAACCTTTAAGACTCCTTGTCTAGAAAATAAAAATGAAAGGTGTCATTCTCATCATGAAAGAATATGATTGAAAATAGCATGTCATTGCTGCTAATTAATGATTGATTTCTGTTCAAGGTGCCACAATATTCTCCTAACCTGCAGAATAAATTATATAATCAGCCCTAGTCATTTTTTTTCTAGGATCATTTGGAACAAAGTTTAGCAAACACTTGGCAAATCTCAGAAAACCAAAAATCTTGATCATTTTATTGAAGGGTCTATACAACATTAGCATTTATTTCTGTGAAAACAGAAATAACTCACCCTCTAAGTGATTTCATTTGTCGGAGGAGAATAGTCAATAAAGGCAGATATACAATGGACAGCATTCTTCAGGGGTGCTGGGTGGAAAGTGTTACAATTTCTGTCTTCCCAGGGTTCCTGGAGACAAGCTTGATGCATGTTGTGCTGCAGGCCCTCGAACAAGTAGATTTAATGTTTTCTAAGATGACAGAGAGCAAGCCTTTTCAAATAAAAAAAGGGGGGGGGGGAATAAAGGCTGTGGAATAGTAAATGTTTTTTTTTACTTTCAAAGACAAAGGTGAATATTTATGATTTCCTCCCAGTTATTTTCTGTAGCAATGTCAAAGAATTTTAAAATGGAAAATCTACCTGAAGGGAAAAGGAGACAGGCTGTTTTTGAGAAAGGAAAAGACAGGATATTCTAGAGAAGACTGAATCACAGGGAGAGTATAGGAGATCTGGTAGTTCCCAAGTGATCTATTTTCTTTGGAGTTCATTTCTCTGCCTCTGAAAATACAAGGGCTGGAATTGATGATCCTGTTTGGCTCTGAACTTCTGGGATCCTGTGTGATTCTTCATATACTATGACATAGGAAGTCCATCACTCACTGGAGGCTTTTCTCCATTGCTAATACAATTCACTGGACAGTATATAGGGATCTAGATTTCATTGGTGATGCCTGGTAGGTATTATTTTAGGCATTTACTTTTAAAATTGATACATAATAGTTGTATGTATTTATGAGGTGCCATAGATGTTTCATACATTTATACAGCATGTAATGATAAAATGAGGGTCATTAACATATCTGTCAGTTTGGGCATTTATCATGTCCCTCCACTGAAACATAGAAAAATCCTTTCCTTTGCTATTTGAAATGTGCAATTAAAAAACAGTGATAAATGATAAACTGTTAAAATGTTGAATTTTCTGCTATTGTACCAAGAGACTATCTGTCATATCTAATGTGAAAAGGAGATATGTTTGCCTATAATTAATCATGAAACACGTTAGTTATGATGACTAGTATGTTTTCTAAGTAAGATATTTGTTATAATATGATGAATAGTGTCCTAAAAAGCCAGGGTGGCAATCTTAAATGGTGAAATATCCCTGACATAAAGAGAAGAGGTATATGGTAATGGAAGACTTCAGGATCGAGTCTGACTCCTTGAAGCATCTGAACACAGTAGCTACAGGGCCTGCATTAATTAGAATGACAGTGTTTTTGTTTTGATCCAAGTCTTAGAACTGGAGATGTGAAGGAGAAAGAAAGTACAAACCATATCTTGGAACCAGAATGTGGAGAGATGTGGCCTGGGAAAAGGAAACAAGAGATTTAATTATAGAGGGGTGAAGCACAGAATTCACCAGGAGACTGCAGGCTGTTCCTTTGCTGTCACTAAATATCTAAATCAGGTGTGAGCAATAATTACATAGGAAATTGAAGAGGTGATACAGTCAAGATCCCTATGAAAAGAAAATGACAAGATAAATTTAAAAAAAGCCAAAATACATAGAAACATTAGGATGAACATCTGTTAGCCCAAAACAGTATGATATAGACAATCAATTAAAAAAAAAAAAAAATAAAGGACACTTCCCAAAAAATGTAGGAATCAAGACACTCAATGAAAAACATGAAAGAGTTGTATGTGTCAGAAGAAAAATGGAAAATGTTTCTCATAGTTTGGAATAATGGTTAAATACGAATATGCTCAAAGTTAAGAATGCAGAAAAATCCTTGAAAATGTCTACAAATCTATTTAAATTCATAACCATTTGAAATTCATTATGTCAAAATTATAGAATTTGAAAGAATAAAAAGAATACAATATAACTACAATTATAATTTGAGTTAAAAGTTGAGAAATAAATTCATGAATGAAAGGTTTAAATGTAGTTTATGTGTATTGTATATTGTGATAAGATTAATAGGCTTAAAAGATAATGAACAAATCAATGTCTATGTCCTAACATGAATATAGATTCCTTGGATGGGAGAAAATGAGCTTAATCTTCAAGAAATTCATTAAATGTCAACATCTTATACAGTGATATCTAAAATTTCTGAAGACAAGAAAATGTAAACCAAAGTTGTAATACCTACCAAAGCTTCTTTTAAGTATACATACAAATGTGCATCTTAAACCAGTAAGACATAAAACAATAAAAGCCTCCATTAAAGGGAAATTAGAAATAAAGAATGAATAACTTTATGGAAACAAAGCCTTACAAAGTGGTCATACATTGGGGCCTCCTCTCTCATATTCTCATTCTCTCTCTCTCTCTCTCTCATGTTCATTCTCTCTCTCCTATTCATTCTCTTTTCTCTCACATATTCAGTCTCTTCCATATTTTCTCTCTCTCTCTTCTTGAGCATGGCCTCTCAATTCTCTTGCCTTCACTTCCTGAGTGCTGGGATTACAGGCATATGACATCACCTTCTATTCCTTTTTTCCCTTTAAATCCTGAGGCTACCATTGGAAACATGCCTGGACTAAGGACGGGGGTCAAGGAGCTGGGATTTGTCTGCTGCAAATGAGGTCTCTATGATCCAAGAGCCAATCAGAATCTGATATAAACAAGGCTGTCTTACGGTGTCCAGCCACTAAAAAGATCCAGATGACTGTAAAGGCCCAGATAAACAGAAATTCCTAGCCAATACACAAAATTGTGAGAAAATGAGTTGCTGTTCTTAAAGAAAAACAATCAATCAAACATACAAAAATTGGCAACCTGTCATAATAAAACTAACACAAAACTATAGCAAAATTGAGCCTTCCAAGAGACAAATAAAAGCCTAAATCAGGTTATAGAGATTCCAAGTGAAAATATGAAGATATGTCTTTAGCAATTTAAATTCAGAAATCAATAGCATTGTGGGTATTGAATAAAATGAAAATGATACCAACAATGGAAACAAAAATATAATGAAAATATCAAATTGGAAGCTAGAAAAATCACTTCATTTTTTATTTTGTATTTTATTTTATTATATTTTTATTTGTTATTTGAGAAGAAGAGACAGAGGCAGAGAGAGAGAGAGAGAGAGAGAGAGAGACTAGGCACACCCGGGCCTATGGCTGCTGCAAATGAACTCCTGATGGATGTGCCACCTTGTGCATCTGGCTTTCATGGGTTCTAGGAAACTGAACCTGGGTTCTATGGCTTTGCAGGCAAGCACCTTAAACTGCTAAGCCATTTCTCCAGCCTTTCTTATCCTTCCCTCCCTCCCTCCCTTCCTTCCCTCCCTCCCTCCCCTCCCTCCCTCCCTCCCTCCCTCCCTCCCTCCCTCCCTCCCTTCCTTCCTTCCTTCCTTCCTTCCTTCCATTTATTTTTATTCCTCACTTCATTTTTGTAATAAGTAATGACTGACTTTTTTTTTTTTTTTAGAGAGAGACACAGAGAGAGTCAGACAGAGGAGAGGGAGAGGAGACAGATAGAGATGGGCGCGCCAGCAGTCTCTCAGCTGCTGTGAACGAAATCCAGATGTGTGCGCCCCCTTGTGGGCAAGTGCGGCATTGCGCCCTTGCATCACTTTGCATCTGGCTAAATGTGGGACCTGGAGATTGGAACCTCTGGAGATTGGAACCAGCGTTCTTAGGCTTAGGAGGCAGGCTCCTTATGTGCTAAGCCATCTCTCCAGCCCTAATGACTGACTTTTAAATACACATCCATGTTAAATAATAAATGTTATAATAGCTCCATTTTCATAAAATTGTTCTGTAGCATCTATTTTCCTATTTTCTGATCTTTCATGCTTTGATTCAAACATATATAGAGGACTCAAAGGATCAAAAATTGTATATATTTTTGAGTGAACAGATTTTATATTCTTTGTATTTTTTTAATTACTTGAAAAAATTTGAACTAAGGATATTTAAAATAATAATTTCCCAGGTTTTATAAATAAATCCAACACAGAGTAGAACCTTTCTATCATATGCATTTATAGTAAATTATGGCTTTTTCAGTGCTAGGAAAAATCTGTGGTTTATTGAACATAAATTGTAACATTCTAAAAGGAGCCATTAACAATACCTTCTGAGAAAGGCCTTTGCTTCACCTTCCCAGTGTTGTGTTTCAGCGTGTATGACTTTAAGACTTTTGATTGCAAATTTAGCTTCATTAATGTGTTATCTTGCACAAAGTATGAAAGTCTTGCTTTTGAAATACCTTATTCCATGTTTTCAGTAATATAACAAAACATATGATACTCTGAAATGGAAAAAAATATTCATTTAAAGGGTTGTTTTATATTAAATGATGGAAATTGAAACCAACAATAGATTAGTCAGCAAGAAGAAAAGATCGGTGACTGAAGTTAGTAACTTTAATTTCAACATCCAGATGCAGGGAGAGAAAAGATCCAAATTACCCATTCCTTGGAAACCACCAACATGGTCAGTCTGTTCTAAATCATTAGCATAGTGAGGCCTGTCTGATTTCAGTTAGATGTGGTGATGTTGACAGCTGACACCCGTGGGGTTGTGGGTAAGTTGTTGTGCAGGAGCCACACAGGCAAAGATTAATAACATGTCTGTACTCATGGCAAGGGAACAAGCAAATGATGTTGAAACAGTGATTTCTGAGGAAGTAAAGGGAAGAGTATAGAAGAATGTATATATAGCAGCTTAGATGAAAAAACAAGAGATCCCAATTTTAACATTTGGAAAGTTTATATCATCAAGGTGGTACAACATGAAAAGAATATTAAGAAACAAGACTCTTACACATAAGCTATAAAGCCATGTACAATAAGATACCAATCACTGTGGATCAAACAATAAATACAGGTAAGTGGTGTGATGCAGAGCAGACAGCACAGCTTTGGATGGGAATTTAAAACCTGCCTTTGCTCTTCCTGTCTCTGTGCTCCTGTAGCTTCCCTTCCATGTGCCTTGATCTCCTTGTGTTCGATACAATAATGGCTACATTACAAAATGGCTGCAGAGTTGTTTGGAAAGAACTTGTCAACACACAAATCAGGCAATGCTGGATAATAGTAGACTAATGAAATAATTACAAACTAATTTATGAAAATATGAAGTAATTTAGAAATAGGTGATCAACAAAGTAATGAAGTAAAAATCAGTGACTTTTGCTGTTCTTGGTAAGTGTAGATTCATTGATCTTTTACAAAAAAAATCTTTTATTTATTTGGAAGAGAGAGAGAAAGAATGGGTGTACCAGGCCCTTCAAATGAACTATAGACACATATGCCACCTTGTGTATCTGGCTTGTGTGTGTCCTGGAGAATTGAGCCTGAGTCCTTTGACTTTTCAGGCACACACCTTAACTGCTACACACATCTCTCCTGCCCTACTGATCTTTTTTTTTTTATTTTTATTTTTATTTTTATTTTTTTAGGATCAAACTATGACTAGTTTCCTACCCCACCAGACATCTACTCTTGAGCCTCACTTGTCTTACTCATTCCTTCTTTTAGCAATAACACTTGGTACCCACTAAGTATTCAGAATTTTCTCCCACATAACACCTATGGCCTAGGTGAGAGACACAATTAATGGGTGAGAGAGGTAATTTCAAATCAGAAAATGCAAGAAAGGAAATGAACTCAGGCTGAGATGTTCATCCTCCAGTCGGGAGTGATGATTTACATGCAAAGGCCCATGTATGTCAAGTGTGTTTTCCCCTTGAACAAGGCCTCTTCCACATTGATTCGGAGACTGATGAAGTCATGTGGATCATGTGCATTGGTTTCCACTGAGTGGTGTGCTTTTAGCTGGCTTTGAGACTCAGCTTCTTTAAAGTGAATGAAAAAAGATACCAAGTAAGATACCAAGAAGCCAGTTGTGAAGTTTATTATCACAAGGAGGTATTAACATTTCTCTTTCCTAGAAAAGAATCAATAAGGAAAAGAAAGCATATAAATGGCTTTGTAGGAAACATCCCAAGCCATGTTAGCATGCTAGATTTTTGTGAAAAAATCTATATATCTGTATCTAATCTATATAATTTGTGAATCTCTATAAAAGTAGCTTATGTCTTTAGCTTGCAAGTAGTAACAAATTCCTACATTTGTTCTTTCTTTTGGGGTGATTCTGCCCAATAACAGCTACTGTCTAAAAAATACTGTATTTTACTAGCGATATCTTGTCTTTGGTTAGAGGTACGGACAACTTTGTAAAACTAAGAAAAATTGTATTGTAGTTTAAGTTAAGAATCAGACACAGGAAACTACAAAGGTGCCCAAATTCGGCCAATATTTATTAAGATAAGAGGCTGAAAGAAACCGACATGCTGTGTTAGAGGCATTCATCAGTGAGTATTCTACTCTTTCAAAAGCATTCTTTTGTGAGACTAAGGATTTCCACCACTCCCCAGAGCTGACAGCTGTCTTGACTTACAGCAGGGCTAGGTGTGCAATCCTCAGTTAGAATGGATTGATTTCGAAGGCAATAAGGCTGGTTACCACTAAAAATTGCCCACAAATATTTTCTGTTTCAAAAGCTCTTTGATCAGCGTTTCTGAGGCCAGAGGCATATGTAATAAAAAGCTGACAGAGATGAAGTGTCAGATACCATGTGGGTGTGGGGTTGGGGGAGTTTAGGCATGCTACTATTCTAACAGGGAAACAAGACACACCAGCACTGGGCACAGTTTCTGGCTTCTGCTTATAGGCTTCTGAACTCCCTCACCTTTTCTCGCCCTCATCATCACCATTTAATTTTATGGTTCACATGAATATTAACGGATGCTAATGGCTATTCTATGTTTAAACTTTGAGCATGAAATTATGAAAATGGTGGGATATATTCAAAGTGCTGATATGTAGATTTTCAAATCCAAAGTAAAATAATTTTCTGAAACATTTTACAGAAACCAAAATTCAAGATTTCCCCTTGATTCAATGACCCAGTCCATTACATACCTGACATACAGTTATAGAAAGTGGATTTTTATTACTTTCCTTAACTTTTTAAAATCTTTTTTTGCAACATGAAGCAGAAAACTCAATTCTTTTATGATAAATAAGAAAAATGGTTTGATTTATCATGTCTGCACATATTACCTTCATTCAATATTTGTAATTGTTGCATCAGAATATTCATTCTTTGAGTGTAGAAATTACAGAACTGATGTACTCATGAATGCACTAAGGAACAAGCTTGAAAATTCACTCTCACAGCTTCTGGGCTTGAACTTGTCATTTTTAGAAATGTTTTATTCATTTATTTGAGAGAGGAAGGGAGAGAGAGAGAGGAAGAGGCAGATAGAGAGATTGAGAGAGAGAGAATGGGCACACCAGTGCCTCCAGCCACTGCAAACAAATTCCTGATGCATGTGCCACCTTGTCCATCTGGTTTATGTGGGTCCTGGGGAATCGAACCTGGGTCCTTAGACTTTGCAGGCAAGTGTCTTAACCAGTAGGTCATCTCTCCAGCCAAGCTTTTCGTTTTAATCTGAACTTTAATGCATTGTATGCTAAAATCAACCATCCTTTGATGTAGGTAACATGATGACTGTTAATAACTTATCCAGTCTAGTACTGACTTCTCCAGGTAATTACTGAGCATCTCAAATGAATCTCATTTTTTAACGGAATAAGACCTCAGTGCTTAAATTCTATATAAGGGCAAGGGAATGCTGAATATTTGTCACTAGTTATCAGATATATAATATTTACATAAGAAAATGATATTAAATAACCTTATGGATAAATAAATTTCAGACTTGCTTGGGTTACATACAGGTAAATACTTCTTTGGTACAGGACTTCTTAAAATGTGAATAGATTTAAGGAACCATTAGGATTTGGGATCCAGTATCTGAAGTTTTCCTGAAATATTGACTCTTGGGCCCTCTCTACACTCTGATTATTTTGAACATTGTCTTACAAGACTAGTAAAATTGGCATGGCACTTTGGGAAACTTTGTTCTAAGGGTGGCTTGAGGACTTTTTCAGCCTGAAGTAGTTCACATTTACTCAGCACCAGAGTCAAAGGAGAAGATAGTTGAGAAAGGAGGGACAGAGAGAAGGGCAGAGAGGCATTAATAGTAACTTTATTTCCTCACTTGATCTTAAATTAGGTTCAGGCACAAGCATTGTGCTAAAATAATTGGGGGGGGGTCTGGTGGTGCAAATATTGCATGTGGAATGAAGTCATGGTGTGAGGATGCACAGAGAATCTGAGATGGAGTTGTGAGCAATGTTGTAATTATGCTTGAACACAGTAGCTAAAAGCCTGCATATGCTAGTGCCCTTTGGACAAGATCCTGCTATTAGAAACAGCAACATACATCGTGAAAGCGCTTGTGATCATCAACACACGTCTTATGAAGAGTCTATTGAAAAACTGACTCTTGCAATGTTTAGAATAATAGCTATGCTGTTTCACTCATTTCCTAATATGGTTTACCTTAAAAATTATTATGCTTTTAATAAAATCATCCATAACCAAATACATGCTAATAAAAATCCAGCAATGTTATCTTTGCCTAGCATGTGCTACATGGCCAATGACTCTGGAATTAATTTTTACTTGTTTTACTTGGTAACTCCTTACCACCTTGGCCTGATTTTTTCAATCAAGCTGTACAAATAAGTAGGTATCCTGAAATAAATGGCTCACTCTCTGGTCTGTCCATTAAAGCCATTAAACATAGCTCTGAAATCATTTACCTTTGGACATTTTGTCAAAGGCATAATATTAGACTGTTATAAATAAACACTTTCAAAGGACTCTTTTTTTTCCTGTTTTATACTCAACCAGAGATACCTTACAAATGGAAGTAGCTCTTATCTGTGGCATGAATTTCGATCAGTCCTGCAGAAAACATTGCTTTCCCTGTCATCAAATTATTTCACCCAAGCACTAAAAGCATTTTTTACTTTTACAAAAACAGTTCTATCAATACAGAATGTAAACATTGACCTTAGGTGACTGGTTCTGCTTTGAGTGTGTAGTTATGTGAAGTTATCTGTCCACTGGGACCTTTGGCAGAGGCTTAGGCAATTTGGCTTATAACTTGAGTATTATAGATAAGAATTATTTATGTTTTGCAATATTTGCCTATCCCCTTATTAAAGAGCGTGTGAAGAAAATGAAAACAGAGAAAATTAATTGGTTGCATTTCATGCAGAGAACTTAGAAATCAGCTAATTCTGCCTTCCTAAGCTCCTAAGGCTTGTTGATACTGGAGCTGGAGAGATGGCTTAGTGGCCATTCAAGCATGAGGACCTGAGCCTTGGATTCCCAGCACCACGAACAAGCCAGGTGTGGTGGTGCACATCTCATCCCAGTGCTTTGGAGGTAGGGACAGAGGATCCTTGGGACTTGCTTGCTAGCTAGTCTACATGAACCCATGAATCCTTGTTTCAAAAATAGGGTGGAGAGCCACTGAGGAAGACATATCATGTCCACCTGTGTTCTCCACACATATGTACATATACCTGTGTGCGCCTGCATGCGCCCACACGCGCGCGCGCACACACACACACACACACACACATGAGTTGTAATACAGTCAGTTTACTTAGGTAGTGATCTCAGAACCCAGACATTCAGACTTTAAGATTAACATCTATTTCTGCACCCTTTGCTTACTTAATTTTTTTCCTGCCCATGATAAAGACTCCTGATTGAAAGGAAAACGTAGGGCTGAGGGGGTAGCTCAGTGCTAGAGCACTTGCCTGGCTCTTGCCTAGCGTGTGCAAAGGCCTTGGTTTGATCCCCAGCACCACTAAAGAAACGTTTCCAGCAAATGATTAGCGAGCTGCCTAAACACCTCAGTGGTGATGATGAGGTTAGAGGGGACAGGACAAGGAAAGATGTAGACTTGGTTTTCATGTGTTTGAGGTAATGTAGGTGCACCTTTTGGTGTTCTGAACTTGATCCTAGAAGAATGTGTACATCATAGTTTTGTAAATCCAGTTATATAACTAGGGGGGTTCTGTGGTAATTTCCTTTGTAAAATTACTACCTTTGAGTTTTAACCACTAAAATTTCGTTTGTTTGCAATGCCAGATTTTTAAAGGCTCTTTAAAAATAAAATACATTTCATTTCAAGCTGATAAAATGTCTAGATTCCTCTAGATATTTCACATGGTCTGTGGCCCCTATGCTTATTACACATATTCCTGCCCCTGTACCCATGTTGAATTCTATTCTATGTTCTCTTAGTTTTAGGTAAATTTCCATGAGTTCTTAGCATTCTTGAACTAAACTCCCAGTTCAAATTTCACAATTTCATTATTAAGCTATTAATTAGCTTAAGCCCCTTTCTTGGACTTTCCCTTCCTATCCTTTTTTTTTCCTTCTTTTAAATTAAATTTAATTTTTTTAATTCAACTGAAGAGTTTGAAATCTGCTGAGTCAGCCCTTGGTTGCTTTCCAGCCTGTTGCATGAGTAATTGACTTTGGCTAGACAGACCAAAATTAGATTCTCAGATTGCCTTAGCTCTAACAGAATTGCCCTGGCTATTCTACTCCACTAATCAGAATGCATTCCCTGTAGAATTTTATTATAATTGTCAGGTGAGGGAACACTTGTTCTCATGCTAATTGACTCATAGCAAGAGCACTTCTGTTGAATACACACATATAATTCAAGGGGAGGTGTTCTGTCACACAGGGTGCAGATATGACTCCTTCGTCTTGTATGAATGATATAACTCCACTGTTGATAGAAACAAGGGCTGGAGGAAGTGGTCATTAACATCCTTTCTAGCTATTCTCAATTCTGTGACTACTGGTGTGGCCCTAAGCTCAGTTCAGTGGAGGATTTTGTGTAAGCACGTGTTTTCTCCCACAGAACTTGCTAAGATGGTGGGTATCATGATCTCCAGTGGCAGGTCAGCTTCTTTCTGCTGCATTTAACCTTCTGCAGATTGTTCAGCCACTCCCCTCATCTGCTGCTTTGTTTATTCTGATGAACCCTCTCCTACAACTCTCTCATCAGTTATTTCTGTTGGAATGTTTTGTCTATCTGTTCCACATGCTCTTTCCTTCCTGCAGCAATTAGTAATATAAAAATTTATGTAAGTATGCCACTTGATATCAGATAACAATCTTAAAAAAGCAGTTCTCAGAAAAGAAGCTGTAGCTATCTGTATATATTTATATCATAGGGTCTTGTAGAAATTGTTAGCCATGTGAACAGAATTCCATCCTGATAATTTCTATGTCTGTTAAAGCTTCAGTAATTTTCATTGTGAAAAACAACTATCCCAGAAATTCAGCTGTTAGTAAGAAAAATGCATGCGTTGTATTGAAGCTGACAGAGCGGCTACTGTTAAAATCAATCATCTATCTAAAACCAATAAGACACATCAGAGGACTTTCAATGTGTCTTAATTACCATTTCTGAACAGATTTTGTTATTAGCAAATTATCTAGCAAGATTAAACCAGTACTAGTATGTAAATCTGAAGAATTGCTGGTCAAGTCATCTTTTCAGTGTGATATTCAACTAAGCAAGCATGATAAAATACAGTGAAATTTGCATGGAGACTAGGAAATATACATTATTCATTTCCACACTCTAAGTTAAGGCCCATTTCATTCCAAACTAACCCAGATCCAGTTTTTATATCTCCAGAAGCACCATTTATCGGTTGGCATTTAATAGGATTTCTTTCATGGTCTCCAGGGATGCGGTTTGAGCACCTCTATGGTCAGACATGAGAAGGAACAATTGAAGTTAGATGGATTCTGACTGCCTAATCATATTCTGATCCATTCTTGACCATTCAATCCTTTTTTTTTTCTGTGAAGTTCAACCAAGTTATTGATACTAATGTATTTATTGAGTCCTTATTATCCACATACCCCAATTATATAATTTTATGGTCTCCTAACTTTTCTTTGGAAATGTTAATTAGAAAACCAGTGCTGAGGTTAGAGTCTAATGCACATTCAGCAATGCCATTATTTCCTTAATCAATTTACATTGCATTTCATTCACAAATCTTTTAACTGATAAACTTCAAGGCTTAAAAAGTAATAGTAACTTTATTCAAAAATCTAATATTTGATGAAGTACTATTGTGTAAACTATCATTTCTTAAAATTTTCATTTATTTATTCATTTGAGAGAGAGACAGAGACAGAGAGAATGGGCATGCAAGGGCCTCCAGCTTCTGCGAATGAAGTCCAGATGCATGTGCCACCTTGTGCTTCTGGCTTATGTGGGTCTTGGGGACTCGAACCTGGGTCCTTTGGCTTTGCAGGCAAGTGCCTTAACCAAGCCACCCCCTCAAACTATCTTTTGAAATAAATAGAAGTTCTATTAACACCTTTAATTATCTAATTTTACAGTTTATTTTGTATTTCCATAGTGTTTCAATTTTGTTAAATTTTCCCCATATTTGAACTTGCCAAAACTAAAATGTTAAAAAGTACATTTAAAAATTATACTTAGCTTCCTTTGTTTTGTGGGTTCACATTTGTGTATTAAACCAAACATTAAAATTATTTAGAAAAATGTATGTGTATATAGCATTATGCTTTAAGCAACATAATATAATACTATTGACATGTCATTTATATTATATATCACTTATATATAATACAAAGAGAATAAGAGGACTGATTACAGCATATGAAAGTATTACATCATTTTATATATGGCCCTGAGTCATCTCCAGATTTTGATATTTATGGAGGGACCTGGAACAAAACCCACTTGGGTACTGAGGGAATTTTGTAATTGTCTATGTTCACAGAAAATTTTTGAGTGTTGCTGAATTTTTGGTATTGGTTGAAACATGCCTTGTGGTATAATATGTGTTCAGGTTAAAAGTTCACAATGTCCATAAGTACAGTATTTGTCCCGAAATTACTGGATTCCTAATTCTACATGTTTCCATTGTAGCAATTTTTTTATTTAATTGTTTAAATCCTCTAAATTTAATGATTATTTTCATTGCCTGATCCATGACTTGATCTTTGACATTTGTTTTTCTGATTTCTTCATTTCAAATGTATTATTTTTATGCAGTATTATTTTTATGTCTGACTTTAGAAGTTTTATTTATTTATTTATTTTATTGTATTTTTTTATTTTTGGAGAGAGACACAGCGAGAAACAGACAGAGAGAGAGGGAGAGGAAGACAGAGAGATGGGCGCGCCAGCAGTCTCTCAGCTGCTGTGAACAAAATCCAGATGCGTGTGCCCCCTTGTGGGCAAGTGTGACATTGCGCCCTTGCATCACTTTGCATCTGGCTAAACGTGGGACCTGGAGATTGGAACCGGGTTCTTAGGCATAGTAGGCAGGCACCTTAACTGCTAAGCCATCTCTCCAGCCCGAATTTTTATATTTTGAGCCTTATTATTTATCATTTTGTAGAAACTATTCCAGTATTTTCTTTATTCTTGTATCAGTCTCATTTATTTTGTTCAGCATCTCTTTCATCCTACTATTTTTAATTAAATTTTTATTTATTTATTGGAGAGAGACAAAGAAAAGAAGAGAAAGAAGCAGATAGAGAATGGGCATTGCAGGGCCTCCAGCCACTGCAAACGAACTACAGACTCCTGGCGCCACCTTGTGCATTTGGCTTATGTGGGTACTGGGGAATTGAATCTAGGTCCTCAAGTGCCTTAACTGCTAAGCCATCTCTCCAGCCCTTTAAATTTTTTGTGTGTCATTATATTTTAGAGGTATGTAGCTAGTGAAAGCATTATACAGGAAGAATATTTAATTACCTCAATAAATATCAAGAGAAATATTTTCTTAAATGGAAAGCATCTAGATGTTTACCACAGTTTATGAACAGATATGACTTTGGCATAAAATGTTCCAGATAAGCTTGAGGCATTTTATTTATCAGTTTCTGAGAGGAACAAATTTAGAATATTGGTCTTAAAATCAATTGTAGTTAAAGTAATTTAATAAAGTTTAGACAACCAAGGAGGGATTTTCAGTTATTGAATCGTAGTGAGTTCCTCTTCCTCAGGATACATCTTATGTTTGCACATTTTTGACGGATGATTGAGTAGAATAACTTGGTCACACCAGCAGAGGCATAGTGTTACGAAGGGTAGAGTGCTGTTAAACATTTTAATCTATGAAAGGGTAAATAATCTCTTAGTTATGAAACGATATTTTATAATTATTCACGATATTTTTTTAGTAGAAAAGGGATTATATTTGTACACTGTGAATAGTATAGACTATAGTCAAGTATTCACTAGACTACGCCTTGTCTGTGTGTCAGAGCTTGAGATGTATGGGCATTCCACTTGTGAGCATGTCAAAAATCTGATGGCAGCTTTTGTGGCTTGCATAGACACTGTGTCTCAAGCTACCTTTCCTGACAGGACAGAGCTGAAACAGGAATCTTAGCTCTCCTTGGCACTCAATACTATTTTTATATCACTGGTGTTATAACATTACTCCAGCTGCCTTTTTTTCAAATATTTTATTTTTATTTATTTGACATAGAGAAAAAGGGAAGGAGGAAGGGGGAGAGAGAGAATAGGTGTGCCAGGGCCTCCAGCCACTGCAAATGAACTCCAGATGCATGCACTATTTTGTGCATCTGGCTTACATGGGTCCTGGGGAATCGAACCTGGGTCCTTTGGCTTTGTAGGCAAATGCCTTAACCCATAAGCCATCCCTCCATCCCTCCAGCTGCCTTTTAAAAATATTCTTTAGAATAATTTTGCTTGTAAAATGAGAGACTGAATCAGGTCTAAAGGTAGGAATGTTCATGGATTTTGTTTTTTTCAAGAAAACTCACACTGAGCTTTATTCCATTATTAAGTGAGCTAATTTGTTCCCCACTGCAGCCAATTTAGAAGCAAATTTCAAAGTTATTAGTTAAAGATGTGATTAACCAAAGTCCAGGAAAATTCATTGTTAACTACATAAAATGCCCACATAAAGACTGGGAAAGTTGACTGGGAAAGGTGGCATTTGCTTGGAAACCTGCTGACTCAGGTCTGGTCTTCCTCAGTGTCCACGCAAAGGTGGACACAACACAATGAATCTGAAATCTCCGTGTGCATACAAGCAATAGAGACCCACATTGAAGCTTGGAAACATCATCCACCAGAGAGCCCTCCAAAAGGGAGGAGGTAGAGGAGAGACACATGGCGGGTGTCCTCTGACCTCTACACACAGTTTGTGGCAAGCTCCCGTACACACACACACACACACACACACACACACACACACACCACAGAAATAAAAAGATTGGAGAACACTTTTCTTCTCCTTCTTCTCTTCCCTTTTCTCATCATTTTCAACCATTGAAGTAACTGAGTATGTGTCTCATTTATATTACTTCCTTGGTTTCTAAAAGGGGGCTGCTCACAAGTGTATGTTGATAGTCTACATGCACACTGCCTATTGCTAGGAACTTATCTCAGTTCAGATAGCTTGGCCAGACAAGATTTAGGTTCTCCAAAGGGAACAGTTAGCCCTTCATTGCAGTACCTTTCCATCATTCTATTTGTTTGACTAGCTACGTTGTCCTCCTGTATGTAGTCACAATAGTGCTATGAGAAGAGATAGGCAGTCAAAACTTAGGCCCTTGAGTGGATCAGCTTCTAGTAGCAGCAACAAGATAATCAGCTAAGATTAAACCAGATGGAGGGGGCACATATCTTTAGGAAGAAATTATAATAATTAATGAAGATCATTGAAGAATAAAATGCAAGAAGAAAATATGTTCCCTCAGTAGGTTAAAATGATTAAAGATTTCTGTTTTTTCCATGTCGTGTGAAACACAAGTTCAATGAAAGATGAAGTTTGTTTATTTTGTCCATGCATTTTACCGAGCACATAGAAGGTACACAGCATATATCAGTTCTCTCAAACCACTCAGATGCCAATCTTAAGAAAACCTGGATGAAAACAGGTAAGTTGACTCCCATATTCATGGGTTCATACATGGAAGGAAAAAAAAAATCTCCAAAATGGTTTTGAGGAATGATAAAGAAACAACAGAGCTCATCCTGTCAGTGATGAATTATTTCCAGTGATGGACACAACACTCATTCCCTTCCCATGCACTGTTTAATAATGTGACATTAACACTCCTGCGTTAAAGGTGTCTGTTTCACTTCTTAATATTTTATTTATTTATTTATTTATTTATTTATTTATTTATTTATTTATTTATTTATGAGAGAGAGAAAAAGAGAGAGAATGGGTACGCTGGGGCCTTTAGCCACTGCAAACAAACTCCAGACACATGTCCCACCTTGTATATCTGGCTTATGTGGGCACTGTGGAATCAAACCTGGGTCCTTAGGCTTTGCAGGCAAGCACACTTACCACTAAGCCATCTCTCCATCCCTATTTCACTTTTTTATAACCTTTTATTTGGTCAAACAAAGTAATCAGCAAAGTCTACTCTGAGTGACAGTGAGGCCGGGACTTCAGAGATTTGCAAATCTCTGCTTTTGCTGTTTGGGTCATTTCTCCTCAGACTTCTGGGAATATTTCCCCTTGTATTCTTTGCTCTGAAAAGCCCAGATAGCTACAGAGAAAGAACAACAATAAAGAAAATTAAGGCTTTTGGTTGATAATCCCATCTGAGCTCTCTACTGGCGGCCAGTATCAAATGCTAGCCAGCAAGATGAGGCCATGTGGGGCTTTGTCATTGTCCTGGTGCCCACCCGAGTGTGAGGAGCAGAATGCTGTGGCCACTCACAAAATCATGAAAAATTATAATTTTAAAAAAACCCTACAGTTTGATTTTGTAGAAATAAATAACCAAATCCCCAATATAAACACTTACTAAAGAAACTCTAGAAACTGGGTGATATGGGTAGACACATCATCAAACTGAAGAGAATAGGAAACATTTACACAATGTGACTCATAAGGGGTCTTGTGTATAGCTAAAAAACATTAAAAATTAGGGAGAGAAGAGTGAATTAATAAACTAGAGGTATTCACAAAGAATTAAATTTAGATTCTTGCAGTATTATAAGCAAAATAAACAATAGGTTTGTCAAAGAAATAACTAAATGTTAAAACTGTTCTGAGAAGACAATAAAATTTTTATCATAATATAAAGAGAATCCATCAAACAAAATATTTTAAAAATACATTTGTTATTTAATTTTTGTAATAAATGTTTGTTTTAAATAAAGCTAAAAGGAAGCCAAAGAAAATATTTGTAATGGATAGAACTGGAACTGACAAAGAATTTTGATCTATAAAGATCTCTTAGAAACTCTAATGATAATAAAAACAAGATGTGGAGGAAGGAGAAGCAGCTTTCATCTTCTCAAATGAAGCACCTCAAATAAACCCTATGAAGTGGATAATAAATATCAACAACAATTTACAGAAATCGAAAACGAAAAGTAAATCTACTTCCTAGGTTTCTTTGCACCAGTTAAAACATTCATTTTTTAAAAGATACTTTAACCAAAAATTAAGGAAATAAAAAATCAGTGATAAGATGGTGCCTTGTGATCATTAAATGTTCAGAAAGACCAAACGAAATGCCTGGGAGGCACAGAAACTGCCTGGGATAGAAATGGCATCAATGTTGTGTAAAGCAGTTTCAGAACATCTGCCAACGCTAAGAAGTCCGTGCTGTGGTTGTTGAAGTCCTGATGCCTAAGGCAGAGAGGTGTTTACCAGAGGGAAAACGACAGAGAAAGAGCCGCAGTGTCCTAGCTACTGTGGAAAGCCCGTCTAGCTGGAATATCCTAAGCCACAGGGATCATGATGGCAGAGATGGGTACTGACTCCTCTCCTCCTCTTTTCTAACCCACCTCTCATCTAGCTTCTCCTCTGCCCAAGAACCTCCCAGGGTCTTTACTAATACAGTGACCAGGCTGCCTTCCTTACGTCGTGAGGTGACAGACACAGACCCAACTCTGCTCTCAAACAAGGAGAGTCACATAGCTTGTGGTGTCAACATGGATTCTTCGCCATTGCCCCACTTCAATGGCTGTAGGCAGCAGTGGCTGGCTGCAAACACGTTTGCAACCCTTGACGGGCACCAGCACATCTCCTCCGTGCTCCTTATTTTGGGATGTTTCGAAGGTTCCGAATTGGCTTTGCTCCACACATCCAGAAGCCATGTGATATAGAGCAACACTTATCTGGTCCACACCTGGCTTCTGACCTTAAGTGTCATCCTGAGAAACATTTGACCTGCCAATTTCTGTTATTTTGACTACAAATATGGGCACTAAATATGAAAAGTAGATGATTTCTAGATATTTCTATGATTTCTTTAGTGTCCTGGACACAAACAAACAAAAAAATTTAAATGTTCTATGTGCCATAGTCTGGAACTCTGGAATAACACAATTAGAAATGTTCTTCCTAGGACATTTTCTTTAGCTGTGCAGTTTACTTTTTATTTCTACAGATCTTAATGCATGGAAAGAGCCTGTTCACTTCCGTCTGATTTGAATAGAAACAAGGATGGTGTTCAGGGGATTATAGGAACTCAAAGCAGGACTGTGGTTTTCGTCTCCTTGCCTGGCCACAGCACTCCAGGGTGTCGATGGCTGCTGTGGACAGTGGTGGGCAGAGAACGTGACTTGATTCACAAAGGAGATGCAAGGAGCGGGCAGGCCATCTCATAGTAGCTGATCAATGTCTGCTCATAGTGGGAGAAAGTAAAATCACAAAGAAAATGAAGAGTTTCCCAGCCTACCTCATATTGAAATGAACGTTGATAGTCCTTGTTTTATGCAAGGATTGAAAGCCTGTCTTTCTTCACATAATTTACATGCCCATGAAAATGGATATATAAAGCCTTATATTTAAATGACTTTTTAATTTTTTAAATTCAGCTCAACAAACACTGAATAAACATCGATTATCAAATGCTGTGCTTAGTACTAATGTCATGAACAAATTAAGAAGATAGTTTCTATGTTTTGAGATCTTCCAATTTGGTGGTTCTTAAAAATATTCACCTCTTTTACCTGGATTAGCTTAGATCAGCAGGTGACTATAGTAGTTCTTTGTGCCATAAAAATTAATTTTCCAAAAAAATTCACTCAAAAACACACCTACAGTATGCTTTTTAGAAAAATTAAATAAATAACTTTATTAACTATTATATTAGATAAGCTAATCCACACCTTATGTTAGAGAGTTTTTTTTTTTTCAAAATGTATACACCTCTCTTACATGTTCATTTGGCTTGTCAGCTAATATGGACATTGGAACAGATGCATGTGAGACCACTTGTATTCTATAAAACATGACAACATAACTATAGCATGTCACTTCTAGCACTTGTTTTATTAATGACATAATTTAGCCATTAAACCAGTCTTTTTCATGAACAAAAACAATCAAGAAGCAAATTTTGAAACCAAATCTCATATTCAGTGACGTCCTCTGCCATGATGATTTTTTTTTTTTCTCATGGACTTTTAGAGAACAAGTTTATGTCTACTAATTACATAAGAGCTTCATGCTGAGCTCTGAAGTAATGGTTGATTAATTCATGAGTTCCTTATCAAGCCCCTGGAAGACCTTCTGGTAGGCTCAATGCAAGAGGAAAGTGAAATTGTTGGCATCATTTTCAAAGAGTTTTTACTCCAAATCTCTGAGTCTTCATTTTTGGCAGCTAAACAAGCCATCAAGATGGATCAGATACAATGTCCAGGAAATTCAGGGAAGGGATAAAGTACTTCTGATTACCAGAAGAGGTAGTGAGATTGACAAAGGAGGGGTTGCAGGAGGATTTTCTTACAAGCAAGGAAAAAGACCTGAGGACCAAAGGCTCCTTGGTGCGTAAGGAAATGAAAAGGAATATATTCATGCAAGGAGTGGTGGAGTGAAAACAAGCCAGCCGCTTGCAGGTGAGCAGCATGGGAGGAGGAGGAAGTAGGAGTGCAAACTTTGGGACATGCTTTATCATTAGCCATCCACCATAAGCATTGTCAGTAAGAGTTTCAGTAGAAAAACATTTGCATCCCTTTCTTTCCTTCTTAGTTATGGCTTTATGTTAGTTTCTAGTATGGAGACAACTATTTAGAACACAGAATGTTTTGAAGGCTTTGAAACATGAAGTGATGGGGTTGGGAAGGTACTGACACACATGGAAAATCATAATGAGAACATCAGCTTCTTCACTGTGTTATAAAATACTTCATGCTTGTCCAGAAAAGTATGCAAAATCAGAATAAACTTGCCATATTAACCATTGTATGTAAATCACACAACACCACAACTTTAGAGTCCTCCAGTTTTGTAAGACGGACTTATTTCTGTAATGGCAGAAGATGGCATTGGCTTTAAATTTAGGTTGTGTGTATCAAATCATTTGCTACATGATCTGATGTAGCAAATCATTATATTGTATCTCTTGTTTCCACAAGTCTCTACCAACATCATATTCAATGCTAAGTTAGTGAATTCCAAATCGTCTGGATCTCAATAAAAAAGCACAAATAGGGTCTCAGAGGACCTATGCAGGCATATTATTTGGGGAAATCATTTTTTGAATAAATATGGAGCCAAATGGAAAGAAAATTAAACAGACAGCAAAATAAACACTCCGGAGCTCCTTTAACTGGACAGATCCCAACTCTGCACTATTCTTGACACTTCAGCTCTGTCCTACCGTCAGACTACTCTACCTTCACAGATAGTTCCACAGACAGATCACATGTCATACCACCACGCCTTACCCATGGCCTCTCTAATTCTGTTGGGCTCCCCCTGTCAGAATGCAATCCAGATCAGGTCATCTTTGTGGCTAACCTTTACAGTACTAATGATTATACAATGATATCAACTGTTCCCTTTATTAATTAATTACATTTTTCCTACATTGAAAAAGATGATTAGCAAAGGCCTCTCTGATGAGTTAATAGATGATGTGAATCTTGTGAATGGCAACCCATGAGGAACATATCCATGGAAGAACATTCTAGATCCATGGAACATCGGAGATAAATGAGCCCAGATAGGGATGATTTCTTCACGTGTAGGTATATGGAAAGATTTTGGCTCATGACTATAAGAAATTAGGGTGCAATAAAGTATATGCTGATATCCTCCTCACATTCATGTTTTTGTGTTACTTAAAAAATAAACACCAGTACATAGCAAGAAAAATGTATCAGAAAAAGTGCTCTTTTGTGTGGCTTGTCCGTACCTCATTCTGCTCATTTGTAAGTTCTGTGAAGAGCAAAGGGAACATTCATAAAAATAAATTACATATTCATTTACCTCTATTTGTAGCACATTTGCTTAAGTTGTTTACATATTGTAACCAAAGAAAAAGCCCAAAGGATATAAAAAAGTAAAAGGGTAAATCGATGACTCTAGAGGTCACCTTTGCTATCAAACCTAATAACATTAAAATGAATCATTAACTCATTGAGAAGTCATTTGGAGATCTAGTTTGCAGAACAGTTTATTTTTTAAAAGAAAATATCTCCATTGGATTCTTGTGTCTGTAAGGCAAAAATAACGTTCTCATCAGCACTATTTTTTATTTTATTTCCCCAGCATTACCATTGACTCTCACCTTTTCTTCTATCTTTATATTGGGTCAACTTATCTGTTTCTTCCATGAAAGAAGAAATTAACATCTTAAAATTGCTGTTTCCAATCCTTTTATGAATCACTGGCTTGCTATATTCACACTCTCAGAAAAGTCTATTCATTTGTTTTCCCTTAGGCAATTGATTACCTTCTGGATTCTCTATAATGATGATAAGTGAAATCATATTGTGAAAGACTGTCATTGTCATCAAATATTTTCATTTCTGGTAAATGCATTATCTTGATTTAGAAATTGGTTTTCGTGGTGGGTAGCACCTAGAATCATGTCTGCCATGTGTTAACTACTCAGCAACTGTTTGCTGATGCAAGGAGTGCTTGAGATCAAGTCGCCAGTGTAAAAACAGGAGAAAGGCTCTTATAGAGTATCTGGCATTGGGGAAGATAGAAAGCATACCCAAGGCCAGTCACTGTGAAGTATAAAATAACAGTCTCTACCATTTATGGAGTTCTAACCATTAAGAGATATGATATGTGCACAGACAGTGCACACAGTCTAGCACATAGGAAGCACTCAAATGTTAAGCTTTAATTTTTAACACAATTATACAAACATAGCATATTTTCCCCCATAAGTAGTCAATTTTAGCAGTAAAAATTTAGCAAAATTAATATTGTAAATATTTTATTTATTTATTTACAACACAGAGAGAGAGAAAGGGAGAGAGAGAGAGGCAGATAGGTAGCAAATGGGTATGCCAGGGCCTCCAGCCACTGCAAACAAATTCCAGACTCATGCGCCACCTTGTGCATCTAGTTTACATGGGTACTGGGGAATCAAACCTCAGTACTTAGGCTTTGCAAGCAGGCTTCTTAACTGCCAAGACATCTTTCCAGCCCCAGCAAAATTAATTTATTGTCAAAATTTTCATTGCTTACCAGAAACACTTAAATATTAACTTATTAGCAAGTGAGGGAGTGGAGAGCAGAAATACCTAAGATGCGAATTACATTGCGTAGTACTTTGTTTCTGTATTTATTTTAGAGAGCTATATGTTCAAGAGTAGTGACTATTCTTTATTAGTTATAAATGGTATATTTTTTAATTAAAAAAAATTTTTTTTATTTATTTTTGGAGAGAGACACAGAGAGAGACAGACAGAGAAAGAGGGAGAGGGAGACAGATAGAGATGGGCGCATCAGCAGCCTCTCAGCTGCTGTGAACGACATCCAGATGCGTGCGCCCCCTTGTGGGCAAGTGCGGCATTGTGCCCTTGCATCACTTTGCATCTGGCTAAACGTGGGACCCGGAGATTGGAACCGGGTTCTTAGGCTTAGCAGGCGGGCGCCTTAACCACTAAGCCATCTCTCCAGCCCTAAATGGTATATTTTGATAAAGAATGCAGTTATGATATTGCTTCCAACTGAAATGAAAACACTGGATGTTGTGTATAGTTTTTGTTCTTTAACTAAATTTGTTTTTAGCAGGAGTTAATTCTAGTGGCAACTTTGATACCAATTAATTAACATCTGTGTTTTCAAAGACTGTCAAGAGAAGAATCTAAATAATCATTCACTCAGTATAGTAAATGTATATTGGTGTATGATAGATTCTCAGGAATATTAAAGAAACACCAGACAAATTACTACTTTATAAAACCTTCATTTTCTGGTCGATCTTTTCTACCTTCACATAATCCATGAGAGGACAATGTCAGTTCTATCATGTGTACTACTATGGATTCATTATAACACGGTGTTATTTCTTGGCACAGATAGAAGTACCATCTTAATGAAAATGGAACATTCTCCATAGACTTGTTCTTTGGACTTGAAAGCTATCTAGAGATAATCTAATGCTCCCATAATCTTTTTCTGCTCTACTATGATGAGGCAACTTGGTTACATTTAATATGTTGATAGCAAAATAGCTGCATTGGGCCCTCATGTTTGTTTCCTTGGTCACTACAATTAAACACACACACACACACACACACACACACACACACACACACACACATATATATATATATATATATATATATATATATATATATGTAGTAATTTGAATAGATGGTCCCCAATATAGTCAGTGTTTTATTAGTTTATAGTTTGCATCTGAAGCCACTTGGCTGGAGGCAGTGTCACTGGGTGGATCTTAAGGTGTGGTGGTGGGTTTAGGATTTCAATCTAAAGATATGCAAAGTGTGCCTAGCTGGAGTTCCTGAGGTGTGACTTTTGGCTTGTGACTTTGCTCTCTTTGTTTGGTCCTGTGAAGGCAGGCCAGCTTTTTCTGCCATTATGGAACTTCCCTGGATCTGTAAGCTTCAATAAATAATATCCCTTCCTCCATAACTGTGCCTGGTCTGGAAGTTCATCTCAGCAAACCTGAAGCTGTCTGCTATAATATATTATTTATTTATTTATTTATTTATTGGCAAGCAGACAGAAAGAGATAAAGAGAAGAGAGACAGAAAGAATGAGCATGCCAGAGCCTCCAGCCACTGCAAACAAGCTCCCAGAAGCACACACCACTTTGTGCATCAGGCTTTATGTGGGCACAGGGGAACTGAACTTGGGTCTTAGGCTTTGCAAACTAGTGCCTTAACCACTGAACCATCCCTCTAGCCCGTCATTGCCTTTTTTTTTTTTTTTTTTAACACAGTGAGGTTCTTGTGTCCTAAAATCTTCACTTAGGAAGGTTCGGTACATCTGAGCTATCTTGCCTGAACACCATATTGTGGCATCCCTCACACTAGAGACCAGATAGTAGATGATGGTTCTTGTCTTTCATGGCTTTGTTACACACAGTTTTTGAATTTGATTATTTGAACTATCAGAATCTATTTTGCTCTCTCCTGTTTCACCTTCCCTCTTTCTGTGTAATTTTAATCTTTTGTCTATTTATACAAAAACAAAATGGCCTGTGAGGGTTTCTTATTGTTTGGATGTGTGTATATACTGGAGGATGTATTAGCCAGAGAGGTCCAGAGTGAGCTGAGCTAGTGGGAGACAGGAAGTGTGACGGGAATCAATATTCTCATTATGCATTGTACTTTGTAAATTGAAATCACATTTCTCTGGATAGAACGGGTTTTGTTCCCTAAGTGCATCTCGAGAGGGCTAATAAAAAGAGAAAACATTCACATTGCATTTTCCAGAGCTCATGGGGAAATGCAAAAGAAATATGTTCTCATAAGTTAAGGTGAGTTAATTAAAAGGCAATCCAATAGCCAATACATGGAAGATTTTTGAGAGAAAAAAATGACAAACTGCCTTGATATGCCAAATGCTATTGGAAAAGACAATTTATTGGAAAATATATGTAAAAAGAACTTAAAACTGCTTGCATTTAATGTCATAGAGTGATCAATATTGTGCTACTGATGAGAACACTCCAGAATACAGATTCTCAAGTGTAGTCATGGAGTTTTCAAAACTTATCACAAAAAGCAAGATCTCACAAAGAATAGGTCAGTTAAAATAATGTTGTTTTTTTTGTAAAGATACATTGTATTGATATAAATAATTCCAAAATTAAAATGTTATTAGTAATTTATAATATTCTAGTATCCTACTAGTCACTCAAGCTTATTGATTTGCTCTGCATTTGTTCTTGAAAGTTGTATGCTTAGAATAAGTTTTGTTATTTATTGTAGAGAAAGACTAATCTACCTATGCTAACCACTCCCCCCCCCCGTGATGTGTTTCTGTTAGTTTCAGCCTTGAGCCAGGAATTATTGACAGAATAGACCCTTCAGCATTTTCTTATTTTTTTGATGTTGTCTAAAATAAATTACTTATTTTTAAATCAGGTTTATATATTTCTCCCGTTGAGAATGGTGTTATAACTTTTTATGAAAAGCTGTACTCACAAAGGCAGCCCTACTCCTTGTGTGTATAAGGTGGGTTTCTTACAACTTTCCTTGTCTGACTCCGTCTGGAGAGCCCTGGGCACCTGTACAAAACCCACTAGAGCCTAAACATGGATACATTAGTTGGGGCTGCCCCATTTCAGTTACCAGGGGAAGATTTTGTTGGCATAATGCACCAGGGTATCATGCCAACTCCAGATTCTTTGGCGAGGCTGAGAAGAGGAACTAACTCAGAGGGGGGTTAGGAGGGAATGAAATCTGCCACAGCCTCCTCCTCCTCCCTTTGTCTTTCTGCAGAATGCTAAGCTGTACACACTGCAGTGTTTTGAAAGATAATAAAACAATATTTTGCTCATTAACTTTTTAAGTCCTGCTGACTTTGTGAAATCAGTATAACACAATGTAATTGATTTATGAAATAAAAAAACGCCTGCCTGACCAGTGCACCCGAGCTGGCTGCTCTCAGAACCATGCCCTTCTGCTCATTAGCGCACTTCCTTTAGAGATGCCCCAGCCAAGGGCACCCGGGGACCTGGAAGGTTCCGCCCTCTGCAGACAGACTGTTAAAGATGTAGCTTGCATTCCCTCCCTGGGGTCTTAGCTTTCTCCCTGCCTCTCTTTCCACCCAGGTCAGATGAAGGACGCCAACCTTTTCTCATGGTCCGTAATAATATCTTAATGGAGAGGCAAGCCTTCATTTATACCTGTCTTTTGACATTTTAATCTATTTGCTTCTTTCCTTCCTGTCACCTTTTCCTTTCTCCCTCTGCTTGCCTTACTTACTTAGCTTGTCTTTGCCATCTAGCCTTGTCCATTCATTGATTTATTTAATTCTGTTTTTTTTTAAATAACCTCAACCAAGGTGAACCTTTATTTTTGTATTTTGTCTTTAAAATTTCAGAGCGTCCTCTTCCATTCTTAAGACATTTTGTGTGTCTTCTTGCCAATTCCTGCTAAATTATGTACATATGTAAACTTTAAATATATGAAGAAGGGCTGGAGAAATGGCTCAGTGGCTAAAGGTGCTTGCTTACAAAGCCTGACTGTTAGTGTTCAATTCCCCAGTACCTATGTAAAGCCAGATGCACAAAGAGTTGCATGCATCAGAAGTTTATTTGCATTGCCAAGAGGCCTGGCATGCCCATTCACTCTCCCTTTCCTTCCCCTTGAAAATAAATAAATAAAAGGGTTTTTAAAAATAAAAAAATTAAAAATGAAGTAACTGTTATAAGCTAGGCATTCTCTTGCTTTATATCAAATAATTTTCCCAATAAGTATGGAAGGAATGTTCATCCCTAGTTATAGGTGAAGAAACTAAGATTTGGGGAGACTAGTTAACTTTCTCCAGTCATTTATTGAAGGGTAATGCTGGTATTCGAAGTGAAATCTGTTTCATGCCCAAGCTTACGTTTCTTTTATCAGTACAAGCCACTGCTTCCAAATGCCTCTGTTTTGTTTTCTTTACATTTTAAATTAGAAAAGCCTAGCTCTTGGCTATGTTTAAAGAGGCTCATTCTTCTCGATGTTAGTCTTTCAAACAGTTAGAACACCAATGCATTTATCTCCCAATCTTTAGTTGTATTGGTTAGTTTATTCTTTCTCCATTGAGTTTTCATCTATCCAGTATTATGTATGTGGATCCCCTTGTTTCATCAGTTAAGGTAGAAGGAACTGTTCTCATAGTGTCAAAAGTCAGCAAGAGCAATCACATAAGCTAGAAAAAATTGACAAGAGTGCTGAGTCAAATAGGCAACTTAGGGAAGGCTCATGTGGATTTCATTTCTCTTTTTTCTTTTGAAGCCTCATTGGGAGCAAGTAAGTGGGAAAATTATAGGGCACCACAGCAGGCAGGGAGTTCCTCCACACAGGAACCATGTACTGTAGTACAGCTCATGACATGTCCATAGCATATTCCTTTACTGTGAATTAATAGGTTCCAGCCACCCCAAACCACACCTACTATTGCAATAGCAATGACATTATTGTAATCTAAGATGTGCGACATTGTACCGAAAATTAACCACAGGATGCCACATTAAAACAGCTGCGGGTTTAGATTTAGCTACAATAGGAAGAAAATGTCATGCTGCGGAAGTTGGCAAGAACTGAAACAGAGATATGCTATAAATGAAGAGGAGGAGAAAGAAATTGAGGTCAAGCTGCCAAAAAAAAAAAAAAAAAAGATAGAAATGGGAGTGAGGGAGTAAGTGTAAGTCATATGGTCAGTGGCAATTCAAAAAGGACTTGGATTCTGGAAGAATGCACAATTTGTGTGGACAGTGCCTGAATAAGCTGTGATGTTCAAGCAGAGGCCCGATCAGAACAATAATTAGAGGTACAAATGAAGGCATAAAGAAAACAGCTATAATGTAATTGAATGCTTTCATTCATGTTTAGGATTTGGGTTATTGATTTAGTAATACACTGCTAGAAAAATCAGGGATGTTTGAAATGATCAGTTCTGAAAAGTTTTGAGAGGAGGCATCACAAATCTAAAATGTAGGAAAACTCCGTGCTATTCTGAACACCCTCAGACCTGAAGGCTGTCCTTTCATTATGGGCCCTCATTAATGTTCTCATTTTTAGAAAGAAAAAAAGAGAGAGATGTTGAAGGATTTAGTCAGTATAATTTTACAATGAACACCAAGATGGCAAATTTTTATTTCCACAGAATTGTGGGCTTGTGAGATTCTCATTAACTCCAGGGCCATCTGTCTTCTTGCTTTTCATTTGGTTCATTCAGTCACAGGTGGTAGAAAGGTCTCAATGGTTTTGGTTCTCGTTCAATTTTGATTTCTGCTTGGGAAACAGAAAAGGCCAGCGACAGCTGTAACAATGCTGGCGCTCTCCTTCTGTGTGGGAGCTCTCTCCATGTGGCTTGCTCCTAACAGAGTCAGCAGACGGGAAACCCTTCCTCACCCTATACTCAACTGAAAAGTCTATGGTTGTCATTGCCTTGTGGCAAACTGCTTTGGAGAAAAGACGAGGACCCCAGTGGTCTTAAAGCTAGCAACTGACTTTATTGATAGAATTGGGGGAAACCCGATTATTCGTCATCATAGTTCAATTAAACCTCTCGACCTTCACCTGTATTTGAGTTTACATTTCTGGTTCTGAAATGAAATACTGACTCATTTACTTTAGTAATGGGGAGATATATTTGGTCTCTTAAACACTGAAGCAACATTCTAGACCTTTCCAAATTTTTGTGAAAAAAATGTCTCTGACCACAAAGAATAAAACCTAATGGGACTACTTGCTGGTCCATCATTGCCTTAGGAAAACAAGCAAGCAAGCAAACAAACAAACAAACAACAACAACAAAAAGATTTTTTTTGAGGGTTGGGGGTTGCATATGAGTTTTCTATTTTTTAGTCTGGTGTTTCAAAATCTAGGTAACATCCATTTCCTTTTACAGAGTTTTCTTTTACTTTTCATAGAAGAAAAATTTGAAAATTAAAAAGAAATTGAGATACCTCTAAGTGACTTATAGTTAATGCCTTTGATCACTTCTTGTGCACTCGACAGTGTTCCCTATGCTTAACCAAGTCTACCTCATTTATTCCCCAACAGTTCTATGTCATGTCAGTTTTACTTCCCATGAAACTGATGTGCCCACTGAGGCATAGAGTAATTAATTCACTCTTCTAGGTCATGTGACCAGAGTGTAGCAATCTTAAGAGACCAGCAAGGTGATGCTTGAGTTTTCATTCTAGATGCAGACTTCCTCTCTTCTGTGATATAGTCTCATATTGAAACCTCTTACATTAGTAAAATTTTCATTGCCTTAATATAAAGTATGAAAAAGGAGGGCTGGAGAGATGGCTCATAGATTAAGGGCACTTGGCTGACAAGACTTGACTGCCTGGGTTTGATTCCCTAGTACCCATGTAAAGTCAGATGCTGAGAATGATGCATGCATCTGTAGTTTGGTTGCAGTGGAAGGAGGCCCTAGCATGCCTATCTATTTCGCTTTCCGCTTACAAATAAATTTAAAAAAGTTAAAAATATATGTACAAGGAGAAAACCTTTGTATGTATGTTTAACACTGGGAACAAGACAAAGCACAACAGAAAACCATATTAATCAATAAATATGTTTTTCTTATTTTAATGCTCTATTTAAAAGTCATAGTTAAGAAATAGGTATTTAAGAAGTAACTGTTTAGTAAGGGGTTTGTTGCGTGCTAGGAAGAGTCAGTGATTTCCCTCAATTCATAGACTTTGCTGTACCTCACATAAAATATAGTCCTCAATAATTCATAAAAAAGTACTATAGTGGATATATATATATATATATATATATTTCATATTCTTAGTTAATTCTACTTTTTACTTAATTCAAAATCATTGGCTGGCATGGTACACATGCCTGTAATCTGAGCTTTTGGGAGACTGAGGTCGGAAAATCCTGAATTCAAGGCCATCCTGGACTACATAGAGAGTTTGAGCCTATGGTCATGATATGGCTATTATACTCATGAATTCATGACAATTGTGGTTATGTGCCTAAGACCTGTGCAAGGTAATGCTAACCACCACCCTGCCATGGATGGGGCAAGGATTTACAAGTCCCCACCCTTCCCTGAGGAACTACTGGAAGTTAATGATTGTTTGGGTTGGGAATGTGTTATTCTCTTCAACTGTATCCACTAATATGTGGGGTGAAGGAAAGGGTAACAGCAGGAGTAGAAAGAGGATAGGGAGAGTAATGCAGAGTTAATTATATATATATATATATATATATATAATGTCAAAGACAAAAAGAATTTGAGGCTAGCCTATGACACTGTCTTCAATCAACAAATAAACAAGTTCCCTTTGAAATAGTGTAAATGTATTCACTAAAACTTTCTGAATTTCAAGTTTCTTATTTACCACCAGTAATTTCTTTCAGCATTTTTAAATGCCCATATATATATATATATAACACTTAGCATGAGATCTACTTGCTTGGACATTTCACATGTATAATTGCGGTGCAGCAGCAGGTAGCTTGCACAGAACAAGAGCTTTATTCCCCTTGAACAGCAAGTCCCCATTGTCACAATTCCCCAGAGTTGCATTTTCAGAAATCCAGTTGATACTATATGTAATAAATGCAAATTTATGTTCCCCATGATACTATACAAAAAGACGCATGTTCATAGCCTTGTTGATCCCACTCTTCTAAAGTTGCCTGTCAGTTTTCCCAAAATATGTGCTGGTTTCATAATTCTAAACAAGAATACTTAACAAAGTACTGGATATAATTTCTAAATTAAACACAATCGAGGGAAGGGGGAGAACCAGCGTACTAGACCTCTAGTCACTGTAAATAAACTGCAGACACATGTGCCCATTTGTGCATCGGGATTTACATGAGTACTGGGGAATTGAACCCCAGGCCAGCTGGCTTCAGAAGCAATCACCTCTAACAGCTGAGACATCTCCCCAATCCAATGACTTATCTTAAATTCAGCTAGAGTTAGGAGGACAGGATTTATGGAGAGTAGCTGTAGATGTTGATATAAGGAAAATCTTATTAGTTACAATAGCAAAATTTGACCTTTTTGAGTTTTTTATCCTATTGAAAAGTCAGTCTTATTTATTTCTTGAAATTTAGAGTACAGTTATATTCTTTTTTAATATTGTATTTTTATTTATTCATTTGAGAGAGGGAGAGAGAGAGAGAGAGAAAGAGAGTTAGAGATACAGAAATAGGCAGGTGGAGCAAGAATGGGCGCCCCAGGGCCTCCAGTAACTGCAAACAAACTCCAGATGCGTGTATCCCCTTGTGCATCTGGCTTACGTGGGTCCTGGAGAATCGAGCCTTGAACCAGGGTTCTTAGGCTTCACAGGCAAGTGTTTAACCACCAAGCCATCTCTTCAGCCCTAGAGTACAGTTATATTCTTTAGTTAGGAATGCCAATTTTTTTTTTTTACCAGCTTTGTATTCTACATGTGACAGTAAATAATTCATTTTTTTTTCTGTGAGCTCTGAGTTAGGGCCACTTTCATGCAGTCTAAAGCTTGATGGCTAAGCTTGTGCTCATTATTGTATCATAAGGCTTTGATAGAATACTTGCATTTCACAACACGTAAACAACTTTTGAAGTTGAAGCTCTGAATGTATCTTCATTTGCTATATATATCAGGTCATTAATTGTGGACAATGGAACTACCAACCATGGTTCGTGTTCAGAGAAGCACGTGGACATAGTGGCTACACTGAACTTTGATTGAAGTGTCCAATATATTTCTCCATACTTTAAATTCCAATTTTTGACTCAATGACTAATAAATCTATGAAACTATTTAGAAAATCATCAAAATAATCAATCTTTAAAAAACACAACAAAGTAATACTAAGAGACCTATGATTCACTGGACTTTTTGGCAATAAATCATTGTTAACTTGAGATTTAAAGGTTTATTTTGGGTGAAATGAATGAGAACAAATGTATTTAGTCTACAGAATAAAAGATAGACCAGAAATGAATGGATCAGTGTTGCAGGAAAGTAATGAAAAATAAAACTATAAAAGTGAATTTGATTCAGATTGAATAGGACCCAAAAAATGCCAAATGTAGGAATTTGACCATTTTTCTTTGATGAAATTATTGTAGTTTTTTTTTAAAAAAGATTGAGATCTATGGGAAATGTGATAAAGGAAAGATGAGGTGAGGTAAATGTCAAAAGAGGTTCCAGAGCCTGTAGAATACTGACAGTTTTTCTTTGAGATATTCTTTAATATTCTCTTATTTCTGTCTCTTACTCCTCCTTCTCCCTTGCTCCCCTCTCTCCCTCTCCTTTTCCCTCTCCTTCCCTCTGTATTTATTTCCTTCATATCTCAGCCAAAATATCTCCCTACTGAACCCTTTCCCTTGATAACTCAAGTGGGCAGTCATACTCCACTCTAATGCTCTATAACAGTGTGTTCTTTACCTTATAGCATTAGAAACATACACATTTAATTCATTGCTTAGAAGTTTTGAAAGTCCTTTGACCAGAAAATGATGGGAACAAGTAAGCTTTTACACACACACACACACACACACACACACACACACACACCCTCTCTTATTGAATTATTATATATATATTCCTGAACCTCTACTGGTTGGTTTAATATTTAGTGATACAAAGGGGGTTGAATGGATGGGAAAGAGTTAAATATAACTCAGGTGTTTAATCAAAGCATGCTATACAGTTATACAGCTATCAGTTGCATATTTGAATAAATGAACTTTATGGATTTTTTTGTAAGTAGGTGTTAATATATAGTGGCTGAAAAGTGAAAAATTCAGTGTTATCTTAGGAGGAGAGAGAGAATAAAGAGCCAATAGTAGAGAAGCCAAGGATTGAGCAGAGCGACTCTGTTCACCCTACGGACAGGGTGACCTTCGGTGAACATCTGACAGCGAACAGATAATGAGCTGGCACAAAGCCACCGTTAATCATTAATCTCATGAAGCTACACATGACCACTAAGCCCCACGCACCTTGATAGCCTCAGTCTCTCAGGAAGTCATTTATTTCCCGATGGTTGATTTATCGTTGCAGAATCTGTAACAGTCACCAAGCTTTTCCAGAAATCCTCATGTAAGAGAAACCTTCCCATTTCTCTCTCTTCCCTCCCTCCCTCCTTTGTTCCCTCCCTCCTTCTTCCCATCATAC
The DNA here is from genome assembly GCA_036365145.1 of Orientallactaga sibirica. NCBI lineage: Eukaryota > Metazoa > Chordata > Mammalia > Rodentia > Dipodidae > Orientallactaga > Orientallactaga sibirica. The sequence goes on along the minus strand of JAEOAD010000032.1, from coordinate 23,119,355 downwards.
ACACCCCCCACCGGCCCCTCTCTCTTCCTCTGCCTCTTCCTCTCTCTTTAACATTTTGTTATATAGCCCAGGTTGCCCTTGGTCTCACCGTTCTCCTGACTCTGCCTCCTGAGTGGCGTGATCATAGGATGAGCTGCTATCCTTGGCCTCTAGATTCCTTTATGCTTATACCAACAGCTTATCAAATTATAGATAGGTCAAGTACATGGTAACCCAGGATACTTAGCCATCTGCTTTAATTATTTTTCTAAGGAAAGCTGTCTGCGCGTTGTTTGTGCTACTCACTAGAGCTACCTCATGCTAATTATATGTGAACACCTTTATTAGCAACGTGAGAACTGGGCATTTTGTAAGTATTTGCTCTTACTGAGCAAATCAGTTACAGGACTAGCTATCAATGGCCAGATCATACCATGATTAGCTTAGATTATTGTGAGCTTTTCTGAAGGATGGAAGGCTGATTTTTATAGCACCAGAAAGGGATACTTTCGTTCAGCTAGAACATGACAAGTCTCAGTGGAGTCTAAAATGCCAGATGATTCAGCTTCTCTTCATCAAAGACTACTTTTGATTCAAAATGTAATGTTTCAGAAATGCACCTGTGTATGTTAGGCTCACTCTTGTTACAGAGCTTACACTGACTTAAACTGGGATCCTTTCCCTACAAATGGAGGTTTATGACTAAGAATTGTCATAAGCCCATGTGGAAAAAAAAAAACAACCAAATTAAACATAAGCAAAACTATTCAACTCACTTCAGTAAAAATCAAATGATTCTTGATAAGCCCATGAAAAAAATACTTAATGTGATTAGTTCCTGGGAAATTAAAGTTAAAACCAAAATGAGAATTCTACCTCACACAAAAGAAGTAACAGGGAAATGAAAAGTGGCATATTAAGATTAATTTTACATTTTAGCCTCTATGTCAGTCCATAAAATAATATTGTAAATCCAGATATTAGAAGGAATAGCTACAAATATTTTAATTTGCTATAATTCTTATAGTTATTTGTCAATAATTTTCAAATGTAATCCTTTATGCTGAATTTTTTTTAAATTTTATTTACTTATTTGAGAGAGTGAGAGAGGGAAAGAGAGAGAGAATTGGCATACCAGGTCCTCCACCCACTGCAAACAAACTCCAGACACATGTGCCACCTTGTGCATCTAGCTTATGTGGGTCCTGGGGATTCAATCTGAGGTCCTTTGGCTTTGCAGCAAAAGGCTTAACTACTAAGCCATCTCTCCAGCCCTATGCTGAATAATTTTAATAAATCAACTTATTATAATGAAAAGAATTTTAGCTCATGTGAACCAATAATACTCTTATATGTCACACACACACACATATACATACATATATATATATATATATATATATGTATATATGTATATATATATTTGTATGCATAAGAGAATAGGCATGCACCTACCCTAAGACTCAGCCTTGTCAATCCTAAATATTTACTCATTTACAAATAAAACATACATTGATGACCAACTTGCACATAGATGTTTAAAACACTTCATTCCTGGCACTGAAAAGCCAGAAGGCACCTAATATCCACCAAGGAGTGGATACACAGACAAGGGTGTTGTACATGAACAGGGAGCTGTGTATGAACATGCAGTGGAGTCTTGCTCAGCTTCCAGGGACAGAACCCTAGTTCTGCACTTCACTTCTCTTTTCTAAAGGAAGAAGTTACTCTCCAGAATCGTCACAAATCTCAAATCAGAAACAGAAGACAACTGTGTCACTCAAACGCCGGCAAGAGCCAAACACAGAGCAATTCTGTTTGTAACACATTCGCAGCACGTGGGTTACAGTCTATGGGTGTCAGTGCTGGTATGAGACAGAAGGACACAAGACTTCTTGTTTGGTGATAGATATAAGGCCCCTGGTATGTTTAAACATGATTCAAAACAGTTTGTGGTTGATTTACTTTTGAATGCTGACATTTCTGAAATGACCTTATTTATTTCTACTGCATTTATGTATCTTTCCTTTCTTTTTTATTTTTATTTATTTTTTTTGCAATCAGAGATAGAAAGCTAGAAAGAAGAAAAACAGAGAGAATGGGCATGCCAGGGCCTCCAGCCACTGCAAACAAACTCCAGATGCGTGTGTCACCATGTGCATCTGTCTTTACTTGGGTACTGGGGAATCAAATCAGTCATTAGCCTTTGCAGGGAAGCACCTTAACTGCTAAGCTATCTCTGCAGCCCCGTCTCTTTCATTCTATATTTGTGAAACATAACGTAAAAAGTTCAGTTTATTAGAATCTGTATATAGTATCTATATAAATATTTAAATATTGTGAACTTGCTTATGTTAATGTCTTGGGAAAATAACTTATGAAATGCATTTCATGTGAAAGGAGTAATAAAGCAATCTTATTACTGTCAAATTTCATTACTTTCCAAGAGCAAATGGATGCAAACTATCATTTATGCTGAAAATAAGAGGGATTTATATTTTTAAATTAATAAAATATGTTCTTTGGCAAGCATATATTACAATAAATTTGAACTGATGGTATCATATGGTTAAAGAAGAGGTTGAATTCTCACAGAAAAAAAAGGAGAAAAGATCAGCCTGTGAGATAAACAAATCTATGTTGATCCAAGTGGAACTTGAAAACCACAGTGAACTGACAAGATATTGTCAAATTTCAGAGTGAAAATAACAGATTAAACTAAGCACTAAAGAAAGCTTAGAAATTCAGTGACGTGTAGGGAGGGCACAATACATTCTAAGCATTGGTGAAGAGCATAGCTTGAAAGACAATGAAGGAAACTTTCAGAAGTGATAGGAGTAAGCAGAAAAAAAGCAATTTACTTATTTCATAGTTCCTAAACAAACATTGGCAGAATAAAACATCTTAAAACACATTACAGTGTTTAAAAATAAAAGAACAAGTTCTGACCTTACAGATTAAGAAGTGAGTTTGGGGTTTGAGGGATGGCTTAGCGTCTAAGGTGTTTGCCTGCAAAGACAAAGGACTGAGGTTCCATTCCCCAGGACCCACATTAGCTAGATGCACAAGAGGGTACACATGTTTGGAGTTTGTTTGCAGTGGCTGGACGCCCTGGTGTGCCCATTCTCTCTCTTTCTCAATCTCCCTCCCTCCCTCTCTATCAAATAAATAAATAAATAAAAATTTTAAAAATGAGTTTGGCTAAGAATGAGAAATATTGGAAGAAGTGAAAACAAAACAACAACAAAGGAAATGTATTAGGAGAGTTGACAGGGTCCCTTGTAATTAGAATCAATGATGTTGTTAGAGTATTTTCTGTTGGATGTGCACAAATGCCAGAGCCTGCCTGCCTGCAGACTCAATCACCTGAGGATAGTTTACAGCTAGACCTGTTGTACCAACAGTTACTCTGATGACTGTTGCCATCCACTGAGATGTTTAGTTAGCATTCTGCTTAGTGCCTTACACACAGCAATGGATTTCACTTATGTTTTATAGGCTCCCAAAAGTAAATACCTGGCACAAAGCTATACACCTAAAGGGTACGTTTGGAATCTATGCTGAGCCTTATGTTTCTTCTAACACCTGCGCTCTGATTTTTTTTTTTTTCATTTTGCTGTGCTTCCTGTAGTTAATGTCCAATGTTATAAATCTGTATTTCTCATTGAGATCATGTAAAAGGGGAAAAAGGAAACTAAGAGAAAACTTACATAAATATTTACAGAAATACAAATACATTTGCATAAGAGAAGACCAGACAGGAAAGAACTAGAGTCCTGACATCATTGGCAGGTCATGTTCCTGTTTTATTTGGTTGAGGGGACTTCCATGATTAGCTTCTCATCTCTGTTTTCTTATAAAATGATGGGCCATCAAGGGGAAAGGATACAGAGAATGGGCTCAACTGCTTTCAGGTAGAATTCAAATGGCATCTGACCAACTATTACCACCTTTGGTTTGCTAATACCATTCTGGTAATTTGTGAAAATAAAGTTCTTATCTAACATGGATGTTTTAGGTTATAATTAATAGATATTGCAGGTCACTTTCCTATATAACCTTCTATGTTAGGTGCTTAGGAACATCTTTTAGCATTGTTACAATTTTATTTGAAAACAAGGTGTTAAAAGCACTCTTAGAATTTTTTGTTTTGCTTTGTTTTCTTTTTCCCTCAAATATGTAGACTTTTTGTGGGGTACAATGGTGGTTTATCATTCCTGGCTATCAATTACCTCACAGAATGCAAATATAACATTACCTTGAATATATCCAAAGGAAAGGATTCTTGTTTTACCTTCTATATTGGAGCAGAAGATGACTCATGCATTCCCAGAAGAATATGGATGTCTCGTTAAGAAGACAGTGTTATAAAATAAAGATGAAACTTATAGAATGTGAGAGAATAGTCGTAAGGAAATCCCTATAGTGTTATTTGGACTGACAGACCATAAACTTTTATTGACGCTTGAATATGATACTTACTTGCCACATCTGATCCTGCTATAGTTCAGGTCACTTAAACATCATGTAATTCAGAATATCTGTGGTGTGTGTTTTGAGGTTGGGAGTGCTGTTTAGCATGCCTTTAATTCCAGCACTCGGGAGGCAGAGGTAGGAGGATCGTTGTGAGTTCGAGGCCACCCTGAGACTACATAGTGAATTCCAGATCAGCCTGGGCTAGAATGAGACCCTACCTCAAAAAAAAAAAAAAAAAAAAAAAGTGCATTTTGTAATAATCATGATGCTGGGAAAGTCTTTGAGGTAGGTGTTACTCTTATATTCAGAGCCTTTGATATTGTTTTATGGTTTCTATAAAGAAGTTACAGAGCACCCAAGATGTTGTCCATGTTATAGGAACAGAGACTGCAAGGTCATGAAACAAATGAGTGTTGCCACTCATGGGAAGCCAGTTTCTTCCTGTAATATGAGACTGAAAAGTTCCAATGAAAGGAATACAAATGGCTAATCAACATTCCATATATATGCAATGTTACAAGCAATCAAGCTTGAAATACTTCAACTTTGACCTTTTAACAGTAAGAAAAATCTTGAATGTCCACATTCCAGTGGTTTAGTTACCTTTGTGTTGCTGTGACCTGGCTGCACCACCTGACAGAGACAACTGTAGGAAGGAAGTATTTATTTTGGGTCATGGTTGGAGAGGATTTCAGTCTGTCATGGTGAGGAAATCTTAGTGGTAGATGCAAGTAACAAAATCTGCTCCCATCATGACGGACCAGGAAACAGCAAGTGAGGCTGGAACCAGGGTCCAGGTTAGAATTGTCCAAAAATATTCCCTAGTGACCTACTTCTGTCCACTGAGCCTTCCTCCTAAAGGTCCCGCAGGCCTCACAGAATAGCACCACCAGCTGGGAACAAGATGAACAGGTGGGATTCAAGCTGTAAAGCTAGCATGCTGAAATTAGCACCATCGCACCTACGAGGAGTAGTTTTACTACAAGCCATTTGAAAATAGTGTAATCAGCAAATCTGATAAAGCTATTTGACATTGTAAAAATGTCTCTTAAGAAAATAAGGATATTATAACGTTTTATGGACAAAGCCTCTTAAAAATTCCTCCTTCAACTTTTTTGATGATTTATGTTATGCAAATGTGCATGGATAATATGATAATACAATTATTGCACATTAATTTTATGTAATATTGTGAATCCATTAAAACCTATGAGTTTGAAGTTTTAATGACAGAAATGCTTGCCAAGTAATGGTAAGTTATGAAAACAAGACATAAAATTGATATACAGTGTGATAAGAAGTTTGCAAATACAAATACCTGCATATAGATATGATATTTTCCTGGTGGTTTTATCCTTCTATTAATATCATATTTATGTATTTTTCTTAATACTTATATTAAAAATAACCTGGCACATGCTTTTAATCCCAGCACTGGGGAGGAAGAGGTAGGAGGATTGCTGTGAGTTCAAGGCCACCCTTAGACAACAGAGTGAATTATTCCAGGTCAGCCTGGACTAGAGTGAAACCCTACCTTGAAAAACCAAAAACCAAAAAAACAAAACAAAACAAAACAAAACTACAGTGAGTGCTTCTGCTGTTATTGCTATCAGAAAATAAGGCAATCAAAGTTGTGAAAATAAGTACCTTATGAAATAAAAACACATGTTTAAATTCAGCCTATTAAAAGTGTACCTTTTAAATTCAACATGGTACTACAAACTCAAATTTACAGACATTCATTCATTCTTCTTTAAGTAATTATGTATTGAATGTCTCTTATGTTAAGGACTGTTTTTGTACCAAGTAGACATTCTTTCTACTTTTGTGACGACTTCTGTATCCAATCTATTTAAGTACTTTATTTCAGATTAATTAACCTTCTTAATATTTGATTCTCCATGTTTTCCCTTTCAAAAATATGATTTTATAAGTACATTTTGTTTAGCTTAAGTTCATTTTGTATCTTGTTTAGTTCCTTTCCCTTAATATCAAACTACTACGCATGCACAGATACATTAGGTCTATCAGTCTGTCGCTTTCATTTTGCTCTGTGTTTACAGTAGAACCAAAAATTTCTTATTGTTTTACCTAAGAACCAGACTGCCTATTGCTTTTGTTGTGATTTAAAAAAATTTAAATTATAGCAGAACCCATAGCCAGCAATGTATTCTTATTTGATGACAGTTGAGATGTTACTGGGATCTTGAGATTTTAATTCATCCTATGAGTTGTATTGGCAAGCTGTTCTGGAAACAGATTGGATCCTTCAGCTTCAGCAGCCATGAAACAAAAAACAAAAACAAAAAAACAAAAACAAAACAAAACAAAAACACAAAAATAACCAACAACAAAAAAATACCTTTAAGTGGTAATGTGGTGCTCAGGGTATAAGTTTTTATTGCCTTTATTATAGTTCTGTTCTTTTGTGTATAAGAGGACAGACACAATTCAGTAGCCACTAAAAATTCTACTCATCAAATAGTGCGCACGCACGTGCACAGACACACACACAATAATGATATTCATTGATATAATAACTTCCTTCTCATAAAGATGTAGTAGCTATCTATTACAGTGGAAATAGACTTTGTAAAGAAGGTATATTGCATTTTGATGAGGATTTTATACATTTGAACATATTATGCCTATTGTCCCTTAATAACACTGTTTGGATGTGGTACATTAAATTAATAATAATTCAAATGTACTAAAGAGATTTTTTTTATCCTAGGCACATTTAGCCATATATTGCTTAATAATAGTCTTCAGATTTTATTTTTAGATTGTTACTCCTATTTTTATTATATTTTAGATTTTTATAAAAAGGTTTTTAATAAATAAAAAGATCACTTATTTTTTGTGGAGGCTGGCTTTTTTCTGATTTTTTTTTTTTTTTATTTGTGAGGAGAGATAAAGTATGGTAGCACCACAGCCTCTTGCTGCTACAAATAACTCCAGACACATTCTCTACTTGGAGCAACTGGCTTTATGTGGATATTGGGGAATTGAACTCAGGCTGGCAGGCTTTGCAAGCAAGTGCCTTAATTGCTGAGCCATCTCCCCAGCATTTTTTTATTCGTTTAGGAAGGTGATATTTAAAAATATGTTATTATTATTATTTATTTGAGAGAGGGAAAGAGGCAGAGTGGCGGGGGTGGGGAGAGGGAGAGAATGGGCATGCCAGGGCTTCCAGCTACTGAAAATGAACTCCAGATGCAAATGCTGCCTTGTATATCTGGCTTACCTGGGTCCTGGGGAATCGAACTGAGGTCCTTTGGCTTTGCACGCAAGCACCTTAACCACTAAGCCATCTCTCCAGCCCAGGAAGGTGATTTTTAATAGACAACTTACATAGTTTTGCCTAATTATCATTTAAGTACATTTAATACATTTAATACATATTAAGTACAGCTCAAAAGTGATGTAGGGATGGGGACTCAAGCAGTCATTGAAATCTTACCATACTGAGGGAAAGAAATTATTTCTTAATTTTATCTAGCCAAATGGGAATTTACTGATTGATTAGTTAAATATAATTAAGTAAATCATATATTCATATCTATCTATAATTTAGATATCTACTTTGCACCTATCATCTATCTATATAAACATGACGTCGTATTTCTGAGCTATTTTAATTGTTAGCTAATGGAAGATCATGGCTGATGTCCAGGCTGAAGTAGGCATATATGTGCCTGTACCTAGTAGTTAATACTTATCATTTCATGAACAATAATCTAAGTTCCTGTCATTATTGTTGTCAATTCTCCTAATGCAGTGTTAACAGTCACCTGTTTATAATTGCACTAGGTCCTATGTTATTTTTTATATTTCTCTTTGCTGTTGGGACTCATTTTTTTAAAAACAATTACTACAGTGCTATACTTTAGGTCCAAAATGCCCCCTTACCAGGTTGATGCTTCTGGGAGATGGTAAAACTTAAAGAGGTGACGCCTAGTATGAGGTCATTTGTGCCATCCTAGAGGGGATGTATGACACTAGTTCAGTTCATAGATACAATGGCAATGAGATAAGCAGTTTTGCTCCTCCACATACTTTAAAAAATATTTTATTTTATTTATTTTATATTTTATTTTATTTATTTATTTGAGAGAGAGAGATACAGAGAAAGAGAATGGGCATGCCAGGGCTTCTAGTCACTGCAAACAAACTCCAGAAACATGCACCCCCTGGTGCATCTGGCTTACGTGGTTCCTGGGTCTTTTGGCTTTGCAGGCAAGTGCCTTACCTGCTAAGCCATCTCTCCAGCCCCTCCATGTACTTTTGCCATGAAGTCATAGGGCTAGCCAAACCTCATGGACTTAAACCTCTGAAACCTTAAGTCAAAAGGAAACATTTCTCTATAATTTGATGACTTTATATATGTGTTACAGTGACAGAGAGCTAACACAATTGGTATGCATAAAGTAAGATAAGCCACCTTCCCAAGTAACAAAATCCTGCTATTCTCCTTATCCAGTTCTTGTAGTTCTTGGAGTTTGAAATGTGGACTGACTTAAGGAGAGTGACATTGAAATGACTAAATGCATCCTAGGGTGACTACCCCACTGTGTGTGTGGTGACACAGGTGTGGAAATGCCAGTGTGTACTGACTCTTGTTGGCTTTCTTCTCTTAATTTCTAAGTGCTGTCTTGTTAATTAGTGATCATCTCGAGCTTGTGGTCTTCTTTTGTTAGTGAGGGGGAAGGGCGAATTGTTTTTGTTACTATTTACTGTACCTCCTGCATTTTTTCCACCTTGACTATCGAGTCTGTTCTTTTAGATTTATATATAACATTAAATCTGACCCATGGTTGGCCATGGAAGCTTCTCTCAGCCAGATGGCCTTATCATAATTATTTCCTCATATAATATGAAAAGGATTTCATGGAAAATTATGTTGTAGAGTTGAATTAACTCACTTGCAAACCATGTCTCTAAAATAATAAACAATTTCATAACATCTGGTTCTTTAAAAAGCAATGACATGTAAATAAATTTATATTCTTCCTCATATAAAGAGTCTAATGTTGAGCTACATGATGCTAAAGCTGTATCTACTTAAAAGATTAATATAGTTGCTGATTCACGTGTGTGTGTGTGTGTGTGTGTGTGTGTTCTGCTGGGGATTGAACTCACATCCCTGATGTGCTAGGCAAGTGTTCTATTTCTGAACTGCACCACCAGCTGTAATTGATGATTTCACTAAATTCTGGGTGGAAGTAGAGAATACTATATAGTTTGAAAATATAATAAAGTAGTTTTCCTATGTCAATGCCAATGAATAGAATAACTAATATTGAAGTTTTGTGCCAGATACTTCATTTTTGTCACTATAGGACTATGAAACAAGATGTTATTTTTCCAGTTTTACAAACAAAGGAGCTGGAATATGGAGCATTTTACATAATTTCTTCAGAGCAAAGATAAACCAAGCCTGCCCCACACTTAGTACTCACAGACTATAGGCTAGAAGTGTGAAGAAGGAGATATTTACCTTATTGAATGGCGTGCAGCAACCTTATTATAGAAATTATTTTATTAATTGAAATAATTTTGAATTTTCTATCTTACAAGCATATACTTTTCTATGTAATATATTTCTTTTTTAAATTATTCACTTGAGAGAGATAGAGGGAGAGAGAATGAGGCAGATAGAGAGAGAATGGGTGTGTCAGGGTCTCTGGCCAATGCAAACGAACTCTAGAAGCATGTGCCATCTTGTGCATCTGCCTTATGTGGGTCCTGAAAGAATCAAACTGAAGTCCTTTGGTTTTGCAGGCAAGCTCCTTAACTGCTAAGCCATCTTGCATTTTTATGCATGTCAAGGTTTGCTTCTGGTGCTTGGTTTAAGCTTGACTAAACTGGGCTGGGAAGGTGGCTTAGTGGTTAAAGGTACTTACTTTCAAGGTCTGCTGGCTCAGGTTTGATTCCCCACTACTCACATAAAGCCATATGCACAAAGTGGTGCATGCATCAGGATTTTGTCTGCAGTAGCAAGAGGCCTTAGTATGCCCATACACTCTCTCTCTCTGTTCTCACAAATACATAAATAAAATATTAAAAATAAAATGGAATGAAAAAACTTGACTGACTTATGAATCCAGGAATCACCAAATCTCGTTTTGGTTTATGGTATTTCCTGTGCTTTTTCGTGTTTTTTTTTTTTTTCAGGTACGGTCTCACTCTAGCCCAGACTGATCTATATTCTCAGGGTGGCCTCGAACTCAGGGTGATCCTCCTGCCTTTGCCTCCCAAGTGCTGGGACAAAGGTGTGCACCACTATGCCTGGTTCATTTTTTTTAAAGGCCTTTTTTTCTTTGTGAGTTTTTGGGTGAAATCATGAAATTTTATTTTAAAAAAAGATCAAGCAGCGATTCCCTTTGCAAATGGATGCCTTTGTCCTGTGATGATTGGGATGTGACATACATGCTCGATATGTACATCAGGAAATGAAAGTCCCTGAGAGTCATCTCAACTTTAAGGTGAAGTTTCTCCCAAGACCAACACATTTGATGGGAAATGCTCAGTTCTTGTTCCATCCTTGACTCACGTTGAGTGAGCACCTGCCGTGCTGTCAGCTGACGAGCAGCTCAGCCTTCTCTGGAACAGAACCTTTGTGTCATCTGATGTAGCACAATCCAAAGTATGAAAGACATGGGCATAGAGATTCATGAAGAAGATAGAGCTTATAGCTTCTTTTTTCTAGAAACATCTAGATTGACTGCTACATAGAACAACAAAAGATTTGTTCTTCAATGTATAATTTTTATAGCTTATTTATGTCCAAGGAGAAGGAAAAATCTTTTCACTGAATTCCAATTCAGTGTAACAGTTTTCGTTAGAGGTTATTGTAGGTAAAAATCAATGTCTGTGTACTGACAAGGACTCTTATACAAACCTTGGAACTGAGGTAACCTCTCTTTGTAGCCCACATTCCACCCAACTTTCCTTCACTTCTTCTCATATGACCCTATCTCACGTGCTCTTCCTCATGTATAGAGTCTGTCCTCCTTTATTTTGCAGAATGATTTTCTGGACATTATATACAACTTAATCTAAGGGAGGCCTAAGTTTTTTGGTGAGGGACTTTCAAGGTTGCAGTGAACCCAACAAGTCTTTCTAAGGTAAACACCATTCTAGGTGACTAAAGTTTATCACTTTTCAGTCCTTGCTACCTCTTCTCACATTTCTTCCATCATTTTCATTTTCCTAGTATGTATTTTTTCCCCTTCTACCTAGAAGCAATAGGCAGGTGAAGAGGACTCAGTTGAGGAACACCCTTTTTAAGGACTCATACTTTTCAAATATAATTTCATTAAACCACTTCATGAAAAATTTATATTAAAAATAAACAATGGACGCTTGGAGAAGCAAAATCATGTCCCAGTGTTACATAGATCCTGTGTGGCGGAGACAGTGTCCCTGGTGTCCCTGGTCTTCTCTCCATGACTGCAACACCTCTTCTTCATACATTCATTGTGCCCTGTGCTTGTCAGAAAATAGTTGAATTTCTATAACAAATACCAAGAACTGGCTTTGTTTCACTTTGAGCACCACATTTAAAATAATCTTCGTTAATTTACAGAGTAGGGCATGCTTTTTGGCAAGTAGAACTATGTGTGTTTCTCCCTGCAATAGATAAATGTGCTAGACTTCACAGAAGATAAGAGTGCAAAAAGGAAAAAAAAAAAATCCTTCATTCAGCAACAAAAATTTATCAAATGCTTGTTTCATGCCAGACACAGGGGCAAACCAGTGAACACGACAGAAAAAAAAAAAAAAAAAAAAAAAAAAAAAAAAAAACCTTGTTCCCATGAAACACATGATTAGGTTAGACAGATAAAGAAATGAACATGAGGTGGTAACAATGGCTCTGGAGAAAAAAGAGGAAAATAAACATCTTTTTATGTGGACTTTAGTAGAACACTGTTACAGGCAGTGAGAAAAGTTGAGAGAGAGAGAGAGGTGGAGAGATTCTGTGAGGCCTGAGACCATTGCAATGACTGCCTCGTGTGGTAAGGGCAATGGCACGGCCATTGGAGGAACTTGATCTGCAAGATGACACGCTCAACATTTGCTCCAGAAGACCATTCTAGCTTATATGAAGACAGGAAGGAAGGAACGTGAAGGAATTAGGGAGGTGGTTGAGAAGTTGGTAAGATGACAGAGTCTGGTTACACTTGGGATGCAATTTCTTAATCACAAAACAACATGATGGGTTGAAAGTGGATTTGAGAGAGAAGGAAACACCTGGGGGAGACTCCAAAGGCTTTGAACTGACTCTGCCTGACTTGGTTTGGGAAACTATGTGTGAGAGGTGTAGTGGGAAAGAGCTGGAAGTGGAGGTCTAGGGATATGGATTTGCATATGTTAACTTAAAAGGTGTTTCCCATTGCTTGAAGAGATGATTTTGAGTAGATGATTGCAGATGTAAGTCTGAATTCTTGTAAGAGTTATAGGCTGGGGATGTATAGTCATTCTCACGTGTGTGTTTTGGTTGCACTAAAGTCATGAGAAAGGTAAATGTACAGACACAATTGAGGTCTAAGAATGAAAGGTTGGTCTGTAAAAAGGAACAAACTAATGAAGCTTTATGGAAGAGTCCACTGAGGTAGGAAGATGTTCAGGGAGGTGGATGGTTCCAGTGAGGTGGGAGGATGTTCAGGGAGGTGGATGGTTCCAGTGAGGTGGGAGGATGGTTCAGGAGGTAGGAGCATGGTCAGGGATGGTTCCAGTAGGAGCATGGTCAGGTGGATGGTTCCAGTGATGGTCAGGGAGGTGGATGGTTCCAGTGAGGTAGGAGCATGGTCAGGGAGGTGGATGGTTCCAGTGAGGTAGGAGCATGGTCAGGGAGGTGGATGGTTCCAGTGAGGTAGGAGCATGGTCAGGGAGGTGGATGGTTCCAGTGAGGTAAGAAGATGGTTGGCAGCAAGTAGCACCCTTGAGTAAGTGGAGATTGTTTGTACATCAAAAAGGAGGCTGTGATCAACTGTGTCAATGACAAGGGTCAGAATGCTAACAGGTCAAAAATGAAATTGAGAACTAATGTTCAACCTACTGACATGGAGTTTACTAATGACCTTAAAGGGGTCAGTGGAATTGGAAGGTGACCTTTAGAGTGAGTTAAAGAGAAGATAAAATGAATAGGAGGTCATTGATTATAGACAACAGCAGAAATTGTCGCTATTATACCACCTTGCCATTTTCACAGCTAGCTTTAAAGACAATTCCTGTGATCATCTCTTTTCTGGCACGATAGTAGTTATTGGACTTTCTGCAAGGTCTTGAATTTGACGGAACTTTTGGTAGAGTAGTGCATATCTTACTAGGTCACACCTTTATGCTCTCTCTTACTTTCTGGATAACTGTGTCAAAGTAATTGAATTCATTAATAATCCTTGGTTTTGATATTTTGTGCACTTGAACCCAAGGTGTGGTGGAGTCTGTGGAGTAACTAACAGAGCAGAAGCACTTCTGTTTTAGTGCCACTGTCTGCACTCGCATAGATTCTTTCCCCGTCGTCTACCCTTTACCAATGCCAATACTTTTCCAAACTCTACATGCACCTTGGGGATGGGGAGATGACTCATTTGGTAAAGTGTTTATTTGGAAAGCATGGGGACCTGATTTCAAATCCTCCACACCCACGTAAAATCTGGGCATGGTGGTGCATTCCTGATATCCCTCGGGATGTGCTGGCTACTTTAGCCAAATTAGTGAGCTCTGGGTTCAGTGAGAGAGGCTGTCTCAAAATGAATGAATGAATGAATGAATGAATGAATGAATGAATAAATAAATGTAGAGAGTGAGTGAAGAAGATACCTCATGTCACCTTCTGGTAGTCACATGCTGCGTGTACCCACACATATACAAACAGGCATGCATGTGTGTGCACACACACTCTTCTAATATGCTAAATGTTCCTACAAAATGAAATTCCAAACAAAAATTTCTATCCACCTTGAATTCCACAACACCCAGTTTCATATTCATTCCTTGAAATTTCCATTTGGAATGCTATGCTATACAGAGATACTTGCAAACTTTCAGAATGTCAAAAATGGAACCTCCTCATAATATTTGGAGTCTGTTAAATGCCCTCTTCTTCTTCTTCCTATTTTATCTTCTAGGCATCTATGAATAATTAACTTGTATTTTCAAGCTACATATTATCGGAAAATAGATAATTTCATTTCACAGCACTATTCCCTAAAACTTTTTGAAGTTCTTCTTCCCTTGTATTTTCTCCATGGTTTCCAATGAAGCAGATGAAAAATCCAATCAGACTGTGCTGGTGTTTTCCATACAACATCTGTTCTGACAGCTTGATCTGTAGTCAAGCTTATAAATCAAATTGGAGCTGGCTTGGAAGTGATAGGGAGATGCAGAAATGGCCCATGATTTCTATGGAAGATTTCTGATCATATTTTATGTTAATGTAATGGAACTTGAAATGAGCTGTTGTGTTTTAAATTTTCAACATTTTCATTATGAAAATGGTGGCTTTGTCATCACTTTACTGAAAAATAAAGCACTCTGCAGAGAGAGAAAGCTAAGAGCTTTAAGAAGAAGAAAGAAAAGAAGAGTGTTTATTGGAGATGAATAAGAAGGTTTCCAAACAGCTTATGAGGGTAAACTCGGAGCTGCCAGTGCCTGCCTTGAAGACAATCCGGAAAGGGGACAGGCTCATGCTCACTTTACACAAGCCATGTAGCAGGAGGTGGTGCTTGAACTAGGGCCAACCAGGAACTCAGACACATACGTGAAGAGGTAGAAGAGTGTGCTCAAACCTGAGGACAGCCCAGTGGTTTTGGTGGAAGAAGATGGAGCAAAGAATGACTTTTGGGTTCAGCAAAGTGTCTCAGTCTTCATTTTTACGCTACATCCAGGAGAAAAGTGAAAGTAAAGAAGAGTGCACGAAGAAAACAGGGAGAGCTCATTATGAGGGGAAAGTGAGTTCAACTGTACTGAGAGAGGCCTTTGAACAAGTCAGAGTGTAGAATGTTACACCCGGAAGCATCTGTCATAATCCCTCACCCATTTTAACCTCGTTAGGTAAACCCCTTTATTTCATTTGCTAGATGATGGAAAGACGTTAAGTCTTTTTCCTTGGTTCATGGAAATAACCATGGGCAGATCCCTGGGGCACTGGTGTCTCAGCCTTTCCAGGCTGCTTTTTCTCTGGACCTTGTCGCCAAAGAAGAGAATGAATGATAACATTGACTCCTTGTCAGAAAATAAACATGCCTGAGAAAGCTCTCATTATGTCTGTTGAGCACGGAGATGGAAACAGCAGTCAAAATAGAAATCCTGGCTTGGCTTCCATCACTGAGAGTTCCCTAAGCATTCAGACAGTCAGATGCTGTGCAAGTTTTCCCTGCTAAGGAATCATCGCTGAAGATTTGGGAACATGAACTTCTATAGAGACGATGTTTTGAAGAGAATAAAAGAATGTCAGAAAGATGGACCCACTGCCAGAGGACAGTGAGCCAACTTCTGCTAAAAGCCTTTGCCCCTAGCCTGTGGATTTAATGGCAGCACACTGAACACAGTAATTATGATTTTTTTTCTAACATCTGCCCTATGGATACTGGTGCTCAGCAGGATCTGTGCAGTAGTGCTGTGTGTAATTAAGAGAGAAGGGCCTGTTGAAAGGCTGTGGGTAGATAGTAATTCATTTTCACTCTTTCTCTCTCTGCCTCCAAACAGTATAACTCCTTAAACCAGGTAAATGAGAAACCTGTACAGGGGGCTTGAGGAACCTTTCATGTCTTCATTCACATACGTTAAAAATTCAGTTTAAACCTCAAACCTTAGCTCTCCTCATCATAAATTACGTTCTCCTTGTTTGAACACCCCTGTGTGGAGGATCTCAAAAGGAAGAGCATGAGAGTCACAATTCGCTTACTCTGTCCCAGGGGTTCTAAGGGAGAGAGGGTTTATTCTTATACTTGGTTCTGGTGCTGGGATTTTAATGTGCTATTGGCTCTGGAGATGATGCTTGGTTCTGGCTGAGTGAAGTGTAGCTTGGCTCTTCATTTTCTCCAAGCATAAAATGGAAGGCTTCACTTACTTGCTTATTGCATTCTTTTACTTGGAAAACATGCAAATTTTGAACCCAGCTGCATATTTGTGACAAAGATATAGACTGTTCTCTCTAGCTTACTAGGAGATTGTGTATAGGGTGATGTGTGATATATATATATATATATGTCATGAATTTTAACTTCATGTGCTAGGTAGCATTATGCCTTCTTCCCACTTTTGCTTTTCTAATAAGCCTCCATAGCTCAGATCCTCACACCCCACTACATTTCCTTTCCCAAGTCAAAGCTGTTATGGACTCCTAGATGCTTTTCACTATACCATTTCCTCAAAAAAGCTTTTTCACATCACTTCATCATTTAAGAAAGTATGTCTCCCCAGCTGGTTTCCTGTGGGTAAGGAGTCATCAGGAAGGTAGTCTCTATCGAGCCTCTCCCTGTGTTAGTGATTTGTCATGGCTAAATTCAGTAGACGGCAGTTAAGTAACCACTTCAGAAGAATAAAGATGTAACTATTTTAAACATAGCCAGAGTAGTGAGATTTGCTCTGCATAGAGCAGAACAACAGGTAAAAATAACAAGAGGAGTTAATTTTACTCTAAAATGACAGCACTATGCCTCATGACTATTGTCTTTACAATGAACACTTCACTTAAAATGAAAATTACTTTTTATTTTTTATTTATTTAGGTTTAGAGAGACCTTAGTAGATTAAGAGAATGAATGAGGAGAAAGTAAAAAGAACTCCTGCCCATGGAAGGCAAACAAGGGTTAAGGCCCTAAAACGGACAATTTTTAACAGCTGACTCCACAGCTTGCCTCTTCCATGTTAAGGAGTAGGAATAAAATAGTTACAGATTACCTGGATAATAAGAATTTGCAAAGATTATGAGCCCATTCTCTGTAAGCTAGTGAAATCTATAAATCAGTTCATTTTCTGGGATTCATATTACTGGGGAATCCCCACACCCAACAATGCCTACTTGTTCTTTAAACTCAATTTGCTATCTCTGCCTGCATTGTGAGAAAGAATGCTCCATCCTCCCCAAGCTTTGTATTGGTGCTTCTCGAGCGGTATCAGGATTCAGGATCATGTCTCGGCTTGTTTGTAAAGATAAATCCCAGAGTTGCACGCCTGCTCATCGCCTGAATGGAAATGGGGCAGAAGGGAGCTTGGTGCAGCACCTCTTGACTTGGAGGGCATCAGAACACTAACAAGACAGAAAAGGTCCCTTCCTCCATGCTCAGATACCATTGCCAAATGCACAACAAGGAGAGATAAAGGCCGTGCTTCTGGGATCTGCATACTTTTGACAATTCCTACCGAATCCTCTTAGCAACTCTCTAAAGTTATGTTTCAGGTCTGCAGTAGTTACCAAATTGACCCCAAGAAACTGTCGTCTGAGAATGAGGCCCTCCCCTCTGATCCCGGTGGTGATGGAAGAGGAGGGCAAACGTCCCCTCCTCTGCTGAGGCCAACATGATGGGGAGCAGGTGATGCACCGTGTGCAGCTGAGAGATGCCGCAACTTAGGACGTCAAGTTGCAGAGAAGGAGGGGAAACGGGAGCTGCTCTCCAACTCATGATAGAGCCTGGCCAGGCTGCCTCCATCTGCTTTTATGGACAACAGTTCCCAGGTCTTACGTCAGTCCATCCATCCATCCACCTATCCTCCTCTCTCCCTCCCTCCCTCCCTCCCTCCCATCTAACATCTACTTTCTGTTACTAGAAGCCACAAGGAATCCTGGAAGGACTGAGCCATTGGAGTCAGACATGTTCCTGACGCTGACCCCTCCGCTTCCTAAATGCATGTCTAAACGCACGGTGACTTCACTGAGTTGGCTTTTCCCCTGGAATGCATCTTCCCGTTATACCATACAAACCTGTGAGGAGAACACACTACACATCTCCACAGTATCTACTGGACTTGGCACACAGTGAATAATTGGTGATTGACAGCTATTATTTAGGGACATGATACAATGACACCACAAAATTTCCACAATTTTTTTTTCCTATTATCTATTGATTCTCAATGGATACATGATCTGTTTTCCTGCCTTCTGTAGTACAGAATTCAGAATAAAGTCATGGATATTTTACATCTCAAAACTTCTGTGATGGTCTTAGAAACATGCTGAGTGTTATTTTATTATTGCCATGATATAGTTGAGGAAATGGAGGTTGAGGGTGGTTAGTATGCTTGTCCAAGGTCATCACAATCCATGAGATTTGAACACACAAATCTGTCTTTGGACCTTGTCGCCATGCTTTTAGCTGTGACATTAAAGAAAGAATATAAATAATTTTAAGTAACTTTAAAAATGCAATTTGCATGATCTAGTATTATCTTGGGACAGTGTCTACATACCATAGAATATGTCAGAAATACAATCCTGATGACAACTATTTTGAATTTTAATGAAGAGGTCAGGAAATAGAAAAAAAATCCCTAAGCCATATCTTTATTTATTCTATTATTTTTACAAGATAATGCATCTTCAAATAAACAAATCTGTGGCATTTCTTTCTGTGGCACTCAGTAAGAGCCATTTTGGAAGAACACGATGGATGCTATGACTTATGGTTTTTTGGGAAAATGCAGGAAAATGTAGTCATCAGCATCTGATCAAATATAGAAGATCTTAAAATAACTCTCCTTGATTCCTGCATTCATGTTCAGCTCTCATCTCAGATGACTGATGGGAGCAGTGAGGAGACTTTTTGGTTTGTTTTGTTTTAGATAACATGGATTGTTGACAAGAGCACATTGAAAGACAAGTAGCCATTTCTCTCGTCATAACAATCACTTCCTTGTGATGTGAAACAGGGTGGCATGGGTTAACCTGTGTGTTCACAAGGAAAAAAAAAATCACAAGTCTTGAGAGAGCTAAGTTATTAGCTTATCAGTGAAATAAAATGAAAGCAGGTCAGATTTGTCTTTAAGATAACTGAGGTCAGACCTTGCTTCTCTTGGGTTTTGCTGATTAGTTTCTCTGTGTGTTTGGAGTAGTTTCTCAGAGGGTTCTGTTTGCTCTGGCTCATGGTAAAGAATTATAGTATTATAATTCTTCTATAAGAATTATAAAGAATTAGAGTAATGACTCTGTACTTCAGAAAAATCCTCAGAGGGCTTCTGGACAAAGTGTATCGAAGGATACCTGAATTCTAAATGTCTTTCTCCTTTGCTGATTGTTGACTTAAAGTTACCTATCTGGAGGGAAAAAATGTATTTGCATATTAGACTTCTCTGGAAATTGCTGAAATGATACACTCAATTATAAACAAGGCCAGTTTTCAAAATATTTAACAACTAGTATGTCCTAAGCATTGACCAAGCAGAATAGCTCTTGGCTGTGAACAGTGGGCATGCTCAAAATGACTAACAGTCAGATTAGTTTAAAAGAATGAATTTGCAGAGAAATCCTGAATTCAATGGATTATGTACATAACAATTAGAAATAATTTATCTTTTGTTGTTATGTTACAGTGCATAAGTAATCCACCATTACTACATAAATATGTACACACACACATATGCACACATATACTCCTAATTAAACCTCAGTCAGTAATGGAATCCTATAAAATTCATATGTTGAATACCCCTTTACTTGAACATAATGACCTATGTTTTCTTTTCTTTTCTTTTATTTATTTATGAGAGAGAGAGAGAGAGATGGGTGCACCAGGGCCTCCAGCACTCCCAAAATAATCCCAGTGGTTTTAATTTATCCTTTTTTCTTCCATTCAAGTACTAACCAGGCCTGACTCTGCTTAGCTTCTGAGAGCATATGAGATCAGGCATGTTCAATATTGGTAGACTAATTCATCTTTTTTCTAAAACACCTACTTCAGGAAGCCCTCCATACTTTTTACACTGCATATAATCTTGCCATTCTAGCAACTTTATAGCCTTGTCATATAACAAAGATATTTACTGAATGCTTTTACATTGTTTCATAGGAACAAATTTTAAATTCCTTATTAGATCTTAAGCACATATTTTCATATCTCTCTAACATGTCTATTATAAATCCTGTTACAACAAGGCACTCAGTAAACATTTATTAATTTATTGCTAGTGAGTGAATAAATACTGACTGAAGGCATTTATACCACAGAGCAAGATGTTGCTTTTCCATTATTTTCAAAAGGCTCCAATGATATATCAGAGCTGTAACCTTGGAATTTCCAGCTTCCACGATGGCATGACAGGCATTGAATACATGGTTGTTAGGTTTGACGAATGTATAAATCTCCTAGGTTCTATATATAAAGTGATCATTTTGAAACCAAGCAGGATTTGACAATTCACATTTCATAAAGAAAAGTAGATGTCCTTGTGGAATCAGAGGGCTGAGCCCAGCCACATTGCAGAACCTTAGATGCTTCACGTTATGTCCTTGCCAGAAACTTCTGACTGTGACCCTTTCTCTGTTTTAGATCTAAGAGCAACTAGCTGTTTTGCCAGGAGAAAGACACTCAGTGTATGGAACTCCTTACATTGAGAATAAATTCCCTTTTTATTGGTGCTAGGTCACACTTGGCCTTTCATTAGGTAACCCTCAGGAACAAAACAGAGGGAAAAAACAAAATGCTAGCAACCAAATAAAATAAGAAGGCTCAGAGGTAGCAGTGGAGGAAATGAAACCTTGGGTCTGGCTGTGTGGCTTTGGATTATCAAAGCTTGGCTCAGTGACCCTGGACAAGTCTTAACCTTTGGGGACCTTTACTGTCACCAGCTGACAAACAAAAGCTTATCTCCAAGGCCCCTCCTAGCCCAGGAAAGATTTACATTCTGGCTGCCACAGATGTCTTGTTTATGTCTTTCCCTCTGAAGGCACACCGGGTCCCTCCTCATGAGCTGGTTAAAGGTATGTACAAGTATCAAAGTGACGCCTGTTCCCTTACAAGCCCTCAGCACTCAGACGTGTGTGGTTTGGTTCCCCTGCATGCTTTCCATCACAATAAGTATTCTTTTCAGTCTGGCTCTTCTGCCTCTGAGTGGCTGTGTGACAGATGCCATCCCCCCTCCAGTGGTGGCTGAAGTGATCTCTGCACCTGTCTTATGATTAAAAATATTGGAGGGGAGGAAATGCGCTCAGCATGCCAGAAAATATTGACTTGTTTCCCATATTACACTGAGCTGCTGAAAGTCACGGACCTGGAAGAAGAGGCACGCCAGCCAATTCGCCAAGGGTACCATTTGTTTCCCTGCATTACCTAAATGGCTCTGGGACAGGGTTGTCTGTTCACGAAAGATCAGGGTTCACTGTCATTTTAAGATTGGACGTAAAGATCAACTCTGAAAAAATATAAAACAGCTTTGTCAGGCCAGCCAAGACGACCCGCTTTTTATTCAACCCTAGCACCTTTTCTGTCCTCCAGGGCTTGCGGGCTGAAGTGCTAGCATGTTTCCCATGCTAACAGAAATATTCTTAGCATAAGAACTTCAAATAATTTTATTTGTTCTGGAGTGGAAAATCACCTTTAAACATTAGTAAAGAAGGGTACAGGGCTGGAGAGATGGCTTAGCATTTAAGGTGCATGCCTGCGAAGCCTAAGGACCCAGGTTTGATTTTCTAGGTCACACGTAAGCCAGATGCACATGGTAGCACATGTGTCTGGAATTCGTTTGCAGTGGCAAGAGGCCCCGATGTGCCCATTCTCACTCTCTCTATCTGTCTCTCTCTCTCTTCCTCTCTAATAAATAAATAAAAATAAAATCTTTTTTTAAAAAGCATACAAGGATGATATACTGGTTGGGGAGCCGGAATTACTCACATTCAGATTTCATGTTCTGCTTTTACTAGTTTATGATCTTGAGCATGTGACTGAAAATTTCTATGCCTCAGTTTACCTTTCTGGATAATAAGTAAAAAGTAGCATTGTCATAGGAATGTGGTAAGAAATATTTTAGAGAGAAATTGTTCTTGGTGCTTCAAACAGTATTCCATTAAAAAATAGTAATGTTTAAAGGAAATTTTATGTGGAAAAAGCTGGCAATGGGTTTATAGCATATACTATGTACTATTGCAAAATGACTTTGCTTAAATAGTTGTGACATCTGTTCAGAGGATTAAGTGGCAGAGGCTAAAAGACAGATCAGGTTCAAATTCTGCTAAAACTCAGACAGATCACTGTGCATTCAAGTCATTCTGAACCCTCTGCCCTATATGAACTCATGCTGTGTTTTTTTTTTTTATGACCAAATGGTCAATTTTTTGCATTTGGCTATTGAGGTCACTTATTATTTAAGAAGGATGACATTTTAATCAGTGGGATGATGCATACTACTTGTGCATCTAGTCTGTTGAGAGCTGGAAAGATAGCTCTTGCTGCCTAAGGAGGTCATCACCCTGAAACAAGGTGACACAAGTGGCTGGAGTGCACTGTGGTTCTATATATATCTACTCATTGTCTTTCTCAAAAATAAATAAAACTCATGATATGACTGTGCCAGTTGATTTTTGAAATAAAGAATTAAACAGTTACTAGCATGATGTTCAATTTTGTTTATTAAACAGAACATGATTAAAAATAGTTTCTCAAGAAATTTATTTTTGCTTCAGCCTTATAAAATATTCCTGAATTTGGGATACAAGTAAATGTATTTTATTTATATTTGAATAATTAAAATATTATATGAATCTGACTACATTCTCTGGCTACATTCCTAGAGCATCAAACAGGGGTCTTTAGGCTTCACAGGCAAGTGCTTAACCATAAGCATTATAAATTTTACTAATCACTGATAAAAGATTAATCATAATTTTGAATAATTAAAATATTATGAATCCACTGATTTTCCCAACCTCACTGATAAAAGATTAATCATAATTTTGCTAGACTGATTCCATGATTTTCCCAACCTCATAGTCAAGTAACTTTAACAGCAAAACAAAACAAAACAAAAAATTCATATGTATCACTTATCTGAGTTGAAATCATTCCTTTGATCTAAAATAAATGCAGATTGTAATAAAGAGACCCATTGGATACTTTCCCCTCTGGTTTTTTTTTTTTTTTTTTTTTTTAACGTACTAGAGAAGTCAGTTGCCCACATTGTGGTATAATTCATGGATTATCTCTGATTTTCTGAGAATTACTCCACTTGATTTTAACATTAGGGTTTTAAAAGAAAAGGGAGTCAATGACTTTTTATCATTTAGTGTTTTTAATATCACCCATTTGGGTGACTGTGGGTCCTAGCCCGGGATGGAGCACCCTTTTTTTAGCTGTGCCTACTTTTCTTATAGGTCTACACATATTAGAAAGAAAAAGGAGCCTTTTGTATCTCATGGTTAAGCTTCATAAATCCATGACTCTTAGATATGTACTACATTAATCAACTCTTCTCAAGTAGAACTCTAATGGAGAGTCTAGAGAATGGGCCAGTTGTCACAAAGTGTCACATAAGAAGTGTAGTAGCACTTTTACTTAAAAATATACCTGTGTGTTTTCTCATAAGTACATTTGTATGCAATACTTTTCTGATCTAGAGCTTTTCTAGACATCCTCTCCTTCTGTACACTTGATAAAAAGTGTCTTTGGTCAATGCATTCAGCAAAGATCTATGAAGATCTTCTTTGCCCGAGACACATGTCATAGGAGCACTTCATATATCAGTCTCCAATGTCTCAGTCCAGCTATGGCCTATGATTCAACATCTGTGGAGAGAGCCCCTCCCTGAATTATATATTTCTGCACTTGATAGCTTGCCCTAATGCCAGTGACTGAGGCTTGTCTTTTAAAAGATATTGTATTATTATTATTATTATTATTATTATTATTATTATTATGGTTTTTCAAGGTAGGGTCTCACTCTAGCACAGGCTAACCTGGAATTCACCCTGTATTCTCAGGGTGGCCTGGAACTCATCGTGATCTTCCTACTTCTGCCTCCCAAGTGCTGGGATTAAACGCATGTGCTACCATGCTTGGCTGAGATATTATATATTATTGAATCGATTTGCATTCTGCCTAAATTCATGAACATTATTTTTACCCGTGTGTGTGTATATGTGTGTGTGTGTGTGTGCACATGTGCTTTTTTTTTTATTATTATTTGAGAGAGACACAGAGAGAAAGAGGGCATGGGTGCACCAGGGCCTTTTCAGCCTCGTGAATGAACTCCAGATGTGTGCGCCCCCTTGTGCACATGTAAAACATTGCACACTTGCATCACTTTTGCGTCTGGCTAAACGTGGGACTTGGAGATTTGAACAAGCATTCTTAGGCTTCGCAGGCAGGTGCTTTAACTGCTAAGCCATCTCTTCAGCTCCACATGTGCATATTTGAATGCATGTAGAGAACAGAGGTCAATGCTGGGTTTCTTCCTCATTTGCTCTCCAGCGTATTTTTTGAGACAGGGTCTTTCACTGAATCTAGACCCACTCACTGATTTGATAGACTAGTTGGTCAGCAAATCCTAGGGATCTTCTTTTCTCTGCCTCCTCAGTCCTGGATTATAGGCACACAGGCATGTGCCACTGCACCAGGGGTTTATATGAGTGCTAGTGACCAGAGCCAAGGTCTTCAGGCTTACTTGGCGAGTCATCTCAGTGCATCATCAGGAATTTTTAAGGAGATGATAGTTGAACAAAGAAAGGATAAAGCAGATGAAACCAAGAGTGAGAGAAAGGTAGTCACAAATTATATAGTCCTGTACACTTATTATAAGTGTTTATTTCTGTGTATTTTGATAGTTTTAGTAGGAGAGAGAGAGAGAGAATTAGAGAGGCAAGGGTAGCTAGGAAGACAAGATCAGTCACACTGGAAAACAATGAGAATGTTATTTAGAAATGGAACTATTCTCCCTTCCCCCATGGGTCTTCATAAAGAGAATATTTTGTTATAATGAAATAATTTTAATAATCTTGTAAGAGTACAAACAGTACTGAGTGCCATGGATTTGTTTCTTAGAGTCCTTCAGTGCAGAGGGACCTCATAGTGCATCAGCAAAGGCCGCTCTACAAGAGACCTCATTAGAGAGCAATCAGAGAGTAATTGGTCCTCAGTGTTACAGTGCTGTCCTGGGGCCATGCCTTGGAGAGCAAATGATTTAGACATTAACACCTTGTATGAAATAGTTTACCCAATATTTAAAATATATATAAAACGCCAGAGTAGGGCTGTGCTTTCTAGAAGCTGCAAGCCAGTGACAAAGGACGCTGCTGGACAGCACGATTCAGGTGGGAGATTTGGGGATGAAAACAAGCACAAGTAGAAAGAGTGGACTGTGCATATCACCAGACTTTAAAAAGCACAACGCATTTAGAGACTGTATTGTATTTACTAGTGCAAAAATCAATACATAGTGACAGGAGGACATTTTTCTCTAGCAACCCCTGGATCTGCCATGCTGTGGAATACATGAGATAGGAGATTTATCCAATTCTTCATGCTTGGTACAAGGATCCTCTATTTGAATACGAAAGTGATGAATGCTGTGGTGTGTGGGTAAAGAGACGGGGAAGAGGCAGTGATGGGAAAAAAGTATAAATCTGCAAGTATACTATCATTAATATTTTATTAAATTTCATAAAACACAATGTTGATGTGATAAGAAATGGTTGTCATAAGAGGATACAAAGTTTTCAATTCCATCTATATAAAGAACTGAAACACTAAACACCACCCTATGATGTTCAAACTAAGAGTAATGGTTACCTTGGAGATGGAGGTAGCTGGAAGAACTACAGGGGCTTAGCTTGCTGCTAATGTCTCTTACTCTGGGCTTGGAAAACGCCAGTGTGCACAGTACTCACCGATCAATGCCTTCATGGCGTGTGTGCTTCTCTCTGTGTGTATTATATGTCAATGAAAAGGTTTTGCTTGAAATACAGACATGTCTCCCACATAGTAGAATGTTGACAACTTGGATATATCTCTGCTGTCCTTTCTCAACTTCTCACCATGTATGAAAGAAAAATCACTCCTTTTGAAGAGCATAACATTTACCATTGGGTCTCAATTGCTTGCTCACAGATCTTCCTTACGGAGTATTTGTTCTCTTCCCTGCTGTACAATGGTACACTTAACTAAGATTAAGTGGCTCAAAGTTACATGATTATAAAATAAGAATTGCATTATTATTAGGCAAGGTGCCTAATGCTGGGGGTTGCTCAAGGCTACACTGAGTGTTCACTGGAAACCATTGTCAACATCAAAAATTAGAGAAACTGGGGATTAAGGTCTAAAGAGGCTTTTAAGGCACTGTCTGGAAAAAAAATACCACAGCAAAAAGGAACATTGAAGGTAGATGATGAACAGATCCAATATTTTTGAGTGGTATATTCAGTTTCTAATTTCAGAGTAATTTCTCTCTCATATGTGCTAAGGTGTAAAGAAACATCTAATAAGATTTAGCACTTCAAAGTCATTAACTAACTAATTAACTAAATGGAACCAAATAACAGCTCTGCAAGATTTGTGTTAAATATCTATAATTTCATGGATCTTGTATCTTTTAGAAACTCTTGTAGCTCTTTTCATCTCTGTTCTTTTTAATCTTATAAAGTAACTAATTATTTTCATGTCTCCAATGAAGGACATGTGTCAAATTTCTTTCACGACAAGAGAAAATCCAGTGTCTTATGAAGTAAAATTTCAAACATAGCCAAATAGTGTCCCTTCTTTCCTAGCAGTATGACTCTATGACTCCAAGTTTTAAATATTCTTTCACTTCTGGTACATTTTATGGACCTCTAGATCTGCTTGTGTGCTGGCAGATAGTAAGGGCTCAATAAATGTCTGTTGGAATGCATTTGGACCTCTCTGCAGAATTTTTTTTCTTGTATAATTTAGCCATTGTTTCATGGTCAATTTGAACTTTTAAAATTTAAATATTATTATTGTCATCTTTTGTTTCAAATGCCTATATTGTTTTCACATTAGGTACTAAGTTATTCAGGCCAGTTGGCTTACTTCAGTGGGAGCATGTCCTTGTAAGTACTGAGTATGTGAAAATATGACATAGCCACGTTTTGAGAACAAAACTGTGAGTGGCAGGGAATAGGGGTGAAGGAGGAGGGTGACAGGATTTAGTCAAAGTTTTCAAGGAGATTGGAAAGATAGTGGAGACAGTTCATCAGGTAATGTTCCAGAAATGGAGGTGATATCAAGTTATTAGAAGCAGTTCTAGCCTCAGAATTTTCCTTTTGATGCTCAGCAAAATTGTCACAGAATCATACTTAATACAAGCCTATTAAAGTATTAACAGGGGTCTTTCAAGTTTGTGATAGACACTTCTCAGGTTTGATTGAATGATTGATGAATGAAGCACCAGGGACATTTAATCATTATGAGTAGATCTCAGAATGGGCTATTTAAATATTTAATGTGAGGAGCTCCCACTTTACCATTCAAATTAACTTGGTGCATTGTGAGAACACTGAGTGGGGAGACAAGTAGCATTTACAGAATACCTGCTAAGCTTGCAAGTACTCAGTTTCCTTCAAAACTGCCTGGGTCCTAAAGTTTCATTTATAGATGAAGTAACCGATGACACATCATATTGCTAATCTAACCAGGCTGTACTCTGAGTTTAACTCCAAGTTTGATGGATTAAAAGTATGCAGTCTTTCCCCAACATTGGGAAATAAAAGTCTTCCATGAGTGGATTTAATTTGAATACCTTTAAAATTCTACAGGTGTCATCTATGTGAAATTGGTTCTGCAAATATTCATCTGTATATACTGATGTCATGATTTAATTTAAAAAATGGATCAAGAACTACTTCTTTCTATTTTTTCTTTTCTTTTAATTTCATTTGTCACATCCTCTTTCAGCCATGCTCTGGTTGGCACGGGCAGGGCAGTCAAGCCTGCAGCTGTTAGCTCCCCTCCTCCCTTGCTCATCCTGGGTTCTGCAAATGAACCCTGCAGACCGATAGTGCATTCTACAGTTTATTTGACAAATAGCTTTTGTGGCCTCCAATTTTTTTTTGCACATCACTCATAAATCCTGAGAACACACTTGGTATTTGAAATATTCAAATTCCATACATTTGAATGCAAGGAGTTGGGGATTCCTAAATTCATTGTGGACCCTACTTAAGATATATTTGTAAATTTTGCTCACAACTACCTTGAGAGGAAGATAGGATGGTCTTCTGTTGGAATCTACCTGCAAGTAATTTCTACCTTTATGTCATAAATCTTGAAAGTACATATTTTTAAATGCGTCTGCGAAATGTATTCGGTGTTGACTGTGCTGGATTTCAGTGAGTCCAATTGTGTTCAGGCAGTATGTTTGCTTCCTCATGTTCTGGGTGACACTGGAGTAAAATGGAGACTTCGGTCATTCAGCTGCAGGCTCTAAGAAAGCCTGTTGTAACTGTGCATTTTAATGAACCAAATCAGCTGAGGAAATGTTGTCTCTCTACTGTGGTGTGGCTGTCTGCCTTATAAAGTCGCTCCCTGCATAAACAGAGGTCTTCTATTTCTTAAACTGCCTTTCCCTCCTGCTTTTTAAGAGTGTTGGGCTATTTCTTTTTTTCATAAATTACAGGTGGAGATGGTTTAATTAACTCTGAAATGACTCTCCTGAAAACCCAGTTGCATTCTTTACAAGACTTTGAACTACAACACAGTCACTCCAGGATACACGCTGCCCCTGGAGCACACAGAAACATTTAGAAACCTAAATCCATTTTGTCATATTACCAGAAATGGCATCTGCACTTGGGTGCAGTTGAAATACGAATTGAAAATCAGAGAGAATTTTTCTTTTTCCTTTAACACTAATCAGTGGGCCACTGTGAGCTGAGCCAACAAAATGGGAATAATTTAACCATTGATGATTTTTGCAGAACACACTGCTGGGTCTGAGGACTGCACTGAATATGAGGAGATAATTGTGGTCCAAGTAGTTATATACAAATTTGACCTCTGAAATATGATTTGAGGGCCTCCTGTGGAAAGCTACTATATACTTCTTTCCAGAAACTCCTTGCCTCTGTTGTGGGCTATAAGTTAATCACAGGGTTCTTCCATTGAGTTGCTGTTAGATATTTTAGGCAAACTTGTTGAATCTTAAATGATTAATATAAATTTCAGAGCAGTGTCTTCCATTTATTCAGGTTATGTTAAGGACCTGGGCCTGTACAAGCGGGTATCATCTTGGAAACAAACAAACAAACAATAGATATAAAACCCAAACCATCCTGTACTTCTTCTTCTCTAATAAGGATGGGTAAGTTTTCATAAGTTAAGTAACCACTGGGTATATCCAAAGCAAGGGAGATTATAGATTATAGGTAAAAATGTTTGTAGCAAAGCCTTAGGGCAAAAAGTAAAAAAAGGGACTGAGAAATATTGTTCTTGGAGGATTATTTAAAAATTTAACTAGTTTGGAATTTCAAATAGAAGGTAAAGAAACAATACAAGGTTCTCAAATATCTTTATAGCTTAAAGTTTTTATGAATAAAGAAAGATTTCATTTCAATTGGCCTGTTACATATGTTCCACAGATGAATCTGCTCTGTTGATGGCAAAAGTAATACGTCACATGGAAAACAATATTTAGATGATCTGCCAAACCTACCCTACCTTGTGTATCATTACTAAAATGCAACTTAAAAGCATAGTAGGAAGCATATAATTTCTACTTCTGAAGTTAAACTTCAATTTACAAAATTATAGTTTTTCAATTATGACATAAGATAGAACATTTATACTCTTTTCATTAAATTATCAGACTGTATCATCTTAATTATTGGTTTCCTAAGAGATTAAAACTCATTGCTATTTTCCTTTTAATGCAGTCTGAAGGTGCATATTCAACTTACATAAGTTAATTTAAAAATTGGATAGAGAACACAATTGAAAGATATTTTGAGTGGAGAAGAATAAAACAAAACCCAGTGAAAGGCAGTCGAGGGGATGAACAGAATGGAGGAGATGCTCAGCAATAGGCAAATGATTTAGTCTCATATGACTGAAGAAGCTTTCTGCATAATAGGTTTTTAAAACTTTGAGAGAGATGAGCTTCATGACCTGTCTACTGTTAAGGAACTGAAATTTGAAGTCTCTAATAGAATACTATTTTTTTGAAATGTGTATCACCAGTGAGCTAAGGACCTCCAACCTAGTCTCTGTGGAGGAGTAGGGTACCCCTTTGTGTGGGAATGGAGGAGAGGCCTCAGATAGTGTCTAAAATAGAAACTACAAAATAAGGATGATACGAGGAGACATATAAGCTTAAGAAAAGGAGATCTTTTCCTGGAGAAGGCAGACAAAGAGAGGCCCCAGATATACGTCTTTTACATAAATACACACTACCTTATAACTACGAAAACTAATGTGTCAAATATTTCAAATTAAATTTCATTCTTTTGTTTCACAGCTTTTAACATAAACTCTTTCACTGTCACTTTAAAATGCTCACACAATGTTGTCACAAATAAATAACACTGTCAGACCATTGACAGGATAAAAGCAACTTAAATCTAAACATGATTCCCTAAAACTTTGCTTTTTAAAATTTATTTTTGGTACCATCTCAGTGACAAAATTGAATGCAATTGAAAATGATATAAAAACACAAATGCATATATTAAAAACACAATTAAGATTCCATAGACTTACTATTTCAAAATTGTAGCCAACAATGCCTTGGTCATAGTGGCCAGAAAAGTCTACACCAATCAACATGGGAAGAAGAAAGAGAGGATGATTTATTTTTTCTCAAAAGAGGGTTATAGAAGTATTAATAGCTCAAGTACGAGGTGCCTGTGATATTATTCCTGGTACAGGTATGAAATATAGAAAAGAGGAATGGCAAGATTAGGAAGTTTTGTAGTGAATAGAATTTTAGTTGGTTTGGCTATGGAAAGACTCAGAAACTGATGGAGGCCTGGGGTGGGGTTGAAGGCACTTTTTTCCAAGGGGAATATGCTCAAATGGAAAGCACGTCCCACACTGAGACGTGGCTCATCTCAGCATGAAGAATGCTGAGGACGTGAAGATGGAGATGTCACTGGGCTTTGTCTGGAGGTGGAGGATTGCGGATCATCTGGGCCCTCAGTATTAATCATGTGTCCAGATATACTGAGCTTTTGGTCATTGAGGTTCTCTTTGTAGAGTGAGACAGCAGTCTGTCATTTTAAGTAAAATTAGATGCTCGGATGTGACTATTAGATACTTAGAAATTGGAGCTAATGAAGACAAGGAGAAAGTTATTACTATGTGTCAAATGCTGAGCTGTGATTTTTTTAACATCATCCCCTAGTATCTTTTTGAGCATTAAATTAAGTAATATATGAAATAGGCTAGAAAAAATGTACTTAAGTTACTCCAAAATATCCTGGCTGTTTGCCCTCCTGCATCTGTCTGGTGACGGGTCTATGGTTTTATCTTTTATTAAATGAAGAACCCATACAACTCCAAGTCTTGCAGTTATTAAGTCTCAAGAAGTTCCTCACAGATCCATAGATGGAGTCCTTCTTGTTGACAAGGCTGTGTCTTCATGGAGAACACTAGGAAAAAGTACTGTGTGTGATGGTATTTCACCGAGTGATTTTCTTAAACAGAGCGTAATGAGTAAAGCTTGGGTTATGTGCCCTTGCTTTGGTTCTCTTGGGACAGCCTCACCTTGTGGTTGAGAAAAACACAGAGGAATTTATGTGGTATGATTTCAGGGGTGCTTATGAAACTATTTGCCTTCAGAGGCACTTTTCCTAACCCCACTCCTGATTGGAACACTTACACCTGCTCTTAGTATATAATTTTATCTTTAGCTAAGGTAGGGTTTTATTTCTAGTTAAATGCAGTGTCCTTGGAAGGAACAATCTGCCCTGGACCTGGGAACTGACATTTAGTAAGGCATGAGGACCCACTGATTGGAGGAATTTCAACATACATGATTCATCTACATAGAGAAAAGGCATGGAGATGGGGGCAGAGAAGACACAAGGCAGAAAATCCAGACCTGCCTCTGGGCAGCTCTTTAGAGGTAATCTGGTCCAATTAGCCAGTTACTCCAATCATAAAATGGACAAAACAGCAACAAAGGCCTCTCGATGTGGGAAAATGGGAGGAATAGGAAACTCAAATTTATAAAAGATGATAGCCACCTTGTAGGAAAAATCAATTGGGAAGGAGAAACAAGTTTTCCATCACTTGGAATTATTTTAAGATGTATATATATATATGGTAAACTTTAGACCCTTTAAGAGATCTACCATGAACTTTCTCTTTTAATTTATAGCTACCTTAATGATTTTGCATTTTAGTGTAAACTAATAAAGGCCCACACATCTCTGCATATTAGACCATAAAAGTGAACAGAGTCAAGCCAATAAAAATGTATGTAGATTTTAATATTTTACTATTCAACCCTCTCTATGAAATTTCATCCATAAGTCTAAGTGCATGCTCCCTGTTAATGATGTGAAATGGGCTGGGGTGGGTGCCACTGGCTAGAAAGAACCTAAGACCAGCAGATTAGCATTTAGCTAGCAGAAAGATATCCCATGTGCACGTCGGTGCCAATTGTTTCCTAAGGGGAACTAGAATGATGTAATTTAGCTTGAATTATGCTAGGGTGGTCCAGTCTGACAATTAGAATACAAGTGGAATGAGTACAGAGGATGCATGGGTAAAACAGTAACAGACTCAACATACAGATATATTCTTGTATTTTAAAAAACCTATCTGTTTATGAACAATGTTAAGAGCTTCATATGAAATGATGAGATGCCATTTGTAAATTCCTGATACAAGATAAGGACTCAGTTATACACATATTGGGTGAAAATTTGTAGATAATCATGATAGAATTTATAGTATTTATAGAATGTGGGTTTTTTTTTTTTTTTAGGTCAAGCTACATGACTAGCTTGGTGGAAAATAATTTTTTTTCTAATATAGCTTCTGCACTATCTCCCATCTTTAAATATTCTATTTATATCATAAGCAGTGGTGTTACTTGGCCTTTTATTAGATATATAGCAGTACTCAAACCAAATAGTATCTTTTCTTTTTTAAAATTTATTTTAGTTATTTGACACAGAGAGAAAGAGGGAGAGAGAGAAAGACAGGGAGAGAATGGGTATGCCAGGGCCTCTAGCCATGAACTCCAGACTCATGTACCACCATGTGCATCTGTATAACATGGGTCATGGGGAATCAAACTTGGGTCCTTTGGCTTTGCAGGCAAATGCCTTAACTGCCAACCCATCCCTCCGGCCCTATCTTTTCATTTTTAAATTTTTGTACAAATTGAGCAAACTGACACTGATCTTAAGAAGAGGTGGACTGGAGAGATAGCTCAACCACTAAGAGCATTTGTCTACAGAGCCTGATGGCCTGCGTTTGATTCCCCAGGACCCACATAAAGGCAGATGCACAAAATTGCACATGCATCTGCAGTTCATTTGCAGTGGCAGGAGGCCTTGGCATGCTCATTCACTCTCTTTGCCTCTCTCTCTCCCTCTCTCAAATAAATAAATAAAACATTTTTTAAAAAGAGTTGTTAGTATGACAACAGCTATTTTCATAGTTGAAGTTTAGACGTTTCACTGTTGTAATCTTAGATGTCTATTGGAGTTTTTAAAGCTACTCTAGCTCTTTAGTATCATGCGATCAGCACGTTTCCATTAATGTTACTTGTGAGATTCTGGTTGGTGGCAACAAAGTGGGTGGTGGTGATGAGAGCGATCTTTCACTCATGAGGTGCAACAGATCATTGTTAGTGCAAGAATGTGTGTTTAGTGTCTTGTGGGACCCATCAGTTAGAAGGCAAAATGACCACTAGCTAGCATCCAGCCTCTGCAGTCTCTAGTCTCACTGTCTGATGACTTTTCTCATGCCCACTTCACTGATAAGCTTCCATATCAAGAACACCAAGTAAGGATTTATATTTAAATGGAGTCCTTTGCGCTCTAATGGCAAAATGTGTTTTATACCTTGGGTAGATATAATCAGTGCAATGAAGCTTTAAGAAAAATTGCCTTTGCTAAATGTAGTATTTGTTTTATCATTTAACACATGAAGGCAAAAATTTGTATTTTATCCTTATGAAAAAATTCTGGTTATTGGAATGTTTTTAATTGGTGAACTACAGTAGACATCATCCATACTTAATGTCCT
Source organism: Orientallactaga sibirica (assembly GCA_036365145.1). Classification (NCBI taxonomy): domain Eukaryota; kingdom Metazoa; phylum Chordata; class Mammalia; order Rodentia; family Dipodidae; genus Orientallactaga; species Orientallactaga sibirica. The sequence goes on along the minus strand of JAEOAD010000032.1, from coordinate 23,084,751 downwards.
CCTCTTTCTTTTCAATGAGTTAAATTAAAAAGAAAAGGAGCTGTAATATTTATTAGACTGATAGTTCAACTATACACCCCCTCCACTGAAAATCATAACAAATATTATACAGATGTTTAGTTTGTTCTAGAGGAACAAGGGGAGAGTCAGCTGATGTTTAATTGGTTCCACACTCTAATATTTAATGTAAATATATGTTCCATTAGATATTTGCTTCTCCATTCAGTGAAATGACCATATTGTATTGATTTATATGTAAATAAAATTTTGTGTGTGGCTGGGTGTGGTGGCTCACGCCTTTAATCCCAGAACTTGGGAGGGAGAGGTAGGAGGATCACTGTGAGTTTGAGGCTACCCTGAGAATACATAGTGAGTTCCAGGTCAGCCTGGATTAGAGTGAGACTACCTTGGAAAAAACCAAAAAGTAAAAAATAAGAATAAATTTGTGTGTTTGTCCATGATACTGGAAATAGAATACTCTTTCATATAAAGGGAACACAACAACTTTAAGAATGGGTGAATAATTTACAGAAATTTGTTCCAAGGAGGAGAAGGAGCTCCTGAAAGTAATAAGAAAGCATAGAGGATTGTCCAGAAGTTATTTTCATTGCAAAAGTTGTTAGTAAGGATAAGGTAGAGAAAACTTTCCTTTTTTTTTCTTCTTGCCTATAAAATGGATTAGTATTGTTCACTGGTTCTACTATTACAAAGTATAGCTGCAATGTAGGGATGCCTCTGCTTGGTCTTCTATTGTAGCCTGGACATTCTTGTTCCCACTGTTTCCTGGACTGCTCCTCCCATGCTCAGAAGATCTAACTCAGTAGAACTGACCTATCACCCTAAGGAAGTAAAATAAGCCAAAACTTCCTGCAAACTCTGAAAACCCACCATCCACCCTATGATATATAGATGTAACCTGAGAACTCAGCTTTCAAAGGAAAGTGTGTCTACTTAAATTTTAAGAATATTGGAACCATATCCATTACCTCAGACTTCATAAAACCAATCACACCCAGTGCAGAGAGATTAATGATTGCTTCAGTCATTCATTGACCAATTTAGTTTTTAATTTGTAGATGTTAAAGGTTGTTATTCATAAAATAAAGCCTATGTATTTTTTGCTACTTTTGAAAAAAAAATCATCAATATCTAGTGTAAAATAAATAGAAATTCTGACAGTAAGGACCCAGTCCTCCATCAGTGAGGTTTGCTATGTGATAGGTACCGGTTTCTGCCAGTCCCACACAACAACTCATGATTAATGCCAGTTTTGCTCAAAATGCTGTCAGTTTACTCTATAAACATTTTATTGGTATAGTACAAAGTCAACAAGGATTCCCCAGTGTTATCTGAGCAGGTGTAGATAAATCTACTTCTACTTGCTGCACTGTCCTAAATTGGGACACAGGTAGAATTCTGGTTTAGTTTGATATAAGGTTTTGCTTCAGCATTCTCTGACAGTTATCCTTATGTGTATCATATTCTGTGGTCATTATTGATAACACCTGTGACACAAATGGTATGGGATGGAACAATCTTGGGCTTGATGGTTGGTGATTCACCATCTATGCTGTGTGACAAAAAGTTCTAGACTCTTTGATGTAAAGTGACATTGAGGTTCTGTGACATTGAGATTAAGGATCTATTTTTATACAAGTGAAACACAGAACAGCAAATACAATGGAGCATCTCACTAAATGCTCTTCAAACAAACAAACAGGCAGACGTGGACATGTCGTGTAGCAACCCTAACTTCAGTAACCATGAGCAGTCTCCTCTGTACTAGGGAGACTTCAAGTTTAGAAAAGTCAAGGAATTTACCTGAGATGGCTTAATTAGTAAATTTCAGTGAATATAAGTCTTCATTTGGAAGGCCCATATTCTTCATGCACAGCTAATCACGTCAGCTATGATATTTTTCCCCAAATGAATTACATCTTAATTTATAATTTTCTGCAGTATTTTTATTATATTTTGACCTAAGTCTCAAAAATCAGCATGTGGAGTTTAATTCTACGGACTACTATAATTGGGGAAATAGTCACTTTCACGTGTGTGTGTGTGTGTGTGTGCGTGCACACACACACATGCATGCATATGTACTTAGTTAGTTCTCTAGTCATTCAGCACACACCAGTTAATGAACATCCATTCTGTCTCTCCTATACCATTTGCCATTCAAACATATTGCTATACTTGCTTCATAGTCATCGTCTGTCCCAACTGCCCCTGATATTTAATGCAGGCAGCATAGACCGTCCATGGAGCAAAGCGAGAGATCTAGATTCCAATGAGAATCCAGGGAAAACGGAATAAAAGAATCCATGCTTCTCTGCATTTTTCATCTCCCATGGCTCAATTCTCATTTGTCATGTCCAGAACTCATGCTATCTTAAGTTCCATGGCCTGATGCCCATTTCTGATGCCTGTCTAACCCCCACTTTAAATAAGCTATCTGGTTGAGCGCTTGTCTTGGTAAATGTCAGAGGAAGAGGAGGAAGTTCGTGCACCTAGAGATCCTAAAAGCCCTTGCCAAAGCCATGAATCTGACGCTGCATTATCCTTCCCCAGAAGGGGAGCGTAATTTCATGATCCGTGAATCATCACCTCTGAGACTGTAACGTCATTGTCAGAGAGACTAATAGCACCAGTGTTCAGCGGGCTAAAAAGGGGGAGGGAGGGCGAAAGCTCTGGGGCGAAGCACAGGTCAGTGACATGATCAGCAGACTGGAGGGGAGTTCTACGCCAGAAGAGGGGAGGCCTCCCTCCCTGGAGAGCTCTAATGTACCTACTGACCACTGAAGAATTGATCTTGGTTTTTTTTTCTTCTTCTAATCTTAATATTGACATTTGCTTTCCACAATCTAAATTACCTTTCAATATCTGCCTATGAAAAAAAGCAACACATTTAACGAAAATAACAGACTGCTTGGCCAACATCCATGAGTATGGGCATGTGAAATATCTACTGTTACTATTGCCTTGCTACTCACTTTATACCTTTGAGCATTTATTTCTTATAGCCCTCAGTATCAGATGTGCGGCTTGCCTTCTGGCATTATTAAGAAAGCCGTTTGACAACATATAGCCTTCAAAAGTGACATGATAATTATGTTGACCATGGAAATTAACTAACTAAGGTTCAAATCTGATGTATGGATCAAAAAATACATATTGTTAGGTGAGCTCACAAAAGAATTCAGGATGAAAAGCTGCAATGTGTACAAATAGCTGTGGTTAGCCTCTCCAGCCACTAGAGGGCGCTGCTACTCCATGGAAATACGCAATGGCCGGGTCTACTTAGGTACTTGATTCACCAAATCAAGTAAAAAAAAAAATGGTTTAAAATCTTAGAAAAGATGGGATATTAACATCCTTGGAAGATACAAACTCACTTAAAATGACTATATCTTGCATAAGTAGTGCTTAGAAAACTTTGGCACTGGCATAAAGCCTTCTAAGCTGCAGCAGTACAATGTGCACTGAGGCTAAGAAAAAAGGGGGAAGCAACAACAACAACAACAACAACAACAACACACATGTGGTTCACAGAGCCTAAACTCCATTTCTCTCTCTGTTTTGAAAAAGCATTCAAAGCACCGAGAGACACTACCAGCCATGATGTGTCTGTGTGACACAACAGCTCAACAGGTCGGGAGATTTAACTTTCACCTTTGAGAGGAGCCGAACATTGTGTGGGAATTTGTAATATAGAAATGAATATTGGTCATATTTCTCTACTATGCAGTGAGTTATAAATACTTGTAAAATAGATTTATGGTCAAACTATCCAGAAAGTTCCACTGGTGGCTGTGAGGACAGCAACTTCTGATCAGGAGATATTTACCACCAGGCTCTGTTCCCTTCACAGCAGAGAAATAGTGACTGTCTGATCTACAGGATTAACAGTTCATAGGGTTCTCTGAGAGCTAGACAAGCCTTTCTGAGGGACAGAGGTATGCTCTAAACTTTTCTTTCTTGTCATTTCGTGTCCTGAATCAAAATGAGTTTTGTCATCTATGATATTTTGTTTTCTTACCTATTAATAAACCTATATGTATAGTTGGGTGTTAAAAAATGAGCAGTCTTTCAAATGTTGGTCATTCATTTAATCATATACCAGTACACACCGAGTGGCTTTGAGTTTCAGAAATACTTTTCAATACAGCAGACATGTTGAGTGTATCTCAGTAGCAGCACAGCACTAACAATTTGCAAGAACTCAAAAATGTAACTATCAATATACCTTGATTGAATAGATTAGGTGTCCATCACAAATGAGGCAGAAGATCAAGTAACAGAGTGGGCTTCTTTGACTTTAACACTGCATGTAATTAACACAATCATCTTTTGTACAGATAAAAATGAGGCTGACAAAAGAAAATTTTCTTTTTTTTTAGATGGAATGTGGATTTAGCAACAGTTTAAGAAAAATGGAAAGTTACAACTTCAGTGGCAAATACCATAGTGACCTCAGTTATCCAGTTCAACAAACTATAAGGAAGTATCTGCATCATTATTAGTCAATTGGGAATATACGGCTATGGCGTTGATAACTGTATACTCGAAAATTCAGGGATAACCATGTAGCTAGGAAGCTTCTCAGAACAGGCATCTATTTTAAGGTTTGTTCAAAATCAGAGTACCTTGAGAAATCCACTTTAAATATTTCTTTTTCTTTATTGCTTATAGAAGTCCTATTTTAATAGCCTGGCTTCCTTGCCATTACAATTCGTGGTGACTTGACTAGATATTTCTTCCAGCCTGAGCAAAACCTCCAACTACATAAAAATGCTAGTAAAAATAGCCATTCAATTTTTTTTTTTTTTTTTCTTTTTCCTGCTGCAGCATCTGTTTTGAAGGAAGAGGGGCATGGTGAAAGATGCAAGGCCTGGCTGGCCAGTAAAATGGAAATGACACAGCTTCATTGTGAAAATTCTTAGTTTTTTATTCTGGCAAGTAAAACTGCTCATTTTGGAGAGGCAGAAAAGGATATAGACTAAAGACATTTTTTTCTCTCTGAAATCTCAAGGGATTGTAGTTCATGTAACTTAAATACAGAGGCCATGAAGTCATTGCTGCAGTCAATAAACTTTCACCAGTGACAGAAGGACATGTATGCAGCTTGCAGACTGCCAAATGGGGTCTGTACAGAAGTGAACTGATGGGTGGATTTACACACAGGATGGACACAGGTACACAATCGTGTTGACAACAGCAGAGCAAAGGAGAACTATCATAGAGTCGGTCTTTACACCTTATTTATTTCATACATTTATCAAGGTGTGACCAAAGACAGGCTTTCCAGCGGGGCTGGCTGGAGGAAAGCCTGTCTTGAACATGTTCTCCTTAGACATCTGAATGAAGTCCAGTCACCAGGGGACTGGTGTGTCGAACACATCATGAAACACACTGGGACAGCCTGGACACAATGACACAGAGATAAAAATTCTCCTGCCTGACTACACTGGCTCTTGGAGAAAAGCTGAAAAGAGAAATTCCAGTAAGGTCCTAGCCATATGCATGTAACAAGGTGCCTTCCATTTGCAAGTCTCATTTCTGAAACTCCCCAATTTCCCAGGTGAAATCTACCTCCTCAAATTGACTCATTAAATGATTGGGCTGTTTACTGAATCAATATGCTTCAGGAAATGTACAGGTTAGAAGAAACTGACTGTGAGACCTTTAATCTGATTTTACAGTGATGGGGCTTCAGAGACAAGGCAAGACTCAAACTTGGTATTTTTACCATCTCCTTGCATTATGCAGTATTTTGGCCTTTTGACACCCCCCCCACTTGCCTTATTGTAATTCAGACATCTACTCATGGATGTGCTTAAACTCACCACCCTCCTGTGATAGCCCCCTGCAATTTTCTTTATAAGCCAAGCATTGCTTTAATTTCCCCTTGTCTAAAATGTTTCTACAATCACAAGTCCTCTAGAACCACTTCAACCTCCAAGGACCTGGGACCAGGGATTCACTCCCCCCCCCCCCATTTGACAATGAACTGTAAAACCATGTAGGGCTGGTGATTTGGTCCTCCCAGATGGGAGAATACAGCAGATGTGAGTGAACACTTATGAAAGAAGTTTTATCTTAAAACAAATGTGACGTTCATGAAATCAGTAAGTGGTCTTACACAATAGACATTATATTAAACCAGAGTTCACCCTTATCACTGATCGTGGGATTTGAATTTCAATGGCTTGATTATGTAGGAGAGGAAAATGACCAGTATAATGAATGCACTGGGGGGGGGGAAGGGAAGGACCTTGCCAGCACAGGGGTGGGGGAGGGGCCCCTTGTTCCCCTTTCCCCTCAGCAGAGTTCACATAAAAACGCCACTTACTTCCCAGCTTTTAAGAGAGCCCTTTTTCCTTTTTTTTCTTTCCTTTTTCTTTCTTTCAGCCTTTGTTTTTAATAGTAAATCACAGTGGTTCATACCTCACACTCCCTGGAGCCTGATTTGTTATAGGTGCAGGGTCCCGTCCCGTTGAGGAGCATCTCGCTGGTCTCCGTGTTGGTGGGTTTATAATCGACGTAGAATTCCTGGGTGCTGGGAGTCATTTGCTTGAGTGACTGCCTTTTCTTTTTCCGGTGCCTCCGCACGAGCGATCGCTGCTGCAGCTGCTTCATGCTCGCGGGGTACCGCTTCCACGACACGTAGATCACCAGCAGGATGACCAGCACAGACAGGAAGAGGGCCACGCTGCCTGCGATGATCTTATGGAAAGAGATGTGCTCCGTGTCCGCCTCGGTCTCCGGGCTGGGCTCTGTGGCTCCCACCGTAGGGGGCACAGGGGGTTTGCTTTCGTGCTTCGGCCTGGGGAGCTTGGGTTTAAACGTGGGCTTGGGGAGAGCCCTGGCCAGATCAAACCTGTCCGTGGTACTCTTGCCACAGATGCTGTAGTTCTTGACTGCATCGATGACATTGACCCCCTGCAGCTCTTTGGGACTGGCACAGATAATTGTATTCTCCCGCAGACCTTTGAAACTTTTCAGCCAGTTTACCAGGGAACAAATATTTCTGCTGCATTCCCATATATTCCCGGCTAGACTGATGTCATTGAGGGATATCCAAGAATCCAAAATCTCTTGACCAATAAATGTGAGCTTGTTGGAATCCAGGTTGAGGCGCTGCAGGTTTGGGACACACTGGAAGACGCTGGGTCCGCTGAAAGCCTCGATCTCATTGCCTGAGAGATCCAGCCTTTGTAAGGAGCTCCAAGTCCAGGACATGGTCTGTCCTATCACACTGATTTTATTCCACTGCAAGTAAAGGTTCTGTAGGCTCACCAGCCTTGGAAACAGTGCCAGGTTGAGCTTGGAAAACTGATTGTGCTCCAGGTGAAGTTCTTTGAGTCTGATCATGCCAGCAAAGACGTTCCTGGCCAAACTTCGGATCCTGTTGTATCCCAGGTCCAAAAGTTCCAGGTTGCGACAGTCTTGGAATATTCGGACAGGGATGGTTCTCAGGGAGTTAGACCTTAAATGTAAACTGAGAAGCTTCCTCAAGCCCCGAAACTGTTCAGATCCCAGAGAATGCAGCTGGTTGTATGAGAGGTCCAAGTTCCGTAAATTGGTCACAGGTCTGAAGGTATTGTTCAGAAAATAGGAGATTCTGTTGGAGCTCAGGATCAACTCTTTGAGTCTGCGTATTCCATTGAAAGCATTCTCGTCAATGTTGCTGATATGGTTGTGGTCAAGGTATAACCAGGTGAGCTGGTTGAGTCCTTTAAATTGATTATACTTCAGTTTCTGAAGGCTGTTATAGCGGAGGGACAACCCTAAGCAACCAGCAGATATACTCGAGGGTATTTCCTGTAATTTCTGAGATTCACAATATACCATTTTGCCTTCACACCTACAGCCCTTAGGGCATCCTCGCTCAGCAGAAGAAAGCATTGTCAGTAAGACAGTGGGGGCTATAACCAGTGCTACAGCTGATCCGCTCAGTAGCCTAATTACATTGAAACCTGGAAATGAAAACAACTTAGAAAAGTTATCCCCCCAAAATAAGAATGCATTTTTTTAAATCAAGCAAAAAACACAGACACGTATTTTCATGTTTAGAAATGTAAACATTTAGGTAAGCATTTCACATCAGAGAGCATGGCTTTGTCATTTAAGGAGATTGCCTCTAGTATATTTTAAAACAGTTACATGAGAAACCCTGTCCACTAAGCAATGGAATTGATCAACAAGGTAATCTCTAAAATAATTAAGGCAGAATTATGACATAGACTAGAGGATTTTTTTACAAAGAAGGAAAGAAGAAGAAAATGAGAAAACATACCCATCCTTTGTACTGTTCAAAGGTCGTCCTCAGGTCTTTTGCTTTGGCTTAGGGGCCACTTGCAGGACAACCCTTGTCAGCTGCAGTGTAGTGAGTCAGGGCTTGCCGGCACCCAGGAAGAAAAATTGGACCCCTTGGGAGATGGACCGATTTTGGAACATCATTCTTTGCCAGCCCCGCAGAACACTCCAAGAACAAATAAATCCCCACACTGCATTCGCAGCAAAACATCAGAATCTTCCTAGGTAATGGGATCTTCATGGATATTACGTTTTTGCATCTTTACAGTCCCCCCCCCCTTGAGGGAGGGTGTTTTTTTAAAAAAAAAAAAACACAAAACTGGCTTCTACAATTTCTTCTTTTCAAAAAGCATCATGTATTCCTCCAGGCAATGTGGGACTACCTGGGCTGCCACATCTGTAACTCCATAGCCCAGCAGTCTTGTGCAGAAGCACCCAGCTCAGCCACGGCGCTGCTGCGTTAGAGCCCAGAAGGCTGGAGAGCCCCGTACTGCACACACGCTCAGCTCACTTCTGCAGACTGTCATTCTGAAAGCTTGCTCGCACTGTTGCTGGGGTTTCAGAGAATGCAGTCTTATGTAAAGCTGCCCCCAGTGGTGAGGAGCTTTATGGGCATGTGCAGAAATGTCTCTCTTTTATCTTGCAAATGAGCAGGGCTCTCGGCTGGAAAATGAATGATTCTTTTGGGTGGCTCAACCGAAAGTGAATGGTCACCCTAATCAATACCTAGCAACATTTTGTGTGATTTCCTTCTTGTTGTACAATTTGGCAATGCCTGTGTGGTCTTGTTAATTGCTAAACATGTGCTTTTCCATGTTTTTCTAGAGCTTGACATTAAGTTCATAGATCGGATGTCAATTTTTCTTCACCTCAATGTAGGCTTTGAGCTGAAATTTATAAAAATGAATTATTGAGCTTTCCACAGACCTGCATTAAGTGTGTGACCCATTGACCTTTTGGAGTCATAGTGATTAGATTATGCAAGGTGTCTCCAGAGCACACAGGTTTTTAGAATGGGGGAGGGGTGACTGACACATGAATTAATAGGTACAATAGCATTTATGGTTTTCACACAAAAGGTAGAATTGGTTTAATGGTTTATGACTTGATTTGTTGTTTTGTTTGCTGTGGTTTTTCTTTTTTATTAGAAGAGAAATAAACCATTTTTAGTGCTAGTATAAGAATCAAGAGATCATTTGGTTCGTAGTTTATTGATGCCGCCACTGTTTATTACACTAATAATATTTATTGAGTTCTTTCTAAGTGCTATAAGTGGACTATCTTGTTTTATCTTTTCAACAATAGTATTTTGTAGGTCCTATTATAGCCACCATTTCAAAGGTGAAGGAACGGGGACTTGCAGGGTTCACTTGAGTTCAAAGCCATATAGAAAGTGATTGGTAGATTCAGACCAAGTGGGTCCTCCATCTGATTCACTAGCAACATGAGCATCTTGTTCAGTAACGTTGTCGTGTTTATTTTGGTGAAAGAGTCAAGTGAAAATAAGGTCCATGAAGAGACAGGGGTAGGGAAGCTGTAATTTACAAATTATTGTTCCTTAGGACTGTATCAATTTCATTTGTCTGTGGCTCTTAGAGAATTATTATGAAAAATCAACAGGAATGGGTCGTTAGTCTAACAATGAAGAACACAGACTCGCTGACATTCTAATTCTTGCTAAAATTTACCAGCTATGTTGCCTTAAATACATTATTTATCCTCTTTGTGCCTCAGTTTTCTCATCTGCAAAATGGACATGAAAATGAAAACAAACACTTCATACTCATGCTTTGAGAATAAACACATCTTGCTATCTTAAAGTGGTTAAAATGGTGAGTAGCACACACTAGGTAGGCCTTTGTTTTTTGAAAAGTAACAGTTACCTTATGTTTGCTGATATCACTGGTTGCTTAATATTGAATATTAACTGAACTCACCATGCTAAACTCCTAAAGAACTACTCTGAAGAGTAATTTTAAAAAATATTTTATTTTTATTTATTTATTTGAGAGAGAGATACAGAAATAGGGAGGTAGAGTGAGAGAGAGAGAGAGAGAGAGAATGGGCATGCCAGAGCCTCCATCCACTGCAAACAAACTCCAGATATGTGCACCCCCTTGTGCATCTGGCTTATGTGGGTCCTGGGGAATCGAACCTGGATCCTTTGGGTTTGCAGGCAAGCACCTTAACCACTAAGCTATCTCTCCAGACCTAAAAAGAGTAATTTTTACATTCTATGCAATGGATTTCTGACATTCACTGAGTCTTGCATTCTTTGATGAGAAAACTTTCTGTAAACTTAATTTTTTCTTCAAGATGAATGGTTAGGTACTATTGGCCATAAATAACAAGTAACGTTTGTCTCTTTTCTACCCCAAAGCAGAGCATCCGGCACATAGACTTAGAGATTTTGTTTCGAAATAGATGATATTCTTTAAAACATTTTGTTAGTTTTTTTATTAGGTAAACTGGCTGAGAGTCAATTAGGGAGAGCTTTAACACTACCAAGGATTTCAAGTTTTGTAAGGATAATGCATGATAAACAAAAGGGGATTTTCAGATATTGGCCAATTCCTTGATCAATATGCTTTCAAGAGGACCGTGAATCCCATAATATCAACCTTGTTGTGAATGCATCTAAAGCACCCAGACCAGTGTGTGAAAACACAGAGTTCCTGATATGTCCCTCAAGATTCTGGTTCCGCACGGTAATCCACACAAAACTTCCAATGAGTCAGTAGCCTCTGGGATGTCTTAGGAATTCAGTGTATGAAATCCACAGATCATGGAAGGTGAAGTCTAGAATGATTTTATCATAGAGTTTAAGAAAAGGAAAGAAAGCAGAGCTCCTGCTGGAATCAAAATGCAAAAACAAGCCAATAAACAAAACAAAAAACAACTTAGTGTCTCCAGTTGGGGTCTTTTATGAGGGTTTACTAGGTAGAGGCTGAGCTGGTCATTAAAGTTCCCACACAGGCTCTTTTTTGAAGAAAGAGATAAGGAAAAACCAAACTCCCCATTCTGACCTTTCTGGCTTCTAGCATGACGGAAGCTGTGAGGACTCCTTTAGAGAAAAAAGAGACAAGGAAGAATCAAATTCCCTGTGACCAGCTGGAGGGTGTTCCTCATTTTTACTTTTGGGGGCTCTGCTAAAGACACCCCAAATTACTGTATACTTTTCACAAGAATAGTAAATATGTCTTCTAACATTCTCTTTTTGCACAATACAGAAAGTTAACTTTATTATTGTGTGTGTGAGGTTAAAATAGATGAGTGAGACAGAGAGTTTCTTGGGTCCAAAATTTGAGTTAACACTGAAAAACTAGTGGGATCTGAAGTAAAGTGGGGTGGGGGAGAAGCTTCAGAATGGCAGGAAAGACTTACAGAATCTCAGACTGGGGGTAAGCCAATTAGTGGATCCTACAAGCTATAAAAGCAACAGGCAGGCAAGATGTACAAACAGGAGAAATTGGGGGAGAGCAGTAATCATCTGTTTTTGATCAGATCAGAGGCCTGCCCAGTGGAATGTAATGCACACCTGGTACTGAGAATCAAGTCAGAAGCCTATGGATTGGAAGGTCATGGAATCTAGAGAGAAGCTTCCTTGGTTCTCTGGCTAACAGGAGAGGTTATGCAAATCAAAAAGGCTTCTAAATGTCTGTATTTATCCCCTTTGATCCATGATGCTGTCATTCTTGGCTAGAGAATCTGATTTTTACAGATGACAATGAATATCAGGGAGACCCACAAGCCATCAGGATGACAAGAAAACAAAAGCCAGTTGCCTAGCATGAGATGTTATCTCCATCCCATTGCCAGGGCCCAGGAAACACTGTAGAGGAAGTAGGGGAAGTGGCAAATTATCTGAGTGTTGCTCCCAGGGCTAGCTAGAGAACCTCCTTTAGGGAGAGGGCAGTAGACAGTGAGGAGACTCAAAACTCATCAGAGCAGGAAATCAGAGGCTATTGAGAACTTCACACTAAAGGAGACTTCTAACATACCCTCTGGGGCTCAGTGAATGCCGGGGTTTTTTCCCTCCACCACCGGCAGGTAGAGCGGAAGAGAGAGAGAACTGGGCCAGCCGCTTCTCTCGAGGCTGAGCGAGAAGGCAGGTGTCGGCGACTCAAACCCCTCCCCCCCTAAAACACCAGGGAGAAAAACCACATTGAGTCGCGGAGACCGTCTAAGGCGGAAAAATCTCTCCGTTTATTGTCAGGGGAGGTATTTATATGTTTTGAGGAAGGGGGCGGGAAGAGGAGATGAGAGAAAGGTATAAGGGCCAATAGTATTTCACCACGTCAGCAGCAGCTGGGTGGAGGCAGTTTCAGCTTAGCTGCTGAGTCACTTCAAGGACAGGTCACCAAACTCTACTCAGGCTCTGGAAGCTCGACTAGGCCTCACCGGGAGTAGGCCAAGACTGGCTGGGCTAACCACTCGGCTTCACACCGGGCAGCGCCCAACAAGTGAACACTGCAGGAGAGGGAACAGAAACAGTGTAAGAGCCACAGGTTAGAAAGGTGTGCTGTGAAGCATTGTCCCCATCACAGAGACTGAATGGTGCATTCATAACCCACCGTCAATGCCAATAGCCCCACTGAGGAGGGTCCTCAGTGGAATGTGGGCAGGGGAGAGGGGACATAAGAGTATAAACCAAGGGTAATATGACCAGTTTGCAATATGTTCATATATCAGAGTCCTCAATAAAAAAAGAGGAGGAAGCCTCAGATCCCTGAGTAAGGGGATTTTAGGAAGGGGAGAACTGCACTGTTGGGAGCAGGGAATTGAGTACCATTGACTCAATGTAGCTCAAGCCTATGTGATGGGGAGGGGCATTCCTTTTCTGGGTCTGGATATTTTAGCTACCTGGTATGGTTTTCTGGAGTGCCTACAGAAACTCCCTGAGGGAAGTGAGGTATGGATTGTCACATTCCTATCTAGGAGCACAGGTGGTGATTGGGATTAAGTCTCATAAGGCTTAGTCAATTTCCTTAACAGTTGATAAGGACTGTCTGGTCTTGGGCATACCTGTTGGGAAAGGGTGGGCAAGGGAGTCAGCTTTCCCAAAATCTAACAATTATATAATATACCAATGGGACTCCACAACTCATATGTATCCAAAAAAAATTCTAAAGGGAAAAAAATCTGTTGCTTATTTTCATATTGCAGTACTTAAAATTTTCTGATTTTTCTCACTGTCACTACTTAAAAAATATTTTTATTTAAATAATTAATTTATTTATTTATTTATTTATGACTGATAGAGAGAGAAATAGGTAGAAAGAGAGAGAGAGAGAGGGGAGAGAATGGGTGCTCCAAGGCCTCCAACCACTGCAAACAAACTCCAGATGCATGCGCCACCTTGTGCATCTGGCTTATGTGGGTACCAGGGAATCAAGCCTCAAACTGGAGTCTTTAGGCTTCACAAGCAAGTGCTCAACCACTAAGCCATGTCTCCATCCCATACCCTACTTTTTAATGGAGCAAAGTTATCAACACACCTTGCAATCCCAGCAGCTACAGAGAGCCACCCTAGCATTGCTGGAGGACCCTCACATCCCATGACAGAACTGCAAAGGAGGCCTAAGGAATACAATCCTGTCACTTCAATTTTTCTAGTACAAGTGATCTTAGATTACTTATGGCAAACAGCATTCTTTCTTATGTTTCACTCCTTCCCTTAAATTTTCAGGCATTTTTCCTGGTACTTTGGCTCCCGATCTTGCCTTGATCTTTAGGCCTGATTCCATGCTCATTCTTTGGGTCTTGCATTTAATATTTCTTCTTCAAACTGACCACGTGTGTGTTTCTTAATAGTAATTTATGCTCGTTCTTGGTTAGGTCAGCCTTGAGGCCCTTCCCTTGGCACTAGCTCTTAAGTTGGTATTGTGGCTAGGTCTGGACTTGTTCATGCTAACGATCCATGGTGGAAACAAAGCACCTTTCTTTTGCAGTGAGTCAGTCAGAAATAGGGACCCCAAAAGATCATAGATGTTAACCTGTCCTGGAAAGACTAGAGGAACTCCAGTCTGAGTTAGTATGGCCACCAGGAACTTCTTCATTCTTCACCCTAAGAAAGTTTCCGTGGGTGTTCTCTGAACCTGGGCTCTCCCTACTGACCTTTCAACCAATCAAATTCCTTCATATACATTTAACATTGACACTGGGGTTCACCCCAATTAGACACTTAATTTGAATTTCTAGTCTATAGAGAAACCCAATCCAAGTCTCCCAAGTCTTGCTTTATGCCTCTCATAAAATAAATCTATCAATCATTTACCCTTCTTTTTGTCTGTATTTTTAAAAATTCTTTGCTAATCATAAGACAAAAGAACTAGAGACAAGGGCTGGAGAGATGGCTTAGCGGTTAAGGCACCTGCCTCCTAAGCCTAAGAATGCCAGTTCCAATCTCCAGCGGTTCCAATCTCCAGGTCCCACGTTTAGCCAGATGCAAAGTGATGCAAGGGCGCAATGCCGCACTTGACCACAAGGGGGCGCACACATCTGGATTTCGTTCACAGCAGCTGAGAGACTGCTGGTGCGCCCATCTCTATCTGTCTCCCTTTCCCAATCTCTCTGTCTCTCTCCAAAAAAAAAAAAAGAAAAAAAAGAAAAAAAAAAAAGAACTAGAGACAAGACAGGCACTGGTTTGGGGAGTTCCAAGCCCATCCAGAGCCCAGAGAAGGATCGCCACCTCTTAATCCCATTAACAGTAAAGTACTTGAAGGGGAAAGTATCAGTGAGGCTAGATGAGAAATCAAGAATAAAATATTGCAATTCCAAGCCATACGAAATACGTAAGGCTGCAAAAATTATTCATAGTGTAGTCCCTCAAAAGAAAAGGAAATATAAACACTTTTAGTAATTTTCTGGCATGTTTTTCAAAGTTTATCTTTATTTTACTTGTTGACTACAGCCAGTTGATTATTTTCTACTTCCCTTTCAGCACAAGCAGAATTATGCTCCATTATGTTTTTAGCAACTTCTTTTGCACTTGACATCACATACAGAACTAAACATAAACTACCTGACAAGTTAAATTTCCCCAATGAATCTAGGGCCTCGTGATTTATACAATTACTCAACATAGTGTTGTTGATCTAAACACTTTTTATTACACTTATGGTACTTCCAATAGCTAAGCATATTTTGTTTAAATTGGGTAAATAAATCAAGTCCCAGTATATCAGGCCAAATTTCAGTCCAATATGAAATCGAATTGCCAAATATCAAGTTAGAAAAACAAGATAGGAGGAGGTTGCACTGATATCTTCTGAGTGGCTGGCCTCGGAGATTTCATTGATTTAACATGCGTGTAGTCTGAAGAGCAGTTAAATCCAAGGCACTGCTCCAAACACCTGCAATGCATCAGTGCACGAAGGAAAGGCATGAACCTCTGTGAAACTTGCAATCTTAATGACTAAGGCAATTTAAACAAACAAATAAAAATATATTAGTGGTGTTATTATGGTTTGAATCCAAAATGCGCCCCATAGACTCATGTTTGAACATTTGTTTTCTGGTTGTTGATGGTGTTGATCAGGAGGCTATGGAACTTCAGGAGATGGAACATGGATCACAGAAGATTTCTAGGGTTGGGTCTTGAAGGTTGTAAGCCAGCCCTTATTTCAGAACCATCTCCACTTCTTGGTCTTCTGTGATGTGGAGAGCCTCTGCCACAAGGCACCACTACTGCGAGCTCCACCATGTCTTTCCACTACGATGGACTGAGACCCTCTGATGTTGTGAATGAAAGTAAAGAGTTCTTCCAGTACAGTTTTTTTTTTTTTTTTTCTTGTGAGGTATTTTTGTTACAGCTATGAAAATGTAGCTGTTAAAAGATGGGGGAAAAATAAGAAAAAAGAAAAATATAAGGCTGATTGAGTGAGAGATGATGTGAAATTTTAAGTAGTATGGTTATAGGCCCAGAAAAAGAGTGGCTTGAGGAAACCCTTGAAGGAGATGGGCTTTATGTACATATGCAGATGAAAAATGTCTAGTGAAGAGGCCCCAGGATGGAAGCAATCAGTCATGAATAGAGAAAGAAAGCCACAGAGGAACTGGAAATGAAGCCACAGAGATCCTAGGTACTGGGCTATGGAAGTTATTTTTATGTTATTATGAGAATGTTAGTGGATTTATTATCGACAAACTGGAAAGGCACCATTATATTTTGTATAGAATAAACACATAAACTTGCTCATCTATTAAAGCATCCTACTATGGATTGAATGCTTTTACTCTTTCCAAATTCAGATACTGAAACACTGTTTTCCCATATGATGGTGCTGGGAGACAAAACCTTCATTAAGTCATGAAGTCATGACTCTGGAGCTCTCATGATGGGAGAAGAGACTTCAAAGAGCACTCATTGCCTCTCTGTGTTTAGCCACGCGAGCATCCCAGCGAAGGCATCTGTCTGTGTGTCCTTTTCAAAGCTTTTTCTAGAAATCAGATCAGCTGGTGTTTCATATTTCTAGCCTATAGAACTCTGAAAACTAGTGTTTGTTGTTTATGTCACCCAGTGCATGGCTTTGTTTTTTTTTTTTTTTTTAATTTTTATTTATTTTATTTTTAGAGACACAGAGAGAGAGAGAGAGAGACAGACAGAGAGAGAGGGTAGAGGGAGACAGATAGAGATGGGCACACAGCAGTCTCTCGGCTGCTGTGAACAAAATCCAGATGCGTGCGCCCCCTTGTGGTCAAGTGCAGCATTGCGCCCTTGCATCACTTTGCATCTGGCTAAACGTGGGACCTGGAGATTGGAACCGTTGGAGATTGGAACCAGCGTTCTTAGGCTTAGGAGGCAGGTGCCTTAACCCCTAAGCCATCTCTCCAGCCCCATGGCATTGTTTTTATAGTCCATACTGACACAGTCAAGTCATTCTTTCTGGCTGCTGGGATTATAGCAGGAAGAAGACTTGAGGTTACTGCCCTCCTAGTCCAGGACCAACATAATAGCCATAGAAGTGGTTAGAACTGGTTGAATTCTACATATATTTTACAACAAAATAAACATTGTATTTCAAAAATTTTTCTATTTTATTTATTTATTTATTCATTTATTTATTCATTTATTTATTTGCAAGCAGAAGAGAGAGAGAGAGAGAAAGAGAAAGAGAGAGGGAGAGAGAGAGAGAGAGAGAGAGAGAGAGAGAAGCTAGACACAGAAAGAATGGTCATGCCAGGGCCTCTAGCCACTGCAAATGAACTCCAGATGCATGCACCCCCTTATGCATCTGGCTTATGTAGGTCCTGGGGAAATCAAACCTGGATCCTTTGGCTTTGCAGGGAAGTACCTTAACCACTAAGCCATCTTCCCAGTCCCTAAACATGATGTTTTTGGTTGATTAGAAGTGGAGAACTGAAATAACTAAGGAAAAATACAGATGTGGTTTATTGCCTAAACAAATTTGTCGTTCAAATTTTGGATATCAGACTGAATTTAACATGTCAGAAATGTTTGGATTCACCACTCATATTTTTTTTCAACTTTATGAGACTTTAAGTTTTTATATTTCATTTTTAATTTTTATTTTAGAGAGAAAGAGAGGTAGAGAGAGAGGAAGAAAGAGAGGGACAGAATTGGTATGCCAGGGCCTTAGCCACTGTGAACAAACTCCAGATGCTTGTGCCACCTAGTGGGCATGTGTGACCTTGTGCTTGCCTCACCTTTGTGCATCTGGCTTACATGGGATCTGGAGAGTGAAACATGTGTCCTTAGGCTTTGCAGGCAAGCTCCTTACCTGCTAAGCCATCTCTCCTGCCCAGAGACTTTAAGTTTTAAAAGCACCATTTCATTCATTCATCCATCCATCTATTCATTCATTTTTTTTATTTTTAAAATATTTTATTTATTTATTTGAGAGAGAGAGAGAGAGAAAGATAGAAAAAGAAAGAGAGAATGGGCACGCCAGGGCCTCTAACCAGTGCAAACAAACTCCAGACACATGTGCCCCTTTTGAATCTGGCTTACATGGGTCCTGGGGAATAGAACCAGGGTCCTTAGGCTTCGCAGGCAAATGCCTTAACCACTAAGCCATTTCTCCAGCCCTCATTCATTCATTTGTGAGATTGAATCTTGCTACATATATAGCCCAGGCTGGCCTAGAACTCACTCTGTAGCCAAGTATGGTCTCAAACTCAGGATCCTCCTACGTTACTCTCCCAAGTGCTGACATATCTGTCATATACCACCAAGTTAAGCTTTTAAAACAGCCTTTTGATATCAGGCCTCAAAGCACTGTGATATAGTTTAAAATATTATGAAAATAGTTTAACAGAAGCTCATAAAATGATTAGAAAAATTAGTCTTCATGCAGCATTCAAGTATGTTTTTTTTGTTTTCAAGTGGTCTAAACAGATGGGTGGGATTAACGTTCTCTTTGCTCATATCCTTGGAGGACGGTGGAGCCAAAAGCTTTGTCAAAGCTGAGAAATTTTAGATTAAATATTCTAGAAAGTAAATGCGATGAATCAAATATATCTTTCAGGAATGGTTTAGAGAATAACCATGTACTGCTTATTGCATATGCCAGGTGACATTTGGAGTTTGAAACTGATTCTGGGCAAACTTTTCGGGGTCTCAGAGTTTTTATCTGCAAAATGGAAGTCATCAAACTGGCACATGAATTTTTAAGGGCTTGTTTGGGAATAACTTCCAGAATTTGTGTTTAGGTGAGCTATAAGCTATAGAATGCTTTAAGACTCTTTTGGAATCAGAGTGCTTATGTAAACACTATTCTTTTTAGATTCTAAGTTTTCTGGTCATAAGAGTACACAGTAGTGAATGTATATCAAGGGTCACCAACATGACCAAGGACAAAGCAGTGTTTCCTAATGTTTAAAAATTCCTCTTTTTTTTTTTTTTTTTTTTGCGAGATAGGGTCTCACGCTGGTTCAGGCTGACCTGGAATTAACTATGTAGTCTCAGGGTGGCCTCAAACTCTCAGCGATCCTCCTAACTCTGCCTCCCTAGTGCTGGGATTAAAGGCATGTGCCACCACACCCAGCAAAATTCCTCTTTCTATTATAATTTATTGCAGCTCTGCATTACACGCATTGCACTATTGATGTTATTTGTTCTGCCCTATGATTTGATTGACATTTGTGATGCTATCACACCATGAAATTGCTAGCATGCCAAGATAGAATTAGTTTGAATGTACTCATATACATGTGCACATTCACAGTTATTTTCTGATCTTCGCCAAAGTAGTAGCATGTCTCTTGAAATATCCATGGTTCCATCTGCTTGCTCTAAGGGCTCAATTTAAAACCCTGCCTGGTCACATATGGCTGTGAATGAATGTCTCTGACTTAGATAAATTGATGCAGAATGTTCCAGGTCAGACCATTAAGACAGTCTCAGTATCTTTCTGGAAAGAGTATGAATGAGACCTTACAATGTTATTCAATAACTCACTCTGTCTCTCCTGAATATATGTGCATACAGCAACAGCAATCCATCTTGTGAGATCCCTGCCCTAATCAAATTTTGAGAATAGGGAAATGAGGAAAAATCCTTATTGTGAGTCTTCTTAATACCGAACATGACTTCATAGAAACAAATAGAAATGATCATTTTCCTTTTTTTTAGTGAAAACTTAAAAACATACAGAAAAGGGATAGGATAATAAATGTCAACTTCAACAATTACTAATATTTTGATAATTTTGTTTATTTTCACTCCTTTTAAAAGCAAATCTTTAGGCCAAAATGCATTTCTAAACATTAATATTTAATGTGACAATTCAACATTACTATTAATAAAAAAATTAACAATAAATTGTGGTTTATTTGAATCAAGTCAAAATAGTGTTTGCTTTTCATGCCTGTACAATCTCTTATTTTTTTGTCATCAAATTCTAGAATCTGAGGTCTTGGGTGATAGCTTGTTCTTTGATCTCTACATGGTTGTTTCTCTTTGTGTCATCTAACTTGTAAAAGGTCAATTTTAGTAGCCTCTGTATTGAGCTAAGGTCAATAATTTAGGCAGACTATATAGCATAAATTGATGACTGGGGCATCTTTTCATTCTCAGTAATTATTTAAGACTTGAGGGACTTTTGAGTGATAGGGAACTTACAGTATGGGTAAAATATATATTTATGTTTTAGGAAATTTATGTTAGGGTGGAGTTCTGTAATGGGACTGATGGCAAGTTTTGGAATAGCAGTTCATCATCACAGGGTTCCACACAAGTCAGTGCTGCTCTAGTATTCATATTATTAGGATTTTTGTTCCGTAATTTCTTATCACATTTGTCTTTTTTTTTTTTTTGCCTATAGTTAGCAAAAGCAATTTTTATGTTGTTCTTTGCTGAGTACATTAGCTCATTTGTGCATTGATAAGAGATGTTTTTCTAACAGTATGAATAAATTCCTGTGAAGAAAACAGCCATTGAACTTTGCTGTATGATTTCATATAGAGGAAAAAAAATCATTTTCCAGTTTTTCATTTAGAATAAATTCCATGAAGAAGCATGTGGCATCATATTATATTTGCTGTATGTCCCAAACTTCTTATAACTTCTCACAAAGAAATTCTAGCAGAGTAACTGTAAAAATGCCTTTAAACCAAATTTGTACCTTAGTATTTCATGTTTTGTCTGGATGGCTGGAGATTGATTGCAAAGTTAATGTTATTTAAATAGTATTATAATCAAGATTTTACAATATTTGTTTCACATATATTGAAGTATAACAAGAATTTTTGAACAAAATTTTATATTTTGTTGTTTAAATCATTGCATGTGTTAGTTTCAAATGATCATACAATTGTATTTTAAAATTTGGCTTGCTGGAAAGTATATCAGCACAAAGACTTCAATTCCCCAACCTTCAGTTGGGAAAGATAATAGATAATAGAAATCTTGATTTAGATGAAGAGAGAAATGTTCCATAGGTTGGTTCTACTACTATGTTTGAAACAAGATCTGGCTTGTAACAATTGCGGGCTGCATATCTACAATACGTAGATATTTTGAGATGTGAAAAATGCTACATAGGCTTGTGATGTGGTAGCAGAGAAGAGAAACCTATGGGTCCTTCAGCTCTACTAAGTGCATTAGCCTATTTGAATACTCATGTTAGCTGAGCTGATGGCTCTTTCCTGGTATATTTGGTAGCTGGGATCACTCCCTGGTTGAAAAGTTACCTAGACTGTGGGGAAATGCTTGAGAAACCTTTGTGGCTCACAGCTTGAGCCCCCACGTGGCAAAATTGTGATTTAGGCAAATATTGAGTCAGTCCACAAGCAAACACTATGGGTGCTTCATAAAGTCACATGTCATGGTGATGACACGAGGCAACAGTAAAATAAAAACGGACATCAAAGTAGCAGAGGGGCTGGTGGGAAGTCGGAGGACAAGCGAGCTTGTCGGAAGGAGACTATGGTCAAACTACATCTTGTACCTATGTAAAAATTGTCCTCCCAATTTTCTTGCTACTGTAGATACAAATGGTTGAGAGATACAAATGTCTACCATCAGAAGATATGTTCCCTGTCTGATGAGACAGAAAAGTAAACCTCATAGCAACACACTCCAGTGCTAACTAGTAATAAATCCTCTGAAGATTAAATCGGGCTAAGGCTACAGTTCCGTGAGATGGTCATACAATGCTTTTGGAGGATTTAGTTGAGAGCCTGCAGAGAATGGCTCACATGATTCTTTCCCCTCAGATATAATCATCTTTTGTATTTTCATTGGTCACCACTAAAATGAAGGAAAAAGGTCTGGAACGATGGCTCAGCTACTAAAGGTGATAGCTTGCAAAGTCTCACAACCCAGGTTTGATTTCCAGTACCTGCATAAAGCCAGATGCCCAAAGTGGCACATGTATCTGGAGTTTGTTTGTAGTGGCAAGAGACCCTCATGTACCCATTCTCTCCCTCTCCCTCTTCCTCCTTCGCTCTCTTTTTCTTTTTGTCTCTCTCCTTTGCAAATAAATAATGACTAAAAAATTTAAAAATATGGGGATAACAACTCTTTTCAAACTACATTCTACACTTTACTTTTAAAAAGTGTGTATAAGGTGATGAAAGTTCCCATATCAGCCATTTCTCCAATTCCCTGAATATCAGCTGGGTTTGTTAAATTCAAGTTTGGTAGAACTAACTTGAATTAAGATAGTGCCCCCTATTTTAAATATTTTATTTATTTATTTATTTGTTTGTTTATTTGACAGAGAATGAGGAGAGAGAGAGAGAGAGAGAGAGAGAGAGAGAGAGAGAGAGAGAGAGGAAGAAAATGGACATGTGCCAGGGCCTCCAGCCACTCAAACAAATTCCAGACACATGCGGCAATTGTGCATCTGGCTAACATGGGTCCTGGGGAATCGAACCTGGGTCCTTTGGCTTTGCAGGCAAATACTTTAATCACTAAGCCATCCTTCCAGCCCATGTCCCCTATTTTAAATGCCAATGGAAATATGTTCCCCCCATGTTATACAAATTTCTATCTAATTTTGTTACAAATTGTTGTTTTCTAGGACTTTTGACTTAGATTTATTAATTTGCTAACATAGTTCATAGTGTTCAGGTAAATATTAATTATGTGGATGAATTTAAAGTATGTAATAAAGGAGATGGGTGAACAGACAGATGAAGGGGGGGTGGATAGGATTCCAAAAGGTTCCAACGACAAGATTTTCCCCATAGAATTCAGGATGGGCCACCTTGTTGACATGTGGGCATGTTTGTAAACCTAGAAGTTCTTTAAACCTTTTTCGTTTTTCAATGTAGGCATGATAGATGATAAGTCAGTCTCTCACTCTTTTCTCCTGCACAGAGGATGTAGTTAGGGTTCTTAAAGCCACAAGATTTTGATCATGGTTTGATTTTTCTGATGGCTAGACCTTGCCTTGAAGTTATCTAGGGGCCACCACGAATTAGCTCATCAGAACAAAAAATACTCCCGCCACCCACATAACTTAGCAAATTGAAAGGATTCCAGGCACTTTTATCAGAAACCAAGACAGAAACAAAATATCTATCATGTCATAGCCATCAACACCTTTATAGAAGCTTCAACTATACATTACACCTCTCTGACCCTTCAGTCAGAGTGGAAATGATCTCTTCTTAGGAAAATTGCACAGTAGGAATTTTGAACATCATTTTAGGAAACATTTTTAGAAAAAAAACATTAAGAGATTTAGAAGCATATATAAAGAATACACACAAGGACTGAAAACATGATTGAGAAAGCGAGATCATATGTTGTGGTTTGTGTACCAGGAATATTTGCTTCATGAGCTGTGACCCTATTCACTTAAGGACTGCTGCAGTTAGCCAGATGGGAGCTTCACCAGTAAGAGTCCACCTCCCAGCCCTCCCAGCACCTCCTTACCTCCCCCTTACTGACTTCTTCATTTCTGGTGTTTTGTTTCCTGTGCCTGTGGTGGCCTACTTTTTTTGATATCTTTGCACTTATCAATAATTGAATCCTGTTAGATTAGCTGATCATGGCTTATGGTGTTAGCTTTCTCAGGGTTATTGTAATTTAATAGGTTAAGTCATAAATAGAAAATATTAAGGAATAATATTTATTTATACAAAGATGAATTTTACACACATGATTTAAATAGCGAATGAGAAAGGGTCATATTGAAAACATCCACCTCTGTTCCTTTTCTGCAGTCTTCTTACTAATTAATCTTTCCATAGGCGATCACTTTATTTTGCTATTCATGCCTCATCATGCTTTTTGTATCATTGATAGTTCAATTTCTTGCTATTATATTCAAGAACTTATCCTCCTACTTACTGTGTTAATGTTGCTATTAAGGCAATATTAACTTGATTGATAATAATGACTTATGAGGACTGTGTAAACAAAGATACTGATAGATGAAATTATGTGCTACATAGTTCCCATTCTCATTAAATTTTTTATTTTTTATGTTCATTGAGAATTGTGCCTCCTCTTCTTCTCCATTTTTTTTTTTTTTGGAGAGAGTTAGAGAGAGAGAGAGAGAGAGAGAGAGAGAGACAGATAGAGAATGGGCGTGCCACCAGCCTCTCAGCCACTGTGAATGAACTCCAGACACGTGCACCCCCTTGTGGGCAAGTGTGGCATTGCACCCTTGCATTACTTTTTGTGTCTGGCTAAGCGTGGGACCTGGAGAATCGAAGGGGTGTTCTTAGGTTTAGCTGGCAGGCTCCTTAACCACTAAACTATCTCTCTAGCCCCATTTTTTTTTTTGAGGTAGAGTCTTACTTTAGCTCAGGCTGACCTGGAATTCACTCTGTAGTCTCAGAGTGGCCTCAAATTCACAGTGATCCACCTACCTCTGCCTCCCAAATGC
Source organism: Orientallactaga sibirica (assembly GCA_036365145.1). NCBI lineage: Eukaryota > Metazoa > Chordata > Mammalia > Rodentia > Dipodidae > Orientallactaga > Orientallactaga sibirica. The sequence continues at coordinate 23,060,125 of JAEOAD010000032.1, read as the reverse complement.
TAGGATTAAAGGCATGTGCCACTACACCTGGCTTCTTCTCCATTTTAAACTTGTGTAGTTTTGCCTATATTGCAAGGTAGTGATTTGTCTTAATTTTATTTTTATTTATTAATTTATTTTTTTAATTTGAGAGAAAGAGAGAGGGAGAGAGAATGGGTGCACCAGGGCCATCAGCCACTGCAAATGAACTGCAGACATGTGTGCCCCCTTGTGCACATGTGCGGCATTGCGTGCTTGCTTCACTGTGCATGAGTCCTTAGGCTTTGCAGGCAAGTGCCTCAACTGCTAAGCCATCTCTCTAGCTCTGTCTTAGTATTTTAATAGATTTGTCAAATTCTGATCTTCTCCAAACCACCAACCCAGATAATCTGTACCCCTCTCTCTGTTTCTCTGCTCCCATCTCCAATCACATTATTGTTTCCTGAATCCCTCATGTCCCTTTTCATGGTTTACTTCTTACTCTTTTGAACCATAATCACCAAGAGATTCCTTAGAAAGGTTGAACGTACAATGAATATTTCATGTTTTGTTTTTTTCAGTTCATCCTTAGTGATGGACAGATTGTTGTAGATATAACTTTGGTGCTGAAATCAGTTTCCTCAGAGTCTTTGACTCTGTTCCTCTGTCTTCCACACTTCCCTTCCAGCTGAGCAGCAGACATGGTTCTGACTCCCAGTCTTCTGTAGATGGTGGTCCATCAGTCTCCACTGGGTGCTTTTTTTTTTTTATTGACAACAAAATATACTTACATACAAAAAGTGCATAGTATTTCCCTCCCCTCCCCCCATTCCCCTTTAGAACTCCACTCTCCATCATATCCCCTCCCTCTCTCCATTAGTCTCTTTTTTAATTTGATGTCATCATCTTTTTACTTTTATTATGAGGGTCTTGCGGAGGTATTGCTAGGCACAGCAAGGTCTTGGATATCAAGGCCAATTTCTGTCTGGGCAGTTGCATTGTAAGGAGTCGTACCCTTCCTTTGGCTCTTCCATTCTATCCGTCTCCTCTTCCGCAATGGTCCCTGAGCCTTGGGGGGTGCGACAAAGGTGTTTCAGTGCTGGGCACTCCTCCATTCCTTCTTCTCAGCACTATGTTGCCTTTTGGATCATCCCACTGGGTGCTTTTATCATGGTGTACATTCCCTGGTATTTGGAAATTGTCTTAGAATTTTACTGTAGTTTGTGTATTTATTTATTTATTGGTTTTCCAAGGTTGGGTCTCGCTCTAGCTCAGGCTGATATGGAATTCACTATGTATTCTCAGGGTGGCCTCAAACTGTCAGCGATCCTCCTACCTCTGCCTCCCAAGTGCTGGGATTAAAGGCATGTGCCACTACACCCGGCTTGTTTATTTTTATTTATTTATTAGCAACATATAGACATAGAAAGAGGGAGAGGGAGAGAGAGAGCGAAAGACAGAGAGAGAGAGAGAGAGAGAGAGAGAGAGAGAGAGAATGGGTATGCCAGGGCCTCCAGCCACTGCAAATGAACTCCATATTCATGTGCCACCTTGTACATCTGGCTTATGTGGGTCCTGGGAATCGAGCCTCAAACCAGGGTCCTTAGGCTTAACTGGCAAGCACTTAACCACTAAGCTATCTGTCCAGCTCTAGTTTATTTTTTTATTCAATATTTGGTACTTGTTGGACTCTTTAAAGCTGGAGGCTTATGTTATTGGTTTTATGAAAATGTCTTGTTTGTAATGATTTCTCCCCATTTGTTTTCTTTGGGATTCTATGGGGCTGAGTTTGTACATCTTGGATGGATTTTTTTGGCTTTTCTTTCCTATTTCCCACCTCCTCATCTTCCTATTGATCACAGTGATTTCTAAGTTTTATACTGAGAATTTATTTATTTATTTATTAAACGTGAGCATTTATTTATTTGTTTATTCATTAAAAATTTACAGATCAACAAATGGCTGCAAAATCACATCTAGGAATCAAGCTTTGGGGTCAGGCTGTACTATAATGATATAGGGTCTAAGTCTTACACACTTTCAACATCCATGATGTGGGAGGGTCAGGTACTTGCTATACAAGTATAAGGCCCTGAGCTTGGATCCCTAGCACCCATAGAAAAGCTGAGTGTGATGGCACAGCTGTTGTCCCACTGTTGGACAGGGGAGATGAAATGACGATCCCTTGGTCTGGCTGGCTAGCTAGTTGTAGTCTGTGTCACTTTGCTGGCATAGACTCTATTCCAGGCACAGTGTGGGGGAGGAAAGGATTCATTTCAGACTTAAAGATCCAGGGGGACGTTCCATCTGTGGCAGAGAAAGCTGCTTCCGTATATCCAAATGCCGAGGAACAACCAAAACAGCCTGTGAAAACCAAAAGCAACACACATGAATGGGCAGCAAACAGAAGAGATGCTGGCAGAAGTCTGAGTGCTCTGCATGACTCTGGGCTGGAAATCAGACCCATGCCCAAACACACCTGGGGGCTGGGCCCCAGTATCCAACCCCCAGTGACCCCCTCCTTCAACCAGGCAGCTGGACACCGAAGTTACAAACTTTAATGAAACATCTGAATCTACTGGGGGGAGGGGGCATACACTCAAATCACCACACAAGTCTAGCCTTACCATTGAGTTTCTGGTTAGGTAGAGACTCTGTCTCAAAAAAGAAGATGGAGAGCTTTTGGAGAAGACACACAACATTGACATGTGGCCTCTACACACACCTGTGCACTCCTAGCACATATGCACACACACACACACACACACACACACACACACACACACACACACTACATATATAGTCACAGGCAAAGAATATTCATTTTATGAGTTTTTATAGAAATTGTTTGCTAATTCTTGTATTCCACCCTCATTTAGCTTGTCGTATTTGTTAACTCCATAGGCTGCATTTTGGTCCTTTGGCTTATCATCCTAGCATACTATGTCATTGTTCTAGATGTGACTATTTTTCCTTTTCCTCATCTGAGGACAGTTTGCAGTTTTGAGAGTATACTGCTTACTGCAGTTCCTGATTCCTCTGACATAATTTAATCTCTTCATTTTGGTTTTTTTCACACAGGAGGCTGTTTGAACACTATTAAGTTTCTTGTGCCTTCATTCAGATTAATAAGTGAGGCACAAAAAGCTGACAGAAAGTTCCTCATCTGCAGGCTAGTTTTGTGCTGTGGATTTTGGGTCAGCAAGATCAGATATGAGATATTTTCTCATGAAGAAAACTCCACATGCAGAGCATGTGTGTGTGTGTGTGTGTGCGTGCGTGCGCGTAGGCTGTGCATTGATGTGTGTTCATGTGTGGGGACCTGTATTCAAAAGCTGAAAAAAGACAGGTATCATATGATAATATAAATTTCTTCATTGTGTTCATTGGCTACATCTGAGAATATATTTTTTCTTAAAAAATACAAATTTGTCTTTAAAAAGCCACAGCTTATATGTGTCCTTTGTATATTACCTTTTAGTGTAATTAGTTGGAATCATGATAACATTACTGATTTGGTATATATAATTTCACTCTTGCTGTTTTTCTTCTGAGACACCCTAAGCTTCTACCTAGAGAAACAAAAACAATTAAACATGATATCTCATGTTCAAGCAGGCCACGAGTCCTGATTCTTAAGCTTTGTGTATTTTCCATGGATACTTCTAAAAGACTCGAGAGGTTTCATGTAATTTCAAGTGGCTTACAAGCTTTAGAAAGTTAAATTTGGAAAATACTTAGTGTTACCAACTGCTAGTGATACAATGGCTTAAGAGACTTATAGAATTGTTAAGGATTTTGAGATTATTTCATTCAAGCAACATTTTAAAGATTAGAAAATTGGAACCAAAAGAAATAAAGAAAATGTTAAACTCAAATATGTCGCAAAAACAGGACCTTTGGAACGTTGATCCTAGTCTGGTTCTTAGGAACATTCTGTCTTTTTTTTTTTTTTTTTTTGAGGTAAGGTCTCACTCTAGCCCAGGCTGACCTCGAATTAACTATGTATAAACAGGGTGGCCTCGAACTCACAGCAATCCTCCTACCTCTGTCTTCTGAGTGCTGGATTAAAGGCATGCGCCACCACACCCGGCCATCCTGTAATTTTAAAAATCAAATAAAAAACTTTGTACTGTGTGTGTAACTTCCCTCCTACTCTCATATATATTTATTCACACAACTTGAACTTAAAATCAGTTTTTAGATAGGGAGGATGTGAACAAGTTTCCAGATAATTTGTTTTCTCTCTCTAGAGTTACACAAGTAATTACATCTATTCAAAATATATACACCATGGTCTCACTATCCAAAGGTAATCCCTGTTAGGAGTTCATAACATTTTCTTGAGTTTGTCATATTCTTTACAATGAACAAAATAACTGTGAAGTTTCTCCTACTTTTGTAAAGTTTGTTTATAAAATACACTTTATCTTGAATTATTCTAGTTTGCTTTCTCTAAGTCACTGAAACATAACTTATTTCTTTTAAAAAAAGATATTTCTAATAGGGCTGGAGAGATGGCTTAGTGGTTAAGTACTTGCCTATGAAGCCTAAGGACCCCAGTTTGAGGCCACGTAAGCCAGATGCACGAGGTGGCACATGCATCTGGAGTTTTCAGTGGCTGGAGGCCCTGGTGCACCCATTCTCCACCCACGCACCTCTTTCTCTCTCTGTTGTTAATAAGTAAACAACAACAAAAAGATATTTCTAATATTCGATTACATGTGCTTTCTCCCATGTGGCTAACATCCTCTTTTACATAGCAAGTTATTCAACTGCAAGTGATAAGGTAAACAGAAAATAATTATCGCTTCCATCTCTTTTTAGATTTGGTGAGTCTTCAGTGAAATGTCACTGTAAAACTCCAAAATGTCTTACCCTTTCCTCAAAATACTGTCACACACTGGGTACATTATCCTCCTTCCTAAGCCTCACGACTAGCTCGCCATGCCACTGTTTAATCAGGATATGCAATGGTCTGAGTTGATTCACTGTGTTGCTCCATAAAGCCAGACAGTCGTCAGGAAGAGCAGGAGACTTCTTGCAGGGAAGAACCATCGCTTCCTCCAGAATCAGAGACAGAGAGGATCCACCGTGGCCTTGGGCCACTATCACAGAGGGGCCCATTGTCACTTCCGTCTAGAATCAGGGAGGGGACAAAGTTGAGGAGCACAGCTATGGCTACATTCCAGGGCTGCTCTTCCACTCTGAAACTGTTCATTTCTCTTTCCTGTCTTGCGTTTACCTTAGCTCCACCTCAAAGCTGTGGTTTGTGTAGTTTGCTTCCTATGGAGTCAGCTGGACACATTTTTGTCAGTGTCCACATGCGACCTCCACACACTGCGTCACTGCAGAGCACATCATTCTTTTGATATGTTTCAGTTAAAAATTCTAGAGAAGAAAACTAATGTTTTAAAACTATTTAATCCCATTGGTGTTACGAGTTGTTTATTTTCTTTTTTTAATGTTTTATTTATTTATTTGAGAGAGAGAGAGAGAGAGAGAGAGAGAGAGAGAGAGCACACCAAGACCTCCAGCCACTGCCAATGATATCCAGACGCATGTGCCACCTTGTACATCTGGTTTATGTGGGTCCTGGGGAAATGAACCTGGATGCTGAGGCTTCACAGGCAAGCGACTTAACTGCTAAGTCATCTCTACATCCCCCGAGTTGGTTATTTTCTATAAGTTGTAAATCAACCATAATTTCTTCTGTCGGATCTTTGGTTTCCTTAGGTTCCATCTATATATATGCTATATATATGTATTGAAGTTGTCCATGAGTTTTATTCAACAGAGTGTTCTTTAAATTCTGGGATGAAGGAGCCTCATACCTCTCTGATTCTACTCATCAGATAGTACATACTCAACATCTATTTATTGAGAGGAAAAGATAAAATGATTTGGTGGCAGGGGTTGTTCTTCTAATGGCCAGATCACCATTAAGATTTCCTATAAGGCCTTCCTGACACTGATTCACAGATCTGTGTCACCCAAGATACCTTCGAGTATATGGGAAATATGAGGGGAAATATGCATTAAATGTGAAAACAATCACACCTAACTTTACTTGGGCAGAACACTGGTTTGCATATCCCCATTGTAGTCTCTTTTTGAATAAAAGCTGTTGCAGGTAATCCCTCTCTCTGTCTCTCATGTAGCCCATTCTGGACTCAAGGTCACTATTAGCTGAGGATGACCTTGAGCACCTGATCCTTCTGCCTCTACCTACCCAGAGCTTTGATTACAGGTGTGTGCCATCATGCTGAGACCCCTTCTTCCCTTGTGACCTGAGAAATTGTACTTGAATTGTGTCCTGAACACAATCATATTCTCTGCAAAATGCCTCGTGTCACGTGGAGAGACACTTTTTATATTACTATGTTTACTCTCTGCCTCATCCATGGCACTATTTCCAAGTGGGTTTCTACTGACCACTTTACTGCAGTGTCTGTAGACTTCAATGTTATGATGAGGGACTGAAGCAGTTGCTCAGTGATAGTTAGAACACTTGCTTAGCACCTGTGAGGTCTTGAGTTTGCTCCTCAGCACTGAAGAAAAAAATATTAGATGCATGAAATCTTACCAAGAGTACAAGATTCAGACATAGCTCAAGAAGTCTCCATTCAGTGACTCTTAATAACACGACCCTCGCATGCCTACGTCGTACCTGTTCCCATTCGAGGTGTGATATGTAGGATTAAGAGAAACATTTCTTTTTTTCTTTCTATTTATTCATTTGCAAGGAGAGGGAGAAAAAGGAACACAAAGAGAGAGAGAGAGAGAGGAGAGAAAGAGGCACACTGTAAATGAAGTCCAGATGCATGTGCCACTTTGTGCATCTGGTTTTACATGGGTACCAGGGAATTGACCCCTGGCCATCAGGCTTTGAAAACCAGCACCTTTAACTGTGGAGACATCTCTCCAGTCCTAAGAGAAACTTTTCTATCCTCACAGTGATTAAATTCTAGTTGGCATAGAGATGAAAGACTAGTCACAGTGTGAATAGTGAGTGCTGTCATGAAAAAAGCATAGGGCACCTTGTGACTTCACAGCAATGGCATTACTGAAGACAACCTTCAGGGCCAAGAAGTAAGTTGTAGGGGAAAAAAAGCATTAATGAAAAAGGTCAATTAAAAAATGATTGAGGGCTGAGGATACAGCTCAGTAAGTAAAAGGCTTGCCTTGTAAGTATTAGAACTTTAGCTGCATCTCCAGAACACATATAAGAATGCCTGGCTTGCTAATTGTGTGCTTGTGATCCCAGGGCTGAGAAGGAGGAGACAGGCGAATCCCAGGGGCTCAGTAGCCAGCTTGTCCAGCCTAACTGGGGAACAGCAGGCCAATGAAAGACTCTGTCTCAAAAAAAAAAAATGTGCGCAGCATTTAAGATGACATCTGAGTTTGTCCTCTGACCTTCACATCTAGATCATGTGCCCAATAAATCCACACATGTGCACCAATAAATAAAACATGCACACATACACCAGTACACATAGACACACACACATGCACACTTGCATACACACACACACATAATAAAACATAAAAGGCAACACATCTAGCCCTAGCAGCAGTTATAATGTTCTTATTCACTTATTTAAGCTTCTTGGAAGAGATGATTAAGAAGCTATGAAACCTGACCCACCTCTGTTGAGCCCTCATCACCTATGGAGCAGCAAAAAATAAAAATAAAAATAAAAATAAATAAATAAAAATAAATAAATAAAACAAAACAAAAAACCAAAAAACAACAACAAAAAAACCAAGCAAGCATTATTAGTCAGTCCCTTCAAGGTGTCTTTGGTAGTCTGGACCAGCCTTTCGTCCTGGACATCCGTTAAAAGGGAAGACGCACAATGGTGACAGCTTGGATAAGATCCTTGTCCTCAAGCACTGTAACTTGACTGAGACAAATGTGGGCCTGTTGTCAGGAATAATTGTGTCTGGCAGCTTGCATGCTGCAAGGAGCTGGGATGAGCTCCCATTGTCACGTCAGCGGTTTGCGGCAGAAGCAAGAGCACCTGAAGTCCCTGCGAGATGCAGGACACAAAAGAGAAAAGTTTTCGGCTCATGATGCAAAAATCAATGAGGAGTCCCGATCCAACTTTTTTGGTCTTTCCCATGGGAGCGTTAGATGTCTTAGACAATTATACCAAGCAACCTGGCATGTGGCATGGACTAAGTTCATTTAGACTTTTTAGTATCAGAATCAATTTGAGGCCATCAGGTAGAACTTCCAGCCAAGGCTTTCAGGCAGACAATTCCCAGATGTGCTAAGTTTAGTCAAGCCAAGACAATGTCTTCTGGAATATTGATGGAACTTCTACACAAAATAAACTTTTTGTGGTAAGAAAACTCATGGTAATGCTTTCAGATTGGCCTCAAATATTTTTGACTGGCTTTACTGGTAGATCTCTATATATCCATGATATTCCGATAAACAGTCTGGATTCTTTTTGATGTAATTAATTTATTTCATCAGCATGAAATGAGAATGAAAGAAGTCTTTCCCTCTTTCTCATCACTGAGTGGTCATGGTGCAGGCGCTTTGGTATCTGTTGGAGACAGATATTAGATTCTTATTTTTTTTGCTGAATGTAACTGATGGTAGAGTGAGTTGAGCACTTTAATCATTGTACAAACTCATCATCTATGGTGTTCCAAAAGTTCCATAGGTGAGATATTGAAAATTTAAGGTTTGGCAGAAATGTAATACAGGCTTTTCTTTGCTTTCATATGGAAAGTCTTTTAAAATAATGATCTGGGCTGGAGAGATGGCTTAGCGGTTAAGGCGTCTGCCTCCTAAGCCTAAGAATGCAGGTTCCAATCTCCAGGTCCCACGTTTAGCCAGATGCAAAGTGATGCAAGGGTGCAATGCTGCACTTGACCACAAGGGGGCGCACACATCTGGATTTCATTGGCAGCAGCTGAGAGACTGCTGGCTCGCCCATCTCTGTTTTCCTCTCCCTCTCTCTCTATCTCTCTCTGTGTCTCTCTCTCTAAAAAAAAAAAAAAAAAATAAGGATCTCAGAAATCAACTTCAGAAATATAAACCCTTACAAGATAGTCACAACACATATATTTTAAAAGAGAGGGGAAAACAATTCTTTAGTTTTGGATTATATATTATGTAGCTGATGGGATAGAAGATCCCACTAGAAATTTATTAGGATCAGAAAAACAGGATAAGAACAAGGAGAACTGCAAGTATCCCAAACAATTTTTTCCTATTTGTTTTCAAGTTGGCTGTTGTTGAGGAAAACAGACATAAATTAGATCAACAAGCTTGCAAATTATATAAATTACTTCTGAATAAACATTAAAAATGTGCATGGTGCTCCCCAAGCAAACAGAAACTAAAATGACAGTGGTAACACAAAAGTCACTGAGGGACAGAATGGACATTGAGGATCTTTTGGGCTAGAAGATACAACAGCTTAATTATATAAAACGAATACACTGTAACCAAAACATGAAGAAGAGTTTTGATCCAATACTATAATTATTCTTCATTGTTGAGCATTTTATATAACTTTTAAAGTATGTAAAAATTATAGAGAATAACCCAATATGCTTTCCTGTACCCCTCTCTCAGGCCCACTGTCAATAATTAATGGCACATAAGTAAACTTCATTTACTTATGCTCTCAGTTGTCACCCCTGTCTCATAGATCTCTTTGAAGTACATCTCAGCTATTATATAAGCTATCCTTAGGCACCCCTCAAAAGACATGGGCTTTTAAAAACTATATTGCTCTGTTACTATCATCCTATTTTTTTAATTATTATTATTTTTTGGAGAAAGACACACATGCAGAGAGAGAGAGAGAGAGAGAGAGGGAGAGGGAGAGGGAGAGGGAGGGAGAGAGGAAGACAGAGATGGGCGCTCCAGCAGTGTCTCAGCTGCTGCGAATGAAATCCAGATGTGTGCGCCCCCTTGTGGTCAAGTGCGGCATTGCACCCTTGCGTCACTTTGCATCTGGCTAAACGTGGGACCTGGAGATTGGAACCACTGGAGATTGGAACCAGTGTTCTTAGGTTTAGGAGGCAGGCGCCTTAACCACTAAGCCATCTCTCCAGCCCTATCATCCCATTTTTAAGTTAGCAAAACCTAGTTAACTTCAAATCAAATATTAGTCAACATCAAATTCAACAGGTGCGCACTCGCACACACACACACACACACACACACACACACACTGTCATATGTGTGAACATATATAGTTTTTTGTTTAAATCAAGATCAAATTTAGATCTGTAGAATGCATTTGACTAACATAAACTCAAGGAAGCACTCGTCCGTCTGTTTTGTCTTTGGTCTTGTAGTAGCTTTGTTAATGAAACTGAGTCATCTGTCTATCTCATAGAACTTCCCACACTTTAGATGTTGCTGTGCCCATCACCATAATGTAGCTTAGAGTTTTCTTTTGACCCTTGGTGTTTGTAAGATATAGGTAAGCATAGAGGGTCAGTCAATCACATCCGGGTCATATATGCTGGCATCACATCAGGGAGCCCACAATGCCTGGTGTCTCCTTGTGAGGTTAAGATTGATGCATAGCCTCAGTGTGGCTGAACCGACCCATCCCTTATGAAGCTGCCTGTCAATTCTTCACCTAATACTTCAGGGGTCACTGATGATTATCACATAAATCAGTAGGTAGCACAAAATAGTAATATTCTAGCTCAATCATCCCTTTTGCATTTATTAGATAGAATCCTTTAATTTTGAATTTTTTTCTACTTTTGGATAAGAACACTGACCATGAGATCAAACTTACAAAACAAAGATATTTACCTTGAAACAAACTTTAAGCTAGAATTTACTACTGTTAACTATAGATACTATATTGTACGACAGTTCTCTAGAATACATTTCTCTTACGTAACTGAACCTTTATAGCCTTTGGGAAGAAATTTCCTCATTTCCCTTTCCTCAGAACCTGGCAACCAGCATTGTACTTGCTATTTCTATGAGTTTCACTATTATCCGTTATATAAATGAAATTGTGAAATATTTCTGTCCTTCTGTGGGCTAAACTAGTGTCGTCTGATTTCATTTGTGTTCTGAATGCAACAGGATTTCCTTCTTTCTGTAAGACTTTCTGGTACTTCATTATATGTTCACACATAGTCTCATGACCCATTCATCTGTCAGTGAACATTTGGATTACCTCATATCTTGAGTCTCATGAATAACGAACACTGCAGTGCACAGGGAATGTGTATGTCTTCAAGATGATGACTTCAGTTCTCTTGGATCTATTTCTCAAGGTACAGTTGCTGGTCAAACAAGAGTCTGTGTTTAATTTTCCTGAGGACTCTGCATGCTGTTCCCCCATCCCATACCATTTTATATTCTCATGGACAGGCGGCAAGGGTTCTAAATAGTCCACATCCTTGCCAAGTTTATCTTTCCTGTTTGGAAAATAGTCCTCCTTAACAGATGTGAGGTGATATCTTGTGAGTTTGATTTACATTTCTCTAGTGGCAAGTACATTTTATCTGTACCTGTAGGCTAGATTTATGCTTATCAGTGCCCATTGAACTCCCTTGTCCATTTAAAATTTTTTATTAATAATTATCATTATTGATTTTCTGTTGAATTATAGAATTTCCTCATATATTTTTGCTATGACTCCCTTAGGAAATATATAATTTACAAATATTTTCTTCCATTCCATATGTTGTCTTTTCAGTCTGTTGAGAACTCAGTAAAAGTCATGATAATGTTTCTGTGATGCTAAGATTAATAAGCCACCGCTTCTGGTGCAAGAGGGCTTAAGGTCTAATAGCAGAAAGAGACACATCAACCATAACTATCAAGATGTTAGTGTAGTGCTAAGGGAGGTGTGGTAGTTTGAATAGATGGCCCCCAATATATTCAGTGTTTTATTAGTTTATAGTTTGCATCTGCAGCCACTTGGCTGGAGGCAGTATCACTGGGTGGATCTTAAGGTGTGGTGGTGGGTTTGAGATTCCATTGTACAGATATGCAAAGTGTGCCTAGCTGGAGTTCCTAAGGGGTGCGGTACTGTGTGGCTTTTGGCTTGTGGCTTTTGCTCTTTGTGTTTGGTCCTGTGAAGAGCAGGCCAGCTTCTTCTGCCATTATGGAACTTCCCCTGGATGCTGTAAGCTTCAATAAATAAATCCCTTGCTCCATAGCTGTGCCTGGTCTGGAAGTTCATCTCTGCGAACCAGAAGAAGCTGTTACAGGAGGTAAGCACAGGATGCAGCCACAGGAACCCAAGGAGGGACATCAGTCTCAGACTCAAGAGTACTTGAGATGCATCCTAATGAATGGGCAAGAACTGACCAGGAAAAAGTGAGACACAAAGTACAGATGGAGGGATAGGCAGCCATTTAGTCTTATATAACAGGAAATGAGAACCTAGATTCTAGACCCTAGAGAGACAGGGTGGGGAAGGTATCTGGAAGGGGCTTGCCCTATGAGGTCCTTGACATTGGTCCATGGAACCTGAATGTGGACTGGAAGATACTCAGTAGCTGAGAGAAGAAAGGACTTCAACATTGAACTGTTGAGCTCATTGTTGGTCTCAGATAAACCACCCTGTATTCGGTTGTTTGAAAGCTTGAAGAAGCAAGTCTTAAACGTCAGAACATAACCTGTTGGATATGCTGCACTAGTAAGTGTTGTCATTTGTGCACACACACCAATGCTAGCAAACATCTCTGGCCCAACTGCTCCATTATCCAGCTAATAACCCAAATAGATTTCATCTACTCTAGAAATTTCTACAAATAAAAGTACTTTATAGAATCCATTAGCCTATAGAACAATCACAGTTATTTAGATCTAGAAAGAAGATTATATTCTGTCACAAAATACCCAAAAGTCATGGTACTCTGTGGGGTTCCATGAAATATTTATATTTGAATTTTAAAATAACTATTGGATCTTGTCCTAATTTGGTTCCAACTGTATGTTATCATTTATGAAAGCAATTGTTTATAGAGGGATTTTGTATTTTCCTTTTCATTTCTGGGGACATATAATCTACCAGAAGAAGTCTATGGTAGAAAAAGGATTGTTTCAAACTCACAGATTCTACGGGAAGCTTCATAATGGCAGAGGAAGTTGGCTCACTTGACCATGCATCCACAAGGAAGAGAGCACAGCCAGCAAGCATGAGCTATGAATATACAGGGCTGGTCTCCTCCTTAAGGTTGGTCTGCCCATGACACACTTCCTCCAGCAGGTTCCACCTTCCAAATGGCGAAGGCACAGGAGGAAAGTGAATCACAAACACCTGAGGCTATGGGACATTTTGCATTCAAACCACCACAAGAAGTTAGGAAGGTCCTATTCTGCTGCTTTGTATGATAGTCAAGGTTAATCCTTGTGACTTCTTAGGAAGCTATTTGTGTTGAGAAATGGAGAGATTATGAAAATAACAAGGTTTGTAGCTGGTGAGATTATGACAGTGGGGTTTGTGGCTGAATTCATATGAAGCCATTTTAACTCCAGGATGTCAGTATCACACTGCCTTCCTCCTCTGGAGTACATTAAAAGAATTAAAAACACACAAAAAGGATATCTCTGAAGAAAATTTATCCTCTCTTCATGGACAAACCTTATTTAATTTTGCTAAACATATTTTTATCTGTTTTTCAAATTTTGAATATTCTTTAAAACAGTCACCTTAAGATCCATTGATGCCCACTGTTTGACAGAAAAGGCACCTGCACTGGTAAGACATGGTAGTACAGCTGGTCTCCAATCCATACAGGCTGTCATCCCTCCTCCTGATTGACCAAATGTACTGTGAGACGCAGAGCACATCTGCTGGGTCTTTGAGACTCAAAGAAATAGAGATCACTCTGATGGGGTATTTCCAGTTTTACTGTGAATTTCTTCAGTTTTCAATATTTACCCAAGTATTTGTTTGATCATGCTTTAAAACTGCATGAATGTCTAAAATGGAATCAGTGACACATGCAGGGAAATAATTGTGAATATCTTAATTAAAATATTAATTCTTACAAATATGGGAGCAAAACAAATAACTAATTTTCAGTCACTATATAGTGTTCTATATGAAAATGTTTTGATTTTATTATCTACATTTTAAAACCTCTGGCTTCAAAAGTCCTTTCTTCACATTATATTACAATGTCCTTTTAAATTTTGTCTTTAAGTTCTTTCTTGTGTCTTTTACATTTATTCTTTTTATCAAGTCAATAAAGAAAAGAATAAATCCAGTGAGACACTATGTTATATATTTTTTCCATATTGAGGTAAGAGGATAAGGGCCAGGGGCTATAAAAATAAATAAACACTAATAAAAGAAGACATAAGAAGGAATAACCCAAGGAAACAGAAATCCAGGGTTCTGCATATCCTTGATCATTTGGAAATGTGGATAAAATATGGTTTTGGGATGACCTCCCACCACCAGTTCTCAGTCTACTGTGCTTACTTAATACATGCTGCTCAAATTATTAACCATCTCTGCAACTCAGCTTTCTTATTTCTCAAACACACATGAATGACCTCTCCGATTGTTTTGAGAATATATCACATGTAATAAGTTCATGGATTTAAGTGAGCACCTAATTATGATTGTTTTAGTAATAATCTTAGATAACAATGTTTTTTCTTATTGATTTATTTGGCCAAAGTCCTTTGTAGATGATTCTCCTCATTATATAGCATTTCTGAAGATTTCATATATTAGACACAGCACTAGGTAAAAATCACATACAGATTAGAAAAACAGTGCCTTATGAAGAAGTGTGCCAAATTTTCCTGGTGGCTTCTGATAATAGGGGCCTCTTGATTTAGTCTGGGTGTATTATGATTTTTTAAAAGTAATATGTATGGTAATTAAGGAAGATAACACATATCTATAGCAAAATGATTTCAATATTATATTCATTTCCAAAAGAATCTAGATTGCACTGAATTTTGTTGTAGTAGGGATCCCTCATTTATTTTATTTTACTATTTATTTATTTATTTATTTATTTATTTATTTATTTATTTATTTATTTATTTATTTATTTGAGAGAGAGAGAAAAGAGAGAGAATGGGCCACCAGGACCTCCAGCCACTGCAAATGAACTCCAGATGCATGTGTCACCTTGTGCATCTGGCTTATGTGTGATCTGGGGAATCAAACTGAGGTTCTTTGGCTTTGCAGGCAAGTGCCTTAACTGCTAAACCATCTCTCCAGCTCAGATCCCTCATTTTTTATCCTGAATGAAATAAAATTAATTTTTCAGTCTTATCCTGAAAACTTGCTTTTCTTTCTTTCTCTGTCTTATACCCTTTCTTTGTTTCTTTGTCTTCCTTCTTTCCTCCCTCCCTTTCTGCCTCCCTCTCTCCCTCCCTCCCTGCTTGCCTGCCTGCTTGCTCTCTTTCTTTCTTTTCTTTCTTTCTTTCTTTCTTTCTTTCTTTCTTTCTTTCTTTCTTTCTTTCTTTCTTTCTTTCTTTCTTTCTTTCTTTCTTTCTTTCTTTCTTTCTTTCTTTCCTTCTTTCCTTCCTCCTTCCCCCTCCCTTCCTTCCTTCCCTCCCTCCCTCCCCCTCCTTCCCTCTTTCCCTTCTTTCTTTCTTTCTTTCTTTCTTTCTTTCTTTCTTTCTTTCTTTCTTTCTTTCTTTCTCCCTCTTTCTTTCCTTCCCTCCCTCCTCCCCTCCCTCCCTCCCTCCCTCCCTCCCCTCTCTGTCTTTTCTTTCTTTCTTTCTTTCTTTCTTTCTTTCTTTCTTTCTTTCTTTCTTTCTTTCTTTCTTTCCTCCCCTCCCTCCCTCCCTCTCTGTCTTTCCTTTCTTTCTTTCTTTCTTTCTTTCTTTCTTTCTTTCTTTCTTTCTTTCTTTCTTTCTTCTTTCTTTCTATTCTTTGTTTTGTGTGTGGTAGTGTGGTGTGGCATTTGTGTGGTATATACATGTCTTTGTGCAGAATGCCTCTTGCATGTGCATGCATAATGCAGAGGAAATTGTCAGGTGCCCCTCTATCACTCATCAGCTTGTTTCTTTGAGATGGAATGTCTCACTGATTCTGGGTCTTGCTGTTTTTGTGATCCCCAGTGATTCTATGGCCTCTGCTCCCTGCAGGACTAGAGTTCAAGATGTGTATGGCCATAGCCAGCTATTTTACATGAGTTCTGGGGAACTGGGGAATGAAAACAAATCTTGCCCCCCTTCAGGCTCTAATGCTTGTGCAAGAAGCAATCTTAACTACTGAGCCAATTCTCTAGCCCTTAAGCACTTTTCAAATACATTGATAGGAACATCGGGTTGGCAGCACAATGGGGAAAACTCTACTGTAGGTTTCAGATGCTATTAGATGATATTCTTAGGCTTTGGGTTGATGGAAGCTAGTAGTCTGCATATTCCAAAAAGGTTCAGGTGACCAGTAAGGAAGGGAGCAAAAGCTAGTTTAAGATGATTTGATTCTCCAGCTGCAACATTCCAACTTTCTACAACCATGAAATTCTCCTCAATCATAATCTTTAGAACAGTTCACATAATTCAGTCTCTCTTTTCTATAAACACAATTCAAATAATGAGAAGGTATAGCACACATTGATTACTTTTTGAATTTTAAATATTCTCGGATGGCATTTCGGGTCTTTCCTTGCATTTTTTGAATGATTTCCTGCAATGGAATATGGCATGCAAAGACCTGAGGGTCATTCCTCTCTTCAACCTAATTTAATGTCTTTACTTCCTGCGCTAAGATCATTTATAAAACTCTCAGGAAGGCAGATTTATCTGTTTCTGTGTATAGTAACATCTCAGAGAGACAACTAAACATGACAGTTGAGGGGATTTGCAATCAAAAAGAAAAAGCCACAAGCAGAGCTGAGAGCCATATAATTATCCTTGTTCACACTGTGACTAGCTTAAAGTGATTTATGCAAAATGGTTATCCTGTACCCTTAGTCACCTCCCTTCTTGACTACGTGCTAATTCTGATTTTAGCATTTGTCTATAGAATATATTTGTTCTTCCTCTTGAGAGGGAGTTGTACTGCATTTTCAGTAGAGTTTAAATCAGTTAATCATATTTCCCAATTATCCTGTAACATTACATATTTGAATTTCAAGCTGCAATGTTCTTAGAGAAAGCTTAATATCTTCATTATACATACAGTCATGCTTACCTAATTAGCATCAAGGATGCTGCAGTTTAACCCTGGCTGCTACTATTTCTGGCTTCAACGATACATTGGACTTTCTCATTTACAAAAAGTTTAGAAGGGAAAATACTATTGTTGAATTCTACTTTTTGGCTCTTTCAGAAACAAAGGCTCCCTTTGGAAGAGTACAGGCACAATATAAACCTGTTACAGTTCTCGTCTAGTAGTTTATAAATAAAAGCATCATTGAAGATTTTCCAGGAGACTCATATAATTTACAATACAGTTGATGAAAAATATACTGTTGGTTTTCCATCAGCATAATTATGCTACATAATTAATTTATAAAAATCACTGTTTATTTCTTCAGTTTTATAGGGAAACAAGAAACTGACTCATGATAATGAAGCTGAAGAAACATCTCGCATTTTGACATGCTGCTAATTAAATGACCTGGCTTTCAGAAGCATATTCATTATGTAAATTAAAAAAATTAAAATTGTTTATTTATTTTATTTGAGAGAGACAAGGAGAGAGGGAGAGAATGGCTACACCAGGTCCTCCAGTCACTGCAAACAAACTCCAGATGCATGTGCCACCTTGCGCATCTGGCTTATGTGGGTCCTGGGGAATTGAACTGAGTGCTTAGGCTTTACAGGCAAACACCTTAACCACTAAACAATCTCTTGAGCTCATATACATTTAAAAATATTTTTATTTATTTATTTGCAAGCAGAGAGTGATAGAGAGATAGAAAGAAGATAGAGAGAATGGACATGCCAAAGCATGTGCCCCTTTGTGCATTTGGTTTTACGTTGGTACTTGGGAATGAAACCCATGTTGTCAGGCTTTGCAGGCAAGTGCCTTAACCACTGAACCATGTCTCCAGCCACTTTCATGGTTTTTTTTTTTTTTTGAGAGAGAGACAGAGAGAGGGAGAAAGAAAGTGTGTGTGTGTGTGAGAGAGAGAGAGAGAGAGGGAAAGAATTGGTATACCAGGGCTTCTAGCCACTGCAGTTGAATTCCAGACACATGCACCACCTTGGGTACAGTGTGAGCTTGTGCACATGTGTCACCTTGTGCAGCTGGCTTATGGGGATTCTGGGGAGTTGAACCTGGGTGTTTAGGCTTCACAGGCAAGCGCCTTAACTGCTAAGCCATCTCCCAAGCCCTATATTCAAGTTTTTCAGCAGACATTTTTGTTGCATTGTATTTAGGCCTTTCTTCTCTTTCCACTGAGAATTTTGTCTTTTAATTATTAGCAAAAAAAAAAAAAAAAAAAAAAAAAAAAAAAAAAACAAAAAAAACCCCAAAGAACTATGGTTATTTTTTCTTAAAAGTCTTAAAATTGTATTAATTTTAACATTTTTGTTTGGATTTTTAAATTTAGTATGTATTATACAAAGTTCCAAGGCATAGACCAATAAAATCAAGTGACTTAAATTGGGTTATATATTTGGCACATACAGAACAGGGATAAAAATTCAGAGCTCTGGATATCAATATAGTGCTTATTGCCTCATCTTAAACAGGGATCCCTTGATTTGAGAAAGTTGATGAAATCGGCACAAAGGCTGTGTAGCAATGCTGACGCAAGCATGGATTTGTTTCCTTAGAGCTGTCATATTCTACATTTGAGTCACTTGGTGTATTTTTTCATTAATTTCTTCTTCCCTCCCTCCTTCCCTCCCTCCCTTCCTCTTAATGGGTTATTTCTTTAAAATCCACACAAGGAGGACAAGGGAAACTGCAAAAACATGCAGAAACAGCTGTATGTGTCCACATGGGCTCTTAAACTTTTCTTTAGAAGAAACATTGACTGATGGCTCTTACAGAGAAGACAATGCTTGACTGTTTTTCAGAATATGATATAGAGTGATGGATGATGTGATCACAATGCCCTTCGGAATTCTATCTTAGATCTTTGTGGGAAAGTTTGACATCCTTGGTGCTTGGCTTCCATCATGAGAGGTACTTTATTACATCTGCCACACCCATTTATCATGAACATAAATTGACTTAGCCTAACTTCTGGAGAATGCCTAGTGTAGCATTTCTTTCCATTTCTGTCAACCCTCTGCATGTCTTCCAAAACTATGGTTTTGTGTCAATATATAAAAATAAAGTAAGCCATGTGTGGTGGCACATGGCTTTAATCCCAGCACATGGCCTAGGTAGGAGGATCAATGTGAGTTCAAGGACAGCCTGAGACTACATAGTAAATTCCAGATCAGACTGGCTTAGATTCAGACCCTACTTTGAAAAATAAAAATAAAAACGAAATAGAACAAAGTAACATATCTTTGGTTATATGGTGGTTAATCTGATGCTAATGTCTCAGAACATAGAGCCATTAGATAAAAGCTCAATGAGAAATTTCAATTCTATCAGGCAAGTAGCTTCCCAGACCTGAGATCTGGAATAGAGACAGGAGAATTTCAGGTTGGAGAAGGTATTACATACTGGCCAGAGAGCTCTTCCAGAATTGAGACTGGTGAGCCAATGGCTCCTTTTCTCCCCTGCTCCTCCCCTATGCTCTGAATTTCATGTCTTCATTCCTTGACAAGGAATTCCTTTTAGTTTTTTACTGATTCCATCTTTCTTGCATTGCCATTCTCTCTCTCTCCTGAGCCATTCCTAATTGCATACCTATAGTTTTCAAAATCATCAGATTTAAAAGAAATGAACCTAAATCCTTTCCTTGGGTCTTCCTTCAGCCACAACTCCTATCTCTGTTCCCTATAATAACCTTTGGGATGTTTATCTACATGAGCCCCAGTTTCTCCCGTATCATTCCTACATTCTTCAAACCATTTCTGATCTGTTTTCCCCATCATACCTTGAACTTGTTTTTGTCAAAGAAATCTATGCTACCAAATCTAATAGTAAACCCTTTGGTTTAATCGTACCCAGCTCTTATCAGTGGGTACACTTACCTGCTTTCTTCGTTATCTTTGAAGACATCATGTGGTATTTAAAATTTGCTTTTATGTGCTCATTACTACTTGCCTTTTCTTTCCTTTCCTTTTCTTTTTTCTTGAAGTAGGGTCTTGCTCTAGACCAGGCTAAACTGAAATTAGTCTCAGGCTGGCCTTGAACTCACAACCATCCTCCTACCTCAGCCTTCCAAATACTGGGATTAAAGGCATGTGTCACCATGTCCAGTTACATGTATTTCCCAATGGACCTTTAATTTCTGATACCTCAGAGTCTCTCTTTCTCCTTTTCCCTATCTCCTTTTCCCTACTATTATTTCTTTTCCTGTCTTTTCTCTTCTCTTCTTGTCTTCTCTGTTCTCTCTTCTCACTCTGTTACATGGTCCTAAAGCCATACATTAGTTGAAGATCCTCATTTATGTCTCTTGTGCCTTTTAGCCACAGCTCCATTTCATCTACATGTGGATCCACTGTGCAATACAATGTAAACGCCTCACGTAAATGTGTGCAAAATCTAAATTCTGGCTTTCAAATTAGCACTCAGATTTGTGGTTTGTTGTCTTTCCCTAATCTCTGCAAGTGGTAACATCTTGCACTTCATTTCCTGAAGCCCCAGAACAAAAGCCACCCCTGGTTCCTTCCTTTCTGCCTGACACCTGCATGTCTGATGGCAAAATCTGAGAGTGCTCCTCTAAAATTCAATCATTTCTTAGTCTTTGTTTTACCCACTATCTTCCAGAGTCAGTACATGCAGTAACTACCACTTCCTCTTTACGTTTTTATATTGGCTTTATGTTTTTTGATCAGTTTGAGGTTAGCAATTCTTTGACTTTTCAACCGCAGTCAGATCTCTCTCTGATCCCAGACTGGGAGGGTCTTTCATACTTATGGGCCAAAGCAATCAATATAAATCAGCTGGGTAATCCAGGAAATATTTTCCATCTCAAGCTTTATACTTTTATTTATGTCTACTGAGTCTCTTTGCTCATAGTTTCATAGGTTTTAGTGAATATGAACATCTTTGGAAGGCCACTATGCCTCCTTCCTATTCCTATATCTGAAATGGACACCCCTGCCATGAAATGGAATTTTCTAGTCCTTAACCCCCCCTTTTTTTTTCTCACAATGGCAGACTTCCTGAAGTTTGATTCTGAAAATGAGTGAGAATAAGCCTGTATGTAGGGATTCAGTGAATTAATGCTATGAGAATCTGGGGATGGCAGATGTTATAGACAAGCAATTCACTAACACATGTGTGATGGTAATAACATTGCTGAACTCCGCTTCCATGGGTCATTGGTCTCTAGTCCCCAGGGACCCTGGACTCTGGGGTGTTGCTGGGTCTCAGAGGAATGTTCACTCATGGTGCTTCTTTCTCTGCAACTGACATTCACAACAGCATTGAGGCTGAGAAAATAATTCCATGAAATTTTAGCAAAAGAGTCATCAGGGCTGGAGAGATGGCTTAGTGGTGGAGGAGCCTGCTGCCAAGCCTAAGAATGCCACGTTTAGCCAGCCACAAAAGTGGCGCAAGGGAGCAATGCTGCACTTGCCCACAAGGGGGCGCATGTGTCTGGGGTTTGTTCACAGAGGCTGAAAGGCTGCTTGGGTGCCCATTCTGTCTCTCTCAAAAACAGCAGTTATCAAACTCATTCCCCCACCTCCAATGGAAGACCTTTTGTTTTTAATCCAAGGAGTTAGTAGGCTTCTTTCCTCTTCTCCCTCCATCCCTCCCTTCTTCTCTCCCTCCTTCTCTCCTTTCCCTCCCTCCCTCCCTCCCTCCCTCCCTCCCTCCCTCCCTCCCCCTCTCTCTCTCTCTCTGCAGGTTTATATACACAAATAAGGAGAAGGCACCTTTATTGAGAAAGAGTGAAAGTGGCTGTCATTTTTCAGAGAGTTTGTTTTAAGCTGTATTTTGCTTCATTCTTAAAGATTTCTCCTCCAGCTACTGATGAACTTTTAAGTGCCAATCTCGATATGTTTATGTGGGGAGAGTGCTAGCATGCATTGCATAACTGCTAGCTAGTGAACCAGTGAAGCGTATAGAGCAGAGCCAGTGATTGACAACTCTCTTGACATGGTGAAACGCCACAGATCTCCATCACTGTGTGTTAGGAGATACAGTGCAGCTCTTTGAAATGTGATTGCAACTCAACATTAGTTTGGGACTGGGAAATCAATCCACCAATCAATCAAACTTTCTTTTTTTTGTAAAGCAGTACATTAAAATATAAAAAGACAAACAGATTTACCTCAGGGTTGATTTGAAGTTTGATGAAGTGAAGAATAGAAGAAAACTTCTCTCTTTTGGAATTATAAGAATGAGAAACTTTGCATTTAATCCCATTGTTTGACATTGACCAAGGAGAGTGTCCAGACATGTCCAGCCACCATAGCAAGGGGATGAGAAGTATAAAGTCAAGTAAAAACTGGAGTTAAGGAAGGTAAAGGAAGGAGGGAGAGATAAAAAGGGATAAGGCATTTTTGGGGATTTCAGCCCTCCTGACTACTCCAGCTACTGACAGCAGGTTCTGTGGATGCCACAATTAGTTGAGGATATTCATAGCAGTAAAGAGAATCAATCAGATCTGTTGTGAGGGTATTTTCAACACTTTGATGGCAAATATATGAGTAGGAAACAAAACTCCGTAAATCTTAGAGGTGGGCTTGTAGGCAGAGTGACACAATCCCTTATGTCTGATAGAAAGTTAAAATAAAGGCCTCAGTATTGGACTATGATATGATCACAGTAGAGATTGGGCCTGAGATGGCTGATTGAAAATCAGACAAGGGTTAGGTTGACCAGATGGAGTCACTGATTAGTGCAACAGATTTCTTCTCACCATCATTCCTGACATCACAACTAGCTTTGACATAGTGAATGCTCAGGAATGTGAAGCAATCCACAGACCCTGACTTTAGGAACATGAAACTATTACCTAACATTCTCCAAAATTCATAATGGTCTCCTTGTATTCCTGTCCTCCTCCTCCTCCTTCTTCTTCCTTTCTTCTCCTCTTCCTCTTTCTCATTCTCCTTTTCCTCCTTTTTTCTTTTAAATTTTATTTATTTTAAAGCAGAGAGAGAGAGAGAAGAGAGGCAGACAGAGAGAGAATGGGTATGCCAGGGCCTCTAGCCACTGCAAACAAATTCCAGATGCATGTGCCCTTTGTGCATCTGGTTACGTGGGTACTGGAGAATCGAACCAGGATCCTTTGGCTTCACAGGCACCTTAACCACCAAGCAATTTCTCCAGCCCCCTTCCTCCTTTTTAAAAAAATTGTTCCCTGCTCCACTCCACACCTACTTTTTAAATAAAAATATTTTTTTTTATTTATTTTGAGAGAGATGGAGAGAAAGATGCACAGAGAGAGAGAGAGAGAATGAGCATGAACATGAACATGCCAGGGCCTCCTGCCACTACAAATGAACTCCAGACACATGCATTACTTTGTGCATCTGGCTTTACATACATACTGACAATCAAACTTGGGCCATCAGGCTTTGCAAGCAAGCACTTTAATATCTGAGCCATCTCTTCAGCTCCAATTCTATTTTTTAACTTATTTCTCTTTCTTTTCTCTTTTTTGATTCAGGGCAAAAGTTATAGAGACTGTGAGGTTATGGGGATAAGAAAAATACAAAAAAGAAGCCATTCTTTTTGTGTTTAACCTTTGAGAAGCATAGATATCTTGGCATAGAAATCTCCATACATCTTGAAAGGGACATGTTACAACTTATCAAGTGAAGAGACTCCTCTTATCCACTTGGACAAACAGAGATTGGATTAGCAGTCAGTGGTGTGCTCAGCTAATATTCTTAAGGAAACACAAGGCCCTTTATAGTATTAACAGCAATGCCAAAGGTATATTACAAAAAAAAAATGTCCCATATTATTACTTTTTTTTACCTCCTATTATCCTCTATTCACCAGGGGATTATTTTATTTTTCCTTTTCCTTGTGATTTAAAATTTTATACTGAAGGCACAAGAGGGCTAAAATACAACCTTTTCTTGGCACAGAGACTTGCCACCCAGCTGGTAGTTTTATTATAAGAACAGTTACCTGGGGTGGAGATTTACTGGCAAGAGCAAAATCAGTATATCCTGCAATCTCCCCTGATGTTTCCCAAACAGACATATTAGAACACAGTGTATGGAATTCAGACTGGGACTTGACTCTCAAACCTGGACATTCCTTCACTGTAAGCCTGAATGAGGAAAATGACAATCTGAACTTTAAAATATCTGTATTGGTAGTGAGTACAGTTGCTTATAAAATATATAAAAAACATTTTGCCTTAAGGTGAATAGGTTAAGAGACAGATGAAATTCTTAGCCCAGTATTAACATGGTCCATGCTCATAGCTTGATGTTTTTTATTCACTGCCTTATTGAACAATGGAAAATAGCCAAATTATTTTAAAAGTTCTACTGCTGCACTGCCTGGATAGTGTATGTTGAAAAAGGTCTGTTTATTTATGGATCTACACCTCTTAGAGAACCATAAACTTTGGTACAAAATTTTGCTTTTCTGCTTTATGTATATATACAATAAAGGATGTCTTTTGACACTCTGTGAAATAATAGTCATGTCTTTCCAATGTGTCATTTAGTTGGCTTTAGATGACGCATTATTGCTTCAGGAACTTGGGCGTCTTTTGATATGTCATATGGAGTGTTTTCAAACTCTGTAATAACCTGGGAAAATGAATTCACCCTCAAACCAGTCTTTCATGCTTTCCCCCTTTGAAAAGGAGTGATTGCAAATAGTTTGTCACCTTTTCTGCATTTTCTTTACCCCATTCTGTGTCCTTACATAGTAATCCAGGACCTTTCTGGTATTCCCTGGGACTTAGCTCTTAGTGCATCACTCACTTCCATCATCAGGATCTTTTATTGTCTTCCTTCTTGTTTCTTAACCCTTCATATCTTTTATCTTCACATGAAACTACACATCTTATAGATTCTCTTAGGAATTTGAGAGGGCCTTAACTTGGTGGTTTTGATTTAAAATTTCCTATTACAAAGTATCCTCCAAGTTTAACATGCAATGCTTGGAAGCCACTTGGAATTATATAAAACGTTGTGAGTCTTTTAGAAGTATCTATAGACAACACAGAAAGCTTAAGAATCAGCTAATGGCCCAAATGCATAATATCATGCTTAATTGTTTTTATTTCTCTAGGTAGACTATCTCAGAAGAAAAATATCAAGTTTGAAGTTATGTTGGTATAAGAATAATATCTTGTTTTTATGATTTTTAAGTAGATTCTATAACAATAAACCTAAGTCAGGGCTGGAGAGATGGCTCAACAGTTAAGGTGCTTGCCTGTGAAGCCTAAGGCCTCATATTCAACACTGCAGGTCCTACATAAGCCAGATGCACAGCGTCACAAGTGCATAAGGTTGCACATGCACACGAAGAGGCACACATATCTGGAGGAGTTTGATTGCAGTGGTTGGAAGCCCTGGCACACCAATTTTCTCTCTTTCTCACTCTCACATATAAATGGCAGTCTGTTGCAGCTTGCCTCCAAAAAGTAATAAATAAACCTAGGTTAAATGTAAGTTATTGCTTTTAAGAAAAATATAGCCAATGAATACTATGTGATACCAAAAGCGATTTTAGAATGTAGGTCCATACTAGGTTATCAACAGACAGAAAGTTGTACCACACATTACATTTACTTATAAAACTCCACTTTGTAGAGATGCACAGACACACACACTTTCTCTTTCTCTCTCTCACATCCTAGTAGCACCAACACATATATAACAAGTTCAATTTTTTTCTAATGATTTGCTATTAAGTCACAAATATGAATTTTAAACTAACAAAGTTAAATATTTTTTTAAACTTGAGAAGTCACTCTCAAGTATAACTTATAATAATTTAAAAATATAATTTTAAAGCAAAAATGTGGGGAAATATATGGATTTCAATTCAGGGAATAGTTGAGATCTTTTAGGGAACATTTATATAAATTCTATTATTTTTATTTGATTATAAAATTATAGACTCATTCTTTTGAGGGAAAATTGTACTTACACAAATTAAAAGCATGTATAGGCTGACCATGGCATAGTACAAAACTTCAGTTTGTCCCCCTGGGCTGCAGATCTTTCCTCCTGATGCGGGGACAGATAGCTCAGGCTCTGGATAGAGTTTTTTGTCTTCTGTCTGGTGCCAGGTATCACCATGTGGTTGGGTTTTGGAAGAAGTTATGGGTCTATACCTGGCACTGACTTTTACAGTATGGGGTCCATTACTAGATTTCAGGTCTAAGGCTTGGGCTTCATTTTGTCTTCACTTGAGTGTGAGATGTTGCTCTTCGTGCTGCAGGGATTCCACAGATGCCTTTCCTTCCTCTGTTCTGTAATGTGTCTTTTCTTATTGTACTAAATCAGACACTGTAAGAATAAAGTATTCCATGTGCATGAAAATGCTATGGTGGAACCCATTACTTTGTCTGCCAGCTTAAGAAATCAATGAGAAAGGAGAAGAGAGAAAAGAAAGAAAAACAAACCCGCAAAACAGGCACTTTGGTCTTTTACCTGACTTCTATACTTGTGAAGTTGGTTTGCTGTCTTCAAATTTGTGTCAGATTTTACTCAAATACTCTTAGCCCACTTCCCCAGCTCACCCTCAAACTGAGCAAAATGAAAGTTCATGCTTACAGGGAGAAGTACTGATAACTTGGTGTATCTATGTATTTAAAGGCAATGCTCACCTTGCCTTCAATTCACTTGCCCCATGTCCTATGACTTCATTTGATCATGCAACCAATGGATCCTTAAGTAAATTAGCAATTGGGGACAGGTGGGTAAAAGTGTTTAGCCTCAAAGAAATGAATAGATATTTCTCGAAAGATGAAATACAGCTGGCCTGGGGTCTGGATGGTGTCTGCACATGTAGGAACCTGAAAAGCCCCCCAAACGTTCCCAGCATGTTGAAAACCACCGATTACACTGGACATTTCTTTCTCCTACAGCAGTCAGAAAATCATTTCGACAAAACAGCTCTAAAAACCATTTTTCAGATTCTCCCTTTTTGAAAACAACTATTTAAAATTTTTCCTCTCCATGCATTTGATCAATTGATATCTTACCCCCACTCCTTGAACAATTGTTTGATTTCCCCCAGTACACGTTTGATGCATTAGTTTTGAAGATCCTATCTAAACCATTCTCAAATCAGAAAGGAGAAGCAGATGTAAATCCATGCTGCTGTTTTCTGGTAGAATAGTCTCCCAGTAGGACAGACAACACCATGTTGCTTTGGTGAACATACGTAGGCATCATGCGTGCTCTGTGAGAACCATCCGTGCACAGTGTCATTGGCACAGTGGACTCTGCTGGCAACAATGCATGTAGCAGATGGGGCCGTGTATAGGCAGTGAAGTGTTCAAGCTTTGTACTCTGAAATGACTAATGGTTTTGATGGCAGAAATTCAAGGCCAAAGAACTGAAATGCCTGTCTTTGTGTTGTGTTGAGTATTTGCAATTAAAACTATGGGCCACTCCCTTTCTACTCTAACTCAAACTTAATTAATTTTGAATTAAAACAAATAGTTTCCATGACCACATTTGGGGTACATTTGGGGTTTGGCTGATGAGGATTAGCATAATGAAGTCTCCACCCCTTAATTATCTTCCACAAAAGACCCCTAAGAAGATGACTTATAGTGCCATCCAAAGTGGCATGTTGCTTCTAACTGTGTTGATATCTAGAGAGAGCAGTTTTGTCTCTGTGTTCTGTGTAGAGAATCCATGGGTGTCTTCGCAGATAATGCCGGTGACCTAACTTGGCCCATACATTTGGCATTACTCTACAGCTCTAAGAAGGTCATTTGTCAGGGCTTCCAGAACTATTTCAGGCGAGATCTTCGTCTGAATAGAGATACATTCTGAGCATTAGAAAGTTTTTAATCACATTTTCTCTGGTTATCACTGTCACAATCACCCTGTCATTTCAGGCTCGGTTCTGTAGCAACCACAGTCGCCGCTTTCGTTTCCATGCAGCTGGTGGAGCTTCATCACAGTGTAGTCACATGTTTCTCTTTTTAATCCCACCGGAGGTCTGGCAGATGCCTTCTCTTGGGGAAAGAGAGTTGGCAATCATTGTCTTAGGACCCTCTGCCTAGGGCCATGCCCCGAGAACAAGAAGAGCCCACTAGGTTAAAAGCAGTCAGCACCTGATATTCGTCTCCATTTACAAATGTTTCTGGGTATAGATGTGACCAGGGAAGTATGTGTGTATGCGTGTTGTGAGTTCTTACTTGGTTAGGCCTTGTTTCTGCTAAGTTGTCTATTTGGATAAGAATAACCCAGTACATGAGGTGTTTGCTGATCACGACAGAAGCCACAGCTCTGTTCACTTTTGCCTAAAGGAATTGTGTATATTTATTTTGCCTTCTTTATATGAGAAGACCATGTCGTAGAGCCCTTGGCTTCATCAGTGAATAGCAATGCACAACCTTGAGTAACATTGAAACTGAGTTCACATTAACTGCCACGGGGTGTTTTCACAATGTTTACATTCTCTTAGAGACAGTAGGAGTAAAAGCAACCATGGATACAAGAATTGGATAACTATGAGAAAAAGCAATCTGTCAGTACGTAGCCTAGGACACTGCCTGACTGTGTGTGACATAGCTGATGTAGTGCATAGCTCAGTTGAAGGATGGCGCTGTTCTTACTTTATTCCACTCTGTCTGTGGTCTCTTAGAGCCTTCTCCTTCTCCTCTGCCTCCATCTCCTTATCATAAAGTTAGAAGACTGACCTTTCCCAAGGGATGAGATTGTGACTCTGGGGCCATGGTCAGCTTTCTCTAGCTTCTGATTTGTTTTTGTGAAAGGTGCTATGCTGTGATTAAACGAAATTCTACTTTTTGGCAAAGACAGTATAGAATAATGATTACAAAACTAACATCAGGGGCTGGAGAGATCGCTTAGTGGGTAAGACATTTGCCTGTGAAGCCAAAAGACCCAGGTTCGATTCCCCAGGATCCATGTAAGCCAGATGCACAAGGGACACATGTGTCTGGAATTCATTTGTAATGGCTAGAAGCATGGCATGCACATTCTGTCTCTCTTCTCTGTGCTTGAAAATAAATAAATATAATTTTACAAAACCTTTTTAAAAAACAATAATAATAAAAAAAACTAAAGTCAGCCTAATGAAAGAGCCATGGAAGAAAAAGTGGCATGACTTTTAATGTTCGGTAGGTAGTATGTTGCAACCACTATTCAAGTCACTGGCACGTTCTGGCTTATATCTATCTTTCAGCCCTGCTTGGAGACCAGAGTCTACTAGAGTCCCTGAGGAAAATATCAATTCTAAGCAGTTATCTTTGTACAAATCAGGGGTGATTAGGCTGTGTTTGAGTAACACACTGTGAAGTAGCAGTAGCTTAACATTGACAAGCCTACTTTCTGCCCATGCAAACTCTGCAGAGTGCCCAGCTGTCTTCAAGGAGTGCTTGGGGGATACTTGACTCTCTTGTGGTGTCATCTCCACACATGGCTTCTAGTATACTGTAGCAGGGAAGGGAGGGAAGGAATGGAAGAGCAAAACCACAGTGCACAGCTTCCTGGGGGACACATGTCTGGGAACCTGGTTCCCACAGAGCATCAATCCCCGCACTGTCACTTTGTTTTCTTCAGTCCTTTCCCATGACCTCAGCACCTATCAGTGCTTTGAATTGTCTCCAACCTACCTTCCAGGCTTTGAAAGTGCATTCTGAGCTATGCCAGAAGCAACTTCTTGAAACACTGCTTTCCTTATACATCACTGTGCACACTCTACCCATCACCGATTATAAATGCCATCTAACCCTAACTCTAACTCTACCATCTAAATGCCATCTAATTCCTCGACGTAAGTCATGGCACTCCATAGCTTTCTCCAGGCTACATCTCTAAGCTTACCAATATGAATCCCCAGTATGAACACCGAACTTGAATCTTTCCACTTTGGGCTGAAAATGATGGTCCCCAAGCCTTGTTTTGAACAGGTCTACCTCCTTACCATGACTTTCAGTGTGTTCTCTGCCTGTCTATCCCTGAAGTCATGGCAACTCAGAAACCCAAATTGATTGCTCTTTCTGGTCTCCCATTCAGTGTTCTGGTTATGTCACTCAGCATTACTGATTGCAACAATTACTTACGTCTTCGTTTGTCATACCATTTCTTTTGGGTCATTTGCACAGCCCAATGTCAGGAAGGTGATAAACAAATAATAGTGTACATGGTAAGATGTGTTGAGATGAATGAGTATATGAATAGTTAAGTAGGAGATTTTAATTTACACAATCTATAAGTTATCATTTCTTATAGAGTTGTGATGACATAATGACAGTATTTTTATATTTCTAGTGCATTTTGACAATGCGAGGCCAAAATGAATATTGTGAAATAATAATAATAATCTTTGTTTTCTTTTTAAATAATGAAATCTTATAGTCTTGTTATTAACCTAACTTTCATGGTTCGATGTAGAGTGTCTGCCTATGTTCTTCTTTGAATCAATATATAGTGCCGTGATTAGGCAGCAGCTCTGTGGTTATGAGTTCAGGGATAGAGTCCAGAGGACTGACTTTAAATTCTAGAGCCTGCCACCTTCAGCTGAGTACTTTTGGCAATTAGGTTCCTCTGAACCAGTTGCTGTATAATAGTCATGACACCTACCTCCTGTTGAGATGAGAAAGCAAAAAAAAAAAAAAAAAAAATCTCCAAGACACAGCACAGTGCCTGGTGATGACATTGTTCAAAGAGACTTGATTCTACCACTATGAGTATGCTATTGAAGAACAGGCCCATTCCACTTTATTGGTGCTTAAAAGCAATATTTTTCCACATTTCTTCTTGAAGTCTTTTAGTTTTTCACAACTGTGTCAGATGAAGGAGTCAATTCACAGAGGAGGCTCATGGCAGAGGAATTTTGGCAACAGTTTCCCCCATTAAATCACACATATCAGGCCACTGCACTGGTAAGAGTCACCTCTGTGTCACATTGTCCACTGGGCTACTGGACCTGTTCCACTGGATGATCCCAGGGTCAGCCTGGGTTCTGAGAGAGATGGTTAATTATGGGAGTGCCTGAGACACTGGCTACCTTGACCACACTTACACCTAGAATTAAGTAAGACCATAATGACCATGGCCAGACAGAGGGCAGCTCCATTTGGAAATTCAACACTGATGGTCAAACAAAGTAAAAGAGAGAGAGAGAGAGAGAGAGAGAGAGAGAGAGAGACATCTTTGTTCATGGCCTGTCTTGTTTTGCTATGCTCCTTAGCAAAGCTGCTGAATGAGAATTTAATTTGTTGTGAATACTGGCAGTACGATATGGAAAAATGTAATTCACAAACGGTTTGAGTTACTAGGAAGCTTGTGAAAGGGTGTGCTCTGTTCTGTTTTATACATTTTTATGAGTGTCATGCCCTGTTTCAGTAGTATGGGTTGAGGCTGCTATGAGCAGGGTCTGGAATTACATTGTATTCTAAAAGATTTAGCAGATAGGTCTGAATTTTAAGGAACAGAAGATTTCAGCAAATACACAGATGAGAAATGTGACAGAATAGATTTGAAACTAAGTCCAAAACATATGTGCACAAAAAAAGAGAAAAGAGAATGCAGGGTCGGGAGTGAAGGGTGTTGATACTTTGAGTTAGTTATCTAAGTTTCTGCTCCCCTCTCCTAACTTTGGAAAACCTGGCATTTTGGCAGGAACTGCCAAAGATTTCTTCATTTTCTT
Organism: Orientallactaga sibirica; assembly: GCA_036365145.1. Lineage (NCBI taxonomy): Eukaryota > Metazoa > Chordata > Mammalia > Rodentia > Dipodidae > Orientallactaga > Orientallactaga sibirica. The sequence continues at coordinate 23,028,368 of JAEOAD010000032.1, read as the reverse complement.
TACCACTATGGGGTCCAGTCATTTCTGCAATGGAAAAATTGTTCAAATAATAGTAACCTTTGACTCTATATGTTTTAAAAAATTTTTTTATTATTAATTTATTTTCAAGAGCAAGAGAAAGTATGAGAGAGAGAGAGAGAGAGAGAGAGAGAGAGAGAGGGAGGGAGGGAATGGGCATGACAGGGCCTCTAGCCACTGCAGATGAACTCCAGATGCATGAGCCTCCTAGTGCATCTGGCTTATGTGGGTCCTGGAGAATCAAACCTGGGCCCTTAGGCTTCTCAGGTAAGCACCTTAACCCTTAAGCCAACTCTGTAGCCCCTATATATGTTTTTAATCTTAAATTTTCTAAGTTTTTGTTTTTTGGTTTCTATTGTAAGAGTGTATGACCTGTCTGCATGTACATGTATGTGTATGATTGAAGGCAACGTGTGTGCCATGACACACACACATATCAGGGGACAGCTTTTGAGTGCTGGCCCTCACCTTTCACCTCCACTCTGGCAGTGTCTCTTCTTGTTCACTGATACTTTTGCCAAGCTATCTGGCCTCTGTGCTTTTGGAAGAGTCTGATGTTTTTACCTCCTTCCACATCCTTGGCAGGGCTGGGATTACAAATGCTTGTCACAGCTTTTTACATGGGTTGCTGGGGTTCCAACCTTGGGTACTAACACTTGTGTGGCAAGCGTTTCATCCATGAGCCATCTCCTCAGCACCTCCACATGTCTTTATTTTAAATATTATAAATGTACACTGGTCTGGGCTTTATGCAAGCTTTTTAATCACTGGATTAAATGTGGGTCTGCTTGCTTCTATGCAGGCTACTGACTAAAAGGAAATGGCTACAAGCTGGGTTCAAAGAGTACATGGTTGAAGTGGATATTAGATCAGAAGTAAGAAAGCTGGATTTGTTTTCCCTTTTTAAAAATTATATTTTATTTGAGAGAGAGAGAGAGAGAGAGAGAGAGAGAGAGAGAGAGAGACAGATAGAGAGAAAGAGAATGGACCTTCAACTGCTGCAAACAAACTCCAGACACATGCACCACCTTGTGCATCTGGCTCACATGGGTCCTGGGGAATCAAACCCTAGTCCTTTGGCTTCACGGGCAAGTGCCTTAACTCCTAAGCCATCTCTCCATTCCTGGATTTGTTTTCTTAAAAACATTTCCTCATTTTGTCCCCAGGATGCTGACTTACTGATGGGTGGTGAGAGAATTATCGGACTTCTATTTTCCCACTTTCATACTGTACTGACTCCAGTGGAAGTACTGAGAGGTGACTGATTTTAGGTGGTAACGGGAGGCATAGGCACCAGTGAGTGAGATGCAGAAAGTGGCTTCAGGACTGGAGCTAATCCTCAACCCTAGTCCACAGCAAGGAAACATAACTCAAGATAAAAGTATGTGGTTTTATGTGCAGAAGAGTGGTTGACGAGCACCATCTGCCTTATTTCTTCCACACTCTCTTCCATTTACTTAGAAATTCTGGGACTTGCCTCACATTTTGGAGCTTGGTCAATCTACTGGTTAAGATCTGCTCAGAATAATCCAGAAGACAGTGCCCCAAATCTTTACCTGCTAAGGGCTAGGCAGAGCGCAATATGGGGAGAGACAGAATGTCCTATCAAAACGAGCTGCTCATAAGGAACTACAAGGGGGAGCAACATGTCCCAGCTGACACAGAGATAAGGATATCAGGTGACCAGTGCATTTTTTAGTCCCAAGCCTCTGCAGAACAAAGAGCAAGAGTGCCCTTTGAGTCTTATGTCTCGGGGCTTTCTGGGGTCCCCACTCTTGTCTTTAAAAAAAACAAGACAAGCAGCAACAAAAATATCTTCTAGGGGAATGTACAGCCTTATGCCAAGAGCCTGATGTGACTAGCTCTCCAGTGCCCACATGCTGCAGAACTTTGTGTAGCTCCCTCTTTCTCTCCTATTGGCACCCAATGGTTTTTCTGCTCTTTTCTTCTTCTTTTTATTCCCTTGCTTCTGCTCTCTTTGCCTCATCTGCCTTCATCTCTGCTCACAATAACTACAGCCTTCCTTGATTTTCTTAAGGTTAAACTTTGTTAGAGCTGAATTCATGATCAATCCTTTTTTTTTTTTTTTTCCAATCCAAATAATCAGATTTCAATCATGACATTATTCGTCAGCAGGCTGAGGGTCCTTTTGATGTGTGAGATAGAAACCTAGGGTAGGGAAGGAGAAGCACTTTAAGGAGTAGCCCTGTGGTAGCCATAGCAGCAGGAAGTGACTCCTCCTATTTATAGGCTTTGGGAATCAGGACCCTTAGCTTTTATGGAGGCTTGAGATGTCACGATTTCTTAGCCTTCGACAGTGGCAGGTGTTACAGTCATTGAGACCCTTGACCCTAAACTTAATAGCTCTCTGAAGTGTTTTAGTGACTAGTACCTGCACTTTCTTGTCTCTGGCTCTTCAGCCTGAGTGCTGTATCCTATGTCTACCATTCCCCTTGTTTCTGCCTTGGCCATTCTCTGGAATAATTCAGCCACTACTTTTTCAGCTGTCCATCAGCCGGCTGCCAGGCTGCTTTTGCAGCTCAGCCTGCCCACTGCTCAGCTGTTGTTACTGCTCTGGGGTCTCCTCTGCTGCCCTGGCCATTGCTGCCAGGCTGCTCTCCTGGCTGCTTTCTTCTTTGTGTAACCTGATCAGCTTCACTATACAGCACAGGCCAAAGACCTCATTGAGAGCAGTATTCCACTGTGCCCAATGCTGCCATACCATGAATGGCAGTTCAGGAAAATATCTCCCAGCCTACTCTCACTAAACAGCCTGCTTACACAGCCAGAGAAGAGGATTCACATGACCAATCACAGCACACTTTACTTAAGAATGGAGTTTACATTTACACAAAATGTAAGATTTCCTGTTTAGCACTAGCCAGAGGAATTCATCTGTTGGGCTTCTGGGGATATCCTCCCCACTCTGTCATAGATGGGCATGTGTACAGTTTATCTAGAGTCCCCAAGTAGTATGATAGTAAAAGGTCCAATAAAAACGGAAACTGCCCCAGTTAAGACTCTAGCCACTGGAGAAAATCAGCTATGATCAGAGTGTCGTTTTGTCAAACCTTGTGTCGAGGGATCAGTGCTACTATACCATGCATGGCAGTCCAGGACAGTGTCTCCCAACTGTCAGCATCGTCTGGCTGGCTGCTTGACTGACAGTCCTCTTGCTCCGGGTAGCTAGGGTACCATGAGAGAGTCCAACAGCTGCCAATTATGGAGTTAAATTCCAAACCTCTGCTTATTTACAAGGAAGAGAACGTCAGAAGTACTGATAATATGAACTTAAATAATATATGCTTATTCTTGAGTCATGTGTTGGTTCAAGCTCATTACCACTTTGGGGTGTGTAGTCTGTGCTTAAAGTTCACGTTTCATAAACATTACTTTTTACAATTTTTAAAAATAACATATTATTATCATTAACAATTATTTTAACAATTTTAAGAGTGATATAGCCATGTTCAGCATCTGCCCAGTGCCCAATGGAGAGGTGGGTGGGTTCCCCCCACACTACCTGTCTTAATGGCTTTAACTGTTTTGAAGACTAGCATATGCGAAACTTTGACTTGCATGAGTATACGTGTAGACAAGATGTACTGGGGAGATGGCTCGGGGTGAAGAGTGCTTTCTTGCAAGCATGAAGGTCTGAGAAGGCCTGGATCTGTGTAACAAAGCTGGACATGGGCAACATATGCCTTTTCACCCTGCGGGGAGAGGAGACGGGGCATGGCCGGGTCGTGCTGGTTGGCCCGTCTGACTGGAAAAACAAAATGGGGCTTCAGTGAGACACTCTTCTCAAGATACAAAGCAATTGAGTGATAGACATCTGGTGTTCTTCTCTGGCTGCTGCATTTGTGCACATGTGGCACACACAGTTGAGCACATACGTGCATATAGCACACACATACCACACCTCACATGTTATACATACACATACAAGAAATAAATAAAGTGGAAAGCAGTAGTAAAGTATACAAGAACATGTCCACATTACATTTTCGAAAAAAGCTCATGGCAGTCTGATGCCTTATTAGAAGACATAGGTTAAACAAAGATCAATTACTTCCCAGGCCAAAGCATTTAAAAATGAAATAGTGATTCCTAGAAATGCCTAGAGATTATTAGACAATATCTATTTCACTAGGCTTTGAAAATGAAATGATAAATTTCTCAAAAGTTCTTTACCTCAATTTTATTTACTTTCCTAGAAGATGCAGTTTTATTTTGTTTTACTATTAGCTAATAATACATACTTAATTTTCCATTTTACTCATTTGAATTTTCTTTTCTTTTCCCACTAGTTTTCAGTGTGGAATTCTTATGATTGCACACTACAAGTACCATGTGATCCATCTTACCACCTGTCTGGATCTTTCTCTAAATGCAACAATAAGGAATGCAGTGCAACACTGCACTTATTTGGGAAGGCTAATTGTGATTACAAGTAATTTAGATATTCCATTCCCTGAAGAGAAAGAAGGCACTGTGGCAATTTATCTTAAATAAGATTTGGGCCTGTCTGACATAACCTTTGGGGATTTATCATAAATCTGCCAACAGACATGAAACAGAAATCTTCAGGCAATTGACACTGTAAAACAGCCAAGGGTTTTTAACTGAACATGGAACTCTGAATGTACAGTGATGCTGTATGTAAGGACTCTGTATCCACAGGCACCAGTGATGGTCCCTGAGCCAGTGGCTGGCTGCTTCTTCTACTGCGCTTTTTTCTGAATAATTACATCCTCTCATTGCTGTGCCTGGGCACTGAATTGGTAATCAGAATATCTTGACATTTGTGGATCAAGTGACATTTTAATCTTCTGATCTGTGAGATGGTGGGCCAGCAGACTGCCCAGTTTTATTATTTAAAAGCTATTTAAAAGCTAGGTGTGGTCACCTTGCTGAATGACTGCCTCCCAAATTAGTGCGGTGACTATATCAGGTATTGGCTATTTAGGCATTCAATAACCTATTTTTGATAGTAGTGGCCTCATTTAAATATGCTTGGATGACTATGCTTGGGTTGACTCCTGTTTTTCTCCTAGTGTTTCCTTATATGTTTACTCTCCACTCTTCTCCTCTCCCTTACATATTTCAGTAGTTTTTTTAATGCAGTCTAAGAAGAGTCTCTGTCAAACATGACACGGAAGGTGTGGTGGAGGATGTAAGGTGGGTAGTCATACGTGTCTGCAGTCAGGAAGCAGAGAGAGGGGAACAGTGCTGCTCAGCTTGCTTTTCCCTTTTTAGATCTTCTTGGGTCCCAGCCCTCCGAATGGCACTACCAGTCATCACGGTGGGTCTTTCCTTCTCAGTTAAACCTTTCTGGAAATACCCTCACAGACACAGTCGTAGGTATGATTCCATGGTGACTCTAAATCCAGCCAAGTTGACAATGACTATTAACCATCATATATATGTATGTTCACATGCATACACTGAATAATTTAAAAATATCGAGTGCCTACTGTGTGCAGGCAATCTATTAGATGATAGAGAAGATATAAAAAGAACTTGCTTATATTTTGACTAGGTCCTTAAGTAGGTGCTTTCATATATTTACCCCATTTATGTTTTGTAAAAACCTTATTTTTGTAAAATGGCCCAAAGAGGTCCAATAACAATCCCATTGTGAAGAACTGTGAATGGTCCATTTGGGGATTGTTCTGTTTTGCAGTTAGGTGATTACACTTAATGGTCCTCCAGTTAAGAGGGGAATAACTAGCCAGGGTCTCTGAGGATGAGGCTACGACAGTGTCATAAAGTATGGAAATGGTCTCATTCCATTAATTTCTTAAGGAGACATTTTGCTTTAGTTTTATTGTTTGAATCCTTGTCTATTTTTTGTGAAAATACTTTATATTTTTAAATAAAGTGGCTAGAAAGGGCCATGTGTCCTTGATATAACTTCTACAACTTGTATTGTAATATATTTTAAAATATTATATATATTTTTTAGCTGATATATTTTAGTAAGATCATTTTAAATGCACATATGTTTCCTTTTTGACTAAAATCTCTTTCTGGAAATTTCTAAAATTTTAGAAATTTCAGCTTTCAAAAATTATTTTTATTTCTTTATTTGAGAGAGAGAGGGAGGGAATGAGACAGAGAGAAAGAGAATAGGTGTGCCAGGGCCTCCAGCCACTGCAGACGAACTCCATATGCATGCATCACCTTATGCATCTGGCTTACATGGATCCTGGGAATGAAACCTGGGTCCATTGGCTTTTCAGGCAGGTGCCTTAACCACTAAGCCATTTCTCCAGCCCCATTTCACAGCTTTGAAATAAAGACATTTCACATATAAGAAGACTGGGCAATGGTGTTCTTTGAAACATTCTTAGTCAGTGATCAAGTGGTTTCTTAATTGCTACCAGAAAAGGCAGTCATTATTATTTTTTGTTATTTCTCTACATCTACAAGAAAATATAATGAGACTATTAGGGACTGATTGATTGATGAGAATGTAGAAAAACATTATTCTCCTTAGGAAAAAAAAAAGCCGAAAATGTTAAAGGCTCCTGAATAGCAAATATGTTCTAATGATCTTCATGTTCTTCACACCTCAGGAGAGTGGGTGCTCTCTAAGAGTAACTTACACTCCTTGAGACAACAGAAGGAAAAGCCCTACTCACTTTCTTGTTCCTATAAATTAAATGCAGGCCTAGAACAGAATAGAAAGTCATTCTTATTCTTGTATATCCTAAATATGACTCTTTATATTTTTGATAGTTTATGATATATACATATATATGTGAATATATGCATATATAATTGATGTCATTAAATTGGAAATTCAGTATTTCAGATATGTCTCTAATTTTGTTGATATACTTAATTCTGTCTTGGTTTATTATTGAATCAACAATAAAAATTACATAATATGTTTTGGAAGATTAAGGGGATTAAAATAATTTATGACAAAACTTCTAATTACTGCACATGACAAAAATACTATACTCATTTTTTATACATACAGCTGTAATGATTTTTTTTCAGTTGTCCTGACAGAACCTTCTTAGCATTAACACTAAAATAATATTTAAAATCCAAATATCCAATTTACTTCTAGCTGTTAGTTTGATTATAAAAGTAAAGGCATGTCTTTACACACTGCTCTATGAGCTGGAGGAACGTGGAGCCTTTTCTGATAGGTTAAATAGCATGACTAAAGACAAAAGATGTTTGTTTCACAAAATATACAGAATTAAATCCTCATAGAATTCTTACAATGTTGTTTGGAAATTTCTCAACCTGGGGAGTAGCATACGTATATCTTTATTTTACCAAGGAAGATGAGTTTATTTTCTTCTGAAGTTTTGGAAACTTCAGTAATTTGAGGTTTTTTTTTTTTTTTTTTTTTGAGAGAGCCAGAGAGAGAATGGGCTCGCCAGCATCCTCTCAACTGCTGTGAACGAACTTCATACACGTGCACCCCCTTGTGGGCACATGAGGAATTGCATCCTTGGGTCATTTTGCATCTGGCTAAATGTGGGACCTGGGAATCCGGAGGTTGTTTTTAGGCTTAGGTGCTTAACCGCTAAGCCATCTGTTCAGTCCAGTTTGAGTTTTTTAATAATGTATTTTAGATTTTCAAAAAATACAAAACACTAAATAAAAATCTATGTAGAATGAGGTTGTCTTAAATTCATATGAACTTGCATCATAAGAAATGTATTATTGAGTAAATTCCTGGTGTAAAAGGAGAATAATTACTGAAGTTATCAAATGCAAATTATCTGATATTGTTCTCTTAGTGTTTGTGTGACTTTCTTCAATAAGGGAGAATTGGCTTTAATGGGTATTTCCCACTTTGGCCATGTGCATTCTCTTAATGTCTTTATAAAAGTAGCTTGTGAGGCTGGGAATATGGCTCAAATGTTAAGGCACTTGCCTGAAAAGCCTAATGACCTGGGTTTGATTCTCTAGTACCTGTGTAAAGCTGAATGCACTAAGTGGTGCATGCATTTGGAGTTCCTTTGAAAAGGCCGGAGGCCCTGCCATGCCCATTCTCTCTCTCCTCTCTCTCTATTTTCTCTCTCTCTGCTGGCATATAAATAAATAAAATATTTTAAAAAGGGAGTTTTCATTGGCTACCCCTATAATGCACGACCCACATTCCCAAATAAGGAGGGTCCCTTTGGAGAGGGGAGGTCAGGGAGGAGGCTACCAGAGGCACCAACATGAATGTAAAATTAAAATAACTAAATAAATAGGGGTTTTCCTGTCAAGATAAATAAATAAATGACACACACATAAAAAACCCATCAAGTTAAAACAAACAAAAATTAATGCTGCTTCTAAAGAATTATTATTAAGATTATTACTATTTATTGGGAGAATTCAGGTAGCAGTTCTGTTTCAGCTCCTGATGCTTCATGTGGGTGACATTGCTTCTGGTGTTTGTAACTGGATTTTGCTCAATGCAGACTCTTCAAGACAAGAATGAGGGTGTTCCAAAGAGAAACACTTGGGACTTACTCATTGAATTTCCCTAGAGGAATTCATGGCTAAAGGGACCTACAATCAATTAAAAACTAAAACATAAATGTGCAGCAAAGAGGAAACTGAACTGCTCACAGTCATGATCATGATGCTTAGCTCCTTGTTCCCTGTGCATGTGGATTTGGCATCAGCACATACAGTAGCAATGGGAGCAATCAAGGGACAGAGGGGAGATGCTGAAATCAGATGAAGCAGAAAAGCATGGGCTGAGGTGTGAATGTTCACAACATTGCACAAACACTAAAAAAAAAAAAATCCTAGTTTCCATCAAAGAATATGAAATGGTTCAAAACTTTTGAAATGGGAAAAGTTAGAGCACAAGTACGTTTGCCTTTATTTTCCCTTTATTTCTTTTACTCGTAGGACAAGGGAAGTTGAATTCTATTAAATCATGTAGGAAAATTATGCTATTGTATATTCCAAAGTTTTGCAGTAAATTTAATGCTACCATGCAGCTTTGTCCATTAATAGCAGTAACAGAACATTCGCTGGTAGAATTTCATGGCATTATTATGTTTTTGCAGATCTGAAGTGGAGAATAAGATAGTAATGACTAGCGTCAGAAGCAGTTTGTTGCTAATTTCCTAATTTGCATAATGTATCTCTTACAAACTGGATTGTCAGTTTATAGGAGACACCAAATGTTCACATAATGAAATTTGAAAAAAAAAAATTCTCAGCTGAAACATGGCTTAGTTGCCTAGCCAAGCTGGGTGCACACTGTTGTCTTAGGATATCGCCATGGTAAATCCTAGTAAAAAAAAAAACAAAAAAAAAAAATCAAAAAACTCTTCTAATTAAAATGATTAAATGTTACCCATATTTTAAAAGTGAATATGGCATTATAAAATATTTGTACATACTTAATTTTTAAAATCAGTAGCATATGATTAACTCGAAATACAAGTCACAAAAAATTCACATAGCAATGTTGCTTTGAGGTCAATGTGTGACATTTGTCTCATGATAGTTGTCTAACATTAATAATGCCCTGGGTTTTACTTAGCAATTAAAGTTAACAAATATGATTAACATTTATACAAAGGGAAACTTGACTCTATTCAAGAGGATGTGCCCTGTCCTCCCAGTTTGCTTTTTCTAATCTGTCCACAGAGAAAGTGGAAATGCTTCTACTAATATCCAAAATTATCTCCCATTTGACCCCAGTTCATTTTCCTTTTTGATTATGTCATCCACTGGTCTTCTGACTTTTGTTTTAAATTACCCCTATCAGGTCTTATTATAGCCATCTATCTTATGCACCTCCCCCTCCTTCTCATCTCTGCTTCAATATTGGAGAACACAACGAGGAAAAAGGCACACTATAATGATATAGCTTTATTGGCGTAACAGGATTATTTCTTTTAATTTCAGATTTTGGGATTTGTTACATGTCAAACTGGAATTTGAGATTCTCCTGGGGAAAAAAAGAAAGATAGTATCCACCAACATTCAGCTTACTATTCCAGGCGTCAGAGTCTGAAAATTCTGAGCCTGCATTATATCCCTTATATGAGGCAAAGATACATTCCATCTCTTCCAGGTTGTTCATTTTCTCAGCATTTTAATGTTTCTATGGACTTATTTTTTCAACTCTTTATCTATCTGTCTGTCTATCTATCTATCTATCTATCTATCTATCTATCTATCTATCTATCTATCTATCATCTATCTAGGTATTATCTCTACCATCTATCTAGGTATCTATCTATCTAATTTAATCTATAATCTATATATCTATCTATCTTTCATCTATCTATATTTTGTCATCATTCTTAACCTTTTAGAAGCTAATGTTCATAGCATCATGTGGCTTTGAGTATGATTTCTGTCCTTCTCTGGCATGCTTATTCTAAGTTCTCTGAAAGTAGAGGTCCTGCCTGCATCAATGCCTAGAGCCTGAGATGCTGCCGTGTGCACTAACACCGTCGTTCCTTAGTAGTGACAGCATTTATAGTAATCATTGTCATTATAAGTGCTCCATATATATCGTCAATGGATTGTACAGAGTCATTCCTAAATATTAAAAACCTTCAAAATGAAAACTGCAAAATAATTTACAGCATGTCATTCTTTCTCCAGGGTTAAGACTGCTTTGGTAAATACCTTGGCTTGATCCCCAACAGGGACACATTGGTATGTGGCAAAAATGTGCAAAGAATGAGAATTAGAGCTATTCTTTTGATATGCAAATGTGTATTTTCCATGCTGAAAAATATGGACTTCAAAAATACAGATGAATCGTATTATATGTCTCGAGTATCATATTTATTCTGTTCATTGATGATCATAATGATATATCCACTAATAGCATGGTGAGGGGGGAACTTTAGCATAGGATCTATTTTCTGTTAGTCTTGGCTACACAAACTCCTACCCCAGAAAGCAGAGTAGTCAAGGTGTTTTGATTTTCCTCCAGTGTGTTACTCTAAAGTGACATTTGGAATGTAAGAACCAATGCAGTTTTGGTTTAACATTTTATCTCTCTCCTTTAAAAAAATTACTTATTTATCTGAGAGGGAAGGAGAGAAAGAGAGAGAGAGAAAGAGAGAGAGAGAGAGAGAGAGAGAGAGAGAAAAATGGGTGCTCCAGGGCCTCTAGCCACTGCAAATAAATTCCAGACACATGCACTACCATGTGTATCTGCTTACATGGGTTCTGGGGAATTGAACCTGGGTCCTCAGGCTTCTCAGGCATATGCTTTAACTGCTAAGTCACTCTCTAGCCCACTCTTTCCTTTTTTTACTGGCCTGAGGAATAGCATTATTTCCCACTTTCAAATGCTAGGCAACACGCAATTAAAGAAATCTGCCTTCTTATTGGTTTACCATCAACTATTAGCTTTCTGTGAATTCTTCAGTAGAACCATAATAAAAATCCACCTCACGGAGCCCCCAGAAAGCCAGAGAAGTATTTACTCAGTAAACACACATAGATACACATACACTTTAAGCAGAGTTGCTCCAGACAGCAAGTGTCCATGCTGTAGCTAATGAAAATGTCTATGGTGGTGTTCATTTTCTACCTCTTGACCTTTCTTTTTGCTTTCTTTCACAGATGTCTAAGCTGGAATAATTTTACTGTAAATGAAAGTTTGTTATTTTAAATATTTTTCTCATGGGCGTGCTAGGAATTTACAACACCGATTTCCAGCAAATTCATTTACGTAAATTCTTGGTAAATATGTACATTATAGTTTTTATATTTTATAAAGTAAAATAAACCCTTCAAATTCTTTAGTCTCTATTGTGCATTAAAGTATCCAACCAAGTATCATTAAAGTAATATCTATTATGTACCCACTATAACAGGTCAAGAGTTGAAAATATTTTTAACTAATAAAGGTAAAGTGTTGGTGCTGGGGAGATGCTCAATGGTTAAAGCTGCTTGTTTGCAAATCCTGAAGAACTGGATTCAATTCCCCAGCCACCCAGGTAACAACAGGTGTTTATTTTAAGTGGCAAGAGAGTCTGGTATGCACAACACACACAACACACACACACGCACGCACACACACACACAGACACACACAACACACACACACACACACACACACATATAAAAAAAAATATAAAGCGAAAAGGAATCAAGTGTAACAAAAACATTTCAAAGAATGATATTTTGAGCAATTATGAAAAATCCTGATCACTGCTCTGGGATCCAGGGGGATACCATAGTAAACATCCCATCTTCAGATATCTCACAATCAAGAGAAGAAGATAAAAACAAAAATAGGGGCTGGAGAGATGGCTTAGTGGTTAAGGTGCTTTCCTGAGAAGCCTAAGGATTCAGGTTTGATTCTCCAGTACCCATGTAAGCCAGATGCACAAGGTGGCACATGTGTTTGGTGTTTGTTTGCAGTGGCTGGAGCCTCTGGTGTGCCCATTCTCCTTTCTCTCTATCTGCCTCTTTCTCTCTCTCCAATAAATAAATAAATAAATAAATAAATAAATAAATAAATAAATAAATAAATAAAATATTAAAAAATAGATCACTAAAACTATGCTTCACTGAATATCCTGTTGGTGTAGAAGGAAAGAGCCCTGGATTGGCAGGCAGAAGTTCCCAGGCTGGGGCTAAGCCTTGCTCTTAGCCTCCTTTGAGACTGTTGAGGATGGGCGAACTTAGGAGCCCTACTTTCTCAATGTGTAACATGAGCTACACATGGCCTCACTAGATCTTTACATTAGTTTCTTCATAGTCCCACATTATATCATTCTCTGTGGAGATTTAGGCAGTAAAAAGTATAGATAAAACTAGATATATTAACTTGAATAATTATTCAATTATTTTAAAACAAAACAGCAATTTTATTTTCCTAGAGGCACCTCAAAACCTTCTTATTCATTACATATAATTTTCTCTAGATATTAACTTTATGGTGTATTTTATTAATATTCCATTTATATAGGGAAAATATTGTCAATTTAACCCTTAAATATGAAAATTAATCTTTGGTATCTAGTAATTTGAACTAAAGATGAAAATTTTTTTTTTTTTTTCAACCATTGATAAATAATATAGACGACTGGAAGTGGAAATGAAAAAAATATTATTACATAAATATATCTTCTATGAATTGTTCTCAATATGTCTATGGATTTTATATAATAATTATATATGACAGTCATTTGATTACATAAAATTTGCTAAGAATATACATATAATTAAAACTATGAAATTATATGTACAAATAAACTAAGTTTTTGAAGAATTATAAGAACATTCACCAAGAAAAACACATTAATGAAAGAACATTATTATGATAAATGTAGTCATATTAACAATTACTCAAGACTGATTGCCTTGTTAGTTCCTGATAAGGTGCTGGAAGCTATACATGCACATCTTTTTAAGGTGATGTTAGATATATCTACTTCTGATCTCAACTCAGGTGTGTAGTTTCACAATTAAATTTTCCTAGGACATAAAATGATTCTTTTTAGAGATGTATTAATGCCCCCCACCTGCCTAGTCAATCCAGTACTCATCAATATTGATTCAGAAGGAATACTAGCAATAATCTACTGCAATATTTGCATTTTATAAATATGGAAAAGTGATGGCAGCAAGTTGATTTTTTTGATGTCATATCAATAAATATCTAGTAGCATAATTAGACCCTTATATCTGGTATCTTTTCACTATTTTATGGTCTCTCCCTAGAATATCCCTTTCTCAACTTTACAGAGTCAAAGCAGAAAATTCCATGTAACTATTAATATAAAACATCAAAAAATTAAATTTTATGTTTATATTTTATTTTATTTTTTAAAATTTATTTTATTTATTTCTTTGAGATAGAGAGAGAAAGAGTCAGGTAGAGAGAGAAAATGGGCACACCAGGGCCTCCAGCGACTGTAAACAAACTCCAAATGCATGTGCCACCTTGTGCATCTGGCTTTTGTGGGTACTGGGGAATTAAGCCTTGAACCAGGGTCATTAGGCTCTATATGCAAATGATTAACCACTAAGCTATCTCTCCAGCCCCTGTCTTTGTATTTTAAAATGGTATTTTCAATATAATCATACTTTCACTTCCTACTATATTGCATGTTTAATTTGATAAAAAGGGGTATATGTGTTTGTACTTCAGACCCTCTGTGTATGCTAAGAAGCTGTTAAATTTCCATTCGTCTTAATAAACTGCCTCTTACTAGCTCCATGTCTATTGCAGTCTTTTAAATTTTGCTAAGGAGAAACACTTTCTATAGATAATGAAACTAAAATAAATTATTCTGAATCAAGGTAACAATGTAATATGAGTAGCTAGGGTCAAGTTATAAGTTAATGCAAACATAGAAAATGTAATAGTCAGAATAATTTCATACATATGTGAGCAGAAAAGTAAGTCTTTATATATAACATATATTACATTGTCTACTAGATGCTTAAATATAGAAACAATAACAACACAGAAAATTTCAATGCTTATATTAATTGCATGCAAAGTTAATCACATACTTGTATAATTTTTTTGAGAGAGACACAGAGAGAGACAGAGAGAGAGGGAGAGGAAGACAGATAGAGATGGGCGTGCCAGCAGCCTCTCAGCTGCTGTGAACAAAATCCAGATGTGTGTGCTCCCTTGTGGTCAAGTGCGGCATTACACCCTTGAGTCACTGCATCTGGCTAAACGTGGGACCTGGAGATTGGAACCGCTGGAGATTGGAACCAGCGTTCTTAGGCTTAGGAGGCAAGTGCCTTAACCCCTAAGCCATCTCTCCAGCCCTTGAATAATTTTTAATATGCCTCATGATATATGAGTAAAGTGACCAAAGAAGTGGAAATTTTTAGTAGAAATGATAAAAAAACAAATAGAAAACCTTCAATTAACTTAATACAGTTCCTTCATCTTATTGGACCTGTCCTCAACAATATTATGTTAGGTTTTTGGAGTATGAAATATTTCTTACCTACAGTACATATAAATAAAATCACACACATTAAGGCAGACCCATAGTGACCTTGGGAAGCATCAATCTGGCAGGGAGTGCCACATCTCTCAATCCACACCAGCTCATCAGGAGTTCTTCTCAGGTTTCCTAATTGTAAAAACTGGCTCTTTACAGCCTCATTAGACCCCTAATTTCTCTATGATCTTCTTATTAATACGTCTGCTTACCCACTAAATTCCTCTACTTGCTTGTCTAAAATATAATCTACGAACACTCTAAAACGATGTTATGATTTCCATTCACAGGATACCAGTGGCCTCTCCCATGGGAGGAAGAATCAGAATATGGAGGTTATATTCTCTTCACCATGAAGTTAACCTATTAGCCAGCATGGGTTGTTTATGTGAAAGCAATAGACAGGGCTTACACTGTCGTTTCATTGAGGCAGATATGAGTCTGAATATTTATAGAAGATTTATTTGAGAGGAAAGCTGGATATATGTAAGCCTAGATTGTGCCGATAAAAATTTCATGCAGTCTCAGGGTAAACAAATAATTTATATAACCACAAGGGGAAAAGGATTAGAGACAGTTTAATGGTTGTGATTGTCTTATGTATAGTAAACTCTATGATGGTGTGGATGCTCATAAAAGAGAGAAGGCCTGTCATGTATGGGAACCGAGAGACATTGCTGAGGCAATGCAAGGACCGGAGCAGATACTACCTGTCAAAACCAGGGCCGTCAGGGAGATGCTTGGTAGTATTTTATGCCCCATCACTTCTGCTGACTGTAAAACTTGCCATCTGTTTGTTACATTTGTGATGAGCTCGGTCCTTCAAAGTTTTGTCAATACACTGAGATATGAGGGAGCCCCAAATCCAGACCCCTGTCTTGCAAGTGAACCTTGGTACCTTTAACTCTTTTGTTCAAAGCATTAACCAGAAGCAAGTAGCTTTCTTCTTTGCTATTAGATTTTTGGAGATGAGGTCTCTCTCCCTCTCTCCTTCTCTCTCTCTCTTTCTCTGGTGTGTGTGTTTGTGTGTGTATATGTGTGTGTGTGGTATTCTAGATTGTTCCCTCCAAATTCTAAGAAGACACAGATCCTTTGTGGTTCCTTTACTATGTACTCCATAGTCTCATCTTTCATCAGTCTTTGACATTTCCTTATTTCATACTCTTTAATATGATGATATTTTACTCTGAGATGGTAGCAGCTGAAGAGCACGACAGTGATTTATCCATCACCCCATAAGTAGTATGTTTGGCACTTGAGAGTACATGAGAAAAGCGTTTAAAAGCACCACACCATATGGGATTGAGATCAAAGGCAACCTGGAATGCAGACTTTCAAAGATGGAGTTGACCACATTTCTTTGATGTGTTATTGGTAATATGATTAGAGATGTGTTTTCAGTCTGGATTTATCCTCACATATTTGACCCATGTCACTTTTCAAATATAGCCGGTTTCTCCCTGTAATTACATTTATGAGCAGGATGTGAACATTTAATACTTTATAATACAATAGATTAATAAAAGAAAATAAGGATTAGAGTATAAACATTAAAATATTGCTCCATAGTACCCATCTTATATTGTTTTTCATCTCAACACTTTTATCTAGAGAAGAATAGGATTATTATTGATGAGTCATTTGTTCATTCACCAAACATATGTTCGGCAGTTAGTGTGTTAAGAGGTCCTGGTTTGTGTTGTATGAATCTTTGTACAAACAAGACAGTGTGGCAGAAAAACAGAAATGCCATAGAGAATGTGGCATCTGTGTGTACCACATAGTGAGTATTATCCTTGAGTTATGATTAATAGTATTTTATTTGATTTCTCATATTTCTTCTATTATCTGTAATAACTAGCATCTAAACCAGTAGTAGTTCTTAACCCTGGCTATGCTTTTGAAATCTTGGGACTCTTGTTTTACAGTACCATTTCTGAGCTCCAGCACAGAAATTTTGTTTTGTTTTTTTGGTAGAAAAGTTCTCACTGTAGCTGAGCCTGTTCTCAAACTCACAGCAAACCACCTGCATGAGCATCCTGTGTTCTGGGATTATAGGTGTGAGCCACCACGCCCTGCTTGAGATTCCTGTTTAGGTACTCTGGGGTGAGACTCAGCAGTCATGTGGTCATTTACAAAGATCACCAGATGTCTCTAATGAGCAATCCCAACTGAAGAACACTAGTTAGCTTCCTGACTGGCTTCATTTCCCCATAGTATCTAGTCTCAGAAACGCATAACCTTGTGGAACTTTTCTATAATAAGTAAGTGCAATAAATTCTTGTAATTCTATCTACATTCTTAGTGTGCTATATAATACTGACACAATAATGGCTACTATTTATTTAGTGTCTATAATGTGCCAGACGTAAAGACATGCACATCTATTTTTCATCTTTATAGTAGTCCTACAAATTAGGTAACATTTTTTAGCCTTTCTTTTGGGACCGAGAGGTTAAATAAATTGCAGTGGTGAGCTGAGACAGGTGATATTTAAGACTATGGTTCCTACCCAGGCCTGACATCGTCTTTAGCTTCATCTTTAGGTGTAACTACTCCACACATACTAGGCTGTGGTCAAATAAGTGACATTTTCTTCTTTATATTTTTCTTCTTTATATATTCCCTTCATAGATCTGCTACATCTGCAAAGCCTATCATGTATAGAATGCCCCTCTTTATTGTTGTTTTCATGTGTGTGTGGAGGGGGGTGTCTGTGTGCACAGGTGAGTGTGAATGGAGAGGCCATATAGGTTGGTGTTGGGTGTCTTCCTCTCACTCTCCACTTTATTTCTTTTTCTTTTATTTTCTTTTTCTTTTTTTTGGGGGGGGGGGGATACAGAGTCTTTTATTGAATCAGGAGCTCACCAGTTCAGTAGACTAGCTAGCCAGCAAACTTTAGGGATTTTTTCCATCTCTTCCTTCCCAGTACCGAGGTTACAGGAACATGACACCATGCCCTGCTTTTGTATAGGTAATGGGGATCTGAACCTGACTGTCATGCTTGTGTGGCAAGTACTTTACTGACAGAGTCATCTCCTCAGCTCCTAATTTACTCTTCTTACCCATCCTTCAAGGTGCCCTTCAAATGGAGACATATCAATACAGTCTTTCTGTAATTTCTAGTTGGGAAAACACTGTTGCACCCTCTGACTTTCCCAAGTGTTATTTGTATCCCTCCCGGGCACACTCATGATTTTCAGCCCAAGAGATATTTGTACATCTCACTAATCCTCTCACTCCTCTGTGAGATCCTTGAGGTTACACTCATGTCTGCTTCATATTTTTATTCTTTATAATGCCTCACAAAGTACTTAGTCTATGGCATATGCTTAAAAAACATTTGCACAATACACAATAAATGAGCGAAGAATGAGAAGTTTGCTCTGGGTCACCTAACACATCAGTGCTAGGGGTCATCAGAAAACCCCGCCAGACATATAAAATGAGATGCATCAAAAAACATCTGTATTTGTCAGATATTTCTATTTTGTATGAAATGATTTGATTCTCAAGTATATCATCTTTTATAGGTGGTTATGAATGCTTTGATTTTTGTCCATAGAGCTAGGGAAGCAGGTGACCAATAAATAAGAAATAAGGGCATGTCTTTGTTCCCAGCCATTTATGTCAGCAACTGGAAACAGAAAAGTGTGTATGTGTGGCATTTTGTGGGATGATTATGTAGCCACAAGTGGTTTAAAAGCAGTCACGCCTTTTATTTAGAATCGCTGCTTTCCCACGTGTGCATAATTTCACCTTAAATCCATTAGGATGTATTTAGCATTTTTAGAACTTGTATTCATTAAGGGAACACTAAATGAAGGTGGCATACTTATCTGAAATTCTGGAGATTTCTCTATATATCTAAAAGAAAAATGTTCAGAGAACTATAATAGCAAAGTAAAGAAAAAAAATAAAAAGCAGGGGAAATGATAAAGTGTTGTTTTCAGGTTGTCCTTGATGGTTCTGAAGAATATTATTATCCTAACATTTATTTAGAAAATCATTCTGATTCCTACCACTGGTGATTTTATTTGCTTTAGCTATCACCATGTTGTACCTCTCAGAAATTACACATGCCAGCGACTTGCTCCTGACCAATGAGTTGTGACCTGTGTTTCAGGTCACATCTGGAATATGGGCTCTTTCTATTGGTCTGTATTAAAGCCTGATGAGATAAATTAACAAAAATTCTATTGGTAATACAATGTCTACAAAACTAGTTATTGCAAAAAAGTATGTAAGGCTATAAAAACAATCTACCTATACCAGAGTAATTTTATACAAAAAATAAGAAATAAAACCTACCAAGTGCACTTACATTTTCTCCTACACATGTTTACATTTTTATTTATTTGAGAGAGAGAGAGAGAGAGAGAGAGAGAGAGAGAGAGAGAGAGAGAGAATGGGAGCATCAGGGTCTTCTGCCACTGCAAACAAACTCCAGACACACTTTGTGCATCTGGCTTTATGTGGGTGCTAGGGAACTGAACCTGCATTGTCAGGATTTGCAAGCAAGCATGTTTAGCAGCTGTGCTCTCTCTAGCCCAAGTGTTAATAAAAATTAAAAATTGATTATACTATTGATTATTAATATCACCAGGTATATTGTAGAATATACTGCAATATTGATACACTTTAATATTCCTCTTGTATCTCCCCCGTTGTTGCAATAAACCTGCCCTTGCTGGCACAAAACACCAGACCTGAATCAGCCGATGGGAGGAAGGGATTTATTTGTGGGTTACAGTGTCATGGGGAAGCTCCATGATGGCAGGGAAAAGATGGCATGAGCAGAGGCTTTGCATAACTTTCTTAGCACAGCAGGTGGCAAAGAGCGATAGGAGAGTGCTAGGAAGGGTAAGCTGGCCATAACACCCATAACCACCATGCCCCCAACGAGACACCTCTTCCAGGCAAGGCTCCACTACCAAATTGCCATCAGCTGTGGATCAAGCCTTATGAACACATATGTTTATGGGGAACACCTATTCAAACCAGAGTTTGGCATCTTTTCCTTTAATGTACAAGGAGTTGAGACCACCCAAACATTGCTCCGTTTCTTGGAGAATATTTGTACTTCTGAGAATGTTCAACTTTTTGTTTCTGTACCTATTTATTGTCTTTTATTATATTATATTATTTATTTATTTATTTTGGTTTTTTGAGATAGGGTCTCACTCTAGTCCAGGCTGACCTGGAATTCACTCTGTAGTCTCAGGGTGGCCTTGAACTCACAGCGATCCTCCTACCTCTGCCTCCCGAGTGCTGGGATTAAAGGCGTGTGCCACCACGCCTGGCTCCTGTTGTCTTTTAAAAGCTTTTCCTGGCCATTTAAATTGCATTCTTACATATTTCCAAATACAAGGGTATTGTTTCAGATATATATTTACAAAGTCAAAACAGTCTAGGCTTGATCTACAAAAAGTTTTATAGTCAACAATGACAACAAGTAGACTTTACTGAAGTGATATCCATGTTAGCCATTATTTTTCAGTAAGAGTACATGACAGGACTCAAGGATGAAAGATACCATAAAATAATGTGTAATTAAAAGTTGTTTTTACATAGCCATTTGAATTTAGCTTTTTTGTCATGGGTGATATTTGACTGAACCAGCCCAAAATGTAAATATGTGCATAAGAAAACACTTGACTTTCATTTCAACACTGTATTCCTGAGAATCACCTCAGCGTGAAACATGACCTGCATCCTCCCCAGTCTCTGTGCTGCTTGTCTTTGTCTCCTAATCTGATTCAGACTGTAGTGGCCACGTTGTTCCAGCGTGAACCTAAGTCAAAGCAGCACTACAAGCACCTCTTTTGGTAATATTTTGGTAATAAAATAAGATAGTGTCCTTCAAACTGTGGTTAAACACTAAATTCTTAGGCCAAGGATTAAAAGCTGTGAGTTTAACTTATAAAGCTTAAAGATAGGGAAGATTTGGATGCATGCAGATTGGTGGGTATTTCTGGTTAAAGTGAACTGAATAAAATCTGAAAAGGAATTGACATCCATAAGGTACCTTAGGAAGAGTAAAGGGATGAACTAACTTCATGGAGAGTAGCAATCGACTGGGAAGTAAGAGAGGAATTTAGAGTGGCTATTCCAAGACAGTGATTAAATCTATCTTTTTGAAGGAGGATGAGATGTTAGCTTCTTCCATATGGCATTAAAAGCCATGCAAAATTTTTGCTAGAGAGGAGTGTTTTTTAAAAGAAGGGTTAGTTAGTTTGTAAATATCAATTTGAAATCCTTGAATTGGCTCTTGAAAGTGCTACGTGACTGATTTACTGTTTCCACTGTGGCAGCAACGTTCTTTTCAGTCATCTGAAGGAAACGGAAAGCTGCCTTTGGAGGTAGAGGAGAAAAGAAAGCTATAGGATTTGAGAACTGGTCAAGTGCAACTAAGCTGGAAAGCAAGATTTATTTTTACCAAGCTCTGAACTCCTAAAAATAAGACAAGCTTGATAAGTTTTCAATTTCTAGTTTTAATTAAGGATACTTTCTTATAGTTCACATATTCTACCCAGATCAATAATAAGAAAAAAAAGTGGTTACTTTTTTTTTTACAACCTGGGAATAGTAATTACAATAGTATTAAAGAACTGATCAAAGTGACATCATCACATATACTATGACATCATCATATATGCTGTGCTATCACACAGGGCCATACGTGCTCCTCTGCCCAAGGTCATATGTAATGCACATGGGTTAACACATGTCCCACGAGAACTGACCCACATAGAAGAGCAAAGCATTTGATTTGACTTATCACCTGTTTAAATAAGGTTTTAATAAAGAAAACAACCACTAACCCTTCAATTAGGCGAGTGAAATGTCAGCAGTTGGTTTTATAGTTGTCCTCACTTATCCTCACAGGATTATCTTCTTACTTTCCATGGACACAGGACAGCTTTGAATGTGGGGATGAAGGTGCAATCAGATATTGATGCAGTTAATCAAACTTTCAATTCATAGTTATTTATTGAAGTAAAATTAAAGACTTGAATAAGTAAAAGTACATATAACCTTATTATCAAGAATCTTTGTTTCCATCCTCTTTAATATCTTGGATAATGTGTCTCTTTTTTTTCTTTATTTTTGGATGAACTTTGTAGTCAGACAGTACTTAAACACATTTTTTATTTGGTTAGCAATGTGGACCATGAACAGACTTGTAAATGAACTTTCTTCATGGGTCCAATGTGATTTATATTTCTCAGTTAAAAAAAATAAGAGGCTTTCATATCTTCAAACTTCCACACAAGTCAGCCTTTCTCATGGTTGTATAAGGATTTTCAGAGTTAAAAGTTCAAGCTTTCAAACGATTTCAAAATCTACATTTAAAAAATCTTGCCAGTTGCATTTTCTTAGGGTTGCAGTTTCTTAGGATTGTCAAAACAGTGTGATCCATACTTGGTTTAAAACAATAGATTTTCCCTCCCTCTCAATTGGGAGAACAGAAGGCTGAAATTACTGTGTTTTCAGAACTGTGTTCCTTTGACAGATCTAGAAAGAACCTTTCCTTGCCTCCTCTTAGCTTCTAGTTGCTTCCAGAAATCCATAATATTTCTTAATTGAAAGATGTATCAATCTAGTCTCTGCCTCCCATTGTACAAGCTCTTATTCCCTGGGTCTTTATGTTTCTCTCTCTCTCTGTCTCTGTTTTCTTTCTCTCATAAAGAAAGATTGGATTTCATGTCTATTCAAATTAAATGTGATCTTATCTAAATACTTGACTTGATTGGTCACATCTGCAAAGATGCTATTTCGAAATAAAGTCACATTCTAGAAGTTTTCCAGGAAGAGCTAGAGAGATGGTTTAGCAGTTAAGGCACCTGCCTGAGAAGCCTAAGAATGCACATTTGTTCCTCCAGGTCCCATGTTTAGCCAGACACAAAGTGATGCAAGCGTGCAATGTTGCACATGCAGCACAACAGGGCACATGCATCTGGAGTTCACTCATAGTGGCTGAGAAGCCCTGATGCACCCATTCTTTCTCTGTCTCTCTCTCTCTCAATATATATATATGTTTCCAGGGAACATGAGTGCTTCGAGGCACTATCTAACCCATGGCACAAACTATAAAGAAAGCTTATCTAGCTCATGGACTGCAGTTGAATGTGGCTTAACACAAAGAAGTAAATTTACTTTCCTGGGCATATACCTAAAGGACTCTCTCTTACCACAGAGATATATGCACACCTATGCTCATTACTGCTATATTCATAATACCTAGGAAATTGAATCAATCTAAATGTCCCTCAACTGATGACTTAATGAAGATATGGTACATATATAGAACTCAGTTTTACTTAGCTGTAAGGAAAAATAAAGCTTTAAAATATGTAGGAAAATGGATAGACCTGGAAAAAATTAGACCAAGTGAGGTAAACCAAGCCCAGAAAGACAAAAGTTGCATGACCTCTTCATATGTGGAAGCACAATGATGGCTAAGTTGCAGGAGGACACAAGTAAGGAGGGGAAGGGAGCAAAATAGAGGAATAAAAGCAAAAACAAGTATGAAAACACAATCATTAAACTTAACAACAACACTGTTATGATACAGGTCCTGGCACTCTGGAGGTGGAGGCAGGAGGATCAGTTCAAGTGCATTCTCTATTATATAGCAAGCTCAAGACCAAGTTGGGCTATGTAGAGACTCTTTCTCAAAACATATAGACAAAAAAAAGCATTATGAGATTTTTATGTGTGTATTTTTGTAATTCAACTGCATGATTAAATATATATTTAAAACAACAAATAAGAAAGAAGTATGCAAAGTAAGTAGAACAAATTTTAAAAGCCATATGAAATATTTGGTCTTCATACAAAATTTGCTATGATTTAATTTAATTTTATTTTCTTTTTTCTCCTTGCCTAACGTCTTGTTCTGATTATTACTGTTACTTGAAAATCTTGCCCACCTTGAGTACCCAATCAAAACCTACAGAAGCCTTGTAAAGAAATTATGCCTTTTCCCCTCCTGAGTTAAGTGTTCATTATAAATGAATCAGCATGTAGCCATCTCTCTTTGAAGGTATGTAAATGTGTAATGCTTAAAATAAATAAAAAGAACAGATGGCAGGACCTTAAAGATCAAATTAGCTTTGTATCCATCTGGAATTTGGGAATGGTTTCATTATTTCTTTCTAATTTGTTCATTCCTTCCTGAATTCTCTGGTGGAGGATTTTATGAACAATTTTGCCACATAAATATCTTTGGGTAATAATAAAATATGATTCAGTTATAAAATAAAATCTGAAAATAATCCTGTGGAGCTCTAATAGTATCATTGTAATTATAGTTACATTTGGTCGTTTTCCAGAATTAATACTGTGGCATCTATACTCCTCAAGGACACACCAAAACATCTATTTGATGTCCAAGGTGTTTCGACCTATCTACTGCTAGATAAGTTGAGTTTCAAATATCGTCTTCAGTAAGCAATAAATTACTGTACATTAACTTTAACAATGTCAACATGTTCTGTTTTAATAGCCTTATGTGATTCCTGTGTAAGCTCATGAGATGAAGGGTATTTTATGTGCAGAGAATTTTGATGTTTGTTTTAACAGCAATATCCTTTAAACAGTGCTCAAGGGCCACAGGGTCGGAATGAGGTGTTTTCATTGGTAATAATGCAAAGAGAGCTTTCAATGAGGTAGCGTCTGTGCTCTGGTAGTTCTCAGTTTTTATGGCTGAAAAAAGGAAGGGAGTGGATTGTGCCCTTTGTTGTCAGAGGAGTGGGAGGATCTGGCACATTGTCCCCTTAGTTTACTGGCACCAGGTTGACTAGATCATTGTTGTCTTAAATGGAGAGATGCTTATTGGAAAACTTGAAGTTGCCAGGGCATAAAATTAAGTCCATGGCCCATTAAATTAAGTGTAACTACCTTTAAGAAGTCACCAACTCCATTTTATAGTTATCCCATAGAAGGGAAAGTAGCTCTCTGTATTATTTCTCTTCTGGTTGCTATAACAAAACACCCCAGGCTGAGTAATATATGCAGAAAATATGTTTGTTTAGTTCATGGTTTTGGAGGCTGACTATTCAGGAGTGGGGATGGAGAGAGGTCCCATGGATTTGGCCACTGGTGAAAGTGTCTTACAGAAAAGAGATAATATGGGAAGACAAGGACCTGAGAGACTTGGGGATCAGGCATACTCTTTTTATAATGATTTTTGTTGTTGGCATTGTTTTAAGGTAGGGTCTCACTATAGCTCAGGCTGACCTGGAATTCACTATGTGGTCTCAGGGTGGCCTCGAACTCACAGCCATCCTCCTACCTGTGCCTCTTGAGTGCTGGGATTAAAGGCGTGTGTTACCATGCCTGGTTTGGTATGTAACTCTTTTTTAAAATAACTCCTGCAAGAACTAACCAGGGTCCCAAGAAAAATAAATTAATCCCTTCTGAGGGTGGTATCTCCAGAGACCTAACCACTTTCAATCAAGTCCTACTTCTTGAAGGTCCTACATCTATTCTACCTCGCTGGGACCAATCTTCCAGCACATACATCTCTGAAGGATGGAGACACACACACACACACACACACACACACACACACACACACACAATTTACACACATAACAAGCAACCTTACTGAAAAGCACTTGAATGAAATGTAAACTTTTCCACCAGCTTTCAGACCTATCCACCCTAATTTTGTCCATGACAAAAAAATGATGGTTTTCCTCATTTTTATATTCCACACCCTCTTCTCTACCTCTCGTGTTCCCAGCATACACCCCTTTCCTACCATCCTTTCTTCAGAACTGCCCCGGTATTGTTTCCCTTCCTTCTGTGACATCTAGCATGGCGCATGTGTCCTCTCCCCAAGGCATTTCTTTGATTTGTTCTAGTTATGAATGAATCGTGTCATCTATAGCCTTACTATATCTTAGAACTGACAAATTACTGTTCACAACACTGTGATAGAATAACTTTACCATTCTGTAATTTTATCACATTTATCCCTTTTCTAACTCAAAATTTACACATGCAGAGCACATTTACAGAACTCCTTTAATATCTTCTATAGAATCTGGTGTCATTTTTATCTTATGGTGAATGAATAAGAAAATTTTTTTATTAGAATAGGCTTTATTATAAGCGCTTCACACATCCTAACAGAGTCTTCACCAAAAAATTCTAAAGATTGTTTTCTTTCAATAATGAAAATATTAAAGCAGTTTAAGTTCAAGTAACTCATCCAAGTTTGAACAACAAAGTTAGCATTAAATCGTAGCACTTTGGCTACAACGTCTAGGCGTTTAACCTTTATATCATCTATGTAGTAGGTGACCATTGAGAATTTGTGGAATTAAATGAGATATCCAAGGTGCTGGGTAGAATGCTCAGTGGATAAGAACTCTTGCAAGCATGGAGACCCACGTTTAACGCCCAGCACCCATGGGAAATCTGAGCATCCCGTACACGCCATAACCCCAGTGCTGAGGGGAGGACATAGTAGGATCACTGGGGAACATTGGTCAGCCAGTCTAACCAAAAGAAATGGTGAGCTTCGTGTCAGTGAGAGATTCTGCCTCAGTGAAATCAGGTCAGAAATTGGTAGAGGAGGATGCACAGTGTGGCCTCTGTGTGAGCGTGCAGGGTGCACACACCATCCACACTTGCTCACACCACAAATGGAGCGATGCAGTATGCACATTTAAAATTGTGTTGATCGCTATGCTTTCTGTATAATTTTATCTCTGATTACATGTCACTTAGAATGGTAAACACGGTTTTAAAAAAGAGTTCTAGGCCATGTGGCAGGGTGACTTCACACTTTGACAAGAATGCTCTGTTTCAAATCCACAGATTGTAAATCAGGAGACATAACACATAAGAATTCATTGCTGCTTTCAAAAACAAAGTAACATATCTGTGAACTGGAAATAGAGCGAAAACATAAAGCTTTAGGTTAAGCTGAAGTCATGGACTAGGCAGGCACCCTTTGCAAATAGCCTAGAGCCCAGCTCACTAGGAATTGTAGGGAATTCAAAATATTCCATGCAGCGTGGGTGACTTTGCAAGGTCATTGTTTGAAGCCAGTATTTGCTATGAGCTTCTCCTGCTTTTGAATCAACTTTTAATTCTGAAAACCAAACAGGGAATACTATTTATGACATAAGCAGCTGGTCCTGAAACAAGAAAACGTATCAATGAAACCTTGAGACGAAGATTGCATTCCGAGCATTCTCTGAATCTATACCCAAGTTCATAATACGCCTAATGCCATCTCAAGACAGAGATGACCCATGGCTATTAGGTGACCAGGTTTGTTACTGACGTTCTACTAAGGAGCATGAAAAGTAAAATTCCAGAATATATAAAACAATCTATTAGTAAAGAAAATAGCCACAAAATTAACACTTGGGAAAAAAACCAAATGTTACTCCTCTTTTCTTGGCTTATTTATTTAAAATGTTACATCATATGTATGTGTATGTGTGGTGACCCTTTCAGCCCACTCTCAGAAAATTTCAAGTACGTAATATACTCACTATTTTTTTTTAAATTGATGTTTTATTTTTATTTTTGTAGAGAGACACAGAGAGAGACAGAGAGAGAGGGAGACAGATAGAGAATGGGCATGCCAGCAGTCTCTCAGCTGCTGTGAACGAAATCCAGATGCGTGCGCCCCCTTGTGGGCAAGTGCAGCATTGTGCCCTTGCGTCACTTTGCATCTTGCTAAATGTGGGACCTGGAGATAATATACTCACTATTGTTAGATATTAGATGTTGCACACTTTAGATCTCCAGAGCGTACTCATTTCATATAAACAAACTGTGCTTTTTATTAACCACTCCCACTTCCCCCAGCCTCCAGCTGCTGGTAAACACTGATGCAGTGTTTGCATGAATAACTGGACTTTTTTCAGATTCCAGGTGTAAGCGAAGCCATGGACTAGCTGTCATTCTGTGCCTGACTTATTTCACTTAGTGTAGAGTAATACCCGGCAGGTTAATTTGCACTGATTACATGGCAAGACTTCCTAGTGTTTAGTGGCTGAACAATTTTGCGTATATATATGTAGCAGTTACTTTCTTGTTGCCGGGACGCAATATTTGACCAGAAACACTACTTAGTAGGAGTTTATTCCTGGCTTATAGTTTCAAGGGGCAGTTTCGTCATGGCGAGGAAAGCATGGAAGGAACAAACAGCCAAGTGCCAAATCGCTCCAGCAGACAGGGAGAAGAACAGTGAGCTGAATATAGCCGGGAAACTGAGCTATCACAACCCAAGGCCCACCCCCAGTGACACACCCCTCCAGTAAGCCTCCATCTTGTAAAGGCACCACAAACTTCCCAAGCAGCCCAAACCATGCTGCCAGCTGGGGATTAAGTATGAGGCTTAATCACAAACACATGAGACTATGGGGGACATTATACATTCAAACCACCACCATGTATATATATAATTTTAAACATCAATTTCCCATTTAATTGTCAGTGGATGCCCTTATTAATTTTATATCTTGACTATTGTTAGTAGTGTGATACAGCTAATGGGCATGTTCTTATTTCTTTCACATGCTGCTCTTATTCTCCTTTTATATGTGCTTAGAGTTAGGGTTGCTTGAACACATGACAGCTGAGTTTGTTTCAGGAACTTCTATCCTGTCTTTCCATAATGATGATATCAAATTATATTCTTACAAGGAAACACAATTCCCTTTTCTCCTCACTAGCACTTGTTACCACCTATCTACCTTTTTGGTTGCATCTGTTCT
This sequence comes from Orientallactaga sibirica, assembly GCA_036365145.1. Taxonomy (NCBI): domain Eukaryota; kingdom Metazoa; phylum Chordata; class Mammalia; order Rodentia; family Dipodidae; genus Orientallactaga; species Orientallactaga sibirica. The sequence continues at coordinate 22,999,669 of JAEOAD010000032.1, read as the reverse complement.
AACCAGTGTGAGGTGGAATCTCATAGTGGTTTTAAGTTGCGTTTCCCTCATGATTAGTGATGTTAAACATCTTGTCATATATCTCTTGGGCTTGTTTATGTCTGCTTTGGAGAAATGCTTATTTGAGTAATTTATAGTATACAGTTTTTTTTTCTTTTTTTTTAGACAGGGGCTCATGTGGCCCAGGTTGTCTTTTAATTTGCTATGGAGTTGAGAGTTACTTTGAACTTTTGATCCTGTGGAGTTCTGCCATTATCTGTTTATGTCATCATGCCCATTGTTATGGGATGCTGATGATGGAACTTAGGGCTTTATGCAGTCTAGGAAAGTGTTGTACCAACTGTGCTATATCCCCGCGCCCTTTTCTTTTCTTTTCTTTTCTTTTCTTTTCTTTTCTTTTCTTTTCTTTTCTTTTCTTTTCTTTTCTTTTCTTTTCTTTTCTTTTCCTTTCCTTTCCTTTCCTTTCCTTTCTTTTCTTTTCTTTTCTTTTTCTTTCCTTTTTTCTTTTTCTATTTCCTTCTTTCCTCTTTTCTCTCCTTTTCTTTTCTTTTTTCTTTTCTTTTGTCTTTTCTATGTTCTCCTCTTCTCTCCTTCCTTCCCTTCCCTTCCCTCCTTCCTTCCTTCCTTCCTTCCTTCCTTCCTTCCTTCCTTCCTTCCTTCCTTCCTTCCTCCCTCCCTCCCTCCCTCCCTGTCTCTCTCTTTCTCTCTTTCTTTCTTTCTTTCTTTCTTTCTTTCTTTCTTTCTTTCTTTCTTTCTCTTTCCCTTTCTTTCTTCTTTTTTTCCCTCATTACCTGCAGTGCCCCCTTGCTTTTACATGTCAATGCAAGCACTGTCCACTTTTACAAAGCCCAGCTTATTTTATTCTAAAAAGGACTATTCCTTATTGTGGGTATCAATCACCTTTTCTGATGAATTGGTTCACAAGAATCTGTTCATTAATGTGTCTCTTTTATTACATGTTGCTTTTGACATTTAGGTTGTGGGTTCCTTCATTTCTCAAAATATTTATTAATATTACCTTAAAACCTTTCTCTTCTTCTAAGCACTCAAAATGCCTTTGCTGCTTGGAACCATGTTTTTACTCTATTTCTTCATTTTCTGTTGCTAACAAAAGACCATAGTTTCAGTTCTAATAAAGGAGATTAAAAATGAGGATTAATTCATGACCCCGGAGGTATGTGATTGATGGGCCACATGTAATGCTTGCCTTGCTGGCAGAGTCATGAGATGGTACAGCATCATGTGTATAATGGCAGGGACCATGGATTTGATTATATGTCTTCAGATCTACTTTTTCTCTTACAAAGCCACCAAGGTTCAGCCTGGGAGCTCCAACCAAATAATTGATCTGGTCCTAATTGCCTGTCCAAGGTGCTACCTCTGAACACTAGTCAAGATTCACAACGATTCAGTAGGGTGCACTTTCCACCTATTCCATACTTCAAAATGAGGATTAAATTTCAACACATGAAACCTTGGGAAACATACTAAACTGTATCCACACCAAGGCGAATGTGAACCAAATGAAGCAATTACGAAGGAGGAACTTCATTTCTTAAGAAGTTAGAACCAGGGTAGAGTTATCTTTATATAAATATTGAAAACAAGTGTTGGTGCAAGAATATCAATTTAGGTCCCCATTCTGCTACCAGAGAGAGAAGCAGGAATTGCATTGTAAATCATCAGCTCTTAATGTAATGAAAAGAAACAGCATGAAAATGTTCCCTGTGACACACATGCTTTGATTCATGAAACAATTTCTTCATACCTCTTAGGCTACTGACTACCTCTTCAATATAAATCTTCTTCAAGATTCCACAACGGACTAGCCAATCACAAAGATGAAAAAAAAAAATAACTACCTGTCTCTACCATGGTCCAGTCTGTGTACTCTTGTCACTCTCTGTCCCCACATCCTTAGAGGTCTGCGTTTTCCTGCGAGCAAAGAAATCTTCTTGGCATTTAAGCTTCAGTTTTGCAAGTTGCAGTGGAAACCTGACATATGGAATCATGTTCCCAAGATTTAAATAAGAGATGGTGCAAGTACGTAGAGGCCAGTGACATAAAGACAATAATTTACAAACAAGGTTCAAAGAGCTCAGGGGATTTCATTGAACACTACAAGGCTAAGTGGCTTTCCTGGTCATTAATTTTACAAGCCTTCACCAATCAATAGGCTAGTCTGTTACCAAATAAATGACTAGTGTTAAACCACAGCAAGAAAAGGACACACTACTTTCATTCCAGTATCGACTACGAATAACCAGTGAACAGAACCATGCCCTAAAATTGAGTTGCCAAATGAATATTATTTGGAAAAAACATAAATGACTTAGAAAGAAAAAGGGTAGTGATCAAGATGAAACTCAAGAAAGAACTTTAATTCTTTTAAGCAGTGAAACTCAAGGGTATCCAGTAAATTCTTATTTAGAAGCAATCTAATCTAATTAGAAGAATTTATATCTAAATTCAGACCGGTGACAGTTGGAAATACAACTAGCTAGAAATGCAAGTTTAGCATTTTCTGACAAGGAGAAAAGTAGAGTTCTCTGGACCCATGATCAGTAGCCATAATTGAAATATTATTGTTCTTCAATATAAATGTCTTATTTGATATCAATTATGTACCAAACAAAAAAGCTATTCTCTTGTCCTTCGCCTTCCATTAGTAAAAATGGGATATTTAAGGTTCTGTTTCTGAGTCAGAATGCTGATAAATAATGCACTCCCTTTGCGCCAAATCAACATTCTAGAAGTGACCTATGGAATGAGAAGTGAATGAAGAAAATTGCCTGGAGTCCTAGTGGGTTGAAAAGAACAATAAGAAGTAAAAAGGCTATATCCTTCTCTATTAGTAGGTGATTTCCTCGCGATGATGTCTGGCACTTTACAAACATGCCTGAGTTCTCTTCTCCTTTGGCTTCTGTGAGTTCGCAGTGGAGACGCTCTCTCTTCTCAGGAAACTTCCTAGGCTGTCTCCACCATGGGCCAGTCTGTGTACTCTTGTCACTCTCTGTCCCCACATCCTTAGAGCTCTGCTCTTTCCTGACAGCAAAGAAATCTACTTGGCATTTAAGCTTCAAAGTACGTAGAGGCCAGTGACATAAAGACAATAATTTACAAACAAGGTTCAAAGAGCTCAGGGATTTCATTGAACACTACAAGGCTAAGTGGCTTTCCTGGTCATTAATTTTACAAGCCTTCACCAATCAATAGGCTAGTCTGTTACCAAATAAATGACTAGTGTTAAACCACAGCAAGAAAAGGACACACTACTTTCATTCCAGTATCGACTACGAATAACCAGTGAACAGAACCATGCCCTAAAATTGAGTTGCCAAATGAATATTATTTGGAAAAAACATAAATGACTTAGAAAGAAAAAGGGTAGTGATCAAGATGAAACTCAAGAAAGAACTTTAATTCTTTTAAGCAGTGAAACTCAAGGGTATCCAGTAAATTCTTATTTAGAAGCAATCTAATCTAATTAGAAGAATTTATATCTAAATTCAGACCGGTGACAGTTGGAAATACAACTAGCTAGAAATGCAAGTTTAGCATTTTCTGACAAGGAGAAAAGTAGAGTTCTCTGGACCCATGATCAGTAGCCATAATTGAAATATTATTGTTCTTCAATATAAATGTCTTATTTGATATCAATTATGTACCAAACAAAAAAGCTATTCTCTTGTCCTTCGCCTTCCATTAGTAAAAATGGGATATTTAAGGTTCTGTTTCTGAGTCAGAATGCTGATAAATAATGCACTCCCTTTGCGCCAAATCAACATTCTAGAAGTGACCTATGGAATGAGAAGTGAATGAAGAAAATTGCCTGGAGTCCTAGTGGGTTGAAAAGAACAATAAGAAGTAAAAAGGCTATATCCTTCTCTATTAGTAGGTGATTTCCTCGCGATGATGTCTGGCACTTTACAAACATGCCTGAGTTCTCTTCTCCTTTGGCTTCTGTGAGTTCGCAGTGGAGACGCTCTCTCTTCTCAGGAAACTTCCTAGGCTGTCTCCACCATGGGCCAGTCTGTGTACTCTTGTCACTCTCTGTCCCCACATCCTTAGAGCTCTGCTCTTTCCTGACAGCAAATAAATCTACTTGGCATTTAAGCTTCAGTTTTGCAAGTTGCAGTGCAAACCTGACAAACAGTAAACCATTATCAGAAATGTCTTCCATCTTCTGTCCCATTCTTTGTCCCTTGGTATCTTCACACTGTACAAATGCTTGACAGTGACTCAATGGAAAACCCATGGGCTATGGGGGGAGAAGATCTGGATTTGCGTAGTATGAACTTTGCATTGGCTGTGATCTTGAACTTTCTAATGCTTCTGAGCTTTGTTGTATCATTTAAGAGCGAATATCTGTTGCTGGACTCTCAGTCCCTCCATGAGACAGCAGATCCCTTGCTTTTTCTTCCTGTGACATATTCTCTGCCCCTATCCTTTTGGGTATGTAAGGTGTTGTCTTCAGACCTCTGACTGTAGGGGACAGTCATCACATGAGTAATTCCCCTCTTATTAGAAAACCATTTCTCCTTTTTTATTATCACTTTCCATCTATCTGGTCATACTTAAAATCTATTCCTCACATTAATACTAACATTTGAAAGATTGAATAAAGGTTAAGAAAGTTGCAAGTGGAAACCCCTCTAGAATGCTTTGA